>JACBWW010000010.1:22785645-23015982 GCA_020086605.1 Lanius collurio | reverse complement strand
TGGAGGATTTAGCCTTCTGTATGTGCTGTGGTTGCTGGGCTCTCTTTCTGATTCCTCATAGGTTCAGCAATTTCTGTGAACTCTACTCTTGAGCATTTTATGTGCTCTGGATGTAGCTTTCTGGTGAAGACAATCTATTAGAAGTAATTCTTTAATAATAAGCATGGCAATGGGCTTACAGCTGTTCCTGGACATTATGCAGCCCCGAGAACATAAAATCTTATTATTGTGACTCACCCTTCTGCGTCAAGACCAAGACTCTTCTGTCCTATTTATAAGTCAAGAATTTATGGGAAGAGATTTTTTTTTTCTTCATGTTTGAGCAGCATCTGTTCCTTTGGGTTCTGGTGCACAACTTGTTTTCCATTTATAATTAATACTAATGGTAAATAATCAATAGCATATCTAAATGACAGCAGTTTGTGCTTAGTTTTAGGCAGTTAAGGGAGAAATACAAACACATCCATATGCCCTCCCTAATGTCATGTTACTCAGCTCCCAGAAAGTAAAGAACAATTGCAGATGAACCCAAGTTTTATCAACTAGGGAAGAAAGTGTGAGTTTCTCTTCTTCTACTTGGTGCTTTTGCTCATTTATGATTTTTGTTAATAGTCAGGAGAAATATTGTCAGTCCTAGTTTATGTATGAGATCAAATGTATGTCTTGATAAGGTCAAAAAATAATCAGCTGCAGACAGAAGCTGAACACAGGATTTTGGTTGAAATCCTAGCCACAGAATCATCTTTTCTCCTAATTCTTAATGATTCTGGAAGATCACAATCTACCAATCTTCCAGAACTCCTTTTGTACCATTTCTTTCTGAGATGGAATTGCAAACTGCAATCCACCTGTGCAAGTTTGTGCCCTTCATTTTTATTGCTTAAAGATATAAACAAACCTTTTCACAAAAAAAAGAAAAAAAAAAGGTGCAGAAAGGAAAGCATCGATCATTTGAACCTGTAAGGGAGAGTAGCAGTAGGTTGTCGTGGAGGGATAGAGGAAGCTTAATTCAGTCATTCAATAATTCAGTGTAGAAGTGGGCAAATCACCGCTGCTCCAGACCCCTGTGTGCCTGACACCAGTGGCATGACAATATTCCTTTTTAAACTTAAAGACATTTCTCTAAAAAAACATGTCTGACACTTCAAACCTTGGAGCTCAGAGCTAAATCCCAAGTCATGTTCCTTGCTAAGGTGTGTCACTGTTCTCTTTCTGTACTACCTCTACCAGCAAAACTTTCCCACCTTTTCCAGGATGCCAAACCTTTCCTGTTGCTGCTGTTTCAAGCATGGGCTGCCATTTGCAAGCTCTCACAGGAGCATTCAGTCAATTACCACCAAAGGCTCCCATTGCTCCAAAGAGACTGACCTTCCCCCCTTGGGCACCAATTAAAATCTATTACTTTTCTCCCATCGTACTTGCTGTAGTTGGAGCTCTGGCTCTTTGCCTGGTAGAACTTGTAGAGTTTTCCTCTCCTTTTCATTATTACTGAAATTTTGCTAAAGATGGCAGGAGTGAAAATTCCAAACCTCATATGTATATACCTTGGGGACAACAACAACGTTTTAATTAAATATTTTTAATTTAATCTCTCTTTCAGTTGTCATCAGGGGTATAAGAAAAATCCAAGTGAAATAACAGATATGTTTCACATGATGACATGGCCTACTTCCTTCCTCTTTTTGTTTTCTTCATTCAGTTAATGTGCCCCAATAATTTCTACAGAAAGTTTTCCAGCAGCTGTAGGACAAACATGCTGTGAGCCTTACTAGTAAAAATACTGTGCTCTGAAAGTTGAGGGGAGCAAAAGCTGTGTGCCTGACAATGCTCTTGAGCCTCAGGGCCTGTTCCTTTCTTGTATGACACTGGATAGGTGTACCTTTCTTCCTACAGTATGTCTGCAGCTCACATCTGTAAATAAACAGTAAAATAATATTAATAAAAGCATTTGTCTCTCCTGGTGATTGATAATGATTAAGCAGTGTATCCTAGCTGGCTGTCAGCAAGGGCTGTGCTTGCCACAGCAGAAACCCAGAAACTCAGACTCAGACAAGTAAAAAAGTTTGTATGTATTATTTTTAAGATGTGTCAACCTTCCTGTTTACTTGACTGTACAATTAGGATCATGCCATTAGCAGTTCAGATTGAGGCTGTGGATACAGATGCAATAAAAGCGAAAAAAACCCCAAACAAAACAAACCCACTGCAAAGAATTAGCAGAGTTGTGGGTAAAAAAATGTTTAAGGCTAGGTCCTTTCTGAAGTGTTCCAGATTCCAGCATTTACCCATTGCTCAGTCTGCTTCTGTGATGCTAGAACCACTAGAATCATGCTACATACAGCTGCTCTTGTAAGTGTGACTGCCACCTCAGTGTCTTTCAAGACTGAATCTAAGCCTGCCCTAAAGGTGACATTTGCAAACATGCCAAGTCTGTGCTAAAAGGAAATTCAGGGAGAAAAAAAACCCCCACACTTCCCTGGGCCTTGGGATTCCCTTGCTTTCAGTGGAGATATTCTAAGCTGAAAGTGTGTGATTGATACTCACCAAATGATTGATGTGGATCAGAAAAGTCAGCCATGAAGTGGCTCTTTGAGGGTGTTGCTGGTGTTTGCAACCAGGCAGGATCTGCAGGCAGTTTGAGTTTAGCTGGTTCTTCCACCATTTGAACAGATGCAACATAACCAATTTGGGTGTTCAGCAGTGTAGCCTTATGGAGCTAAGTCAGGAGGAATTGAGATTTAGATTCTTTCTTAATCTAGATCCCTGAAGGCACTGTAGATACAGCCAAATCTGTAGATAGTTTTATTTTGCTAGGGCACCTCCTTGACAAAACCACCTGTGGGTTGATGAGGAGGACCCCAGTGTGAATAAAACTGAGCCTTGGAGTCTGTCTCTGTTGTAGCTGACTCCTGTAAGTGATGGGCTGGCACAGCCCAAGGTCTCTTTCAGCTAATTCAACTACCAGCAGAAGGGGCACAGACTTCAACAGAGGTTACAGCAGCCTGTCAGGAACTTGGAGCGCTTTCCTCGTGTGACTGCAACCTGTGTCACTGCATCTCTCTCCACAGATGTCAGAACTCGTTAACTGAGTTATTTTCATATCTGTAGGAGTCTTACTTCTGCAAAGTGGAGAAGTGACTTTAACAAATGTATAAATTTTTAATAAACTATAACTTTTTATTTCCTTACCTGCTTCCTCATTTGGCACATAATTTTGAAAAAGATGCACTGAAGCTTTGCATTGGGAAGTGATAGCTCCTGAGTTCTGCAAAACAGTAATGTATTTCACTGGGAAAATCTCATTGAGGTTTTTTGGGGCAAGGTGCTGTGTAAGTGGAAACCGTTTTTATTAACAGTCAATTCATGTGCATAATAAAAAAGTATGTTCCCACTATAAAGAAGGTTAATATTGTTCAATATATCTACATTACAGCCACACTAAAGCTGTGTGTGTATGTTCTGTTTGGAATTATATGAATAGGTGCTACATTATACTATACACACTTGTATATTATTGCTGTGTGAGAGATATATGGTCTCTACCACTCGAGATGTAAAATACACACCTTTCCGTAAAAAGGTATCTCCTAGGCTTGCTGCACCAATATTTAGTGAAATTATGAATAAGTGAAACAGATTCATCAAAAGAAAACATTAGTTTTGCTGGGGAGGGGGAGAGTTTAAAAATAAAAACCCTCTCTCTCTCGAAGTTTGCTTGCTTTCAAAATCCGAGCAGTGGGAAGGCTGTTCTCTCCTTAAAATGCAAAACCTCAGAAAAAATAAATGCCTCATCCTTCTGAAAAATCCATCCCTAAATGTCATAAAATATTATTCGGTAATCTGTCAAATCATTTGCACTGGAGGCTGCTGTGGTCTGGCTTGAGTTTAACCTAAAGTGAAATTAGTCCACGTTTCTTCCTCCTGGGTCAGACGTTCATCCCAGGCGGGTTCTTTCCCGGGGTTCTCCGGGGTCAGGGTGGCCACAGGCACTGCTGGTGGTGATGGGTGTGTGATGGAAGCAGTGATTTTCACAGAGGGTCAGGCAGGTGCCCAGCTCTCAGCAAGTACCTTCAGTGAATATTCTTTAAATGAAAGTCTTCTTAATGTGTTTCAATCCAGAAAAAATATTCCACCTCACTTACTTGTGGAGAGCAGGAAAGGTAGGTTTTTCCCCTCTTGGAATATGTGGAAGGGCCCTGCAAACAAACACACACAAATATGACAACACCTGGTAGCCTGTCTCAGCTGGCATAACCTAACATTTCTAAGAAGCATTGAAATAAACAAACAAACAAAATCTCCATTTCCTTTCTGTATTATACCTGAAATATATTTTCTTCTAGGTCAGAATGTATTTGGGCCTCTCTAACAGCATGTGGTGAAACTGCAAAAATATTTGTGTGGAAAGGAAGAAGGAAATAATCTCTTTCTGAAGCTGCAGGGGAAATTCAGGCATAGAGAATGTAATTAGCCAACCTAAAAAATGCCTGAGAGAACAGAAATTTCCAGCATTGTTCCTGCACATAGTTTTGAGAACTTTATTAAATGCAAGTGATCAGCACAGTAGTTTTAAGTATAGTCTGGAGGCCTGCAATAAAAAGCCACAACAAGCAGACCCAGTAACTACAGCAAAATTAGAGGTACTTTTTTCAAGAGGATACTCAACTCACTTATGTTAATATTTGTCATAAATGTGAAATCCACAGCGAGGCTATTTGGAAAGGGTAAGTATATTTGATGGTCATTTAAAGGGGAATTTGCTTACAATTCAGTGTTCAGTTAGTAAAAACATTTATTGACTCTTAAAAGCTGCATTTAGACAGGACTTTGCATATGTGAGAGGAACTTCTTTCATGGGGCCACCAATGTTCTAGATTGAAGAACATGAAGGAAACAGAGGCTTCCTCTCTGCTACCCCACCACCCTGAGGTGACCTTGATTCTTGCAGCATTGAGAATGTGCCCATTTAAAACCTGTTTGCTACATGTCTCTGAAATGTGTCTGTTTTATATCATGTTCTAAAATAAGTTAAAATGTCTACAATAAATGATAGTAAAGAGAAGCAGAAATGACTAAGAAGCCCAAAAGTTTTCTATGCAATAAAATCTGATTATTAGGCTGTAGCCTTGTTAAATTGAGTAATAATCAGAATAATTAAAATGTTTTGCTCTGATTCTAATTGTGATTATAGCTGGAGTAATTTGAAAAATAATTGTTTGATTATAATGTTAAACAAGATCTTTTTACCCTTCTTAAATTGCAGTTACTAACATAGTACATTGTTGCAGTCTTGGGTGATAATAAGAACAAGGTCCATTATAAATTAAAAATATGGAGGTACAGAGAAGACTACTAAGTGAATTAGAAGCAAAACTTGGGGAAAAAGAATCCAAGCCTGTCTTGGGAATGGTTTACAAGCTTTTAAATGCAAATTTATCAAAGCTTTTTCTAAGTCATGGATCTGATTTTTAATCGGTATTTCACTGTTTGAAAATCAGCCACACAGGCTCTCACTTGGTTAACATTCATTTTACTAGTCTCAGATCTTGATCCAAAATCTACTGAAGTTAATAAAAAGACTAATTTTGAATGCAAAATTAAATTATTCTTCTTAGCATGTCAGAAGAGCTTCCCATCATTGCAGCGTGGAAAACCAGAGTAAAGTATTTGGCAAGAAAGTAAAAGTTTCTTTCTGAGCCTATGGATGAGCCTGGGCTCACAGGCAGTTCAGACCTTCTAATGTGTCATTTCAGTAGGTGTCAGAACCTGTAAACCTTTGAGGTGTTACAGAGGTTAACCTGATAAATAGAATTTTTTGTATTTCATACATCTTTGTACTGAGGCCCCATATATAAGCCTACATATTTAACCTTTGTTGGTTTTATATACTACTCAGATGTCACTATGGTTTCCATGTACACTACTGGTGTACAAACTACTGTATCAAAGATAAGGAAATGAAATACAGACATGACTTGCACCAATGGTAACTTGAGTTTTGAGCGTAAATAATTTTCCCAGTGCATTCTAGAAATTTAAGTGAAGTGTGACACTGATGGATTACACACGTGTGTAATCGTAGATTAACTAGAGATAGAGATGCACCAAAGCAGGAAGAAGGGTGGATCCTGCTGACCAACTGTCCCACCCCTGGAGCGTTCATCCCACAGACACTGTAGAGGACAGGGAAGCTCAGAGGTGGTTTCCAGTTGTGAGTTTGATGATGGCTCCCAGCCATTGAAAGACAGAGCTAACGGTCTCTGTAACAGCACAGGTACATTTTTAGAGAAGTCTCTTGCTTGTTTCCCCTAGTCAGGGTTTAGATTGCCCATTGCCAGGAAGCAGTGTAACATCATTTTTGGCTGCATGCCATAGGATTTCTTGCAGTTGAATTGCTTGTCACAGTTGGGGTATCACTGGTTTGCTGGGTGATATTCTAACCTGCAGATGAAGGGATCCAGCTGCATGATCCTACTTGATACAGTTTTACTTCATCATTGACTTCATCTGGGCTTTTTCTGAGGTCCCTGCAGTCAGGACCTGTGAGGATTTATGCTTGTCTAGCTTCCCTGGCTTCTCAAGAGTTAAACAGGAGATGGGTTCCTTCTTTCCTTTACAAACTGAACCAAAGTCTGCTGGCCTAAATTTCTGACAGGTGGGGAGACGCAGATGGTTTCCTTATTTCTTATCCCACGTCAGGGTTTGGGAACTGTACCTTTTCTTATCAGAGCTGTGTAGCTAAGTATAGCTACCCACTACAGCTACAGCAGTTACTCAGCTACTGCTGCAATGAATAGATTTATCTATAGATACAGATGTATTCTTTACTATTAATTTAGTAGTGGTTTGCCTGAACTCACACTTAGGTATGCATGGGATCCTGCTCCCTTCTGGCTTCCCCTTCATTGCTGTGGAGTGAAACACATCCCTGATGTTCTGAACCAGCAGAACTCAGTGTCTGCCTTGGTCTCTTCCAAATAACTCACTGCATGAGCCTGTCTGTGGGGACATTGAGTCCTTTTCTGTGAATCAGGATTTATTTGCTTTTGAAATGTTAATGCTAGAGACGAGGAGGAGGAGATGTCTTTCTGAGCTGCCTTAAAGATGTTAGTTGCTATTTTAGTGTGTTGCTGTGGATTAAGAGGACTACTGAAGGGCAGCATGACAACTCCTCTTTGATCCAGATGACTGGCTCTGTAGGTGGTGGTCATTAGAAAAGAGAAACGGCTCCATCCATCCTATGGCTCCAGCTGTAGGGAGCCATAAAGCTGGTTTATATCAGGCCAGGTTTTCTATGCAGTCTGTATCAAAGCCTGGTGAATTCTTTTGGCATTCCTGTTTCTAACATGCTGTCTTTCCTGGCTGACTGGGCTAATGCTCTCGTTTTAGGCCTTCAGCACCTCATGTCTCAGTCACTGCAGTGCCCTGTCCCCCAAAAATGTGGCCATCTCTGATTCACAGAGAATGCAGCTGCAGAAATCAGACACCTCGATTTCTTCTGCAGCCACAGGACACATCTCTTTGGAATGCTCCCCAGCTTTTCACACTAAAAGTAGAGCTGCAGGTCTTTGCTTTCCAGACTTTGCTATCTTTGCCATTCCTTGCTGCTTATTAGAAGGTCAGCTGCTGCCTCCCACTATCCTGTGCCTCTAGTCCCCACTTCTGCTTGCAGCCTTTTCACTTAAGTGCCTTTATATGGTTTCTCAGTGTGCCCCTCATGCTTGGGAGGACATGCTTTCTGAGGAATGTCCACTGCCCTATGCCAATAGGTAGAAAAATGAAGGGGTTTTCTCCTCTTTCTCTCTTTTTTTTTTTTTTTCCCTGTCACTTATGACAGAAAACCCCTGGTCATAGTTGGGGTTTCAGCTTACTTTTGGCTGCCTTTTGTTTATACCTTTGCAGGTACTGTTCTTTGTAGCTCTCTGCAGCAAACCCCACTGCTTTGTTGATATTTGTATGTTAATTGGAGCAACAGACTCCTGGACTATGATTGG
This sequence comes from Lanius collurio, assembly GCA_020086605.1. Lineage (NCBI taxonomy): Eukaryota > Metazoa > Chordata > Aves > Passeriformes > Laniidae > Lanius > Lanius collurio. The sequence continues at coordinate 23,007,988 of JACBWW010000010.1, read as the reverse complement.
ACTGTTGTGATGCTGAGTTACACAAGTGAGAATTAATAAAGTATTTGGAAAGAGATGTGCAAAGTAATGAACGGGAGAGGAAGCAGGCAGCCACCTGCCTGCTGGAATAGCAAGAAGAGGAAAAATAAAAGAGGTGGAATCAGAGGATAAAAGAAAAGAAAGGATGGAGTCAAGGTGGGGGAGGAATTGAGAGGATTAAGAAGAGGGACTTTATCAAATCATAGGTGGGGGGTTCTTGCAAATCAAGTTGATTATTTTCTTTGTTTGATGGGTGCACAATGCATTAAAACATTTGCATAACATTCCCAGGCCCTCTAGCTTAAACTTACAGCTCTGAACCATCCTTTGTTTGAGGGGGATTAAATTCTGTGAAGAATTCACAGCCAGGTCTACAAGGAGGGTTAGTACCAATTCTTTTCTTCTTTTTACTATGCTGGGAGATGCACACCTAATTAAGAAATATTTAATATTTAAATATTTAGCTTTGTATACAGTTAGGACTTTATTCTTTTTAAAGTTTTATTTATGGAAGATTGATATTTCATTTTTCTGAAATAGGAGATGGAGAAGACATAACTTAGGGTCAAAGATTTTGTTTGATTTTCTCATACATGTCAGTTCTGTTGATATTCAAACATTTTTTAATTAATTTTTATTAAATTGCCAAAATTTGCAAAACAAAGCAATGTTTTGTGACACATTTTTAAACATTTCATTTTGAAGTAGATAAAACATTTAGGCTTTCCTCATGTTTTTTTTCCTTTTTTGTTTCCCCTGAAAATGTTTCAGATTAAACTGGTATTTCTGAGATTTCAAAGACATGTGACTTCACAGTGGTTCTCCTGAAACATCTGGTTTTTGAAACACACAAAATATTTGCAACAAAAATATATATTTCTGCTTGTTAGAAACCAGAACTGTTTATCAGCCAGCATAGTTATAAACTATGGGCTTTCCTTGGTTGTTCTGAAAAAGCTGTGTCCTGCACGTAGCTTTTTAAGAATCTGTCTTAAAAATGGCTTTCACTTCTCCTGCTTTCTTCTTGTTTTTGATTTAGATACGTGGCATTATCCCTGTTTTGTGATCAATTTTTACAGTAAGGAAAATAGGAAATTTACTAAATAACTAGTGAGTCAGGAGGCCAGTCTGAATAAAATCTCTCTTATCACCATAGTATTTAATATTTGTTGTTGTTGTTGTTTTCCAGCTGTTCTTCCTGTCCTTGCTTGTATACCTGTTTTAATCTGTGGGACCTCTCAGGGCCCTGCTCTAAATGAAGGCCCATATCTGGTTCATCATGTCAAGTGACACAGGATTTTCCTTGTCTCAGGAGCTTTGTGCACTCTCAGCTTCTCATCTCTTCTATATCCATTCTGGCTTCATCCACATCCAGCTGTTTTTTTGCTGGAAAAGATAAGAAATGCAAACACAAACAAAACTTGCAACTCCCTCAAATGTTCTTAAAAGGAACTCCAGGGAAAACCCTATGAAACATTATCTGCTAAGCCAAAGCAGCTCTAAATTCTGTCCAAGAGCTGATTATTGCTGGGTTTTTCAAATCCTATCTGTGTAATCCTTTCTCTACTCTGGATTCTTTGCTAATCCTGCACCTGCTCTCCCTAATTCCAGCCTATTTAGGGATATAGGCAATATATTCTGTTTACTGGTTCATTAATATGTCTGGACATGGGCTTCCGAACCTATACAGGGTGTGTAGGATTTCTCTGAGGATACAGATGAAATCTGCTGAAGTTGTATTGGAGGAAAAACAAATTAAAATCAACTTCTAAAATGCAGCTTCGTCATTCAAAGATCTGTGTAGTGCTGGTGTTGCTCATTTTTAGGCAGTGTTGGAGGAATGTGTCAGAGGAATTTCATTTAATGTCTTTGAATATAACTTATTCACTATTAACTGTTTCTTCAGTAGCAGAGTCCTCAGGGGAATGGCATGGTGCTGCAAATAATGCCTGCTTTTGGAGGTTTTTTTAATTTAACACTGAAAATCATGTATTTTTCCCCTTTAAAAAAAATTAAAAAAAGAAAGAAAGAAGTAAAATTGCACATACCCTGAAACCATTTATACTGATTGGAACTTTACTAAGGGCTTATCAAGTGATACCATCTTACATATTAAAATGTTGACAAGTTTGTAAAACAAGCCTTCCCTTCTTAAAATGCTGTGTATGTACACAAATATTTATGTGTGTATTTGCACACACGTGTTCTTCTAAGCATGGGAATATCTATTATGTGAATTGGGTTAAAATTATTTTAACGTTTTGTTATTCTGTTAGCTTTTTCAGTTTTTTATGGAACAGGATGTTTAGGACATGAGGTCAGTGTGGCTTGCTCCCAGCAATGTTTTCAGTTAGCAAAACTCACAAAATATATTCTAGAAAGAGAAGTGGGGGGGCCAGACCATCAGCTCTGTGACTTGTAATACATGGTCACAGATACTATGAAATAACTTCCACAATGCCTGTAGCTTGTGCCTCTCCCTTACCTGCTGCCCTTAAACTTCTTTACTCTGATTTTATCTTTGAGTGACAGTATAGAATTGTAGTCTCAGGCACACAGTTAAATAAAGAGTTTACCAGGCTGATAGGTGTTAAGAGATCAATTAGCATCAGTGTCTGTGTATGTGCTCTTTGCTTGGCAATGCAACATGGGAGAGCTAAGTTGAGGCCAAAATAAATAAATGCTTAAGCTAAGTCTAATGTATTGGGATAAAAGTATGTTCACAGAAAGGGAAATGCCTCCATAAGTTGTTAAGCTGAGATGAATTGGCTGCAAGTCTTGAGATTTACTTCTGACTTTTCCTAGTGTAACCAAGATCAAAACTGGGTGATGATTCTTAAAAAAACCCTAAAAATGTTCACAAAACTAGGTTTTAGGAAGTATTGATTTTTAGTGTAACTAGTTATCCTTGAGAATGGACCACTAAAATGGTCCATTTTAGAGGTAGGGTATAAAATTTTCCCGTTTCAGGGTAGCAGAATTTTAGGATCTCATATCTCGTGATTTGTAGGGGATCGGGTGGAAACTGAAGCTGGATGAGAAATAGCAAGCAAGAGGCCTGAATATAATATTAAGGGTATATAACAGAATATGTGACAGTTTCTCACTTCTGCAATCTTGATTCTTATGTAACATCTTTGGTCTCTTTGTTGCCATCTCTCCTTGTAGAAATTATTTAAGATCTCTGGGACAGGTATCTCCCATTTTATTTGTAACTTGAGTGCCTCTAAGGCTGTATAAATAGTGCTCTGACTGGTAGGTAGAGAATTCCATGCTTTCAAAGATACAAAATTTACCTGTAGGCTGGATGCCCTTTGAGGTATCAAGTCCCATATCTGCCACTAACTCTTTGATCAGATCTTTTTTGGCACTGTTCAAGAGATTAATTTCTGTGGCTTTCTGATATAAAAGACTCTCATCTTTGGTATAAAGAGTAAGAGGTAGAGTGGAAAGGGAAAAAGGTTAGATTGGAAAGCCCCTAATTCTGATCTGCAGAAGAGCTAATTCTTCTGGGTCTGAAAAAGAATCTGGGGAGATTAAGCAGTATTGACTCAACCTGGCATGATGATTTGCTTCCAAATAAAACCTTATTCTGATACAAATCAAGCCAGTCATTAACCTTTCAAGTAAGGGACAAAACAGTCTTACAAGGAGCATTCACCTTGCCTTGTTTAGGCCTGTTATTAAGATTGCAAAGCCATGAGGTGTCATTCTTGACTTGTTCTTGTCATCAAGACCATGGACTTGTCAGGAGAAGAGTCCATCAATCAAACAAAAGGTTTCACTGCAACAGTCTGTGTCAGGATTAAGTCCCCTCTGTCCCCCTTAACACCCTGCTCAGTAATTGTTTCCCAGTTGATTTAGGGGTGTGTGCCCCTGCAATGGTCAGGTCACTAAACCAGTTGGCAGATTGAGTTGAATGGTGTCAATGATAAGAAGAAGGACAAGAAAATCTGCAGGTAGAAGTGAAAGAGAAAGGAGGATCTCAAAACCCATGACATGTGATCCTAATCCCTGCTGTGACACTAGGTTTTCTGAAGCAGTATCTTGAAAAGCCTGTTTCTGCTGGCCTAGAGGGACCAGAGCTGTGTGTATGACATGTCTGATGTGAAGCAATGTAACTGCTCTTCTCTCCATCATCTCCCATCTGAGAAACAGATGATGAAGCCATAATAAAGTCAGAATTCAAGGTTCTTCATTCTTCCATACCTGTTTTGTCTTGTTAGTTGATGTAAGTGTTGTGAGGGGACTTGGGAGGAGGTATGTCAGTATGGACAGGATACACTGAGCTTTAGTCTCCTTAATTAACCTTCTGTCAACTCCATGAAACACCCTGGAGAGAAGAACATGTCTAGTGACTGCATTCACAGCGTTCAGTGCATTTCTTCCGTGCCTCTTAGAAAATACGCAACTAAATGTGGAAACTGGCAGCATTCTCATGCTTGGATTTTGATCTGGCTCTTCTCAAAGTATAGAAGTTTATACCATACTTCTCAGAGTACAAGAAGGTTGTTTGCAGAATATAAGAAGGTTGAAATCTGAGTTTTCTGGAGTTCTGCCATTTTACTTACTATCTAAATTGTTCCAGTGACTTTATTATGCAGGAGAACATGGACAAGGCAGATCTGAGTACAATAAAAGGGGGAAAGCTGTGCCAAATCAGCACCTGAATCAATGAATTTAGTCATCTGACATCTGTTTCGCTTGTCAGGTAAAAAATTTATGCAATTAGCTTAGACACATGCCTGCAAAAAAATTGCAAATGTTTCAGTAGGCTTGCAAAGCTGGAAAGCTATAAGCTTTGCATTTTTCTGTGCAAGTGCTTTTGAACCAGGAGGGAATCCACATACTCACAACTGCTGAAGAAATGTTTATGACTTAAATATTTGTTTGAGAGAGGGTATGTAATCAGATAGCAAACTTTCTAGAGAGCTGGTTAGCACACAAATTGGGCTTTCTTTATAAAGGTTTTTAAAATTCATTTTAATAGGTGAGAAAAGCTGGCTGACGATTCAGAACTGAGTGCTGATATAAAAACTCTCACATTCATGGCCCATGGGAATGTGCACATTCACTGGAGTTTAAATCTCTGGTGAATTTTCTGCTATAGCTATATAGCAGCCTAATATTCCTGTCAGAACAGATTTGCAAATGACCCATAAACCAAAGAAGAAACTAAAGCTGAAGGGAGGCTCTGAGCAATATCGTTTTCTTTACTGACTTTTCATCTCAGTCTGACTCATTGATAAAGGTTTCTGAATGCGACTTTTATTCAAGGTTAATAAAGAAATCAGGATATGTGGAGAAGAAGATGTTGGCTTATTAAGAAAAGCAGTTAATTGTTATCACACAGTGATTAGATTTCATTGGTTTCCATGACATTTGGTCTAGGCTGTGGAAAGAATCTCACTAAAGAAGGGGGATGTCCAGTGTACCAAGAATAGGACATACTGTGTGTTACCTCCTGGCTGTGCAGAGTAAGCCAGCCAGCTCTAGGGGGACAAATTTCGTTATTCGTAAAAATTTAGATGCATTGGTCAGTGGTCTTAGAAAGCTTAAAATAATAGAATCATCTAGGTTGGAAAAGACCTTTAAAGTCATTGATTTCAAGTGTTGACCTAGTCCGAGTTAATGGAAACCTTGTCCCTCAGGGCCACATCTACACCTTTGAGACATCTCCAGGGATGGTGGTTCAGCCACGTCCCACAGCCTCCTGTTCCAATGCTTGACAACCCTTCTGGAGATGAAATTTTTCTGAATATTAGTCCTAGCTCCTGGGGAGAGGTGGGGCAGGCACAGAGGAGATTGATGTGCTATGCAGAGCAGGAATTTGTCCCAGTTGCCCCTATCCCTTAACTCTGTCTTCTGAGCTCCCTTCAGGTTCCCCCAGTTTGGGAAACCTCCCTGTGCTCAATTGTGCCAGCAATGGAGCTGCTCACTTCAGTGTCCAGGGTTACACTGGCTAAAACTGCATGCATGGCCAAAATTCAGTCTGTCTGCATCTATACTTCAGGCACTTGAACAGAGGCAAGGGGATACCCATTTACTGTTTTGTGTTCTGTGAATTAATAAAAAACTTCAGGCTTCCAGCAGCTTGAATCCTCAGGAGAGACCTCTCTTGGCTCCAGGGAGCTTTGGAACACACATTAGAGAAGGTGCAGCATTGTTTGGCAGTTTTTCATAAAGCAGTTTAGAAAGACTTTGTGCAAGTCAGTTTAGAGAGCTGTTTCTCAGTGACACTGTATGAAAAGTTGCAGTAAACATCTCTCTTATTCAGGAACTTTGGAAGTTACCAAAAAGACAAAAAATACACAAAATGTATTAAATATTTTGTATAAACATAGCAATGGAGCTGGTGACCTGAGGGAGCCCTTCCACCTCCAACTTCCAGTAATGTAATCTCTGCCTCAGATATTTTCTCAGACTGAGTCATTCAGCTGGATGGATTTTAACCTTATTTCTAAAAGGAGAGAATCACTGTATTCAAAGCTATTCAGAGACTGGGACTGGAATGTCACAAAGTTCATGTTTGACAACAGTTCCCTTTGTTGACAGTGTGTCTGTAGCCTGATTGTCTTCCAGAGAAGACACTCGGCCCAGAAACATGTGATAGGAAGCAGGAAAGTCTTCTGTTAGAGATATTGCACTTGAGCATTTGAGCCTTGGCACAGGCTTTCTTAGGTCTTTTAATGAATTTGCTGTTTAATTGCTTTGTGCCTTATCTTTCTGTGATTAAAAGTGAAGGTGAGAATATTTGCTGTACTTATGATATTCAAAGGATAACTAAATGAATACATTGGATCATTTGCCCCACAGAAATCAATGTTAGATAAATGTAATTATCATTATGAGATTGATGTAAATTTCATGCCAATTATTTCTAAAGTAAAATATCCCTAAAATTCATAAATCGTTATAGAAATGTTAATAATTTCTCTGCTTTTGAATGTTAACAATTGAGTACATAATTTTCCATTAGAATTTGGGAAAATGAGGCAAAAGACATCTCTGACATTTTTTTTGATGGAACAGATACAGTAGAATAATATAATGAGAACTTATTAAGGAAATACTTTCCAAATAACTTTTTTCAATAAAACCTTCCAGCAAAGTCTGCTATTTGTCATGTTCTTAGCTCTAATTCAGTGAATTCTGTTTTATATAGTGACAGTTCAGCTGATGAGAATGGCAAATACCTTGAGAGACTGAAAAAGATTAAGTAATTATGTGAAAAAGAATGTCTTCACCACATTCAGTAATTATTAGAAAATCACACCACTTGTAATCCTGAACACCACTTGATGACCCACTATAGTCAGGAAGAACATCTTTTAGTTTATTGATGTTGACAATATCAGTCTATCCTCTCTTCCTTTTCTTTGATATTAAGCATATGCTACTGACTCCTCAAGAATTTTTTTCCCCTAGAGCACAATGTGGCCTCAAGAGGAGGTTTCTCCTGCTGGTGCACTGAGGGAAGCAGAAAATTCAGCATGAACTCTGTCTCTCTGTGATTTGGTCTTACTCAGAGCCGAAGTATTCTTGCAGCAGGGTTAGTGCATCATCTAGAGAAGGATACATTTTTGTTCTGAATGCTCCATTTATCTGTGATGACTGGGATTAATAACATATTTATGAGCAGAGGCTGTGGTTAAAATTGGTTGCCAAGACCACTAACACTCTTTATTTTTTTATCTCTGTGTTTTTTTCTGCCTGCCAGTCCTTGGTTGTTTTCTGCTTCCAGTTATGTCTCCATAACAAATGACTGTCAAGCACCTTGGGCTGCCGATTTCTAGCATGTTAACTCCTGCCTAGTTACTGTCCACATGCTCACTCCAACAGTGTGATAAATTTGATGGTGCTTAAGCCTTAGTGAGAGTGAGGAGAAACACATAAACATGGGTGCCTAATGTACAATAAAATAAGACAATTTTACTGTCTATGGGAATTGACTTATATAGCCATAGTTTTTACTTTTCTAGCTTTCCTATCACATACAATTTTTTTCATTCACCCACACATGTGCAGTGAAATTAAACTGGTGTCTTTCATTGGTGAGATCCCTATATTTTAGGGGTTTTAATACTTGCAGTGCAAAAAAAAAAAATATAATCAACTCGTTATGACTCCAGCTGACAATGACAGCAAATGATCCAGAAAAGTAGGGACTTCACAGTGTTGTTTGGCTTCACCTCGGTTCTCTCTGTTTTTCATACTAGTATTTGTTGTGAAAGGTTTTTCACTGCATTCACATGTAATTCTGGTACATTTGTCTTAACTGAGAATGTTCTGAAATTTCACTTTAAAATCCTCTCTAGCTTCTGACTTAGGTAAACTCTTTCTGGAGTAAAGTTGTTAGAATCTATTTCCTCAGCTTTCCACTTTTTCCCATGCCTGTGTGATTTCTCTGCAATATGTCTACACCGTGTTCTTTCAATCACTACCTTACTTAAACATCTAGTTTTCTTTACACGTGAAATGTGCTGCCACCTGAAATTATATGTTGGGGACACCTTTTAAACTTATGCACAAAAGAGCTTAGAGAAATCAATTGCACTGTATTATGCAGTTTCCCCCTATGGCAGTGGTAATAATTTTCCCAGGGGCCAAAATGGTCTATTATTTGATTTTTACTTGTGTGGTGAACATGGCGAGAGAGAAAGCTTAAACCACAGATGGTGAGTGCAAATGTAGAAATATTGCTGGGAGCATCCAATTAAACAGCCTTGGCTGTATCAACAACAGACAGACATGGACATTAATACCTGTCTGTATCTGGAGTGCACCCTCCAGGAAGTTGTGTGAGAAAATGCTGGTAGCAGATGATCCTGTTTGATGCTTCCTGAATGGTAAAAAATGGTAGCTTTGCTCTTACATTGCCTCCTCTAGGTATTATAGAAGAACCAAACCAGTAGCAGGTAACTCAGGAGTTCAGCACAGTACTTGTAAACACCTAAGCATTGTGACCCTTGAAGTCTTGAATGAGGGGTTGGACAATGCAGAAACAACTGGAGAAATACTTGCTGTTTATTAAGCAGCACATGGAATAGCAAGAAGTAGGCAGCACTGGAATTTGCAGAGGCTGAAGATATAATAATTCCTAACTTATTTTCCTTTTTATCAGAAGCAGCCCCATTACAGTCAGAATTGCATCATTAGAAATACTATTGATCAAGTTCTCATTAGCAGTCATTGGCACTCAACAGCCATTGTTGCATCAGTGCTGCTGAAGCTGATACTGATCACTGGCTTCTGATAAAGAAAGTACAACTCTGTCTTTGAAGCCAACTAGTTGATTGAGTTAAATTGCTTCTGTACTCTCCATAATTAGGAGTGAGTTATCAGACAGTTTAACATCCCACTCTGTGAAGCTGCTAAAGCATTACAGGCTTAGTCCAAGTTTCCTTTGTCATCCCATGAGTAATAGCACTGCTTGAAGTCGTGAGTGCCTCAGCCTCTCAAACATTAATTGAAGTTTGGTGAGCAGACACCCAAATACCTGACATGAAGAATGACACTGAAGGACAATTCATGCTCTCATGGAACTTTGCTAAGGGTAGAAGCAGATCTTTGACTCCATGGCATCAAGTCACTAAAAATACCATAAATTCTATAGTCTTATAACTGCTGCTAAGTATGATTCCTCTCTTTCTTCACTAGAGGATTGCTTCTGTACAGTTTGGCAATTAGTCTAATAATAAGTAGGAGTCTGATTTGGCAAGATCAGCTACACAGCTAGGAAGGTCACTCTAAAGTACCCACCATCTTTCATTCCTTTAAAAAAAACCCCTAAAATTAGAGTAGGTTTTAATGCTCATCCTTGTATGCTCCATTTTAAGCAGAAAGATAATTTCTCTTACAGCAATAATCATACAAAAAATCCAGCAATGCTTTGCCCTGGTTTGGTTTTAATAACTAAAATGTCTATTGTGCAAGAAAGGCTTCTTGCAAGTTCCACCCCTGTGTGACTGCTAAAAGCTTTAGTCACCTTGCTAAAGAGCCAAGGAGGGTTATGGATTGAATTTTACATCAGCAATATCACAGACAGGTGACATTCAACCTTAAAGAAGGCTCTATTTGGAGATGATAACATGAAAACATACAACTTGCTGTAGTATTTCTGTAAAAACAGTGTTCTTGAAAAAAGTGGATTTCTTTTCATTGGTGGAACTATGCACTGGATGATGAAGACAGAAAGGTATAGCCTCAGTTGGTTCAACCTTTAATAATGCCATTAACTTCTAATCATGCTCTATTAACTTCAGCAGGCTTTTGCACCAACTGAGGTTCTGTTTTAAACATTGTTTTTTTTTCTCTGTATTGAGCTAATTGATCATGCCTGCTGAGCTGGTATATGAAGACAAACCAAGAATGCTGATCCTTTGCTTTAGGCATTGTAAATGTAGATTTTACCATGAACGGAAGGTGGGGTAGTAAAAAAATCTCAGCAGATTGATCTATCATATTCTTTTTGCCACCCTTATTTTAAAATTTGGGGGAAATGACTGATTTTAGAAGGAAAATTGCATGGAAAGAAAGGGGAAAATGAGAGGTCAAGTAGAAGAAGCACCAGCAACTCTGAAATGGAGTAGTATCAGGATAAGAGGACTTTACTTTCTACATTGCCATCCACCTTGGATGTCATAGGGTATGTGCAAGGAGGGAAATGAGGCATGGGGCATTTCTTCATGAATATTTTAGCCCTCATGCTCTTGCACCATCTTGGTGTGACCCAGAACAGCTTCCATGTCCCTGTGTCTGAATGGGCTCAGGAGGTCACCTCTGTCAAAAACAGCTGTACTGGGTCTCTGGCAGCTGAACAACACTGCCCTTGCTTAGTGGGAGCCCAGTGCTCACATTAAACTTGCTTTGGTGTCAGGGGTGGTCTGTGACACTTTGGTTCCATTTGAGAGCCTGAATCGTGGTAACAAGAGAATGATAATAGAATTGCAAAATTTAGCACAGTAGCTACCTCGGAGCATCTGTGAAAGACTGCATCACATGGTGACTGCATAGTAATCAACTGTTACACCAAAATTGATAAGGAAAAACAATGTTTTATTCTATTGCATAACTGCATTGAATTCCCTTGACAAAAACCAATACAGAAAGTGAAGAGAATTATTTATTGTTGGAGGTGGAATTCTTTTCAGGCACGTTCAGTATGAGTTCATCAACCGCAACAACAAAAATGAAAAGCCAAGCTAACAATTTGCAAGCAGATGCTAATTCCCCAATTGTTCATGCAACATGGAACATAATTTGAAGTGATTATGAAATTAATGCATTAATACAAAAAAATGCTTTGGAGAGAAGCAAATCAGATAAATGTGCATAAAAAGAATTAGCTGTAGACATAATTAGTGAAGCCATGCTTTATTCACAGTCAGAGGGAAAAATTAAAACTAAACTAAGTAGAAATTTTAGAGAACATTTGAGAATTACCATGTAAGAAGCCAAAATGAAATAAAGCCTGGAGCTTCAGGAGAGCTAACACAAAGATACATGCTTTGGAATTAAAAGGTACAAAAAGTGTCGTGTCATTTATTTGGGAAAGGCACAGTTAGTTGCATGAGTAAGGAAGAATTTCCAGCGGTATGAGCACATATTCTGGTTAAAGATGACTCAAAGCCTGGAAGCAGGTAGATGGTAGAACAGAGCTGTGTGCCATGAATCTGAAGAGATTTTATGCTGTGCAGTGAAAAGTGAAAAATTGACAGACCAGATCAGAAGATTCTGTACTGTGTTTGCTGCTTTCTCCTCTAAGTCCGTGCTTGTTTTCATGATCTGTCATAGGATAAGAAAATCAACCTGATTCACACCCGCAAGAGACTTCATTCATGTTCAGTTCTAGTCCCTGTACTAGTTTCTTTTCCCATCTTGATGCCTAAAAATCAAGAAGTAGCAGAACCAGGTGTACCATGACAAAGTTGGTATTGATCCAGAAATGTATGCTCATTTGTTGTGTAGATGTGTGGTGATAGATGATTACTTGAAAGCAATTCCATTTAAATGTAGTAAGAAAATACCATTAAGAACTGTTAAATTTTATAGCCATCTCCCAAGAGAAAAGAATTGTAACTCAGTGCAGAAATTGTAGTGCTAACTCTGATGATTATATCAAGAGTCTTATAATTTGTAACTTTTCTAAAGTTGTCAGCTGGTAGAATCAATTTTAAATTGGAAAGAATTTAAATCTTTGTTAAAATAAATCTTCTAGACTTCAGAGTTCCATAGAAAAGCTTCTAAGAAGTAAACAGTAACTAAATAACCTTCTTTCATCACCCTAAAACCAGGAAAAAGGTAAAAAAATCCTAAATGAAATTACATTTTTATGAATGACTCTTTGAAACTAGATCCTTATTTTTCAGGTAGTTAAGTTTTAATATACTAACTCTTTATAAATCATGTGAGCAAAGTAAATGGAAAAAAGAATTCTTCCACTATGTGAAAAATAACCTTTATTATTGTAGACAATTTAGTAAACTTACTGCTCCTATTTTTGATGTGTATAAGTTTTCATTTTCTTTTGCATAGATTCTATACAATTTCAGGAAAAAAAGAAAATATGAAATGTGAATTACTCTTTTTCCAAAACATTGATAATTATCCTGAAAAACTGTACTTTTACTTTTCCTCCAATTTCTACCAGCCAGAACATATATTTTGAGTAGCAACTGAATACTCCAATATATGTCTTGTTGCACTTTCAGTTAAGATTCTCACTTTCAGGGCAGAAAAGCAGCAGATTCTTAAGGATCTGGTATTTGCCTCAGACAGGTAGTGCCACCAGCTGCAATGAAGTCAGTCCAAATAATTCGCCAGTAAAGGGAAAACAGATGAAGGAAAATTAGCAGTTTCTTCCTAACCCTACCTGGTTTAAGCAGCTTTTATTCAAAGTTATTGCTGGGTTCAGGGGTTCATGAGGACTTTTCTTGCTGGAAGCACGGGTCCCCACCTCAGAACTGATGGACCGGTTTAAGTGCTCTGGATAAAACCAGCCATGTTCATTGAGCAGTTTCAGCTGGTGAATTTTAGGTGAAATAAGATGAAATCATTTGTAAGAAATGAAGGGACAACAGCATTTTGCAGAGAGATGGAGGTGAACAGGTATGGATATTAACGTCCTTGAGACCAGCAGGTCACCTCTGCCCAGTCTGAGGTGATTTGGTTTGTGATGTTCCCTCCCCTTTGTTTCTTCACTTTGGGTGTGCTAGAAAGCATAGACAAGAGTAAGAACCCCAAAATGTTAAAGAGCACAGTGGCACACAGGTGCCAGGGCTGGCCAGAGGCAAGTGGCATGGGTTGAAACAGTTGGCTGTGAAACCAAGTGTTCAGTGACTTCACCATCTGCCCAGGCTTGGCAGAACTGTCAGACAGAATCAGAATGGTTTGGGTTGGAAGGCAGCTTGAAGATCATCTCGTTCCAATTCCCCTGCCATGACCAGGGACACCTTCCACCAGACCAGGTAGCTCAGAACCCATCCAGCCTGGACTGGAGCCCTGGCAGGGCTCATCACCTGAACATTTACCACTAACTCACCCTTCAGGGAAAATTTGCTCCCTTGGTGACCCTCTTTCCCCTTTTCTGTTTGGAGCTCTGCTTGGGTTACTGCACTTTTAGGCCAAAAGTTTCCTCTTGCTTTCATTAGGATTAACAACCCTTAGGGCCCAGTGTTAGGGGCTGGGAAATGCTATTGTTTGTAATATGCTTACAGTGCAAGTGGCTTCTTTCTTTTTGTGCCATTGATTGATTAGTGGAGTTTGTCCAAGTAATTCTCCCTCTTGATATCCGCGCTTTACTTCTCTAGCACAAAGTTGGTGTGAAGATTAACTAATTAATCTCATGAGATTCTTTAGTGAAAGGAATGCCTTACTGAGCAACAGAACAAAGTAGGGGCAATATGTATGAACACAGCTCATTCCAGATGTCTACAAAGCTGAGGATCTTTTTCTCCCCAAAGCAAGTAAGACTGTAAGAATGTCTCAGCTTAATTTTTTTTTCTCTGTTCAGTACAATGCAGAACAGCTGTTGCAAAAGAATGGATAATTAATAATTGAAACTAGATTGCACTGTCCAAAATAAAGTGCCTATAGTACTTGTAGATTTCCTGAGTGTTTTGCCTTTGTTTCTTCATTTCTTCTCAAAGTATAATAATCTGTCATTGTTATGAATTAGATTTCATTTCCGAATGGAAGTTTCTACTGTGTTTTACTTAAGTTTTGAGTAATATATTTTCAAGCTGGTTATGGTGATAAAGCTTTTTATGTCAAATGTAAAGAAAGAGAAAGCAGTGTGTAGTAATAATGAAACAGGAAAAAGAAATTTTCATTTCATGTCAGGTTGCTAAATTAGACCCATTCTGTGGAATGAAGAGATAAAAATCTAGAATTTGATTTGAGGCAGATTTGAAAAATCAAGAAGTTTAATCTTTTCATGTTCCTTCCCCCAGAACTGATTGCTCATGAGCTCATGTTTATGCCTGTGATTAGGAGCTGAGCCTGACGAGTTCTATTTTCAGCACTGCTACAGGATCCCAGCGGGTGAAACTAACCTTGGTGCTTTGGGCTCATACAGCACTTCCAGCTTCCGAAGCTCTTGCTTAGTTGAGATAGACTTTTAAGATAAAAGGAATGTAAAATTGAAGGTGTTTTTGTTTATTCTAGAACTGACATAACCCCAGGTATTTAAAATTAACACTCAGTGAAAACTAAAGAGTATCATATTGGATAGGCCCTGAGAGTTTGTGGAATCTCCATCCTTGAAGGTACAAGGACAAGGACAATTGACAGGACAAGGTCCTGAGAACCTATCTTTACCTTTGAAGCTGGCTCAGTGTGAAGGAGTTTGACATAAATGACCTCTAGATGTCTTTGCATAGATAAATTATTTAAATTGTAAATCACTGTCTAGTTCTAGGTAAGGCAAAAGTAACTAGAAACATCCTGCAGTAATCTATTAAGTTAAAATAATGAAAGGCTGTCTTTATTACTTTTAACATTAAATATCTATTTTTGGTAAGGATGATGCAAATAAGAGCTTGTGTCCTTTTTTACAGTCCTCATTAAAACACTAAGTGCATTAAGTCAGGTAAGGACAAAATGTAGAATCTTTATTTTCATTTAATTGTGGTGTAATGGAAATGGAAGCTGGACTTAAACCCCCTAAGATTTAAAAAGTGATACAAATCTTCAGTGACTCCTTTCTCCCTTATGTCCTTTCATCCTTTGATTAATTATTACCTCAGAGGAAAAGTGTATAATTTGATAATTCACCCTGGCTGGGATTGCAGCTTACTCTTGAGAGGGTGAAGGTGGAGGTTTGTCTCTGAGCAGATCCCTGCCCACAAGCAGTGACTCAGCAGCTCACAAAAATCCTGAAGATGCCGCAACTTCTTCAGCTTTAATGGAAAAAAAAAAAAAAGACAACAAGCTAGCTGAATCTATTCGGGTCTGGTCCAAGGTGAGGCACTTTTGAAAACGGGGCGTGTGCCAGAGCTCAGCTGCGAAGAGAAGAGGCTGTGGGTAGGAACTGTGCCCTGGGGGGATGTCCCGACGCTCAGTAAGGAGAAGGGCTTGTGGGGGTGCACTGCCCTCTCTTGGATTCTGGTGGGAACAGGAGCAGTCCCATCCCCGCTGGTGCTCTCGGGGGGTCGCTGCCGGGGCGCTCAGAGTAAGGAGGGGGTGTTTTTGTGTGCTGTTGTCTTTTAGGAAAAAATCCTCTGCCTGCACCTCTGGACTTTCTGCATCCCCCCATTCATGTCAAGTAGGATTAACAGAGAGAAGAAGTGAATCACACCTGCTCGGGTGTCTCAGCCTCGTGTTTGCTTTACTTGAGTCCTTATTGCACTGACCCAACCCTATACCTGGGGCTTTGGTGATATATAGTACACACCACCACATAAAATATTTGTAAGTTGTTGTTCATACATACACTCACTCTTTCTACCTGGTAAAACAACCACAGATGGTTCCTACAGATAATAAAAAATAGAACTTTAGTTGGCTGCTTTATTCTGTGGTCACTTTTGGCCTGTTATGAACATCATGAATAATACAGAACACGTAAATGGATTTCTTTTTTCCATACAATAGCCAGCTTTTTAATGTCAAATGACATTCATCAAGATGCCAAATACAACTCTCAACAATTATTTTTTTAGGAATATTGTGCAATCCCAGCTTTCAAAAATATTGGCAGATGGTAATTTTTCCTCTCTTAAAAGATAGTCCTTCACCATCTTGTATTCTGGTGACAAGAGATTGTCCTATCACTCAATGAGCACTAAATCTTTCATGATGATGAATTCACTTTCATCAAGATGAATTCACTGTCTGAACCTTTCGCCACGTCATTTCTCTTACATTTAAACAGCCAAGATTTGAAGAAGATGATCACATCCCACAGGTTATGGATGGACCTCCTGTGGGTTCTTGGGGGAAGTGATGATAGTTTCCACTGTCTGGATCAGGATTCTGTCTGAATCTGAAATACACTGCCTAGTCATCATGAGTATGATTTTTGTGACAGTGACTTGGAGTACGTCACCCTCCATATCAGCAAAGTGCAAGCTGATTTAGTGAGTTTGGATTATGTGTCTTTTATATGAGTAAGAACTTCTTTCTTCTTAAGTCACTGAGTAATAGTTGCAAAGTAACTTGTTCACAGACCTTTTCCTTGTATTGAAGAGGTCATTTCTACTTCTGAGACCATTCCAAACCAGGTCATCATTCAAAGGCAATATTCTTCTTTTTTTCTTCAGTGTTAAAAGTGTAATTCTGTCACTGAAGTCTTTTCTTTCCTTACAAAATTGCTGCACTTTCTGAGTTAACAGGAACTTCTGGCAATGAAGTACTCCACAATGCCTCAGTTGAATTATTGGTGTATTATTTTAATGGTGTCTTAATGAAATTGCTCAGCAACTGAGCTTGTCTTTTACTTGGCATTAGAGACAGCTTCCAAACTGTCAGTTTTAGCTCATTTCATGTTTTCATTTAGGTGCTCGTTAACCAATTTATTTGAAGCAGAAACTTGGGCCAAATTTTAGTGGCATTACTCATGTGCACAGTTCTACAGCAGCTGATGTTAACCCATGAGGAAAGATTGTTAAAACTTCATGAAAGTGTCAGTCTCCTCTTTCCCTATTAATATGCAACTAAATGTTTGTGTTATTTCTTTTGTAATTTTGTCTCTAATTTGTTTGCTCTTGCAAACATGTACTGCTTCCAGCAACTCAGTTCTGAAAAAAGAAAGTCTAATTTGCTTTACAGTAGTGTTGCGTTTATTTCAGATTTTCATGACCAAAGCAGTTCCTTTCTTTGCATTGTTTCACTTTATCCTCTTCTAGGTCTTGAGAAAGCTTAAGCAATGAACAAGTTCAATTAATTAAAACCAGAGCACGTTTCTTTGAAAGGCATGCTTGAAGTGCTGAATCTGGAGGATCAGATTCTGTCTTTACTCACACTCACGCAGTTACACAAACTTTCACTCTCATACACTCTTACACACACACTCTTGCAGACACTCTTACACACACACACACACACACACACACACTCTCACACTCACTTGTAAAAGGCAATCCAAATTCAGAAGTGATATGTAAAGTGGCAGAAATGACATTTCATTATGTTGGAGCTCCACAGCACTGATCCTCTTGCAGTCACCATGTGAAAAAAGCAAACCCCACAACCCTCTAAAATTATGCAGAGAAGCTGGAAAAAAATGCAGCTCTTTAGAGAATTTAAGTAGGGAATGCCCTGCTTTTGTTAGGAGTAGGACATTTCTGCTTTCTGTTGCTGATTTCCTGTTTTGCTGTGTGAGACATATTACTTGTCCTGTGTGGATCACCAGGGCTGGGTCTATGCATGAAGGTAGGTATGGACAGTGAAGATTATTTCAGTGGACTTGACCTGATTTGCATTTTATCCCCATTTCTGGTCAGATGGTATCTGTTGATACATCAGAAGTGAATAAAAACACATGTGACTCTATGAAATATATTTGAATTTTTTTTCATGCTGTTCTATTTCACTTACAGTATGCTCTTTTCTACAAAGTGTTACCAAAAAGCTAGTCCAAGCAGGGATATGAGTGGCTAAAAAAAAAGATTGAGAGCAATTCTGGACTTTTTTTAATAAGCCACTAAGTCTAGCATTCATGGCAGATGTATAAGGATCACAATTCCATCTCTAAAAACAAAATCAGAGTCCTCTTGCTAAGAATTCCTGGGATTCTTTGTGACGACAGCAAAAATCTATGTAATTGTAAATGGCAATGTCATCAGCAGAGTTAGCACTGAAAAGAGGTGAAAAAAGTGTGGATTGTTTTAAGGTATATAAATTGTGTTTCATTTTCATTTGTCATTTCTGTGAAAAGCCAATCACGTTTCTCCCTTGTTAGAGGGGAGTTGATAAATGGGTGTCTTGCATTTGGTTGCAAAAGCCTGTGTCCACTGTATTGGCTTTTTATTACAGAGGAAAAACCCATCCATCTGGAGCATCAGGAAGAGCAGTGTGTGCTTGCTCTGCCTGGTGTGAATAAGCAGATTCTGATCACAGCTGAACACTGATCTAAACTGAGAGTAATTACTGTTGCTGGGGAGAAGGAGAGTCTTTGCTCATACCCACTCCTCGCTTTTGTTTAACATAAGACAACCATAAACCAGACCAGAGGCACTCTAAGGTTGGGCTCCCACTACAAAGGGCTTTTGCTGGAAGTGAGAGGCAGATGAATATGGCTCCTCTTACTCCTGCATTAATAATTTAATTTTGTCATGGTGGAATCAGAGGTAGTTTAAAAACTGTCAACATGAAAATCATGGGCCCAAGTCTTCACATACAGCCCAACCAAGCTGATAATGTTATTTTTGTGTAGATAGGTGGGGGTTGCTCATTTCTCTCGGGCGAGAAGCAACAGGACAAGGGGAAGTGGCCTCAAGTTGCACCAGAGGAAGTTTAGATTATTTACCAGGAAAAATTTCTTCACCAAAAGGGTGGTCAGGCATTGGAACAGCCTGCCCAGGGAAGTGGTAGAGTCATCATCCCTGGAAATGTTTGAAAGGTGTGTAGATATGGTGCTTAGGGACATGGTTTAGGGGTGGACCTGGTAGTTTTAGGCTGGACTTGATGATCTTAGAAGTATTTTCCGGCCTTGTATCCCATGGCAATTTAACATTCTTTGGCAAGGGAACACCTCAGAGATCATATTTGACTTCATGAGCCTAGGTTGCCTTTCCCTACAGGCTCTAGGGACCTAAATTAAGGTGTGATTTTCATGTGCAAAAGCCATCTTGTTTCCTCTGTGATGTTTGGAATAAACTCATCCAAGTATCAGTATTTCTGAGAAAGCAGTAATATGGTGTATCAGGCACTGTAGAAACAGAGCAAGACGTTTGATGCTTCTTTGAGCAGCTCGCATTTCAGGAAATCCAGCATGCTTTCTACAGTGAAGCCCAAAATTGCAAAAGTAGTTTCTTTCTAATCTCTTTATCTTAGATATTCTTAGCTATTAAAGTTTATTACGTCTAAACTTAGGTTAATTTTTGTTATTGTTGCTGGTTTTGGTTTTCATGCTATCTTGTTCAACACGTTTGTGTCTGGTTGTATTTTCAGTATGAGCAGCTGCATAAAGTCAATGGGTAATAGACTACTTAAAAGCAGAAAGTGGCTTAATTTATTTAAAAGGAAATTCTAAAGTGTACTTACTCTGTATTTCATATGCTGCAACAACAAAAGCATTAAAATTAATTGTACTTTCCCTCCTTTCTCATTTATATTCCAGGCAACTTGGTCAATAAAACTAAACTAACGTGACTGCAACTGCATTAGCATGTAGCTCAGTGAAAGTGTGTTTGTAGAATGAAATGGTTGATGTTGAGATGACATTCTGCAGTGTGGGCATTTTGGAGGTAGAGGGTCTGACTTCGGGGTAGTGCTGATGTGGTGCTGTCATCTGCATGCCCAGCACTGGTTGGAAAACATTTCGTTTCCTTGAAAAGGAATGAATTTCCTTTGCTCTGAGATCACCATGGCCCGGGTCAAAACCCAAGGACTTGCTAACTGGGGTTTTCCCAAAAATTGTGGAGGGGTAATTTCAGAAGTACACTCCTGCTCTCCTCTGGAAGGTTTATATAGATGCACACAGCATTTTTCTCTTGTTTTGACATACTTTTCATGCAGGTATCGATTTATTCTACTTATCCAATAAATGCTATCTTTTGGGCTTGTAACTCTGATTATTTACACACAGATAGGTTGTAATGAAATTTGCTTTTCTTATCGTATAAAAAACATGGTGCTGTGGCTGTGATGAGAGTAGTGACTGATAGTCAACTCTGGCTTATTTAGCTTTATGACACGTGTGCAGAGTGATTAGCAATACAGGGTACAACGGTGGAGCAGATAATGCTGAAAGCTGGTCTCATAGTTAGCGATCTGACTGGTGGATAGAGTCATCCATCAACTCCCTACCCTGTCTCCCACCCTCTGTGTGCCCTTGCATAAATTTACAGCAGCTCTGCACAGCTCTGCCACATCTGAGGTGCTACTGGCATATGAAACAAAAGTGTGTCCTGAAGCACTTTTACCTACAGAATGGCTAGTTATCACAATGCAAAGCCAAGGCTTTTGGAGACCAGGGACACCTGAAAACAAAGTACTAGTAGCCCAGGGTGGTAGTTAGCAGATTAAAGCCAAAGTCAGCAGTGTTTGAACATCTGTTTAGGCACTTTTATTGATTGGGTGAGGAATTAGGTGCTTCAGTGCTTCAACAGTTTCTCCCTCCAATCCCTTTCTAAGAAATGCAGATAAAAGCACTTTCACACCTCAGAGGAGTGGCCTGACAGAAAATATGTTAAGGCAGTGATGTGCTTGGATGTGACGGTGATGAGGTCAGATGAGTTCCTTGCACAGGTAGAAGGAAGTACGTGAGACTAGAGTGGATCTTGATTAACAACTTGCCTTGGAGGCACAATCCAAAGTCAATGACAAGACTCTTATTAACTTCAGGGAGCTCAGATCAAGCCCATTGATTTGTGCTTATTTCTGCTCTAGTTGCTCTAGTCCAAATTAATGCTGTGCTGTGATATTTCCAAATACCAGCATAAACAAAATCCACTCAAGAAGGAAGTCATAAAAACAGAAAAATCATCGTGCTTGAATCACAGTACTGAATCAATAAATGTTAAACATGGGAACCTTGTCCCACAAATTAGTGTGATAAGAAAAAGGAACCAACTGATAAATATCACAATTGTTGGTTTCAAAAGCTGGGTAGGCTACCTAGGGACAGTATATTATATTTATATATATTGATAGTTTTATTAATAAGCCTTTCTGTGTAGCTTCTACCATCTATCAATCTTCAGTTTAGAAATCACATGAATTATATGCTTGGTGTATTTGAAAGTGTTAAATGAAAATAAAATTGTTTAAAAATGCACATTTTCATTGCAATTTGTAAAGTAAATCAGATATAGTAGGAGTTTCTACCTTTATGCTACAATGGAAACATTACCTATTTTATGTTAGAGATACAGTGGGGTTTTGTAACTGGTCTGAGACTATTCAGGATCTGAAAGTTAAGGGATTTTGCAGAACCCCACACTTCTAAGTCACAGGCCAAATTGTTAGGCTATCAAGGGGTTTCTAGAAATAGAAAAAAAATTGTCAGCTGCACAATAATGAATATTCTGTGTAGATTATATGTGTGTTTACACTTTCACCTACGAATAGTGCTTTAGAATCTGGTGTCTGGAGACACCAGATGCTATGTTTCCTTATAATTCATAGGTAGTGAGTGAAGTTGTATCTAACTCTACCTGCCTAAATGAAAGAGAAGGGAAAAGTGTGTGATTTTTGCACTGCTTAAATCCAGATAGGAATTCACTCTGAGAAATTCCAGGTGTGGATCCTTTAATTTCAGGCTTGTCTAAAAACAGATCAGTGTTTGCCATTTGCAAAGCAACTTAGAAAAAAATAAAATAAAAATGCTAATGATTTGGGCCTTTAATACCTTTTCAAGGCAAATATTCTTTAAAACTTTTCATGTTTTTCAGTCATGATGCCTCATTCCCATTCCTTAGGGGTATTACTCTGTTGCTTGCTGAAATACTGAAATACTTTTTTCTGCTCAGACCTATATATTCTCTTGTGCAGAGACACGAGAGTAGTAACATATTATTGTCATTGATTCATCAGCAATGCAGACCAATTAACTAATACCACAGATAATGGCGTGAAGTAGCTGCTACAACCACTGTAAGCCATATATCTTTTGTCACTCCTAAGCTAACACTCCTCGACAGAGATAGAAAGCAAATTCACTATGCAGAGAGTATTTTTGATACACTACCAAATCTATAATTCACAGCACTGTAGAAAGTGGAGGTGGAAAGAACCCAGCACATTATCTAATGTTTTCTCATGCCAAAGCCGGACTGCTTGTTGCAGACAGTCAGGTTGTAACATTTCAGGCAGTGAAAATGCCTTCTCTGAAGTTTCTGCCAGAGTCTAACAAAACCCACCATTAAGAGATCAGTCTCTCTCTGGGTTTTTTTTTTGGTTTTTTTTTTTTTTTTTTTGTTAACACCTAAATTTTTTTTCTGCCACTCCAGTAGATCATTCTTGAAAACTCCAGCAGCTCACTGTGCCTCCCAGGTAACTTCTGTGCTCTAGTGTTAAAAATTTCAGGTTTAATTTTTCAAATAACCTAAGCACAGCTTCATTTAGGTCTGGTTTAACTAGTGGTAAAGTCATTCTGCCTGTTTGATCATATGTTATGTGTTTATATACATAGCTGAAACATACTGTTTTTGTTCCTGAAACATTGGCCATGGTGAATTTGATATTACATTGAAGCATTTTGTAATAGTCATATATAATAAGCTTCTCTGAAGTTCCTAGCTGCTTGCTTAGTTTTCCATCTGACTCCTCTTAACCACTGTATTTTCATCTCTCCTTTCCATTCAGATTATGCTGCTGACTGATCCAGAAGTTGAAAGCAGCTTATTAATCAGTTCTGATGAAGGAGCCACTTATCAAAAATACCGTCTGAACTTCTACATCCACAGTCTGCTCTTCCACCCCAAACAGGAAGATTGGATCTTAGCCTACAGCCAGGATCAGAAGGTAAGAATTGTGGGTTTGCTTGCTTGGGCAGAACCTAGAGTTTCCCCATTTCTCTGTGCAGCTGCTGCAGGGCATTAAGGACATTGTCCAGGGTGATACCAGGACAGTCTTTGGAAGTACCAGTTTGGTATTTCCGAGCAGAAAACAGCGACCAAGCCTCAGTGTAAAGGTCAAAGTAAAGGATGTGGCCATCTGCTGTGCTCCTGGGGCCTAGCTCTCTATTACTGATCTGGCAGTCTGTGTTTATTCATCCATCCTTCTGGCAATATTGTGTGACAGGCAATGGGCAGAGAAGACAGCTAGAATCCTTCACAAACCTCTAATGAGGCTTTTGGCCTCTTATTCGACAATTCTCTTCCTCCAGCTTTAGTATCAGCTCCAAGAAGAGCATAAGACACTCCTTGTTCCTCTCTGCTTGGCATATTTTCAAGTAGTTTCTGATTTTCTGAGAGGAAAAAGTAGCAGTGAATCAATTTCTTTTGAAGTCCAGTTCCCTCAGTATGGGTAATCCATCAGCCAAATAAATACGCTGTGAGATTTGCCTTCATTTTTTGCTGCCCAGCCTAAAACAACAACACAGGACTTTATTGTGGAGAACTCATTGTTGGAATTTTTTGAAAATCAGACACATCAATACTCACAAGTCAGTTTTCTTATACTGAAGGACTTGATAGACCTAAATCTGTTTAGTTCAACAAAAAGCATATTGAAGGAAAACTGTATTGTTGCACATAAACATTTCTGTGGGGGAAGACAAATCATAAGAGAAACCATTTTGATTTAGTGATAAAAACTTCTAACAAAAATTGATGGTTAGGAGTCACTGGCAGATAAACTCATCTGCAAGGTAACTAGCCTTTGGAGCAAACTGCTCAGAGAAATTGCAGATTTCACATCCTGGCATTTTAAAGTTCTTGAATAAAACTGTAAAAAAAAAAAGAAGAGTTTGTTGAACTCTCAGCAAGGGTAAAAAACTGCAATATCTTATCTGCAATATAAGCAATATCTTATATCTGCAATATAAGCTTTTATACAAAATAATTTAGTGGTTTTCCTTTCGTTTTGTGTATGATGAATCTATGAGAATAGAATCTATGAATGTAATCCATAATCTCACTGTTGGCTGAATTGTTCAGATCCTTACCATTAAGGTAAGGATCAACATAAAAGGTTGAAATCTGTGATGTTTTCCATCTGTGTAGTTAGATTCATTGTGAAATAATTAAACTACTGATTTTCATTTTGCATAAATTAGGCATGTTGTTATTCTTATTGTAAGCCTGAGAAAACAAAGGCATAACGAAACTAAGTAAAGTTGCAAAATGATATTGAAATTTCTGGGATATTTCCATCCTTCACACTCAAAACCCAGAATCCTTCCAAGACTGTATCTTAATACTCTTTGCAACTGAAAAATGCATCTAGCCTCCTAATTCTTCCTGTACAGTCAGTTGCATGCAATACTTTTCACTCACCCCTCTCACAGCATTTTGTAGAGTGTACTATGGTTATACTTTGTTCTGAGGAAGGTGCAGATTAAATTATTTCTGTGTATACAGTGTGTAATTAGACAAGGCCAAAATGTTTCCCTTGTGGCTGTTGAGTTCTCTGGACTGGTATGAAACAGAACAGAAGCTGGTCTCTGATGTCTTTTTAGAACCATTGGAATGAAAGTTACTGAGTTTTAGTAATAGTATGAATGTTACTGAGTTTTAGTAATAGGAAATTTATTATATGAAGATCAATGAAACTTTCAGTGGGAATTTTGTCAAATAAAAGTAGGACATAGTAGAAAATTCATTTCAATTCTTAGGGTATTCAGTCTGATCAGGAAATAATTCTAAATTAAAGGCCATATAGCTAAGGCTTATTTAATTTATGATTGATGGCTACCACTCTTGTCACTATTCCATAGGAAGCTCCCACTCTTCCACAGAATCCTAAAAGACAATCTGGGTATAAGAACAAGGGGTCCATTTGTGTGTTAACATGAATTTATGGGGTTGGTGTTGAAGTTGTGTGTGGTGGGTGTTTGGGGAGAGAGGATGTAGGCTGTTTTATGAAATTTTTTTGTTATGGCATTGATTAGAAAATTAGATAACTGTTGGTAATTCAATACTGTAGTAGCAAGACAAATTCAGGTAGCACAAAGTCTGTAGATCTGTACCTATTAACTCCAAAATAGAATTTCAAAGTACATTGAATGGGTATGAGTCACAGGCCTGATTTCTACTTTAAAGCCTAATGGTTACGTTTTCTGACTCCAGCAAGCTTTGGCCAAGAACTGTAGAGGGTAACCAGCAGGCAAAGAGTATTAATCAGCTTGGACTAAATTAAATGTAACTCAAGCTAAGGGTCAACTTCAGCCTATGGCTAAGTGTAAATGACTGCCATTGGTTTCGTGTTTGTATATCCAAAGGCAGAATTTTCTCAGAGTAATTAAGAGGTCCTGCAGGTATTTAGATAATTGCAGTGGGAGCTGAGGGGTGCTTTGCAACAAATGACACTGCTGTTAGCTCTTTGCTGATCTTGTGCTAAGGCTGTATTTAAGGGAAGAGAATCCATTACTCTTTGGAGGCTCTGTGTGCCAATTGACTGAGAGTCACCCAAGGAGGTAAGGGAAACATTTCTGCATGGTAAGGAATTTACATTTTGAAGCCACTAACTTTGATGCCCTGTCTCAAGGGGCTGTGAAAGTTTTCTTGATAGGGACTTTAAAAAGTAAATTGAATTTTGACCAGTTAGGATGGGGCAGTCATTTAATTTTGCTGTTGACAAGAGGGAGGTGATAATCAACTAGAAAACACTTTTACATCCTTCTAGTGAGCCACTTGATTGTTGTCATCCATTTGCATCATGCCATTGCAGCAAATGGGATGGGGAAAATCAGGTGGTGAATAGAGCAAGAGCTGGAGAGACAGGAATCACGTTGGATCTGGACTGTGTTGGTTCTCAGAAGCTGTCCATGCATTTGAGGACTGATGAGGGCAAAGCCAAGAGTAGTGGGTGCCTCTCATTTCTCAGTTGTAATGAACAGTAAATGGGTCACACAGAACCATCCCTCAATCTCTTTACAGCCCACTGAGTCTATCAATATGAAAAGATCTTTTATTGTTTGTTTTAATAGGGATTTACTTAATTTTAGGGAAATCTGTTTTAATTGAAGTAATTTTATGTCCCAGTTTCTTGGGTGTTGTTTGTGAGTGAATGTG
This sequence comes from Lanius collurio, assembly GCA_020086605.1. Classification (NCBI taxonomy): domain Eukaryota; kingdom Metazoa; phylum Chordata; class Aves; order Passeriformes; family Laniidae; genus Lanius; species Lanius collurio. The sequence goes on along the minus strand of JACBWW010000010.1, from coordinate 22,981,628 downwards.
GTTAATTACTGGGGTTCAACTGACGAGCAATAACTCATTAAGCTTCAGTGACTCAGTTGCTTTTGTTCACGCATCTTTCTCCTGTGTCTCTGCCTTGGGCAGTGGACTTGAATTACCACTGCTGACAGGCCAGTCCCTTACTCAGTCATGGCTTTTTCCTGCCAGTCTTGAGAAAAAAAAAGAACAGCAAACCATCTGCTGCCTGCACTAATTGCTTCATGATTGCATTAATTGTTCTGGCTGAAAGTACAGTTGTTACTTGGCTGATTCTTACCACGTAATTGCAGAACTACTACATGCTTCTCTATTTTCTGTGTAAAGGAGTTACAAATCAGAAGGAAACTCCAGACACAGTAAAGCAGTGCTTGTGAGGCAAAAGCTTTTTGGAGGTCTTGTACATGTGAGCTCTCATGGGTTTAATCAGCTTGCTTGTAGAATGAGGGGCTGTATTTTATGGGAGTATTACTAATGTATTACTGTGTGATCTTCAAAAGTGGTTTGCTGTGTAATCAGGCCGTGGAATATGAGAGCCTCTAGTTCATGTGGAGACATCTTCTGCTATTCAGATGGGTCAGACACACAGAGGAGTGGTTAGTAATCAGCCAGGAATAACAGAGCTATTTGGGGAGATGAAATAAAGGTGGAATTGGGAAACACAAGTCAGACAGGCAAAATGCAGAGTCGTAATTGCCCAGCTCAGGAATAAATGCACAGAGGCACTCAAGTACTGAAAGGCAGCCACAGAGGCTGAAAAGCAGGTTTAAAATGGAGTTATTGTTGTTGCTTCTCGTCTCTCATTTTAAAGTAACTCTTGTAAAGAGAGGCACCCCAAATTAGAGGAACCCTGTCAACACAGCACTAGTAAATGAAGAGGTTTTGGGTTCTTTTAAAAATTTCTTTATTTATTTCGACCTTTTCCAAATACCTGATTCCAGCTGTCTGCCTTTATTACTCTGTGTATCGTGCTGAAGATGAAAGTTAGGGACTGATACTTGGCTGTATTTCTGAAGTGCTGAAGTTTGGCAAATCAGGATTCTGGTACTTTTGAGACACCCTGTCTTCTGATATCAAGCCATATCATCTTCTTCATTTTGCTACATGATAGGATGTCCAGTCCTCATGCACGTAAGTGGAAGAGAAAGGTATTCTTATATTTGGGATGACAGAGAAACCACTTAGAAAAGAGATACAGATTTGTATGGCCACAGGATGTCTGTGAGGGGGAAGGCCAACACTTAAAAGTGCCTTCAGCCTCCTCTATCCATGTGTTTTGGTCTATTACGTGTGGCTGACAGTAGAGTATCTGCTATAGATGTAGCCAGTATTCACTCTTTAAGATGTGATGGGCTATTCTGATTACACTCCATAATTTTAAAACCTTTCTTTCTACTGTATTAGGATCTTACTTTGAGGGTGAATCTGCTTAGATAAAGGATGACACCTGGAACCTCCAGGGGTTCCTTTCAACATAAATTATTCTTTCTGTATTTAAACTCTATTGAAACTCTTAGTTTCAATGGTAAAAGTAATTTCTTACTTAGGCCAGAGAAGGGAGAATAAAATCCAGATTAATTTTATCAGAAATTGTATCATAGGTAAGAAAGAAAAGAAAAAAAAACCCCAAAAGCTGTTGCCATCAAGTGACCTCCTTTTGATGTGTTTTTCTCTTCTCCCACACTGCTGACAGCAGTAGTGACAACAATTTAGAGGACTATTCACTTGGGCTAATGTTAGCTGAGGGAGGCTAATCCCATCTAAAATTAATGGAGAGGAAAAAAGCTTCTCTAGAGTGGTAAGCATTAGCCACTTTGAATCATCCTCTGGAAAAGCCTATCTCTTTTGACAGACTGTGGACACAACCAGGGAGCTAGTTTGCATAAAGCTAACATTAGCCTATGTGAATAACTCCCCCTTTCCCTATGGCATTACTCCTGCAACAGTCTTACACTATTTGTGTTTATATTTGGGGCACTACTAATAATCCAAACCAGTATTCCAGCAGACTTGATTCTCTTTGCCACACATTGTTGAAGATGAAAAAGTAATAAGTAATTTCCATGTTAAAAGTTGTTTGCCCCAGCTTTTGCGAGGTTGCATTTTCTGGTGGATCTTTGATAACTCTTCTGGGTTACCAGCACTTGTGCCAGGGATGCATAGGGCCTTCCACACAAAAGCCTTGTGAATGCAGTTCCCTGTTTTTAAGACATTCCATGTGGTTACGTTTTTAACAAGCAATGCAGAGAAATACCCTCATTTTAGCTAGGGCTATGTGTGAGGACTCGAAGCACAGACACCTGTTAGGCATCCTGATAACACATCTTGCACACAACCCTTTCAAAATATCCCTTGCTATCTCTAGGCAAATTGATAAGTATTTGGTGGCAGCCAGCATCCTGAAAGTAAACAAGGAAGGGACATCACAAGAAGAATAATAGTGCCAGATTGTATCTTTTTTTTTTTCTTTTTTCCTTTCCTGTTTAAATTGACCATAAGCCAGTGTGGAAAGTGTGTTGAAAAATATAGTCTCCTAGAGTACCCATCAATCTTTTACAGACCTCACTAAGCATAATGTGCTGGAGTTACAATTTAAGGTAAAGAATGGAATTAAAAGTGATAGGAATCTCTAATGTTGTTTCCTGCTCTAAAAATAAAAAGGAAAAAGAAAAACATCAACTAGCAGAGCCCAGTGGAAGATAGATTTCTGGGCCAGGAGTGTGATCAGTGAAACAGAAGGAAAGACTCTTCAGCAGTAATCACTGTGCTCTTTACCACTGACTCACTCATCTTTAGGCAAATCAATATGTCCTTGCTTATTCATCTGTATAAACATCAGCCCTCTGTACCCTTAGATAACTTGTTCTTTTTCTGGTTTGGAATCCTTGGATACATACTTGTATTTAAGGGTAGATCTGTTGTTTCTCTGCAAGATTTGCTGTGCTCTGTATAACTCCCCTTTTCCTACTTTCATGAAACAAAAAAACCTACTTTTTCCTTTCTATCAGAGTTGGACAGCTCACTGGGTTAGGAATAAAGACATGTACTCCATATCACTGGATGTGCTACTGATCTCTGTGGTGTTGAGCAACTCCCTTCACTTTTCTGGATGTGACTCACCTCTGTCTGTCTCTGTCTTTGGTTGATTGTAATCTCCAACATGTCTCCAGTTCCTTATTATACAAATAATAAGTGTCAACACTACGTTCACTTGAAGCCATAGGTTTTAATATAATGCAAATGATAAATAATAATTTATTTTTAAATTAAAGATGTGCATGTGTGCCTGAAAATTCTGACACTTTGCCCTAAATTCTGCTGTAGTAAGCCTTTTCTCCTCTGTTCTCATTCAAATATGATACACTGTTTAGACAAAAATGCACTTATTTCTTGCAGTTATCTAAGCAATTATGAATCTACTTAGTAAATTTACAGCAGAGCAGAAAGCAAGTGCTGGGTACCCTGTTGCCTGTAACAGAGATAGTATATTTTTGTAGAGAAGGGAATTAACCTTGAGGACAACATACTAAGTGGAGTGGTAAATTCATCATCCCTTGGACTTGAGATTGGGTGTCTTTCCGAATGATAAGATCTAGTTCAGCAATCAGTTGTTGGCCTGAATAATTCTCTCTACTGCTTGAGTTACTGGTAAAGATGCTGCAGCATCTGTTAGGGGAGAACACACTGATGATCTTAGAGGCTCCTTCTGTCTTTAAAATATATATGCCAGTCAGAATCCTTTAAATATCTCCTGGTAAAAAATATGTTTTCTGTCTCTTTTTTAGCATGTGAGTTGAATGAACTGGGGACATCGTCCTAATGCAGTTGCTTGCAAACTGCCACAAAACCAGAACACTGGCTGATGTGGCTCATAGGTGGCAATGTGTGAGGAGTTACTGAGGGATAGGTAGGAAGAAAGCTGAGGATCATCTTCAGGATGCTTTGATGTGCTGCAATTGTTGTGTTATGACCTACCAAACAACTCTGCCTGGCATTAGCATGTGGTTCATCAGCAAAAGCAGCTGCAGACATAACTGGTGTTTGAGTGGGCTGTGAAGCAGGTATCTGACAGCTTTATCATTCTGATGAGTTTCCATCAGCATTCAATAAACACCAATTATTGGGTAACTTTATTGATGGCTTCCGCGTGCGTGATTAATGCATTGCCTGCGACTTAAAATGTTCAAAGTCTATGCAGCATCCTGTGAACTTTATTGCCTCAAGGGTATTTAAGCTTCTTAACAGTGGAATTTAAAAATAGTATAGAGATGAGGGGAGTAAATGAGGATCAGCCCTGTAGCCCATTTCTGTATCCTCAATCATGAGTCTTATGCTTTATTTTAGGAAGGAAATACCATGCATGATTTCAGATGCTTTTTTATACAAAACATACTGTTCTGTTAAATGCGGTGTTGGAAGAGAAAAGCCTGGTCCATAGTCTGATTCAGGGAATAGCAGCATACCTCCCAACCTTTGGCTGCTCTGAAGAAGAAATGCCCTGTGCAGCAACTTCTTTAAATGTAATGTATTTGATACCCAAGTAAGCTGCACTGGATGCATGTTGGGAACATGTCCATCCAAGTCCTTGTTCATTCCATTTCATTCCTGTTTTGAGATGTCTCTTTTGCCACCGAGAAAGCTTCTTTCCCATTGTGATAATTTTTTTCATCCAACAGAAAGAGTCAGGGGCAAAAGGGTGTGAAAGACCATAAAGGACTGTTGTATATGCCCATAAAAACATGTTCAAACTGAAGTCCTGCCCTGATGCACTGACCCCACTTTTTCTGCAGACTGTGTAGAAAGCAAAAGAAAGTCAAGTGAGATTTAAATTGGAGAAGTACATCACCAAAATTGCAGCAATCCACATGATGTTTTCCCTGCTGTTCTTTGCTTTCCTGGGATTTTAGATCAGTTCAAAATATGGTCTTTCACAGTTTAATAATATTTGAAAATTGCTCTTATGAACAACAAGAATGATGACTGAAACCTTGTAGAAGACTAGAATTTCTTCAAATGCACCTGCATTTCTAGTAGTAGTAAAAGTAGTAGAAGTAAAGTACAATTTATCAGCAATAAAATTACTGTTGTAGTGTGGGGAATCCTTACAACAATATAAGACAGCGATGGACTTGGAAGGAAAGATGAAGCAATATTTTTGCAGATGTTCAGGGATTATTTTATTCCTCCAGCCACATGGCTGGAGTTCCCAGGCAGACCCCAGTCATGGGACCCTGCTCTCCTTTTTGGGCCCCAGGCACACACACACCCAACCAGGAACAGGTATGGGGCACACATGACATGGGGACAGGGACAGGGACAGACCCGTTCCCTGCAGGGTCCCTCCCCCAGGGATTTCAGGGGAAGGCACCTCCACAAATTACTCTGCATAAATGAATGATAAGAAGAATAAGGACTTGCTGTCATGTATTTCAAGTCATGTTGTTGCATCTTAATTGTCTTTATCAATTTGGACTCTTTTATGTTTATAGTTAAAATTAAACTGTGCTTTTGGGTTGTTACATTCTCTGGTGAATTTGAAATTTGAGGAAAAAAAGATTGCTCAAAATATTTATATGGTTTGCCAGAGCAACATCTGTGTTGTAGGTGTGCTGGTATTTGGAGGATTTTTGTATGTGAATAAATTCTATGTGAAGGGGTAAGGGGGAAACACCATGAATAGCATTAGTTTTCATCATCTCATTGAAACACCAGGAAGAAGAAGAGTCAAGAAGTGAGCATATGTGAAAAAAGTACCAGGAGAGCTGACTAATAAAAACCTTCTCGTGGAATTGAAGGTGAATTTGAATCAAACCCAGTGCTTTCAAAGCTGTTCTGTGCTAGTTTTCCAGTTGCATCTGTTTTTTTTAGGGTCAATAATGTAGTGTAGATTGATTTGCTTTGGTCTAATCTGTGTCCAGGGAGAATGAGTGGAGAGTGCATGGAAACTAGAGGTGAGAGAGCCTTTTCTTTTTTGAATGTTAGAATACCAAAGTTGGTAAACCCAGTCAACAAATAGACTCCATGCTGTATTCCATTATAACTTGTTTACAGGAAATCTCTTAAGTCAAAGAAAAATATTAGGAGCTTTCTGAAAGTGTTTCCATAATGTCTCTTCCAACATGCAATTTTAACATTTATTTAACCAGGTTTTGAATTTTTATGTAATTTTTTTTTTTTGCATGAGATTAAACCAATGTATAAAATTTAATATCCTCATCAGCATAGGAAGCACATGGAACTGCCACATGATTCAAGATCTGTATGTGCAGAAGCATCATAATCAATTATTTAATCCAATTAGTTTAAAGGCTGAATGCTAAAACATGATGGATACTCAGGGTTCATTTCTGTCTGCAGCAATCTGTATAGGCCCTAAAGTGAAGATGGGAGCACAAGACATTCCTCACATGAAAGCTTTGGCTAGGAAAAGTAATCTGTTGAAAACAGAAGAAGTGATGATAGGTCATGACTGGCCTAATGACCCTTCAGATGGCATTATATCCGAATGAGTGGATCAAATAAATCCCAGTTATTCTTTGTGGAACATTTTGATTAATAACACCATAATTTCTCCCTATATTGTATAGAATTTAGTTGACTTTTTTATACTGTGAAAGGCAAAACAAATAATTAATCGAGTCTGAAGTTGCCCTGGATAGATCAGGAAATTAGAAGAGGAAAAAGAATAATACATGGCAACTGTATCGTGCTGTTACCTAGACACACCAAAGCATTTTAAAGTGAAGCTTACACTATCCCATGAAATACATGAGCAGCTCTTATGCTTTGCACACAGGTTGGGAAACAAAAAAGATGGAGGAGGAGTATTGTGTCATGTCTGGTGTAGATAAGGAAAGAAGTTCAGTTTTCAGATGTCAGCTTTCCCTACGCCAGGAGACAGCGGTGTCCTATTGTGAGAAGGCTGGGGAATTGTCTCGCCATTCAGAGGGTTTATTTGAATCCCAGCTCAGCCTCAGAAGGTTTTTGTAACCTCAGAACAGCTTTTTCTTTTCCTTTGCATTTCTGTTTTCTTATATAAATGAGGTAGGTGGTAAGTTTCTACTTCACAGAATATTAGGATCTAAAAAAGCAAAACAAAGCAAACCCAGACAGTTAATGGTTGTTACAAAATCTGTGGATTACACAGAAAAATAAATGTACAAGAAGTAAGGAAAGAATTATTCCCTGATGAACAAGGGTCAAATCTGAGAGATCAATACAAGATTTGTACTTCATAACAGTTTTGTGTCCGTGACAACAGAAATGTCAGCTTGGCCCTCAGATGAAAACATACAATAAAATTGTGATAGGTTCATTTTCTGTCTGTGCTTGAAAAATAAGCATAGCAAAGAACATTATCTAACTTCAGTCTAATAATGCAAATTGTCATCAGACAGCAGTGCTTTCCAAAGAAAACAAAATGTCATCTTTGAAGGGACTGCATGCACAAGGCTATCACAAGAAGTCCCAGGAGAGAGAGGGATTTTGTAACAAGAACAAAATACCATGCTGGGTTTAGAAAATATCCATACAAGCGGTACAACAGATAAAAGGGGAAAAATAATCCCAGCTGTATTATAACTGATTCTTGACAAAAATGGAGCCTTCAAATACTTATTTATAATTTTTTTTTTTGGTCCAACTGATTAAACACGTTTTAAAAATGAATGATACTTAAAATACCTGAAAAAATCCTTACTGCAAAGAATTTTTTTCAGGGGTGAGGGAGATTCTACATAAGGTGGGGAATTCCCCCTTTGCTAGACATACATTAGTGCTGCTTGTGCTGCTGTGAGTCAGTAAAGGCCAAGGCTGGTGCTGAGATAATGGCAGAGGATGAAAAACCTTCTAAAGCCTGGTTGTTAAAGTGTCTTATCAAAGACAATGAGAGCTTTGGATATGGGTTCCCAGGGAGCTGGTATTTACCTTTGAGAGCCATTGCCTTTTCTCACACACTATCTCCAGCTCACTGGGCACTGGCTCCTAATTTAAGAGTCCAGCCCTGACAGTAGAATTGCTGTATCCATTTCTTACCTTCGTAACAGACTTAGAAACTCTTGCATTTCTCCACATTTTTGCCTGAATCACATCTTCCTCAGGGCACAGATTAGGAGAAAGCAAGGCTGTCTGGGTGCTGTGCAGCTTCACAGCCTCTGTTGTGGTGGGGGCATTGGCAGATGATCCAGGTAAAGGCCCCTCTGGAGGAAAAGTTGTGCTGGAAGAGCCAGATGGAAGCTGTAGCACTGGGGCTGCCAAGCAGCTGGCACTGCAGTGGGGCTGCAGGCATGGAGGAGGGTGCTGCACCAGCACAGAGAATTAATTCTGGGTACCATTACTGTCACAAGCAAATTCAGAGAGGGAATAACCAGCTGAAAGCTGTGCTCTGGGAAACCAGAGAGGCATAAGGGTGAGAGATACAAAGGTGGGAAAACAAGATTCAGTATGATGACTTCAGCCATCTGAACATCAATGTCCCTGGAAAGCTTACATCCTCTTTATCCCTGGTCTGGAAACACAAAAGGATTCGCTGAGTTTGGATTGCTCCCTGTTCTTAATTAAAGGATCATATGGGCTTTATTGAAACTTAAATTACTGTATGTCAAAGACAGTAATTGGCACAGAAGAAACTACTTTGCCATGAAAAGAAAAACATTGACATCAGAGAGATGATAGATAATAGCAATAGCTTATTGTTGTCATGTTTTTATTTCTTGCTGCAATTATAAAAGCAGGGCTAGAAATGGATTTTGAATGTGCAGGAGGGAAAATATTTCCTATAAGATAAAGTTCTTGAATTGGTGACCTCAAATCACTTCAAAAAGTGGCTGTTCAATGTTCCAAAAGATTTTCTTCAATTTCCGAAAAGGAAAGTTTTCCTTTGTTATAATTAGGACTTCCTAAAGTTTCAAGTAAAAATGTACCTAGAATCTTCTACTTAAGGAAGAATAGCAGACTCACTGAAGTTTTAAAATTGGTTGCATTTGTAACTACAGAATTAACTGTTTCTCCCTCCCTTACTCTTATTATCTTCTGTCCCCTCCATCTTCCTCCCTCTCTCTTCTTTGACAGAGTTCAAGAGAAAGGGAAAGAAGTGAATTTTTAGCTTTCATATTTTAAAGTAAATTTTAACACATGCCAGTCTACTGTTTACTAAAAAGGTCTTTTAGTTAGTTTTTCCATGTTCTTCCAGGTTTTTACCATAGGAAGGGTGAGGGATATTGGGGTTTGTATTTGGAATCAGTATCCAAATAAGTAGATCTTGAGGTCCCAGTCTCATAATTCTTAAAGTACATTCAAATCATCCTTCTCATGAGCCCAAAGCTTTTAAATAATCATTTTTTCTCCTCAGTTTTTCTCACAGGTATCCATCTTTCCCTTTCTTACCAATCCACTTAAGTGTTCCAAAAAAATTTGCCATGGTTGGCACATAAAGATTCTGATCATTTGCATTTTATGCAAAATTCCTTAAGTGGTGTCATGAAAAAGGAGATCATAGTTCAAAAAACGATGTCCAGCATCTGCCTTGCCAGAAAAGGGGACAGACCAAGTCTACCAGGCAAAGGAAGGAGGGGAAATAGGATCAATCTGCAAGAAAAGTGTAGGGCTGACTGCCTCTCAGTCCTTCCATATGATAAATTTGAAGCTAAATAAAGCAAAAGAAATAACATAACCCAAATGAACTTTCCCTCTACCGGCCTTCTGAGAATTACCTGACGGCAGCACTTAGGGAGATCAGATGTTTGTAAGTGCTCTATAATAGTAACATTTGTATATTGTTCCACAAAGTCATGTTAAAGGATTTATAATACCTGTAACATGCCTTTTTGCTGACCTTTCTCAGCCTGGTTTGGTATTTAACATGGAAAGATTTTCTGAAATGATTGATGTTTTTGGATATTGTTTGCTTAATCGGACAAGGAGAAGGTGTCACATTGTTTGCAGGAGAAGCACAAGAGCAGAGGGAGAATCATGGGTTTCCTTGGAACAAGGAACTTGTGCTTTTTAAGCTCATCCAGTCCTTCAAGGGAAATCTAGACATGTTAGAACATTTTTTTAGTGCAGGTTGAAAAAGCTTCCTAAGGATGGCACTGCTGATGGAAAGAAAATGTCCTTCTAACATATTATTGAGGAAGGTAACTGGATGATGAACTTTCATTCAGGGTAGGTTGCTGGGTGTACCCACAGAGTGATCCCTCGGGTAATACCAGCTGTATTGTACCCATATCACACATCTCAGCAGTCTCTATGCCAATAAAAGGCACCACAGATGTTTCAGCTGCCCCAGGTGTGTCCCTTTGAGATTGGGATAAATAAAAGTCCAATTCACTATCTCAGAACTGGTAGAGGGTTTTTCAGGTTAATTCTAATTCTAATTTCTCTGGTATCTTTGTGTTTTACTGTGGTTCATGACTGTTCTTTTTTGTCCACAGTTATTCAGTTCTGTGGAGTTTGGCAGAAGATGGCTGCTGCTTCATGAAGGAGTTACACCAAACAGGTTCTACTGGTAAGACCAAAAGCCTCTTCCTGATTTCCTTGACACAAGTTCCCCACACATACAGAGGTGATGGAATGAGGTCTTGAAGGCAATGTGTCTGAATGCAGTCTGCACTGCTGATTTGTTGAAATTAATTTAGAACTGGTATGAAAGGGGCATTGTGTTTATACAACATTGGAATATTAGGTCTTTGATCTAAGAGTGATACAGAACTGAAATACACTGAATAATAGTCTACAGAAAACATTGACAGAATGGGAGAGTAAAGAGTTCAGTCTGGTCTTGCTACAATTAAGGGACAAAGCCTGAAGTCTTGGAGTCTTGGAGGACACCAGCATTTCTGCCACAGGTAGAAATGCCATCCTCCAGTGGCTAGTGTTGTACTTTAATTACTGTTAGACCTGCTTAGTCTTGGCAGCAATTAGTGTAGCTTTGATTTACATGGAAAAGGAAGTTGAGGGATGAAGGAGTCGCTGAACTTTTTTTTTTCCCTGCAAACATGGTTGTATAGTCCAAATAAAAGATATTTTTTCTGTATTTTGCTGTACATCTATGGGACTTCTCATCAACTCCTTATAGAGGCAGTAGTCCACCTGTGAGCAAAGTGGGCTTATGTCCTGTGAACATGCCTTTCAAGGAGAAGCTTTTGATAAAATACTCATCATGAAATCAGGAGGAGATGAAGCTGGTGATTAAAATGAGACCAGCGGTGTAGTTTCTAAACTATAAATTTATGTCAAACCCACAGGTTTTGAACATAGCAAGATTCATGAGTGGTTCAGTCAAATATTTTCTTTTAATTTATAAAAGAAGGAAGAGCTCTAGGTCAAATTTACTTCTAAAGTTGAATTTATATTTAGTCTGCAAAGGGCATACCAGAGATTTTGTTTGCTGCTTCTGCTTTTTAATCCTTTCTTAGAAGCTGTGTTAGCTGAAGCAAATGCAAGCTAAATTCCATTTTTAACTTAAAGTCATTTCTGTGGGAGTGTCTGTATAGACAGTCATGTGTGTTTATATCACTATTCCTTTCCTGCAGGGCTCCTAAATGGGTCTCAAAATGGCAGATGCAAACACAGAGCTCTACACATCTCGGGTCTTTTTGGCTAATAAAAGAAGAAGATCATAGAAATCTGGCTATCCTGATTGGGTACCGAAATTGTAATTGCTGAAGGGACTCAGAGGGCTGGAAAGACTCTCTGTGTTCCTGCATCCCCATGTCCTGTACAGTATTCCAAACCTCTTGAAGTTTTCCGTCACTGCTTAAAGCTCTGGTTTATTTTGAATTGAGCTGATGGACACCTGAAATAAGAAAAATGATGAAATTATAATTTTCCCTTCCTGTGGAACTCAAACTTTGAAGGCCTTTTAGAAACAAAAAAATAAGGGAACTCAGGCTTGGAGTTTCAAAGGCAAAGAGCAAGTTATAAGATGAAAAGATGTTCCAACCACCCATCTAATTTCCCTACAGCCATTCACAAAGCATGAAAGTGCAAGCCTGTATTTTCACCTTGAACAGAATGCCCCTTGCATAACACACCTCAGTGTAAGCTAAACTGTACTTCTGCTGTCAAAAGTGAAAATAATACAATTTGTGGAGACATTTGCATCTCATTCTGGCATATTTGTGATGATTATAGTGACCCTAGGACAGAAAGAATGCTTTTAGCTGTAATTCTATGGACACTGTCTGTCCTCAAACACATCCACAGTAGGAAACAGCTGTGCATGTGTGATTGAGAACACCACAGAGAGCAACACTGGGCTTTAATATGCATTTCCATTCTATGCAGCCAAATACCTGAGGATAACACAGCACTGAAATGCTGAATCAGAAGGGCAGCCCTTTACACTCAATGCGTGGTCACAGTTGACTCCCCATGCAAGAAAAGCAAAAGGGAACTGGGGTGTAAGAGTGTGCAGAAGTACAGTTGAAATCCAGATTTCTACAGCACCATCTCTGTAGCCAGTGCTGGTGTACAAGTTGGGTAGAGCCTTGCTTGGTGCCCTGGGATTTGTTGTTGGTTGGGCTTTTTTAATTTATTATTATATATTTTGGCTTGTAAATATGCAGAATGTAATCAGCCTGAAAAGTGAGAAGACTGACTTCTCTTAAGAGTAGAAATAAATAGTGAAGTAAAATGTCCTGAAGTCACAACTTAAAGCAAAATATGGGCATACTCTCTCCTGTTCTTGGTGCTTTATCTAAATCCAATGGCTTTGAAGAGATCAACCAGGACACAGCTGTAGTGGGCAGAGAATGAGAGAAATGTTCTGACATACAAGGAAGGCTGAGGAGCTGCTTTAGTGCATATTGCTTCCAGTACTCTCTGAGCTGGGACTTCTGTGAAATCAGAGGACACAGGGCCTCTGGCATCAGGCCTTCTTGAGGCTGCCTTTAGTTACACTGCTTGTTTTGGCAGGGGAAGTGCACCTGGAAGACTTTAAAAGACTTTTACATGGATTTGAATGGTTGATGAAAGCAAAGATGCATTTTCCTGATTGCTCACTGATGTTTTCATTGCCATTTCAGTCTGTCATGTTGTCTTGTAAATAGCTTGGGGGTCACTCAGAGTCTTGCGAATAAACTCCACTGAGATTGCTAGTTTTAGTCCTGAAAAGGCTCTACCTGCAAACCATGTCAGAGAAGCTGTAGCATCTTTTACAGCTGCATTTCTTATATCTGTTGCCAAGAGGATTTTCTTCTTTATTTGGGCTTTTTTTTTTTTTTTTGGCTGCTCTATGAAGCACCTCATCCTCCTACTGCTCCAGAGAAACTTAAACCCCTGAAGAAAATCATTCTGATGATGCTTACTACATAACTCTGATAGAACAATCTGTGTAGACACAACTCAGTTCCTTGTAGCTCATATGTACTTTTTATTCTTGCATCCTCTGTTTCATTAAGAGGAGTCATTAATATGGAAATAGAATACTTTTTATTCAAAGCTTTTCTGTTCCCCTTTTCATTCTTCCACCTGCAGCTTTCAGTGATGCCCTGACATCCACACTTGTGATGAAAGAGGTGTAATGTCACTCTGTGAAAGGAGATACCAGGTAGGAGATGAGCAGATGAATTCAAACCTTTAAAATGAGAGAAGACTGGAGATTTCTTGTCTTAAAAAAACTCCACTAAAAAACAAAGTAAAACAAAGTTGAAAAAAAGAGATCTGTAATTTTCTACCTCATTTAAAGGTTGTTAGGACACACTTGTGGCCGGGCAGGCTTTAGATGCGCTACTCTAAAACTGACACCTCTAATAATTGCTGTAATTTGGGTATCATCACATATCTGTTTGCATAATCTAGGCAAGTGGAAGTGATGTACTGAGGAAAATGTGCTCCACTCAGAGAGTCAGTCACATGTTATGTGTCAGGTGGAGACATGGAAGAATCCCCACTGCATACAAGCCCAAGACACAGCAGTTCTGTACTGTATCAACAATTTTCATGGGTTTTATTATTTTTCCTGCAGCTTCTTGAGATTTTGCTGTTAAATGTACTGTGACAGAAAAATGCACAGACGTTATCAAGGTCCTTGGTAATGCTCTATGAAAATACTCTAATTGCCAGGAAGGAGTATTCTAAGCAATATTAATTCAGCAGCATAATACAGAAACAATAAGTTAATATACATGGATTATTGCTGATAGCAGAGTATTTACTAATGTAGTTGGCATTAGGGAAAGAGAGTGCAGGAGATCCTAGTTAAAAGAGTTGAACAAAAATTTAAATAGCTTTATTTAAATAGTTCTGGGTTTATTTTTGTGATACTTGCTGGGTTTTGGTATACATTCCTATTGTGGAATTTTTTTCTGATGTAGATGTTGGTTTGTAGTTGATACAAATGTGAACATAATTGGTGAATGTACTAGTTTGAAAACAAACTGGTGGGAGGCACCAAGTCAGAATAACAATTTAGTAGAGAAATTAAAAAAAAAAAATAAAGGCAGAAGACACTGGTTTTCTGTCCACTGACAGAGGCAGGATACAACCTGACATCCTGTTAGTTGGGGTGGTGGTAGCAGTCCGATGAAGTGGTGGCTGCAGTCCTCCTGAAGTGGTGGATGTGGTTCTGTTGAAAAGGTGATCCTGTAGAAAGGGCATGGTCTTCCTCAGGAGGTCCAGTGGTGGCTGTGTGGCTCCTGTCCTCTGGGAATCCAGTGGAAAGGTGTCTGTGGTGTTCAGAATCTCAGATTATATCCAGGATGGAATGCTTGGTTCCTCCTTCTGGGTGCAGCATCCCACAATGGGATGATGAGCCATGAGGGCAGGTGTTGATGGGCCATTAACAGAAAATAGTCTGGAGGGAGGAGGAAAGGAAAACACTGCTTCCCCTGGATTCAACAGCTCATGAGGATGGTAATAGAATACACTGCAACCCAGGACAGTGAAGCAGTTGCACTGGGAATTATGTTGCTTTTTCCTCCCATTTTTAAAGTGGTCCAGTCATCTAGCCCATAGTTCAATAGTGATACTTTGTGGCTTGCAAATCCAAACATCCATGACCAGTAGTTGCAAAAAGACTGCTCAAAGTGCATATAGTTCAATATGACCAAAATATAAATGCAGACATTTGTTGGTCATTAAAAGCCAGGTTTTTATCCTGGTCATCAGAGCAAGTCATGCCTTCCTCCAGGAATTATTTTCTACAAGTCAGTAAATCAAGGCATCACAATTAGAGCTGGCCCTAAAAAATTATATATAAAAGGTTAAAAATCTTCTTAAAATGTCTGCAAATGTAATGTTTTATAATCAAAATGAGACATTTTTTTCTGAAAAGAATCTCATCCAATTCTGAGCTGAACCTAACCTTGAGAAACTTGGAGGGAGAGGAAAGAAATAAAATCAAATAATAGAAGTGTCTTAAAACCTAACATAAAATGAACAATAGTAAAGCCCAGCTAGCAAATTAGATCATCAAATTACAATCATTATCTTTATCAGTGGTATTGATTTTATTTTTTTACTTATTTGAGTGTTGCACCCAGACAAGCAAGTAGGAGAAATACAAAAGTAATACTGTTCCACACTTCAAGAAGATCAGAGGGCTGGAGCATCTCTCCTGTGAGGCTGAGAGAGCTGGGATTGTTCAGTCTGGAGAAGAGAAGGCTCTGGGGAGGCTTTAGAGCACCTTCCAGTGCCTAAAAAAGGATACAAGAGAGCTGGAGAGGATCTTTTGTCAAGAGCATGGAGCGATAAGATAAGGGGTAATGGCTTAAAGCTGAAAAAGAGCAGGTCTAGATAAGATACTGGGTTGAAATTCTTTACTTTTGGGGTGGTGGGGCACTGGCACAGGTTGCCCAGAGAAGCTGTGGATGCCCCATCTCTGAAAGTGTTCAAGGCCAAGTTGGATGAGGCTTGAGCAAGCTGATTTGTGGAAGGTGTCCCTGCCCATGGCAGGAGAACTGGAACTAGATGCTCTTTCGGATCCTCTCCAACCCACACCATTTATGATTTCCAGTAGGGTCACATGTCCATGATGTTAATGATTCCCTGGTGAAATTAAAGGAGATAAGTCAGTTTGGTAAGAGATGTTGCTAGGTCTCCACTCAGTTTTGTGTTTTTCTGAGAATGAGAAAAAAAATGGAGAGTAGGAGAAGAAAATGGAGGCAAGCATTGTAAAAGAAGCAGCCAACCAACTTCTCCCATCAATTAATATAAAAATATGCACGCACACTGAAGGGGAGAAAAACCTGTAAGCAGCTGGGAGGACAGATGAGTAGATAGGGCTATATTTGTGTTTCTTTTATGAGTAGTGGCAAAGAAAGTTAATCTTCAGAGCATAATTATAGAGTATATATATTTTCTTTCCCAGAGGAGGCTAGAAACTGTATTTTAAAAGCTCTGACTGTGTTCACTGGAGCAGCTGAAAGAGCTGAAAATCAAGGGGATGAGGTGTCAAAGCCCTGTTAAAAACTTCATTATATTCAAGCACTTTGAGCAAGCTGGATGAACTGTCCCAGTGTTCCTGTCAGTTCTTGGCTTGGTGAGATTTGCACGCCCACCCAGGTGGGCTGAGGCAATTTAAATGCCTCAGTCTCTGGGCTGTTTACAAATGATGCTGTGTATGGCTGAACAAGACCTTTTAATCACTGCAGGGCAACTGCTGGAGGCTGATGGGAAAGATGCCAATCAAAGTGCATTGTGACAGCCTGTCCAGAAAATCATCCTCTTGACTTGACACATAAGCCTTATTCAGTGAGTTGAAGGGAAGAAATTTAATTTAAAATCTATGTATTTCATAGCCTAAATGTGGTGGGTTTGGGTACATGCCAAGAGAAATCCACTACAGTTTTCAGGATATCTGAATGAAGCAAATATTCATCTGAATAAGCCTTTTGGGACCAAGAAGCTAAGTCTGATTGATGCATAGGTTGGTGTGTTTTAGTTTCAGCAGATATTTCTTGAAAAGTCATCCAGAGATACTTTATAAATGAGTACAGACTCCCATGAGCTTCAGCTTTTCTACATCGTCCGCTTCCCATCGTTAAAGTTCTGCAGAAGTTGGCAGGCAGGCATCCACCATGTTCAGAATCTTGATTCGGGGGCTACTCAGCAGCAGGAGGAGCCTGCAGTGCTGTGCAGCACCCTGGGGTGTGTCAGTCTCCAGCAGGCATTGGACTAAGCCCCTGATTTCTCTGTGTGCACTCTGTGTGTGTAAAGGACAGCCCTTGAGGAGGTGAAGCAAGGCACAGTTAAGTCACCTGTGGATTTGTCTGGATCTGTGTCAGGAAGGTTGCACTGCTGTGTTCTCTTGTATGTTTAATGAGCAGCACACTGTTACCAGTGTTGACTTTTCACTCCTGCTCTCAATGACCTGCTGGCCTCCTCCAGAGCTGCCTGACTGGACCACAGCACTACAAGATGCAAGAGACGTGGTCTTAACACAGTAGGAAATTGTGATCCTATGAGACTGTACCAGCAGACAAGCTGTGAATCAGGTAGGTTTGGTCCATGACATCAAGGAGGGGAGCTCAGAGACTATAACTAGAGGGTACTTTCCTCCTCCTTTCTCTTCAAGTCAGCTTGAAGACTTGTTTCCTGCAATATATTAAAAAGAGATATAGGATTGAAGGGCTATCTTAAAATCAGGATCTAGTCCTGATAACTGAATTTTATCCACTTAGTTTAGATCCTCTTTTTAAGACATTCCTCCCACCCTGTGTTACCAGCAATAGACAGCTACCTCCTGAGAATTTGCATCCATCTGTTTCAGAGTTTTAGCAAAGTTTCCTCTCTGGAGCCTCCCACGGAGAGTGGTGGTGTTACAGCAGCAGGGGAGAAGGCTTCCTTTGCTACTGCCCTCAAAGCTCTGCCATATATGGACAGCAGAGTGTGGAAGGGTGTGGGCCATTATGCACTAGGGCTCTAAAGCTGGCCCTAAAACTAGGTGGTGACATGGTGAGAGTAAAAGTGACTCCCCATGGCCTGAAAGTCACACCACTACCCCCGTTTACTTACCTATTTCAGTGTTAGCAGCAACAGCCACCTGCTTTTCTGGGTCAGTGCTATGGGGTGGCACAGTTGGGAGATGTTGGGCTTTACTCACTGCACTGCTAAAGAAAGGGTGACAAAGCTAAGCAAACCACAGAACGGATCTGGCCTGGTGGTGCCAGCTGAATTGCACCACATTGTATCATTTCATGTGATTGGATTGGGAAAGAATAGTGCAGAGATGTAACAGGGAAATACTAATTAAATTATGGTCAGTGGAGATTTATTAGCAAGATATAAAGAAATGAAGTGCTGATTTATGCCTATCTGGAATCTGTCCCTGTGTTTCTAAAACATGTCAGGAGGATGTGGTTAGGAGATGTTAAAGCTAGAAAGCAATCTTTAAAGTGTGTTCCAGGAATAGTAAAACCTGTGAAATTTCACATAATAGGGACTGAACTAAGGAAACCACAAGAATTGCCTCCCACACTAAGCTCCCTGGTGCAGATTCACTGACCTCTGCAAGCAAAAAAAAAGGAACAGAGACTATTTGCAAAGTCCTTATGGAGTCAATATAGCAGTAAAAGGAAAAGGAGCCTGGAGGACTCTCAGGCTCTATTTTTGTCTCTGCCACATAGCTGCTGTGTGATGTTGGTCAAATCAGTGAGGCCCCTGTGCTCTTGACTAATCAGTGAAGTTTGTCTATAAAGCTGAGAACAAAAACTTTCTTCAGCCCCTATTTCTAACTTGGTCTGCTTTTCTTGTACTTTTCCATAGGTCTTGAACAAATCAGTAACATGCAGGGAAGGTTACTTAAAGGTTGATTGTCAAGTACTTTTGTATCTTTGGACAAAAAGCTCCCTGTTCAGTGCTACATGTTACTTTTTTTATGAAAGTCAATTAGCATTTAGTGTTATAGAAGCATCAGTGGGACCAAAAAATTGATGCTACTGAGGACAACACGAGCGTCATCCACTGTTGTTGTTTTCATTCTGTTCTTTAAAACAAACCCAAAAACCTGCCATTCACTAAGTTGGAGGAAGGTGTCAGTTTTTTAACATGAAGTGACAGGACATGTCCACAGGCAGTGGAGGAGCTGGTTTTGCATTGGCAAGATTTACGATAAGGGATCTGCATGAATGCTGAGGCTAAAGGAAGATAAATCCCCAAAGGCAAATTCTACCAATAATTGAATTACAAAGCCATTATCATGTGCTGAACAAAGCAACTTTATAGCTTTATTGTGACAGGATAAAGCTTGTTAGAATATTTATAGGACAACTTTGGCATGAGGATCTCTAGGAGTACATTCCCTCTTCCACATGACTGTTGCAGCTAGCTAGTCTTTCTGTGTAATGCAGTGCATGTGGAGATGGGGATTTGCTCAAATTGGGACTAGGAAGAAGGAATGCTGAGGGTCAGGAGACATCTTAAATATATTGCTTGTTAAGAACAAAGTCATCTGCAGAATGCAGAGGAGGAGGCACAGGAGCATTTTTCATGCAAAGTAGTCAAACTGGAATTTCCAAGCCATGTGTCAGTTTTCTGTTTGGCACCGCACTGCAGCCACATCTGAGCATCCCATTCAGCATTGATGAGCTCAAAATGGCCAGAACTGTGTGGAGCTCCTTCCATCTACCTTAGCAGAGATGCTGTAATGTCATTTCTCTGCCAGCCTTTGCTGCATGAACAAATCATACCTGTTCACTCCCAAAGAAGGTGAGCTACAGTCACAGGAGTCCTAATTCTGGACTAAGTCACTTCCTCTCAGACCTGGGAAAGCTGCATACCCCTGTGTCCATATAAAGAATGAGGGACATTCACACTGGTTCTGTCTGTGGAAATGACATGGTAGCATTTGGCATTCTGGGCAATTTGCATTGAAGATTCTATAAATAACAATGTATTTTACTGACTGACTTAAAAGATGTTTCATCTTGGCTGCTGTGAGCATGTATGATACAAGAAATACATATGAAAAGATTGCCATCAAGTTTCTTGTGCGTACAGTCCCAAGTACCGTGTGTCTGTGTCTGAAATCAAGCATCCAAAACCAAAGGCACCCAAAGCTACTTTCCAGAATGCACAAATCCTTGAGATGCAGCCCTTATTGTCTGGTGTTTCAAGTTCATTGTTTATGAAAAAATGGTAGTTTGAAATTAGGTGCAGCAAGTAGAAGCTTTTGCTTTCTTCACAATGATGCCTTTTTGCAGTTGTGAGTGGTCTGACTGCCTTGCAAGCCTCATCAGTTCCCAGCATCCATAAACAATTGCTTTTGTCCCTGGAAGTGAAAAAAGATAGAAGAGGTGGAAACCCCAGGATAACAGGGTCTCTGTTGAAATTTCTTGGCTCAGAGGAGCTGACAGGCCAAGGAAGCCAAGGTTTTAGAAATGTTTCAGACAGAGAAGATGGCAAGGGGCTGGTCACTACAGAAATATGCCAACTAGCATTTACTGTGCAATGGGCAGTGCCAGGCTGCTTTTGTTTAGTTCAGCCTAGTTCTAAACCAGGGGATGATTTGGGGTCTTTTCCCTGTGCTGCTTCTCACGGTGGATGTAGAATCTGCATTCAGAGCAATTACTGTGCTGCAGCCAGTGGTATCGATTTGTGAGGCTCTCAAGTGCAGATAACTACTTAGCTGGCTTGATAGTGATTAAAATTTTAGGAAGCAACTTTGTAATAGGACCATGGGGGTCCTAAATTTTTCAAAATGTATGCATCTTGAGTGTAAAGGCAGCAGGGTCACTGCCTTGCTCTCCCTTTGGCTTTTCTAAATCCTCCTTTTCCCAAAAGATTTTTCTTCTTTTTCTTTTCCTTTTTCTTTTTTCAAGACATCCAGAAAATTATACCAACAAAACACTAAAAGTTAATCACAAAAATACAATAAGCACCATTCAACAGAAAGAATTGCAAGGATATCCCTGGTGTCCTGAAGTTTCTGGGATAATTACAGAAAGGCGAAGTTTAAAGGGACAGACAAAGGACATGCTGGCAATTTACCACAAAGTGAAAACATAGACTGATGGAAGAAGAAAAGTTTGTGGATATATTATGAGTGTTTAGTCTTTGAGAACAGATGCTGAAAGGGAAGAATGGATTTGAGAAATATGAGAAGAAAGCACTGCCAGCGTAGTGAACAGAAGTTGCTCAGAATAGGGAATGGCAAATTTTGGACGGTTGTTTATTTTTAAAGAAATTTCTGAGAGAAATCAGTAGCTGAGGGGGTCCCAGAATGCTGTTAATCTGTACCCCTGCTCTTTGTGGGGTGCTTGGTTTATTAGCTGTTGAACACACAGCACTTTTCCTTGTCTAGCTTGTGAAGCATTGCATTGACCAGGTGCACATAGTAAGTATATGTGTAATCAGTAATAAGTAATAAGATAATGAAATATAGTGGGCACTTGTATCAAGTTAGAAACACTGAGTTGGAGGCTTTGGTGCTGTCTTGGGCCAATCCATCATGCAGTTTCCTTCTTCCACATGTGAAGATTGTTATTTTTTGATCATTCTATCTATAGTTTAAGAACCTTCCAGTCTGGTCAAGAATGCAATTTCTTTGTAATCAGTTATTAATTCTTTTCATACTGATGCCATGGGTTTAAACTACTTAATAATACTCAGGCTTGTAGAAGTATGTTGACCTTCTCAGCTTCTAAGGATGATGCGCTTTTTTTATTTTTTTTTTCACAGACAAATGAAAAAGACAAGAAAACCTGCTAATAGTATAGCTGCATGCTTGGTAGTGTTGTGATGGATTTGGTTGACATACTAAAAATTCAAGATTTCTTATATATATCCTACAGTTCCTAACACCTTTTTTCCAGTAGATGCTTTAGGAACAGATTGTCCTATGCATGTAAAAGGATATGTCTATCTTCCTACAGAGAGCATGTTCTCAGGGGCAGTGCCACCAAAAGCAAAGTATTTCTCTCCTGTATATGCTCACTGTGGTCAATATTGCATTTCTGACTGTCTCCTAGGTTTTATATGTCCTAGAGTAAATAATAAGGCTGATGTAAGCTGTATAAAACATTTTTCAGAAAGAGGACTGCTCAGGACATTCAATTACCCCTTTAATTGCAATCCATAGCTCATCTGTAATTGGTGTTTTTAAAATTAGGTAATAAACATATTTCAGGTTGTTTTGTTTCCTGCTTTGGGACCTTTATCACATGTGGGTTTCTCTAGTGTAGGTGTCCAGACATCTTAAATTCAATGGAGAGGAACAGGCCTTTCTAGGATAAATTCTTCTCATAAAGTCCTATCTAACACTGTTCAGCTGATCCACTGTGCAAAAATGCCTGTTTCATCTCTCTGCCTGCAAAGAGAGTTGAGTGTGATTAGTTCAGAGTTAAATATCTGTCATGTATATCTGGGTGAGATGAGTATTAATTTATGTGGTTTTTCAGGTGGTATGGAGGGATGTATAGACCAATATCCCAGGTCTACCATGGAACAAGTCAGCATCATCCAAAAAAGAAGTGACATTACAAAAATCCCAGTCAGTAAGCATTCTCAGCAGAATCCAGATGGAAGTGATAGGTTTCTGGCTGTCAGCTCTGTACAGTTAATATTGATTTGAGCAGATGTGTATTTGTATTTTGCCTGTTTTTTACAACTGATTGTTCATGTTGTCATTTAATATTATGGGCCTGACTGTCTTTAATATTATGACTGACCTTGTGCTGTCACACATAAATTAAGCCTATTATATATCAAAGCAACGAAATGCATATTTTCTAAGGTAGGGAGAAAGATCTGGCAGATAGGAAGACATGGATATGGGTCTTGACTATACCTCAGATGACCTATTTGACCTCAGGAATTTCCTCCTCTGGACCTTAGTTTTCATATTTCTCATCACATTTCTAAATTGCAGGGGTTAGGAGATATCAAAATAAAGGAAGTCCTGGAGGTTTATCACCAATCCTGTGTCAGCCATCCTTGTTCTGTACCCCCTTGGGACAATTGATGGCTTAATTCTGCCTTGAGTTGAAGCTTCTACAGTCCCCATACTGGCTGTTGTAGTGTGAGACTAAGCCATGTGCTTCTTTCAGGGCTTCAGGGGTCCAGATCTTTATATGCTGCTCTTAAGAATCCTAAGAGTTTGATGTAACTTATGGCTCATAAAATTGGCTGTCTTTGCCTGAGAAGATGCAAAAGAGGTTTTTCTTGCAGTCAGAACAGCACTGGTGAGGAGGAGACTCACAAAACACCTGAGCATGCTTTAACTAGGGCAGCAGGTTCTTTGCTGGATGAACATCATTGTTGTGCTCTAAAGAGACAAAATGTTCAAATTTGTGGAATATATTCCTTGTTCATATCCCCACCGAGGTGTGCGAGGTCAGGAGGAGGAATGAACTGACAAAGCTGTGCTGTGTTCTCTGCAATAGCTCAGTTCCAGGTGGGCTATTGCAGTGTTCCAGTTCTAGTACTTAAAACCCACTTAAATAAACAAGAATAAGGAGCTGTTTGTCACTGGCATCTGTCTATCTTGAACTGACTGTAGCGAGCAGGCCCAGCATTTTGGCACTAAATCTGCTGATCACAGCAGACATAATAAAAATCCCCTAGGAAGGTACTTCCTTCCCCCCTCACTTGGTGTCAATTACCAGGAAGCAGAGATTTTAAGTGGAAGTTTAATATTTAGGAGAATAACACCTTGCCATAAACTGAATAAAAATGACTCTCCAGTTATTAAAAATAGAGAAAAAGTAAAAGCAGTGCTGGCTCAGAGTGTTTTCTGAAACTTCAGTCCCTGACAAAGGAGAACAAAACCTTTTCTAGTGAATTGCTACATGTTTTGTCAAGCAAAGGTAAGGATTAATCAGGACACAGTCTTGTTATTGTTAACATTTTTATAATAGTTATTAGTTAATGCACATGATGATTAAGCACTGGAGGTGCCTCTGATTGCAGTCAGTGGGAACTGAATTAAGGTCTAAATCACTGTTTGAATTTCTCTTCTGATTTCCTGAAAAATAATCAGGCCTTGAAGAGAACATCTCATTTGTCTATCACTGGAAATGAATGTGTGTCTTCCCTCATGCCTCTATTAACTGGGAGGTCAGGCAGCTAACAAGAAACTGGTTGTTTAACCCTTAGCTTTAATCCAGGATTATGATTTGGATGATAGGATCAGGACCAGAAACAAGGCTGATTGTCAGAGATGCTGCTGAGGCTGCTGTGCAGTGGGATTGGCACATTCTGCAGCCAGTACTCCCGAAATTCAGGCTGCCCATCAAACCACTGGCCATTTGGACTCGTCCAGGGAATTGATGAGGCCAACAGTGCCAGTCCAGGGGAGCCTCAACAATGGAAGCAAAACTTAATTCCATACACTCCTTACTTGCAGTGCTCAATATCTTTGTTACTTGTTAATTCAGAGGGAACAAACAGTCATTTTCAATGTGACATTTCTTTTATTAATGGAACACTGTTTTTATTAGATCAGAAGTGATAAAATGTCTCAGGATGAAATGAGTTTTTAAAACTTCTTAATTAATGAGGGAACATTGATCATTAAGCGTGTCAATTAAGCAAATGTGCATAAAATGTCCAATATAAAGCAACAGCTATAATTAGTACACGGGCAAATTCTATTATCTCTTCAATTAAAGTCTTCTGTATCCCACTCTGAACTGAAATGCATTTTTCTGACCAAACCAGGAGAAAGATCAAAATTTCAGGTCCCAACAAGTCCCCAGGTAGAAAGAAGTGAGGTAAAGGGGTGATAAATAAAGAACTCATATGTACAATGACATTGATTAGATAAAATGGTAGAATTTCTTTAAAATATGTTCATGTTAGGGAAAACTCCAAAATTCTTTCAAAATTATCAGTTCTTGTTTGTGAGTATGAGTTTGTATCCAGCTAAACAGGATCTCCTTGGAAGGTAATATCTCAGCCATTTGGGGTATATGTTGTTTTTAATGCCCCTGTCTCAATGTGTCTTTTACAGGTCCATGATGGGGAATGGAAGAGAGCCTGACCTTGTGCACCTGGAGGCAAGGACAGTGGATGGTCGTAAGTACAGCAGCTTCCAGACACTGTGGGGTACTGGGCTCTCCTCTTACTGCTGTACCCATGCAATATGATGATAGAAATCTCACTTCCTTTCAGTGATTCACTCATTCAGTATGAGGAGTTTGGCTGCTGCAAGTTAGGGCTGTCAGAAGAGAAGCCTTTCCAAAAGGTTGGGTTTGTCAGGCTGTGAAAGGAGCTGAGGGCATGGTAGGGAAGAATAGGTGATAAGCAGTATCTGGAGTTACCACACACAGCACTTATTTCTTCTTATGTGATTTTTGTTGGTGGGAACATGACATTGAAGCTCCTGGGTCACAAAGTCTTGCTGCTGTTTGTTCACACAGTACATAACATCACCTTGTCCATGGCTTTATGGCTTTAGCAGACCAGGGATACTCTGCCTTAGGAACTACCTTTGAAAATACCTGATTCTCTCACATTAGAAACCTTTTAATGACCAGTGTAAGTGCATTCTAAACTGTTACTGCATGTCCTGTTGTCCTTCACTTTCATCAGCTTCTTTCCCTCCCTGCTTTGCCTCTTGAGGTGTTTGATTATTTTGTTTTTGTTTTGTTTTGGGTTTTTTTGTTCTTTTGTTTTCGTTTTTTTTTGTTTGTTTTTTGTTCTTTGGTTTGGTTTGGTTTTGGGGTTTTTTTTTGTTTGTTTCTTTGGTTTTTTTTTGTTTGTTTGTTTTTGTTTTTTTTTTTTTTTTTCTGTATTCCAGGAGCCTCCTTTACCTGCAACTCCAAAACATTCTCCTAATTGGCTTTAAATTCTCTTAGGCACCCTCAGCCACCTGCTGGCCTTTTCTCCTCCCATCCAGGCTTTCTCAAGGTTTGTCTTTGAGCTCCATTGCCTTTGCAGATCTTTCTCCATGGATTTCTTTTCCACAACACTGGATTGCCTTAGGCAGGCATCACACTAAAAGCCTAGATGCCAAAGATCTAGTCATTTTAATTCCATATTGTTTCCTCAGTAAGTAGCAGTTTTCCTGCAAATGAAGATTTGCAGGAAAGATTTCTACTATTTGCAATACATAAGTATTAATGATGCCTTCAATTAATTATTTTAAATGGATGAAGTTCTCCCTTGAATTGTACCTTTAAATACAGTGGTATTACTTAAAATGTGCATTTTGTGTTGGAAAATTAAAAAATACCTGAAGAGTTAATTGGAAGGTAATCTGGTTTTTAATTTATGCAAATTTAGCTTGAAAGAGAATTTTTTTGAAGATTAATTTTGAAAAGAAACAGTTGGGATAGAAACCATAAAGTTTTAAAAGTCTTTTCATTTCAAGATATGCAGGATTAGTGACAGTGAAAGAATGTATGATCTCTATTTCTTATAATTCGTCATCTATGATTATTATTTCTCCTCCCAATTTCACTTACCTGATGTGGCAGCAAGGCTGGAAACATGAAGCTTTCTATTTCTAAATAAGAAGGAAATATTCTAACAGGACAATGCCTATTTCAGCACAAAACACTGCTGTTAGAAGTCATTAAAATTTGAGGCCATTGAGATGAAGCACTACAAGTGATGTTTAAGGAGCTGTATTCTGGTGGTGCATTTGAGGGATTTCAGCTCACAGTGGGCAGAGAAAGTGCCATGCTCCAAATGCCTTGAACCACCTTGTTTGTGTTCCCAGGCTGAAATAAGAGCATTTTGCACAGCTATAGCACATTTCTGCCAAACACTTCTTGAGTTCCTAACAAATTAATAATCTTCATTTTAGCTCTTTAAGTGGAAACCAAAAAACAGATAGATGAAATTGGCTTCACTGAGGAGTCAGGCATATTAGTAAACAGAATATATTGGGGAATAACAAATCCCTACTCATCAACTCAACACCAGTAACAGAATCTGCAACTTATACTGGCTTACTTGTAAGGCAGCACAACTGAAGTTTTTCAGTTTATTCAGTGTCAGAACTACAAATATAAATATATCACTGGTGTCAAACCTTCAGCCAGTGTTGACCCTTCTTGCAAATCAGTCATTTGGATGAAACTTCTCAAAATGAATCAGGTAGTCCCCAGCTCACCTCACTGGTGATAAAAGGTGTTGGATTTTCTGTAAGTGTGTGCTCTGTTTTGCCCCTTGTTCCAAGGAGTGTTGGTCTCTATCTGTAGGACTGTGGTGGGTAGCTGGAAGCAGTAACCTTGGAATATCTCACAGCATTTTTTTGCCAGGTATTTGGAGGCACTCAGGTCACAGGATTTTAAGGCCAAGGCAGAGTGTGCACATAGTCCATTACTGTAGTTACCATGAGCAGCTTGGTATGTACAGGTCTCTTGTCTGCTAGACCTTTCTTCAAGAACTGAATCAGTCTCATTTTCCTGCATAAAGTAATCATCACCCTCCAATGGATGAACAAACCTCTGGAAAAGGAGCAGGTGTGTTTCTACCAGTGGGATAATGGAGTGAAGTGTGCTGAAGTAAGAAAGATACCTTTATTCCAGACTGAGGGTCATCTGCAAATAATTTTTCATGAGTTTTTGTGTTATTTGGAGTTTTTTTTTCAATGTTCTTGCATTTACTTACTTATACTTTCTTTGGAACATCTCTTTTGAGAGTTAACCAAGCGTAACATTTCAATAAAAGGGATTAAATTTGAGAAGGTAGATTTGCCAAAAGAAGACAGAGAGAAAAAAATGGACAGAAAAGGGAGTAGCATGTAAACAGCCACACAATCTGTACAATAAAATAAAAGATGCTGAAGTGGAAATAAAAGGGCTAAGCAAAAACCTGCTGGACTAAATACATATCAGAAAAAAACCCTCATTTTTGTGCTGGTATCTTTTCCAGCAGAAGCTGAATAGTACAACTGTGACTTCAGGTGAGAAGAAGCAGAAATGTCAGCAGAGTACAGGGTCTCCCTGACAGAGTTGTTTGAGAACATCCGTGAGCAACAACCTTAGCATTGGGCTCTCCTTGCTAGAACACCAGTAATTCTCTCTGCTCCCTGATTGTGGTTTGTCTCTGCACTTAATTTATTGTGCTTATGTACATAACATAAAAGGTTTGCAAGACCAAAACAAGAGTCTCTTAGCAGGCATAAATCAATGTAACTTCAGTGGTGTGTTGATTTACACCTGCTGAGGATCTGGCTAGCAATGTTGTTCCTGAGTGCACATTCTCCCTACCTTTTGTTTTCCCCTTGGGATCCAGAAAAAAGATGGACTCTTTCTGAGCACACTGTGTCTCATCAAACTAGGGTGCAGGTAGTGATGAACAATCTGAGTACAGCCTGCTCAATTTAGTTCTGTTGGTGGAGACAGATTTGCAGGGCTATTCTTTGCCATTTATGTTTTTCATCCGTTGTGTAGGTTTTGGAGAGCACCATGCAGACTTTCATCTCGTGGAATGTGATGCTTTTGTTTATTTTTAAAGGCTTCAGGCCCAATCCATATCAATCCAGGGCTGAGAGCATAGTGGTAAAACTGATTTTTCTGGTTGGAAGAAGTTCATATGAATGTTATCTCACATTTCCATTTGTACGCTTGGGTGTCCCTGGTGTTTTGCTTTGATTTTGGAGCAGGATCAAAGGCAACCCAGCAAAGTCAGCAGGAACTGTGATTTTTTTTTGTCTGGCTTCAGGTCAACACCCCAGTAAGACAATTAATCCCCTATGGTTTTTAATTGCAGAATGAGCTTCTCTTTGTTACATTCACCACCACAGTCAGCAGGCAGGGTGATGGTGGAAGCTAAATCTAGGTTTGCTCAAATGCGACTTGAAGTACTTTCAGAAGGTATAAACTTAATGACATGTGGGGTTCAGGTTTGTAAAGAATACTCAAGATCCTAAAATTAACAGGCTTATCTGATTTGAGCTTGGTAAGGTTATCCCAGTAAGGCCTGATTCAAGCTAATTATATGGGAGGTAATTTTAATTCAGGTGGTGCCTATTGAGGAATCCAGACTGTTTGTGCAAATTAGAAAGATGGATTCCTACTGGGCATTTGGAAACTAACTGGGTACCTGCTGGCCCTGCAGAGAATGGCAAAACTGACTCAGATGATGTCTAAATGATAGTTTCTATAGCCAGTAAAACAGGAAGACAACTGTTACATTTATGACACTTGCATTTGCTTTTGTAGATAAGATGCCAATTTATTTAAAGTTTTTAATATTTTTTTTTAAGTGTGGATGAAAGAATTTAAGGGGTTTTCTGATGTTCTGGCAAAAATTTAGAGAGCTCCTGATATTTAAAAAGTAGTTTTGCTTCCTTTGCCTTTCTTCTGCTGTCCTGATTTACACAGCAGCTTTTCTTACTGAAAGGTAATTTAGGTGCTGCTGTGATGCAGGTAAGACCAAAGTCTCACCTGGGGCCAGCAGACGTGTTCTGCTTGCTGATCCACAGGGACTGAGCATCTGGCCAATATTGTCTGAATCACAGAGTTGCAGTAGCACTTTAATTTGTGTTTTCACAGAAAATTGCTGGGCAGAATAAAATAATCACTGTTGTGGAAAACATGAGTAGGAAACCTAGCCTGGCAATCTTTTCCTAACATAGCTACAGTGATGAATTAATTCCTGTAGTGCCCTAAACCTGTGCAGTGATTTTTTAATTTTTTTTTTCCTGATTGTGATTAGTGTTTTTTCCTATCATGATTAGTATTTGTCCTGGAGAATGACATCTGTTGGTTTCTCTAATTATAGCTTTATGCCAGAAATGGCAGAGGATATACTTCCCTATGTAAAGAAAGATTTCTGATGCTGACAGGCAATGAAGAAAAAGTAGCAGCAGGATAAAACTAGATTTGTGAGTAGTTAGTAAATGGGATGGTTTCGTTTCACTGATCTTCATTACTGGTTAATTGCTTTGCAGTTGCTGAGTCCTGGAGAGTTGTGAGCATATTCCCATACCATGAATGTTTCACAAATCAACATTCAGACCAGATGGAAATGGATAAAGAACAGTCATTTTGGGGGTTTCTCAAAAAAAAAAAAAAGTATTACAGTATGGGAGAAAATTTTCATTAAACTGCATAATTTATTGCCATGGGAGGTTGTGAATGCTGGATGTAGCTGGATTGCTATGGCAACCTAGATTTCTGTCATTAGTCACTGGGGGAGAGGGGTTTCAGGCCTGTGTTTTTCAGTGACATATGTTACTACCATGTTCTTGTGGTTCATTAGTTACACTCATCCTTTCAAAGCAGAAACTACCCTTTAATATCTAAGATGCTCAGTAATGAACTAGGATACTCCACAGAAAATCTGTGAGAGAAACAGATAATTGATTACGTTGTATAAAACTCCTGATTTGTCCTCAGTGGGTTTATTGATAGAGGGAAAGTCACATTCCTCAATGAACTGAAGACAAGAAAAATATAAATCATACATTTGCAGTACAATGAGCATTTTTGCTGACTCTCCCTGTGGTCAAGTAAGGTTTTCAGAAGATATACATGCAAGCTTACATTGGGAAGCAGTGGATATTAGGGTTTGATATTCAAAAAAAAAAAAAAAAAGTTGTCAACAAAATATCCTGAAGAAAGTCTCACTGCTTTAGGAAGGGATCTAAAATTCTCCCTTTTCCAGAGGCTCACCAGCCTCTGGATCCATTTCCATTGAGAACATATGAGCATAGAAAAGACTAAAATATTTCATGGTACAGGGTCCCCCTGCCTCTTAACTTGTTCTGTGTGTTAGCATTGCAATTCTTTTGCACCACTAAAACAGATTAATTTTTTCAGAAGTTTCCATTATAAGATGTCTCCTACATTCTTGTGTTCTGTGACTTTTCTTGCCTCTTCTTTAGAAATAGCTGCCATTCCCTGAGAAGATTCCTACTCTGGATATCTAAAACTGTGAAAATCAAAGTGTCTGGGGGTGTAAGAGCTGGGAGTTGCTATGTTCTCTTCTCCAAGCACAGTGTGACTTTGTTGTTGTATATTAAAAACAGCAGCTGTTTTTGGAGGTGAGGGTTCTGGAAATGAAAAGCATAATGTCCTAATTACCTATAGCAGGGAAAACATCTGTGCAGGAAAACTAATGAAATTAATTCCAGAGCTTAGCAACTGAATACATTAATTGACATTAATTAATGCTAAATTACAAACCTCTGCCAATGGAGTCACATAAAGTGTCCACGACAATGAAAAGAAAAAAAAAAATCTTTGAGTTAATGTGAACACAGAAAATCTTCCCCTGGGAAAAAAAAAGTGAGAACCAGGCATTGCAAGAAGCCTGCTTTTCCTTCTTTCTGTCTCCTGTAGCAAAAGGTGCTTTTCTTGTTGGGCACATCTCAGTGTTGGCTGTTTTGGAGATTACCTTAAGCAATTTCAGTGCTCTGCCCTTTAGTAGTTATTACTGGCATTTTAGAATTGAAGCCATGGAGAATTGCACTGTAAAAGTTCACAGGAATTGCCTTAGTAAATCTTCATCAATGGTACAATCACTGCTGCCCGGACTCCTGCAATTCCAGCAGAAATAGGGATAGTCCCCATTCCTCCATTAAAGCAGGATCGAAAGAACCTCAGTCTCCTCTAATGGATGTCAGCCTGGCCTGCTCTTTAAAATCTCTTGTGGAGGAGATTCCTTAATCTTCTTTGCTGGCTGGACCCAAAAGCACACACTCAGCACTGATAACCCCTCTGCATGGGAAGTGGGATGGCACTGGAGTCTCTCCTCTTAGTGTGTCCCAGACAGCTGGTGTGCCTGTGGAAGTCAAAGAAAGCAATGGGGAGGGGAAAGGAAGTAATGTGGGAAACAGAGTTCTGATCCTGTGTTATCTCCATGCTTGGTGGTTGGATTCCATGTATGAAAAGCCACCCAGTCTTTGCAGCAGCTCAGGTGGCAGTAGGACCATTTCAAATGAGGCTGCTTTGCTGAAGCTCAGTTTTGGTACACATTTCACTCAGGAACCTTGTTGTGACAGAGTGAGAGACCCCTCCTGGAGTTCTGTGTCCAGCTCTGGAGCCCGCAGGAAAGCTGTGGACCTGTTGGAGCAAGTCTGGAGAGGCCACAAAGTCCTCACAAGGCTGAAACACCTCTCCCTGCGAAGGCTGACAGAGCTGGGGTTGCTCAGCCTGGGGAAGAGAAGGCTCTGAGGAGACCTTATTGTGACCTTTCACTACTCTGTTTTAGGACAAGGAGGGGACATGCTGCACAACACAGCAGTGCTGGGTGGTGGGAGAGGCTGCAGCCCCCCTGTCCCCCTCCTGCCTAGATGCAGAGGGACAGAGCTGAAAGGCTCTGAAAGGGAACTTTCCTGGGCTCGCTGGAATGAGCAGGCTGGGAATTACGTCGTTCCCTGCCCTCTCGTGGCTGATGTGGAAAAAATCACTTCCCTCTGAAGGGAAGTACATTTCGATCATCCTGCCTAGGCTGTATTCATTAATGTTTTGCAGTGAGCTGCGAAAGCATAAAATGTTATAAATGGCAGCGACTAATAATACTTAGCACTTTATATATTCCAAGAACTCTGCACATGCTGGAGAAAAATCATCCCTCATCAAACTTCCCTGAAGGTTCGTTACCCTGCATGTCTGTTTCAAGCAGAAGTCAACAGCCCTTAGAAGCAAGGAAAGAAATGTCAAACGATGATTTTAATTAAAACCAAGATTAAATACGAGATTGTAAAATTCCAGCCATTTCTATTTCAGTGTAAAATGGTATTTCTCTGATCTGAAGGTGGTAATTATATCAAACAAGGGGCTGTGTCTCTCCAAGGAAAATGATTAGAAGTACTTTCAACATTAAATGCAATGTAGTGTTTCTATCATGTAAGTACTAATGATAAAAAGCCAAAATTGTTCCTCGTGTGGATGAGGTTTGTCATAAAACAAAGTACAAATTCTTAATTAATCTCTAGGAGTCCAACCAGTATAGTGAGAATCTGGTTCTGTATTCTGGGATAAATTGCACCTATGAAGAAATTCAAATTGTTTCTCTTTAGGTGACATTATGAGCTGAGCACCTTGCAGTGCTTCAGAGTAGGAGGTGAGGACATCCCACATAGTGACAGGGGATGAGATGGCTTGCATGGCTGGGAGATGGATGGCTGCACTTAGGCCATTTAATTTGCAGCTGCTAAGGCCTCTAGTTACAAGAGAGTGTGGAATGATTTCCCAGATCTGTCAGTGGAGTAGGTAAAACCCCTGAAAGAGGTGAGGGAAAGACCCACTCAGAGGTGGTCTGAGGTACTTTCCAAGCTGATCTGAATTACTCTACAAAATATAAGTGCTGTAGGAAATGAAAAGTACATCAGAGTTCCCTCAGTAAAAATGTATAGCTCTGATGTCTGATCTAGGGCAGAAGGAAAGAAGTGATGGGAGGCTGAGGCAGGTAAAGAATTTAAAGGATTTAAAGGGAGAAAGTAATCAAGGGTGTATTTACAAAGAGTGTAAGGGAAAGAGAGTTGTGTGGTGTTGAATGGTTGGTGTCAATTCATGTGAATCTGGGAAGCAAAAGTGCTGCCTCAGCAAACAGGTTTATGACAGTAGGAAGAATCTGTGCTCAGGATCTCAAGTGTATTGTTTTTGTTCTTTTCCTTTCAGATGCCCAATACATCACCTGCAAGATGCAGAACTGCAGTGAAGCCACTCGCAGCAAACCCTTTCCAGGCTACATTGACCATAACTCCCTGATCGTCCAGGGTGATTATGTCTTTGTTCAGGTGCAGAACACCTTCTTTTCATATTTATTCTATTACTTTATATTCTATTATTCTATATTCTATTATTTTCTGTCACGTTCCTTTGCATGTGTGTGTGTTAGCTTGCAACTACTCTGTCAGCACTGGATCCACAAAGGCATGGAATGGATTGTAGCAGTTTGTTACAATGCTAACTGTGTTCCTTCCTTTAAGCTCCAGTATCTTGTCACTGTAGGGCCATAGAGCTCCTGCCTGGAGTATGTGCTGTGTGTGCTGGAGTGCTCTGTGCCACTCCCTGCAATCCCGTCAGCACTCTGGAATTACTGCTTTAACCCCCCAGCTGGAAGTGGTGTGTCACTCATCTGCTATTACAAGGGAGTAGACCAAAGCTTTTTTTAGAGTATGAGAGGGAAATACGAAGGAGTCGAGGAAAGCACCAAAGGAGTAATCAGGCTTTATTGTTATGCCTCAGTTGTGATTATAGGGAAAAGGCAGAAGATGGGATGTACTCAGCCAAGCTGTGTTCCAGGTGAGAGCTGGTGAATAGATTTGAACCACTGTGGGTTTCATTAGGCTGCTGCCAGTGTCCATTTAATGTCAGCTGAAGAGGGAAAAAATAACAACAGAATTGTAGGGAACATGGAGGTGAACTGGAGATCATTAGCACTAAACTAGGCTTCCAGGCAGTTTATGTTTTAGCATGTTTGTGAGCAGAGGGAAGAGGGAGGATTTATATTTTACATTGGGTTAGTTGATTGCTAATTGGCTTCAGTTAATGAACTCAGTCGTAAACACCAGTCTAAATAATCCACAAATAAATCTGGGACATACGCTCTGGAACAGCTTCTGTGCCTAGTGTGTCTGGGCAAAAAGGAAGCGTTAATGTGGCAGGGAAAACAGGGGTGTGCGTCACTGTTTAGCCATGCCCTCTCATTCCAGGATGACTGAGTCTGTGGCTCGAGTCACACAGGAGCTGGAGTATTTCTCCTCAGCCATCCTGGCTGGCTGGACCTGGTGTTATCCCTTCTGTTCTTCAAAGGAGGAATAACCCTATGCCAGGCTGTGTTTACTTGGAAGAATAGATGAACACCCTCCTTCTAGCCTTCCCTTCCTTCCTTGATCTCCATCTGGCTTTTCTGCAACTAAGCCATTTGGAATGAATTAGTAGCTCAAAAGCACTAGGGTGAAGGAGTGGGAGTTTATTTTCCTACTAAACTTGTTTTGTTTACAAACTCACACACTCCTATTAAAAAAAAGATTTCTGGCCTTTCTTCCCTAACTTTTGCCCAATTCCCTTAAAAAAAAAAAAATGAAGAGTTTTAGAATGAGAAATAGTGCTTATTTTACTTAATCTGGTATGAACCTGGCCTCTTGTGTATATTGCGTTTTAAACTACTGCAGTGCATTTTAAAACAATTACTACTAAATAAAAGTCCTGATAAGCTCAGGTATCAAGCAATTAAAACAAAGTTCTGCATGGAGAATCCCTTAGAATATTTTTTCTTCTGTATCTTTCATCCAAGAATTTCAAAGTACTTTACAAACATTGATTATACTTCAGCAGTACTAGAAGCCAGATAAAATTGACAGCTTTTTTCTTTCTTTTTCCCTCCTTTAATAGGTGGTAGAAAATTATACCTCACATTGCTCTAACCCAGTATTTTCAAGGTCTGCCATCAGTATTTATGCACTTAAGTATATGGTCAGATTCACAAAAAAGCCAAATCAACCGGGTTTCTCCTGCCCTCCATACCTGTGAATATTTAGCTGATCTCAGAGCAGATACCTCTGATAGCTTGTCCAGGGCCACGCAGGACAAAGCTGGAAGCAGCAATAGAAATCAAGCCTCATGTCTGCCAATCTGCTGATCTAACCAACAGCCTGCAGGGCAGCTCTGCAGACAGCAAAGAACAGGGAGTTTTCTGGTAATGCACAGGAGAGCTGTGGTGTCAGCAGGTGACATAATGGCCCAGCTGAAGTCAAAACTTCATTTTTCACAAGTTTCCACATGAGATTCTAGCCTTTGTCTCTCTTTGGTGAGAATGGGACTCCTCTTGTTTTCTTTTTCAGCTGCTGCCAGTTGGATCAATGTTTATTTCTCAGCTGTAACAGCACTGCAGTTTTAAGCCATTGCCACCACACTGTGATATTTCTCTTAACAGCTTTTGTCTGATATTCTTTCTGATAATAAAAAAAAAATATTAAGAAAGACCTGATGATAACTTTCCCGCTTCTCTCGTAGTTGACATCCGGAGGAAGACCACATTATTACGTTTCTTATAGGAGGAGCCCCTTTGCACAGATGAAGCTGCCAAAGTACTCCTTGCCCAAGGTAGGTCTTGCTGCTGCTAGAATGTCCATATGAGCCTACAGATAGTTTCATTGCACAGATCCTGAGTCCAGCATAAGGAACTGCAAGATGACATGCACTGAGTGAAAACAGCATTCTTCTTTAACAGAAAACTTGCAAGCAAGAAAGGACTAAAACCAAAAGTCAGCAATTTGGCTTGTCAAGGACATGAGCACGAAATGCAGACAGATACCACAGCCCATGTCAATTACCATTTCTTTATGGTTAGTTAATTAAGTTTTGGAGGCGATTCTCTATTTGTTTTTTTGTATTAAAATTCCCCGCTCCTCTTGCTATCTTGTATAGGTTGCTTTTTGTGCTTTGCCTCATTAGTAGATTTTAATGGGAACCAAGCAGAAAGATGTCTTTGTGTGCCTACTCTGTATCTGGCCTCGTTAACAATGGTGAATTAGCATTGGAGCTTGAAAGGATATTTCTGCCTTCTGAAGCTGAATTTTTTGAAAGACCTATATAAAATGTTAGCTCCATTTTGAAGAAACCTTCAATTTGCAGCTGAGGTCCTAATGGGTTCTTAACAATTACAGAGGACTTTTTTTTTTGCCTTTTCATTCTTGATATAGTCTGTCTTAAATGAGATTTAAGCTGAAAGGTAGCAAATTATCTTATGGATTCTATATGAGGTCTAACATCAGAAGACAAATGTATTCCCACAAACAAAGCAGGGATTGTCAAAAGGAAAAAAATGAAAGTGCAAGGTCAGCTGATTCCTAGAAGTTGAAGGTGCACCAGATTTTGTTGTTGGAAATGCTCAAAGGCGTAACTCTGCTGCTTTCACAACTGGCAGTCTTTGTTTCCTCAACCCAGCAGACCTGTTTATAGTGGATTGTCTGGGTGACCTTCACATGAACAGAGTGCAGCTGAAACCCCACCCTTTGGTGTGTCACCGTCTCTACTCTGCTGCTGAAGCCTTTGCTCCTGTTCACAGCACCTGGAAACCCAGACTGCAGGACATTGAGGACCATACCAGAAGCCATGAGACTCTGATACAGGAGACCTGTGGTCTGCCTCAAAATTCTAAGATAAGATTGCTCTGCCCAAGCAAGAGAAATTACTTTGTAAATTCAGATCAGATTTAAACAGGTGTTATTTGAAGGAGCCCTTAGCAACGGACTTGAATTTTAGAATGGTTATCATAAAAGCCAAATAAAATTTTTCATTTACAGCCAATTCAGACCATCTGTAGAGATGCTGTTTGCTTTAAACTTATTGTTTCCTTTAGCCTACACTTATTTTTTTGTCCACCTTCTCAAAGAGATCACTGGAGAGCCAGGGAAAATGCACTAGAATTAAATTACAGTGTGTTCCAGAGGACAGGAATTGGAGCAATCTGTTCATGTTATTTGACCCAAAGAAGGATGCTTTGTCACAATCTCGGAATATCTTCAAAGACTGAAGAGCTACATTTGGCTTGGATAGAACTACAGTGGAACTGTGGCTGTCTAGGAGGCTGCTATCAAAGCAAGATAGTTGCTTTTATGAAAAATGCACAGAGTTATATTATTCAAGGAATTAGAACATACAGCTTCTTTTATGCCCACATTCCTTTATCTCCTTCAGCTAAGAAAGAGGGGCCAAACATGGTGAACAATACTAAGTGACTTCTGGAACCGAGGATGGAAATACCAAGCTTTTTGTCTCTGTGTGTCACTCTTCCTGAACTGCAGGCATGTGATGGCAGGCACCTTTGGCACGTGATGCTGCTGCTCAGGCAGGATGGATGGCCTACAGCAAATCAAGCTAAAATATTCTTCTTGTTGACATTAACAGCCTGATAGCTACTTTGATTAAAAGCCTAAATAAACTTGAAACTCTGTTCCATTCAAGCAGATGCCTGCATATGTGCATACAGGTTGTGTTAACCCTGTAAATAGCCTTTATTGAGACCTGTTAATTGTTGCAGTGATGTTAATCTGTGGATTGATGCTGCCTGTTCAGTACCACAGCACCACAATGTGGGTTCTGTCACACACTGTAGTGTCACTCATGATAATCACACACTCATGATAATCACAGGGTGCATTCACTCCAGTTTAGACGAGGGCACTGGGAAGACATTTGAAAATACTGAAGCAAATCAAGCAATTTCTCTTCTGAAAAGACCTGTCTTAGCTGGTGTTGAGTTGAATAGTGATAGGATGGGTGCATGTGGTACCTCTGTTTTAAATTCATCTCCTCATTTCAACCTCAGGGTGTATGTCCTGATGGAAGAAGTAATAACAAAAATAAATAAATAAAATCCTTAAGTGCAGACCTTAAAAGAGCTGACAGCCCCAGTAATTTCACAGAAGGCAAAGGCAAGAGCCAGCCTCTTCACAGACATTTCACAGAATATTCTGAGTTGGAAGGGACTCACAAGGCTCATCAAGTCCAACTCTTAAGTGAATGGCTCATATGGGGATTCATCCCACAACCTTGTTGTTATTAGCACCGTGCTCTGACCTACTGAGCTGGCAGAATAAAACTGGCATTACACATCCCTGCTATTTAACTTGCCAGGAAAAAAAAGTTCCCTGACCAAATGCAAAAAGGTCAATTGTTTAGTAATTCAGAAAGCCTTGGCTTTTAGTCATTTGAGTAGACATCTGATCAAACCCATGTACAGCATCATGTTACTGTTGTCTCTGGAAAGGCAAAAGGGACAGAAAGCAGAATTGCATATTAATATACTTCCAGTATGTTCTGGAACAGAAAGAAAAAAGCTCAGGCTCTCAGTAGACAGGTGCAAGGGGAGCCCCTGAAGTTGATGGTGACTGAGAAAGGTTCCACTGAGAAAGGTTCCTCGTTTCATGTTCCTGTCCTCTTCTGTCTCTGTAAGGAGCTTGTGCTATATCAAGGTGAAGGCTGTCTTTCTGTATTACTCCTCCCCCCACGAAATTAATCCACACCCTGGGAAAAAAAAAATATGATACACTGATTAATTTTAGTTTTCCCAGTGTGGAAATGAAGAATTTCCTGATGCAAGTGCAAGACCTGTTTGATGCCCATATACTAATTCTTTTCTATCAAAGCTTTGCATTGTTGCTGCATCAATTGGACAAGGCCATATTAAGAGGAAAAGTTAATTTATCCCCAAAGGCACACAGTTGGAATGAGATCTTGTTTGACTTTCTATATTACGTATATTATGCCAATTCAGTCTCAATCTCTGCTTCCCTAGGCTTAAATTTGTTCAGCCTTACTGGAATCTTCTTTAGACTTCCATCTTACAGCATGCTCTGATCAAATGTAGGAAGCATCCAGTGAATAAATTAACCTGTTTGCTTCTTCAGCATTCGTGAAACTGCCTTTAGTTTTCTCTAGTGTTGATCAAAGTACCTTTTTATCCCTCTCCCATAGTTTTTACAAAACTATTGAATGAAATGGTAAGATAATGAAAAAGTACATTCACCAGACAAAACCAGTTTCACTTACAATTTCCGTCTGTGTTTAAATGGAGAGGCCTGCCCATGTGTGCACATATGCAGAAATTAACACTTGAGATTTGAGCTGTGCTGGCCAATGTTGCCTGAAGCACATTGGGAACACCTGCTGGTGTAGATCTACCAGCAGATTGAACCAGGGTGACAGTCTGAAATAAGGAGCCACAGACAAACAGCTGTGGCTGTAACTCCTACTGGCACAGCTGGAGCTGAGAGAGGATGTCTGTTCACAGCCAAAATTAGTAGAAGTCAGTGGGACTTAAATTACCTTTCCTTTTGCCTCGGGAATTAAGCCAATCTGTTCCTTCACAAAATGAGGCCATCTTCTGGGATATGATTTTCTCCAGTGCAAGGAACAAATAAATCAAGTGCATATTCATCCACTCTGTATTCAGATCTGGATCTGGATGAAAAAACAGCTGTTCTGAATCTTAACTCCATGGTGAATCTACTTTCAAATTTATAGATCAAATTTCTTCATTATATATTTTTTTCTATTTTTACATTACAATGCTTCATCTGGAAGTATTAATCCTCCCTAAAAAGCCACCAGAGAGGGAATTTTCAAAGACTATTATTAGCAGAAGGGAGAAGTAGCATCAGCTTCCAAAGAGTATATTTTCTGATAAAATTCCCAGTTTTGCATATAGAAAGTCCTGGCTGAGATTCATGGAAGCAGAATAACTTTGGGATATCTGCCCAAAGCAGACCAAACAGCTGAGTCTTCTGGGAATCACCTGGTGCTAAGAAATCTTAATTTCTTTTCCTACCTCCACAGATTTTTATGGCACCAGAGAACTCAGGGTGCCTGTGCTGGGCAGATAGAACCTGGGAATTTCATTATAAGTCTCTCTCTTGGTAGCTTTTTTCATTGTAATAGAAAATAAAATAAAATGGGTAATAATTTCTCTAGGCATTGAAAGATGGGATCGGATTTAATAGTTCCTGTTTTTTCTTTACTTACACAATCTTGTCATTGTTTCCTGCCTGCTGTAACACAGAACAGAGTGAAACAAAACCTTGCTCATAATGCTAGTTCTTTATATCTAGTGAGGATTAGAGTTGTTTTTCTGTTTTATTTCTTGGGGTGTGCTGTTTCGTACAATGGTCCAGGGCCTTGGCTCCAGCCCACATTTTCATTAGAAACAGTAGATAACAGCAGATGTTCCCTCATTAGATCCTACTTGTATCAGGTCCTGAGCATATTTGGCTTCTGAATGCTAGGCAAGAAGCAGATGTTTCAGATGATCTTTTTTTTTTCTTTTTTTTAAAACCCGTGCATTTTTTAATATCTGTGTTTGCACAGTCACGAGTGGAAACAGTCAGGTGCCAAAAGGAAAAAAAAACCAAAAACCAACAAATAAACAACTCTCCCTATTCCCCAAAGTTTTCATTAAAATGGTGTTGGTAAGGGGAGTGAAAGTGCTGCTTTATAATGCTGTAGTGCCAATGTAAATGTTCAATTAGCACCTCATCAGTTAATTATTGCTTTGCAAATTGGCAGAAGAGAGTTGGTGTAAAATATTCCTGTGTGGAATTACCTGCTTACAGTGGCTGTAGACAATACAACAGTACAATGCAGCAGTATTGTCTACTTAGTTCCCAATTAAACTCCAGCCTAAATCTATCCCTTGCTCCTCCCCAATTAGTTTGGTGCCCTTGGACATGGCAGCACAGATCTCCCTCTGGTAACCTGCCTCTCTTTTCTTTCCCCAGGACATGCACGTTATCAGCACAGATGAGAATCAGGTCTTTGCAGCTGTACAAGAGTGGAACCAGAACGACACATACAATCTGTACATCTCCGACACCCGGGGGGTCTACTTCACCCTGGCCTTGGAAAATGTGAAGAGTAGTCAAGGACTGGAGGGGAATGTGATGATTGACCTCTATGAGGTATGTCATAACTCCAAACATCCCACTGCTACCTCAGGAGCTCACATGATGCCAGGACCTTTTCCTCCTAGCACATCAGTCTCGTAATATGCATGTGAATAGCAAAGCCAACAAACAACTAAACCCAGTGTTTTACCCTCCCTAGATTCACTGCTGCATTCACCAGTACCTTCTCAGGTGATGAACAGCTCATGGCTCTCTGATGCATAGGAAAAAGTTGTGGAATAGTTCATTTGGTGGCTAAGAGGAACTCTCAGCCAAAATCCTGCTTGGCCCCTGTCTGACACTATTGTCTCTAAAAGCTCCCAGCAGTCATAATAGTATCATTCTCTGATTGTTGTTGCATTTCTGGCAGTCTAATCTCTTTATTTAGAAGTTAAGGAGAGATTGCAATCTTCAGCTGTCCTTGACACCTTTCTCAGTTTAGACTATTCTGGGAACTTAAGTGTTTATGTACATTCCCTCTTGGGCTATCCCATGAGCATGGAAACTCCTACCTTGTTTTGATGCCCTCTTTACCCTTGAGCCTTTTTCTGAACAAGTGTGCTCTGCTTAAGCTCACCTGTAAAAAGGCCAATTTGCATTGTCTTCTATGACAACTCATCCTTACATGAGGACTTTTCATGTACTCTTGTACATCTCTTGCTCTGCTGCCTGTTTTCCCTCTGGAGATAGCACTCAGCTGAGGAGAAACTCAGTCCTCAGCTGCTGTTCTGAGGGTCAGGTTCTGTTTTCAGGTCTCCTTCAGGGTGTTTTCTGACCATTTAGAATAAAGGTCATGAAGGAGATCTGAGTACCTTTGAAGATGCTTCCTGTATTTCCCTATCACTGTCTCAATATTAGCTCTGCTGTGTAGTTTTCCTTCAGCTGCCCTCTACTTGGAAACCACCTTGAATTGTCCAGAGAGCCCAAGAGTTCTACATCAGCACAGATGGACTGGAGGAGGATGGGCACTGCCATTTCAGTCATTTGGACATTTTTTACCATTAATCTCTCCGCAGTGCTGGCAGCCCATGGAAAAACTGTTGCCTCTTATTACTGTCAGCTGGGGAAGCAGCTTTGCTGCATTATGTAAAGGTGTCCTACATCCCAGGGGGTAAAGAAAATCTTTTGTTTTGTTTTATTCAGCTGACACCCCACAGCGACCTGGATTGAAATTGATGGAATCAGACTTACAGCGTCATATCTGCTGATTATCTAGACAGGAGGAATATTGGCTGACATGGAACCTGGCACAAACCTTCCTTTCAGTTTGATGTTCTTGCTGGAAGGGAACAGAGAGACAGCCACCGTGGTTCTCTGAGTCAGATTGTTATAGTGATCTAGGGGAAAATGGAGAGGAAGGCAAGAGAAGGAAAAAATCCATAGATAAATTAAAAGGAAGTGGAGAGGTTGCAAATTGAGTCCTTCTCTGGTGGCAGCAGTATATTTTAAAAAGCATTATCAGTAGAGAAGGTGCCAGAGAAATGCCTGTTTAATGTGCAGGTGTCTGTGTGCATGTTTGTCAGGTGTTAGAAGTAAATTCTTCTGGTTGCATTTTAGTGAACATGTTTGTGTGTGTAATTCCTAAATTGATTCTAAATCAAGGATAAATCTGCTCAATTCTGCTCAGCAGGAAATTGCACTGGGTACAAGGAGAAAATAAAAGTTCTTTTGCAGTGTGTCATTGAGGCTGTCCTATTGACCACCTCCTAAAGTAGGGGAAGAGCTAAACCTGACCACTGGGTCTGAGTGCCCTTTCTAGGTCCTGTGTCTCCCCAGTGATGCAGTGTGGCTCTGTTGGAATGGTCCACAGCAAGCCAGTCCTGCCTGTGATAATC
Organism: Lanius collurio; assembly: GCA_020086605.1. Lineage (NCBI taxonomy): Eukaryota > Metazoa > Chordata > Aves > Passeriformes > Laniidae > Lanius > Lanius collurio. The sequence goes on along the minus strand of JACBWW010000010.1, from coordinate 22,938,569 downwards.
CATGACTGAAGTGATAACAGACTGTGAGGAGGTGTGTCTGTAGCTATGGTAAATATGCCTATCACTCTGGAACTTACTTTTTTCTAGCAGTATGTATGTTGGCTGAGAAGTATACATTTGATGTATGAAGGTGGTGAGTGAAAAATGTCTTTAGAGTTGTGTGTTGAAGTGTCTTGTATGGATCTTTCTGAAGAGTGACATTTGTATCTGCACACAATGCATTCAGGGTGGTGAGGATTCTAAAGTTCCTGCGTGGGAGCTGAGGGAGTGCTTTCCTCTCTGGCCACTGGTGGTCATGCACTTGCTTGCCTGGGTCTTTCTCTGTTACAACTGTGTGAGCAGCAGGGCTGAGCAGCTCCCTGTGTGTGTCAGGGCTGTGTATATGCAACAGGTCTGTCTTTCCTTCTGAGAGTACACAGCATGTATAGTGTGTGCAGTCTTTTTTTAAGATAAAGCTGTCCAAGACTAACAGAATAACTGCTTTCTCAGGAGTCTGAGTCCCAGCCCTTGACTAGAATCATAAAAAGAAGAAATTCATGGGATTTCAGAACACTTTTATTGCCTGATATATAAAATGCTCTTTAATCATTTATGGCCAGCATTTCACAGGGACTATATAATAGAATTATTTTGGGACAGCAACAAAGCAAAGCACAACTGGAACTATAGGCTCTAGCCTCTGGTATTAAAGGCAGAACTATATTTCCATCCCTGTCTATTCATGCAATATCACTGGGAGACAATAGTACCCTTGCCTTTTCAGGGTACTTTTCTACTACAACAAAGAAATCCTGAATACTTAGTTGGGTGGGATCAAACAATCCAGCTGAGAAATTGAAAAGGTTATCTTTTTTCTGCTTATATCACCAATGAATTAGTTAACTACTTAATTTAAAGACTATTGCCCTTTATAGTAAGCCGTGTCAAAGTCTTCATGCATCTTCAAATGAAATTCAGGACGGTGCTTTTTGAATGACTGTACCAAAGCACTGTACACAAGTACTCTCACAGCACGTGATTAAAAGTGCAGTAAGGCCCTGTTCACTGGTAGCTTCAGCATCCAAGTCCAGCCACATAATTAAATGGAAAAAGCTCTGAATCTGCTGTGTAACTGTTTGCCATGATGTGTCGTTTAGGTAATAATCTCTGTGAATATAAAGTCTTGATGAATGATTCTGTCTGCTAATTCTGCATCATAAGCAGAGGTGAGGTGGATGACTGAACAGACTTGCTGGAAACCAGAAAGTTTCTCACTTTACCTCTCCTTCTCCTGATTTCACTTCCCTTTTTATTGCCGCACTCAGATTGCAGAATGACAGCCTAACAAATTCATTCACAAGCTGCAGTAGCTATTGGGCTATTGATTTTCAGTGTGCTGGGAAGATGGGAACATTCTGCAGTGTGAGTTGTGGTTTGAGGTTGACTTTTTTTCTCCTCACTAAGATACTTTTAGGCTTGGTTCCAGTGTGAATCTGTTAGCGTCATGTCTTTGCAAAATCCTCTTGCAGGTCTGTGGATTTAAACTTTTGGGTAAAACACCAGGAAAAAGTAAAAGGGTGTGGATCTCGTTTCCAGCTCTGTAACTAGCATTCTGTATGGTCTTGCTTGAGTCACCAGTGCTTTCGTTTCCTCAAAATACAAAACCATAATAAAAATACCTCTGTGCCCCAAGTTATCCTGTTGAAACACTGATAATTATGAAACATATTGAGGTCCTTACATGACATGTCTGAAGAAGGCTGGATGAGAACAGAAACTGCAAGTTTATGTGTGCGTGTTGCTGTTTTCTTCACAAAGCCAAAATTGCTGCTGCTTCCTGCTGCTGCTGTGCAAGAGAAAAATAATTGCCTGTACGTGTTTCATCTTTCAGGGGGAAGGATGCCTACACAGTTGAGAGGTTGTCACTTTACAGATAGTGCTGTTGACATCTTGCCATGTTCCCATGATGATTCTGAATTACAAGATTTCTGTCCTGTTTGTCACCTTTGCACCTGTGATGGCTTTGTCTTTTCCCCAGCACCCCAACTTGCCTTCCTTTGATGTACATTGGCAAATCTGGCCCTGACACCGACCACACTGACACAGCCACCAGAGCCCTCATGGGTTTGACAGAGATAAAGGGACATGCACAGAACCTGCATGGACTTGATCTATTTTTCAGCCATGTCAATTTTTCCTAGGTAGCAGGGATAAAGGGAATGTTCTTGGCTAACAAGAAGATTGACAACCAAGTGAAAACTTTCATCACCTACAATAAAGGGAGAGACTGGAGTTTGTTGCAGGCTCCGCAGTCGGATCTGAGAGGAAATCCCATTCACTGTCTCCTAGTAAGTACCTGAGGGGGGAACTTGGGCAGTGGTAATACCCCAAAACAATCCTCTTCTACTGGGTAGCACAGGAAGGAGAGGGCAGCTCCTCTCTACATGAAGTGTATCTCATGGAGTGCAGTGCTTCAGGCTTGGGCTGCCAGGGGTTATTGCAAGAGCTGGCACCGTAATTCAGCTTAATTTAATTTAATTTCTGGAACAGAAGTAAGCATCCTGGATCCGCTGCCTTCTGCAGAAGTGCTGTGTCCCCTGGAAGAGCAGGGGAAGCTGGGTGCTGTGTCTGGCAGTCGGTTCTCTGGACACTAGATGGGAGGCGAGAGCTGCCGTAGCTCAGAACTCTGAGGGACCCAATAACTGGAAACAGGCTCAAAGGAAAAGAGAGCTTGGGTTTCTTTCAGGCTGCTCTGTTGGCATTAATATTTATTAACATTCATCATTTTATCTTAGAGCTCAGAAGTGAGAATCGACACATTCATCCAAATATATGTACAGCTTTGTGTTGCTGTAAATTGTGTCTGTCTCTGTACTTATTGATATAGATCCACATATAGCTAAGTCTTTAATCATCATTATAGGCAAACACTTTCCAAGAGGGAAAGTGAAATATAAGCAGTGTAAATAGAATTGGAGATCTCTATCAAATCAGAAAACTTAAACTGATCTTGACATATTTTTCAGCTGATACAAGCTATACACAGTAGTGGGATAATACTCAGAACCCCTGTATTTGGGATTCTCAATAGCTTTCAAATTATACTAATTCTAATATGGTTCCAGGCAGAATCTATTTAAAGTACTCTTCTTGCTGCTGTCCTGCACTTGTGTGTTGTTTTCCATCTAAAAAATAAAAATTCTCATTTTGAGGTGTTAGAATCTGAATCAGCATTATATTTTGTATCTGAATGCTACACTAATATATTAACTGAATGTCATGCATTATTGCAAGAGCAAAGAATAAATATTTGAAGCTGTTCAAATAATTGATTTTTTGATTGAGCCAAAATGCAAGCCCTTCATTTTCTGTCCAGTTTGGAAAAAATAAATAGGAAAGACTAGAGGGTAAGACAAAAGAGTTATTTCATATCATGATTAAATTTGTTTGGGTTTTATTTCTTCTTTCAAGTTTTTAAAAATTGTAACTAAGTGATTTTTAATCAGATGTTTCTATGAGGTGAAAACCATAAAAGATGACATGGAAAAAACTTTGCAGTCATAAAACAATTCAGTTCTTTGGAAGGAACTGTGTAAAGAAGGCTTTGTGTTTCAAATAGATTGTATAATCTAGTTTTAACTCAAGTTAACATATTCAGTAAAAAAATTACATCCTGACCTTCTCAAATTATAACCAATTTTATCAGAAACTCGAGGTTTTTTTAATATGATATGACAGTATATTATTCTAGGGGACTGGCAAGGCAGAAGAACAGAAAAATCCCAAACACATAGGCAAGCAAAATAATAAAAGTAGACTTTATTCCTTTACTGTAAATTTGAAGTTAGAGTTCTGGGAGGTCTTTCCTGGTATTTTGGTGCACTGATCATGCAAAGTCTAACTTGCCATTCTGGTTATAAGTGAGCCAGAGATACTGCTCTGTGTGGCCCTTATGGAGCAGTTGTTTGCAGGAATTGGGTATTTTATATACAAGGCTTTGCCTGCCACTATAGTTGCCCATTATATAAAGGAAGTGCTCCTAAATCTGTGTATGAAACAGAAATGGACAGTTCTTATGGGGAGAGAGAGAGTTGTGACTCCCTTAAGCCTTCCCATCCATACTGTATCTGGTACTATACCCATGGGCACCAGAGAACACAATAAACTTCATTTAAAATTAGACCAGATGTGCCTGAACAAGCTGGAATTCCCTTGAGGGTGGTAAATTTGAACAATCTAGACAAAGGGTCAAGAGGAGGAGCAGAATCATGGGCGCTTGTAGGGACGCAGTGAGAACTGACCCAGAGAAGCTCATGGTTCTCTGTGGATTGCTTTTACATCCTTGGAGCTCCACTGTGCATAAACCACTATTTAAACATTAGTTCATTTTAATTTTGCTCTCTATGCAACCATGTACTTGCTCTGAGAATTACTTCCACCTGTGCAAGTTTGATGGAGGCTTGTCAAGCTGTTTATACTTCTTAAGTGCTCTCTGTACACTTGGGCTGGAGTGTAGGGATTGTTCTGTGATTTGAGGGTGCTAAGGGAAAAATCCTCAATGGACTTTAACTTTGTATCTCAGTCTTTGCCCTTTCAGGAGAATGGAAAGTATTTTATCAGCCCTTTCCTGTGATAAGGCCAGAGGAATATTTAGCCATATTTATTTTTTCTCTTCCCCTAACATTGGGTAAAACAGGCAAGAGGCTTCTTTCATTGTCTAAGCAATCTTTCATGTTTAGGTTTTCACAAGCTTTTGGAATGGCAGAGGAGTGGGAAACCTCAGCTGAGCATGCAGAGTCTCAGGTGGTTGACTTGCAAATCTGAAAGAAAGCAAATAGCTGGAATCTGAGCTAAACTAACTCGTTAGGTTTTTACAGGAACAGGCAGTCTGCCTGCCATAGAAAGGGAGGAATAGAACTACAGAAAATGTACCAACCTACAAGCAAAATAGCAATTCTGCAAGAGAGACAAGCTATTTGAAAATCCCATCTGAGGATGGCGCTTAATGGTGGGGAAGATGAAGGCAGAATATAGAATCAAAGAATTCTAGAAATTATAGAGAAAAAAACCCAGAAGCTGGGAGTGGGAGGGAGGGAAATTTTTGAAGCAAAAGCACTATAAGTGTACATTCCTGGAAATAAGTCAGGGATACATAAAGGATTTCTGCTGAGGGAAAATGCAGAGAAAAGGAATTTTCCTCTGCTCTGAGGCAATTCTGTTCCTTGTCAGTGTGACATAGCTTAGCATTTAAACACTTCACAAACTCTGCTCACCTCTTTAGCCACCCCTGCATCACCAGTTTTACCTCCTTATGTCAATTGCTCCTTTTCCTTCTAGACATAAATGTTCCCGACACTATCCTGCTTTTCCTTATGGCATAGATAAGTGAATTCTTCATAGTCCATTGTACATGTAGTTTAGCTCCCACCCTTGCTCCACAGCAGGTACTAATGCCTTCCCACTGCTGATTTTCAGCATAAGTGTCTCCAGCAGTAGCTCAGGACTTAGCAATGATGTGTGTTCCAGCGCATTGGCAAAGTGGGATCTCCCATTTCCCAGAGTGAGAGCACAGTCCTCAGCCTGTGGGTACAGTGCTGTGTCCTCTGTACATCTGGTCTTTAAACCTCAACTGAGTGAGAATTAAAACAGAAATAACTACACAGCAGCTAAGTTGTTGGCTAAGGAGGTTAAGAAGGAATCAGGTTGAAGCACAAGGTGAGCCAGACAGAACCATCCCTCTGACAGTACTCTCAAAGTGGTTTTTCATAAGGACTCAGAATTTCTTTGCATTTTCTGTGAGACAGCTGTAAATAACGAGGCAGGAGGAAAACAATGAAATTCCATCTAATCCCAGGGTTTTGTTTTCCTTGTCTATACCGCCTGTTTCCTAAGATGAATACGCTTAATCTTCATGAAATAGCTGCCAAGGTATTTTATCCCAAAGATGCTGGTTTAGTTTGATACTTAGCCTGTGCTGTGAAGTGGTTAACTGAGTAGTAGTTCTGTCTGGCAAGAAATGAGCATCTGCCTGGGAGAGTTAATCAATTAGCTTTGAGGATGGACTTGTGGTTCAAACACAGGGCTGAATCTCAGGAGAATCTTGATTCAATTTTTGGGCCTATCTCCAATGTCCTATGTGACCTTGGGCAAGGCATTCATTTTCTCTGTGCCTCACTTCCCCAGACATCTGTTTATTCCCTCCCACATTTTGTTTGTCTTTCCCATATGAATTTATAAGGATTTCAGGGCAAAGACCCTCTTCTCATAAGGGGGGAATTTTGTGCCATCTGCTACAGAGTATTTTAAGCATCTAAGTGAGGTGTTTTGAATATCTCTCTTGGAAGTGTTCTTCTCTTTTCATTGCTCCTTGCTATTGCAGGTAAGCAAATACTGTGACTGCCCCTAGGTTTGTAAATGACCAGCATCATCCTTGTGTCACTTTCCTTGTGTACCTTCTCCCACTTCTGATGGGGGACTGCCACCAATAGCTGGTTTGTAATGTGTCATGCCATTGGAGACAGTTCAGGCAGGCTTTGCAGAGCCGCTAAAAGTGAGTTTGTGGATTTTTATAAGAAATTTTACTGATGAGGACTGACGAGCTTCCTGAGAGGGAAGTATAAGAGTGCTGGCTTGAAAATGTTAGGGAGCAAGTAATGAAATCCAACATAATTGTAAAAACTGTGGCTGTGAGCAGAGCAATGTCACCTATGCTTTATCTTCTGTCTAGGGTCTAAATGTTCCATGCTGTGGCTGCCTTTCCCTTGGTGGCTGTGCAGCAGTTGGCACAGCTGGGAACTAGGCAATGACAGGGAAACCCAAACCTGTGATTCTGGTGATAATAATGATTTTAGTAGCCTGTTGGTAATAACAAAAAGGACAGAGACAATTGATGAAAATTGTGAAAACCAGTGAGCAGTCTGTATGTGAATAAAGCTGTGGGAGCTAGAGGAGGAGCACAAAAGGACCAGCAGAACACAAAACAGCTGGAAAAATATCTGTTGATGAGCCATAAGGACAGAGATGGAGAAGGTGTGCATCAGGGATGAGGAAGAGAATGCTAACACAGTCAGGGATGGCCATGGGCACTAACTTCAGGTGTTTGGCTAGGAGAGGAAAGGTTGGTTTTCACACCACACCCAGTTGTCACCAGACTCCAACCAGAACTGCACTCCTACAAGTAAGAAGTCATGCCATTAAAAATGACGTCTCTCTGGTTGGACAGATGGCTTGGCTTTTAATATTTGAGAGATATAATCCACTTCTATATACTATATCTGTGAAATGAGATCATTTTGAAAGGAAACCTCTGGTAGCACAAAGATTGAATCTTAACAAGGTCTCATCTGAGTTGGGAATTGTCTGCCATGAGGTTTTGTCTTCAAAATGCTGAAGTGGGCTTGGAGTATGTTAGTTTTAAAAATATGTTTTCTATTTAGTCTTCTCACAACCTATCAAAATGTAAAAGGAAAGAGTTCATGCTCTTGCAGTGCTTTTCCACTTCCTGCATTCATGTCAGCTCAATTTGTTTTCCACTCCCTCCAGCGCCCCGGGCTGCTCCAGCGGCTGCCCTCGCAAGGCTGTCACTTGGAGTTAGGCTGCTCAGCACATTCCACTTGGCAGCTCGTGTTCCCTGCTGCACAACCCACGTCCCCTTTTCCTGGCTCACATAAGTGAGAGCTCCCATCTCTCCTCACCACCCTCATTTGCCTTTGACCAAAGAACCCCACCATTCTCCACAGAGCAATTCTCATTTCAGTCATATTCACCTACTTTGAGACAGGATGGATAAGTGGTCTTGCTCCAGTGACCTATGGGACTAGGTCTCCTGCAGTGGAAGCCTGCCAGACTCGGGCTGCAGATCTAGCCTTTGGGAGCTGGTACTATTCAGAAAAACCTGCCTCCTTTGAGCCTGAAGGTCCCTCTGCACAGCCCCTCTTTCTCTTACAGAGCTGTGCAAGCTGAAGCATGGGCTTTGCCCCAGTTCTGTTCCTGTGTGATGTCCACCTTGATTGGATCAGTTTTCTTCAAGTTTTCTTGCCAGTATTTTCCCCCTGCTCTTCCCTTACCATATTTCATTAAGGGCTCTTCATGAGAGAAGAAAAAAATGCTGGAAATGAAACCCAGGTGAAGGAAATAGCATTCAGGAATTTTCAGAAATTATCACATTACAGATTTGGAGGGAATTGTAATGGCAGCTTTAAAAATCTGCTTGTCTGTCTCACCCTCTTGCTCAGCTATTTATTCTGTACCAATCGTACCTGACTACCCAGCATACAAAATCAATAGCAAATGGGTGAGGTTTCCATGGATGTATTTGTATTGAAATCTTAAAGGTCATATCCAGATGGGCAATGAAGCTTTGCTTTAAACTTGAAACTAACACTTCCCACTCGAGGTACTTCTTTGTATTTATTGCAGTGCATTTCAGAGCAGTCATATGTCAAAAAGAGTTAAGAACTGGTATGAAATAAGTTGTATTTTCTTGGCTAATTTGAGGTGATTCAGCACCACACCAGTGGGATTATATTGCTTTGTGTGATAGTTTGGGCAGTGCTGCTCAGAAAGTCATTTCATATCTTTGCTTCTCAAAGAGTAGGAGCCAGGAGAGTTGGGTGGCTCCTTAGCATCACCTGCCTGTGCGAGCCTGGTCCCCTCCTTTGAGGTACAGCTGCAAAGATCTTGTCCTTGGGAGAGGGTTTCAGCCTGGTGGATAAGTTTCCCATTGGAAATGGGTTATGTCAGAAAAGATAGCAAAGTGGCCTTGCCTTTCTAAGGGTGACTGAATGCAATGGTTAGGAAGAAATGCAGAAAGACACTGTTGTGTCTCTAAGCCTGTAGAAATAGGAGCATACATTGTATCTGCTTTTTACTTTTATTTCCCTTTTCTCCATAGCCCTATTGCTCCCTTCATCTTCACTTGAAGGTCTCAGACAACCCCTATACCTCAGGAAACATCGCCAGCCGAGACACTGCCCCCAGTATCATTGTAGCTTCAGGTATGAAACATTTCAAAATTGCCTGGGTATAATGTGCAAACTTGGACAAACTCTGGAGTTTGTGGAGGGTGTTGAGTGTCTGTGGTGTGTCACACCACCAGTATTGGGAAAGGAGGCAGACTGTCAAATGAAACTCCTTATGGGACTTCAGCTTCTCGTGTGGTTTTTATGGAAACTGGCCGTCAAGACTGAGGAGATGTCTAGCCCTCTACTCCTGTGAGCATAAGATCAAATCAGGGCATTTCCTCTGCATATGGAGGTGTGTAGAGTTGTATGTATTGGGTCTTTTATAGAATTTTTTTTCAAACCAAATATCTTCCCTCTTCCCCCTTCCCGCTTCCCTTCCCTCTGATTTTCCTCCCAAACTCAGAAGTTCTGCAATTGCAAAATAAATAAATAGATTTACTCCTCTGATTTACTAATTCTGCTGTATCTGAGAGGGTTCCTTCACTAATCAGTGCTCACCTTACAGGTAATATAGGCACTGAACTATCTGACAATGACATCAGCATGTTTGTTACTTCTGATGCTGGGAACACTTGGAGGCAGGTAAATGACACAGAATTACCTGGTTTAAATACTAATCATAGGAAATGTCATAAAAGTAGATTCAGTCTGTCACTTAATATTTGTTTCATTTGGTTGAGGGTAGCTTTTTGCAAATCTTTATAAAAGAGTAAACTTCCTTTCTCAAAGGTACAGAGATGTTCAAAGAAAAAGACTAAATATGTTGTTATACTTCATATAACAAAAAATTACTTTTATTATTCCACTCAGAGTTGGACTTTGGTTTAACCCCATAGCAAAGAGAACAGAATAAATTATGAAAATAAGGGGAAAGTGTTACCTTTTACTGCTGTACCTTCCTTGTGCCAACCAAACCATTTTTCTCTTTGCCCATGACTATACTTACCCAAAAATAAGCAGTTGCACTGGTCTAATTTTTGTCACTCCATGTGGGACCCATTTCACCTAAGCTGAGTTATCCTAAATCTGTTGTCCATATAAATGGATCATTTTGCCTTGCTCTCAAGCAAATGCAGGAAAACACAAAATTCAGTTCGCCTTGTTCCAAAGCTGCCTACCTCTCCATTAATTGTGGAAAGAGACTGGATGATGAAGTTGTATCTAGTTCCTAATATTTAGTGGAGTCTCACCTGTTAAGAAATACCCTCTAATGTGTTTATCCTCAGATCAAGAAATTCTGTTATTCCTATTTTCTGAATGGGATATCAAGTCATGGAGAGAAAGAGTAACTTTCTCCGAGTAGCAAATGTTGCTGTATAGACTGGAGAGCAGATGTTTGCAGAAGATTATTACAAAAAAGACACAGGGAGAGAAAATCTTTTCCAGTGTTTGGTAATCCAAGAATCTAATTATTTTGCAATGTTTGACTAGCCTCATTTTTCTGTCTAAATCAATTATTTGAGCTAGGGCCAGACATGTGCAAACACATGAAATTCTTCTTTAAACAAAAATTTGTCATCGAAAGGAGAGAAATTGTTGATCCTTGCAAAAAAAGCCATATTTCTAACTTTCTGTCAAGCAAGGGAAGAATGAATTTTCCATAGACCTGGAAAAACTGTGGGGAAAAAAAACCCCAAACAATAAAAAACCAAGGTCAGAAACTAGATCCATAATTTGCTCTACTTTATAATTTTCTTAGCACATAACGGTCCTCTGTCATGATCCAACTTTAAAAGCTGTTACATTTTCTGGATACTAAGGATAATAGGTTTAAATTAACATTTTTTTTTCCAGATCTTTGAGGAAGAGCACAGTGTTCTGTACCTGGATCAAGGTGGAGTACTTGTGGCCATGAAACACACATCTCTGCCCATCAGACATCTCTGGTAATGACTCCATCTGTGCTAAATGTCTGCTCTCCCTCTTTTCAGGTACCAGGAAGTAGGCAGTTAGTGTACATCCAGTCTTCTGCAGATATAATCTAGAAAGCATTAGTTAAGATACTGGCAAACATTAAGTCAGATAAAGAAATCCTGGAAAATACAGTTTACATAATTTTGGTTTGGCCAGATCTGAGATACCGTCAGGGTAATTCCACAACACTCCTGGTTTACCACAGCTTGGCTTTTTGAATGTCATTGTTGATGAAATATATATATATGGTTTATGCATTTGTTTCTCGTTAAGTTACAGAAGTAGCCTTAATTTTCAAAATTATTTATGAACTTGTCTTCTATGTGGCAGGCAGAATTTAAGAACCAGAATTCTGTTGAATAGGTTCATGGTTATGTAACTGATAATGCAAGTTACCAGTTAACACTCTCCAGTTAACACTCTTGAGTGAGGAGGGAGAGTAGAGCTTTTTGCTGTTTTGTGCTATTTACTTCCACCACAGTCAGTGTCATACCAGAATCTGAAACACCCAGACACAAATCTTAAGAAACGATGAGTGGTTGTTTTCACACACTCACCACAGGGAAGACTCCTGGTCTGGGGAAACTGTTGTGCTCCAGAAAACTAACTTCCTTAAAATGTTTTATATTGAGTACTCAAAACCAAAATTTTCAAAATAACTTGTTTATTTTTAAAAGAATCTTATCCTTAGGCTACATTTTGCCCTTTGAGCATCAATCTTCAATGTTAACTACTAGTTTCTACCACTTAAATATTGGCTATGAGTTAGTGGTATGATGCCAGACAATCTTGATCAATGCTCTGATTTATGATGCTTCCCCCAAAAATACTTATTTAGAGGCCTAAAAAATCAGAATCCAAAAAGAGAAGCTGTTTTCCACTTCTCCATAGCAGATGTAGTGGACTAGAGAGTCCCCTTGAGTAAAATAGGAGATTAAGGAAAGAAAACACTAATTCTGCTTTCTCCTCTAGGTTAAGTTTTGATGAAGGGAGATCTTGGAGCAAGTACAGTTTCACATCCCTCCCACTGTTTGTAGATGGAGTTTTAGGGGAGCCTGGAGAGGAAACCCTCATCATGACGTAAGCGAGCATGCCATAGTGATGCTGTTGAGGGGAAGCACACACTGTTTCTCAGAACACTGGCATTTCTGGTTGGGGACCAAACTGAAGCCAAGAGTGTGGAGTCTTCTGTTGCTAAATCATCATCAGTTTGTTTGTGATACAATTGAGGGATTAGCAGCATGGTTCCTTGCAAGCTGCAAATGCATTATCACTTATTTTATCAGCATGAAACCTGACTTCTCAAATTGAATGTGATATAAAGCAGAGTTACTCTTGACAGATTAATATTTGAAAGAAAAATGGTGAGGTATTTTTATACCTGTATTTTTGCTGCTACATTCTTTTTTTTTTTTTTTTTAATGAGACACAAATAAGTAAAGACATTCTTTTGTAAAAATGAATGACAAAATGTTGCCTGGAGGCTGACTCATGAAAAATTATGTTTAATTTCAATGTGTTATGCTGAGTTCTGCACGATGCATAAATCTGGACTCATCATGCCAGAAACCGTGATATTTTATCTGAGATTAGATTTGTAAAAACAGGAGGTAAATTCAGTTTCTGACTGACCTGTAATAAGAAGAATATATGGCTTGGAAACTAACCTGAGCTAATAACGATGTATGAAGAATGTTCCTTCAGGTTCTGATTTTAATTTGCATGGGATTCCCAAAGCTTACAACTGAGATAAAACTCTTGAAGATATTACTGTCTCCAGCCTCACATCAAGTCTTGACTCTTCTCTTTGAGTTGAGTCATTTTGGATATTGTCATAAGTGGGAGGGTCTTAGTGAACAGAATAAAAGCTACATACAATTTTGCAGTTTCTAATAGGGCTATAGGTGTTTAGCAGGCTAAGTTTCACTTTCACTTTGTCCAGTGAAAATGAGTAGGACTGTGGCTCCTAAAGTGATTGATCTGTGTTGGAAATTGTGGTGACTGTACCTCTGTAACTATCAGACTTCCTTTCCCTGTATGTTCTTCCTGCTGCATTCTGCAGTGTGTTTGGACATTTCAGCCACCGCTCAGAGTGGCAGCTCGTGAAAGTCGACTACAAGTCCATTTTTGATCGGAGATGTGCAGAAGAGGACTACAGGCCTTGGCAACTCCATAGCCAGGTGGGAAGCAAGGAGGCTGGGATCTGACCTGTAGTAGCTAATGATCCTACTGTTCAAGATCAGCATGATCCACTGTCTTTTCCTAACAATTTGGTGTATCAGCTCATCTCTCACTGGGTGGGTCTGTTCTGTTACATCAGTGTGTTGGCCTCAGACTGAGGCTCTGTGACCCCTGAAGGATGAACAGCTGTCTTTGGGGTATCATCCTGCACACAGGCAGTTACTTCAGACTTACACAGACTTGAACAATACCACAGCAACAGCACAACTGCCATTGAAGCCTGAACCCTTTTACTCTTACATCCAGCTTTCCCATCCTTTCCTCCTTTCTCTCCTCCATCCTTCTGTGTCCTCAGAGTCGGTGTCTTAAGACCATTCTAGTTGTTTCACATTTGTTTCTCCAGTTGTTGGCCCTCTTAGCCTCATTCCTTGCTTGCTTGGTTTCATCCCTGTTCTGTCTGTCCCTGCTGTGGGAGTTGGGCACTTTTCTTCCCCAGTTTATTGGCCCCCATGCCGTGCCCTGTGCCTCCTGGATGCAGCTGCTCCATCCCTCTCTGAAACATGGAATTCATGCCCAGCAAGGTCAGGTGCTTTGCACAGTGCCTGCATCTGCCTCAGGGCACCTTCCCAGTTCTGCCAAGTTTGACACAACAGCCTGTGTTTCATCAGGTTGGAATAAAATATGGCCCAAATTCTGTGGTTATATAAACACCACAGGCTCCACTGAAGTCTAGAGCAAAGCACACATTTATATCATCAAAGGTTGTCTTTCTGTATATATCTTGCTGGGCAAGAATTTAATAATGAATATGAAATGAAAGTAGCTTGACTCAGACTAGATGCTCACACAAGGCACAACTCTACACTTAAAATACCAGTTATTACTTAGATCTTTAGATGCTGAAAATCAGTACAGCTTCCTTGAAATTCAAAGAAGCATAGCATTTTACACCAGTTGCTATTCAGGCCCTTCTGTTTCATGCCATCAAATCATCAAATCAAAGCCATGAAAAAATTTTCCACAACGATTTTAACAGCATAAAAGGTAATAAGTGTGACTCCACTGTATTTTGTTCTTTGCTTTCTTTTGCTTGAATAAGCAAAAATACCAAGGATTTTGCAGTATTTCTTTGAGGATGTTGGCTTTGGAGCTTGCAGAACTATTTTTAGGAAGGCTACTGTGTACTCTTGCCTTTTGAATTCCTTTCCACTGAGATTGAAAGGCTGAGCCTTGTTCCCTAGATAGAAATATTAAGCAGGGTGTTGAAGATAGGAAGTTTTAGCATCTCCATAACAAGTCAAACCCTGTAAAACTGAACTCCTCCACCATGGAAAGTATTTACATAGACACACATTACTAGTTTCTACTGAATGAAAATATTCCTAGAGAGGTCAGACCAAAGAAATAAAGCTGCTCTGTGCCTCAGACTGCAGAGGAATCAGACCATGTTCTCAGTTGCTATGAAATGGGCCTGTATCAAATGCTTATTGGCTTTGGAACAAATTCAGAACTGAATAACATATATAAGTAATCTCAGGTAGTTTCTTAGTGTGTATTGGAAAAGTTGATTTAGTTTCAGTTAGAGCTTCATTAGCTGTAATTACCTCCAGTGCACTGAGATGGCATTTGGCTTCCCATCCTCTTCCCTTGAGGAACACCTCCCGTTGCACAGGCTTGGAAAAAGAAGGTGACACAAATAGCCTGGTGGGCGTCAAAGAAATATTTCTGGTTTTGTTTCCAGGGAGAAGCCTGCATCATGGGAGCAAAAAGGATCTACAGGAAGCGCAAGTCCGAGAAGAAATGCATGCAAGGGAAATATGCTGGGGCTATGACCTCGGAGCCGTGCGTGTGCACAGAGGCAGACTTTGACTGGTGAGCAGTGGGCAGAAGGACTGGGTGCTCACACAGCAGCACAGAGATCCTTAGAGAGGCTGTAGGATTGCAGAGAGTAGAAAGTAGTAATCATGTAGGTATCAAATTGGCTGCTCCCTGATAGTGCAGGTACGTTAAAGGAAGGGAAGGTGGAATAGGTATCTGTAATCTCCTAAATTCCCACGGAATTGATGCTGAGCAGACCATTTTCCAGGTCACATCTCAGCTCTGTGCACCAGTGAGATAGCAGGTCAATTTAGCACATCTAGCCTTAGCAATGACCAGGAGTGGCTGAAAGTAGTCTTTAGACATGTAACAGCATTGTGTAAAAAATAAAATTCTTAGCACATAGACACATATGTATATATGAGTAAAAGTAAATATATGCATTTGCAAAGTATGCCTTCAGCTTCTAGCAGTCAAGAATCTAGGAAATTCCAGGGTCATCTGTTGCATCTGGAGCATCATGTTTGACAGTGTCCAGCAGACATTGCCTTCATGATTTATCTCCTGAAGCCTTTTCTTCTGTGATGTTTGCTATGGGAAATAGAGTCCATTGGTGAGTTATGCATGGTGTGATAAAATCTTCAGCTGCTGGTTTCGTTTCAAGATTACTGCTGACTCACAGCAATTTGCACAAAAAAGGCAAGGAACCACATTATTGAAATCTCTTTCTTACTTTTTTTGCTCCAAGTCTGCAAGTTCCTGAGTATCTTGGATGAGAGAAATGTTGGCTCTTTGGCAGTGCTGATAAACTCCCTTTGTGCCTCACCCACCCAGATCTATGTCATGTTACTAATTAAACCCAGAATCTGCTACATGAATCCTGAAAAGGTTCATCTCATCAATATTTCGTATGGGAATTTATAGTGTTTCCCTTCTCACTCCTACATAAATATAGAATATTTTTTCTACATAAAATCACAGAATCGCAGGAGGCTTTTATATTGTGTCAAAAAACATCAATTCTCTTGTTCCAAACAATAATTATGGACATATTTTGGCACAGATTCTGTCAATGTGGTTTCTTGATGATTTCTCCTTTTTCCATTTAGTTCCTTTCTAGGGAGAAGATCTTTGTGTAGTTCATCATTTAGGTGTCCAGAGGTCCTGGATGTCAATCATTTAACATTTCTCTGGTAATGTAAAAAAGATAACAGCCAAACTGAAACCGCTAGACCATCATTAAAGCAAGGAAATTCCCTCAAGATTTTGACCCTCTTATAGGGCATGCAGTACAATGCTGAGCCAACCTCCTGGCCTTATAAAATAGTTGATGGAATTGTCTCACCATCAGTCCATTAGTGTTTAAATCCCTGGAACTCATAAGGGATGCACAAAACTGAAATTTCTGATAAAAATATGCCTTCCTTCCAAAACTTCTCTCTGAGAATGACTCTATTTATGTTGTTAAAATTGACTGTGTGGCTTGCCACTACAAAACTTCATTGCTAAGTACAGAACAAAAGTACCACAGTGCCATTTTGTGGGGGAAAACATGCTTTTATTTCTTTAATGTTCACCTTAAGGAAACTTTCTCCAAAAGCTCTCCTGGGCTATGGGAGAATGTAAGAGAAAGCTTGGATGATTGGGGATGTACAACAGGTGCTCAGAGTTCACATGCACGAACAAGACACCTCAAATCTGTTGGAAGAGGCAGAATTAGGTCCTTTTTGACCAAGAAGGACCTTTCTCCTTCTCATGGGATCAGTTTTGGTTTAGAATAGGCTGTTGTGATCCCCTCCATGTCTCCCTGAGCTCAAGTTATTCCTACAGTCCTCAGACCTGAATTTCTGCTTAACCCATTTCGGCCTCCTTCTCTACTGCTTCTGATGAAAAAAGAGTGAAATATTGCTTTAAGCATCCAGTTCAGAAACATTTACCAACAATACTCATCAGGAGCATAATTTTACAAAAATCTGCCAGAGTAGGACAGAAAAGGAGAAAAGAAAGGGGTGAGAAAAAAAGCAATTTTTTCTGCTAAGAAAAGCAAAGCTGCTGCTGCACCACTGTAACTTTCAGTGCCTGTCTTGTTGAGCTCTGCACAAGGCTTCACTGCCAATTCAACCTGCAGAAGTTGGAGGGAGGTTTGGAGGAAAATCAGGGAAGGGAATGAATTCTTGCTATGGAAGGATGCCCTCTGTGGAGGTCTTTCCTTTTCTGGAGGAAAAAAGCACTTTAATCATCCTCACTCATGACATTTCAGTACTTTTGAATTCACTATTTCCTTTCTTTTTTTGCTGGGCAGGGCTCTTAACTGAAGGAGATTGAAGGGGTAATGAATCCCCCAGATTCATTCATAAGAAGAAGCCCCTTAGCTACCAACACTTGATTTTTCAATCTTGAAATAAATTGGGCAGCGTTTTATATTAACATCAGTGGTTACAGGACCCAGATGTGTATACAGAGAAGACAACTACCATACCTGCTATTGTGCTGTCTTTGCTGTTTTAAACAATAAATTTGTATGGAGAAAATTTTATTATCTAAGCTTGTCAGAGACTGGAGTAAAAAAATGTATCTTTGTGGTCAGGTATAGTGAGAAAAAGTGTTATTGCTGTTAATCCTGCAAGTCTTTTTTTTTATCAGTTCAGGGGAAAAATACCAGTTATAAAAGACATAAAGATTTTCTAATGTTTTTTTCTCCTTCTAATATCCTAGAACTCCAGATTCATTTCGAATCTCTGTGCAGCCCGTTGGTACTCTTTTCTCAGTGAAAAGGGCACACTTGTTTATCGTTTCACGCAGCAACAAAACTGAGTGACATTAGAAGTGACTGGAGTTTTTCCAGCCGTGTGACCTGGACTTTGCGGGCACATCCCCCTGTCACCCCTGCAGGGGCAGGGGAGGGCTGGGAGCGCTCCGTGCAGGGAGCGGCGCTGGCAGCCAGAGGGCAATAGCGCTTCAGCAACGCGGGGCTGGCCGTGCTCGGGAGCCCTCGGCACATCCGTCCTAGCAACGGCCTAGAAACGAGAATCTCCTTCTTCATTTAATTGATTTGGGTAAATGGATGACACCGTTACTTGGGTGTTATTAAAGCATTAATTTACCCGGTTTCCTCACATTGTGTTCCTTCCTGCCGTCTGAGCGTTATTACAGCGATATCTCTTCAGCAGAAACACCTCCTAGACACAGATGGAAACCCTTGGTGCTGTTCATCCTTCAGCCACCTGTCTCCCAGGTCCTTTAATAGGAACTTTGAGTACAGTGTCTCACTGTCAGTCCTCCCTCTGAACCCTCTGTCATTAATAGAGGGATTTTTCGATCAGCATTCCCATATCTCACCCCTTCATGAGAAACATGAACCTGTTGGTACTGGTGCCAGTGGTTTTGGACAGCCAGAGAGGCACAAAGGGGCCTTAGTGAAATTGGGAATCAGGTCTGTTTATTTCACAGATTATATCAGCAGGGATCTGGCTGGCTCTTTTTATATCTTTGGCACTTAAATTACAGCCCTGCCTGCTGGGGTTAGCTCCTATGCTAAAACATCAGAGCCCTGCATCAGGAGAAACTGTTCTGACAAACCATGGGGAGGCAGGGGATGGACACTGAGTATGGTTAGATTCTGCTGGCTTTGTGTCACCACCCATGAGTTCAGATCGTGCAGGTGCCAGCTCTGAAATACACCTACATTTGTACCCTTCAGTTGACTAACTGTGCTTTCTCATTGAGATGGGCTTGGTTAGCTAACAAATAGTAATTTGGAATGAATTTTTAATTCATTTTGGATGCTTGTGAAAAATGCAGATTCACTGTGCAAAGACTATGGTGCATCTCTGCATCTTTAAGGTCCTGGTTATCTACTGGGCATGGATTTACTGGAAAGATTCTGGGGATTTTAGGTTCTGTATTAACATAAGCTGGTGTAGCTCGACTCCAAATACTGTGATGCAATTACAATCATACACCCTTGTAGATGCACAGTTCAGACTGTGAATCCATCCCTTCTGAGTTTAATCTCAGGTCCTGTAGGACTGGGGAGCAAGCACAGCTCCCCTTTAACACAAATGTACACTTGCATCATAGTTAAATATTAGACAATGGTATTAGGTGAATTAAAAGCTAGTGAGACTTTTCCATTGCTGTAATTTCCATGACTTTTCCAGTTGTTTTTTCCCACCAGGGCTTTTGAAAGCTGCAGGAGAAAGTTAACTATTTTCAGAGATAGCTTAATTCCACCCCATTTAATGTCCGAACCATTTGGGAAGCACAGCATGGAAAAACACAAGTAGCTTTTCCAGCTTCTGGCACAGTTGACCTTAAAGTGAAGCATCTTAATGAATTTCTCTGTTACATGCTAAGTCATATCTTGATTTTTAGAAGCTATGAACATGGCAATCACTCATCCAAATTAACTAGTTATTTCTATATCTTAGAGCAGTAGGATTTTAATAATTTCATGTGAATTAACAGTTCTTCCAAACAGTATGTTTGTCAGGTCTCTTTTCAAACTACAAACTTCCTCAGGGGATTTCTTTTCTTTGATTATTTCCTGTGCTGAAAATAACATTAGGTAAAAGAATTTATCATGAGCTTTGAGCAGAGATACAAAATGTCTGGAATGAATTTGTATCTAATTACAGAAAAGAACTTGCAGTTCTACTTGACTAAGACAAATAGGGTTCCAGTTTAAACCAGTAAAAGTGTAAAATCATATTCAGTGAGAGCCACAAGATAGGCTGCTTCATACTGATAAAGAAATCCCTGATGGCAAAACTCCACTCCTTTTAAGGAGATACATTATCTATCTTACCTGAGTTCTTTTCAGGCAGGCACAAAATATCATCAATATATGCAAATTTGAATTCCCAGTTCCCAGGCAATGACTCAGGGAACTGATTGGGGGCTGAGGCTGATGCCTTCCCCATCTCCAGACTTTGCTGTACTGGCTCGTGCTATGGCAATCCAATTGATGGTGATGCTTGTTGATTGCTACAAAGCCTGTTGTGCCAAATTGTAGGCAGCAATTTGTTGTCAGCATCAGTGTTCTGTGTGCACCAGCCTGTAGCCAAGGAATTCATTAGATTCCAAGACTGTGGAGGTGAACGGGCGGCTGCTGCATCTGTAGAGGGATATGGAGCAGAAATTCATGTCATTTTCTGGGATGATATTTCTGTAGGGCCTTAATGAGCCAGATGATTTGCAAGCCCGAAAACAACACTGTGAAACTTCTGTGCTTATAACTGTTTCTGCTGTGGAAAATCCTAGGATTTCTTTCTCTTGACTTTAAGAAATATGATCCAAGTGTAGTCAAAACTAGTTAAGTCCAGCTTGGGTTGCCCAGATGTTCAGGTAGGACTAGAAACCAAAATAGTAGCTTGAATCTCGGCACGTGAATAGTAAGAAATCCCAGAATACTGCATCAAATTTGACTGTGAGTACTGATTCCCTCTGAGGCACATTTTGCTGTATTAGTTAGTTTTGTTTCCACCTGATTACAGAACATTGTGTGTGTGTACAGTGTTACAGCTTTTTAATTAGAGTTGCACGCAATAACTTAGGAGTACAGTGCTGCAGAGTGTTTACAAATGAATTACAAAAGTACAGGAGTCCCACTTGTATGTAAATATTTGTTTTCTCCAAGCAAATCAGAATGGTGTTATTCTTCATTACAAGTGTATTCTGCAGCTATAATGTTCTTACTCCAGCAAGGATGATTATAGAAGCACATGGCATTGGGAGAGTTGGCTGGCTGATGCTTCCAAAGCAATTAAGCAACACTGAGTTGCAACCATCTGAGTAAATAGATTGATGAAAATTCAGTAAAAAAAAAAAAAGAGGAAAAGACCATTTAGGTCATCTACTTCATTGCTGTTTCCTGGAGTATGTTCTCAGTTACTTGTACAAACCCCAAGCACCACAGCTGCCAAAATGTTCCTTTGGAACAGTCATGCAGCCTAATAGATGTTCAGGAGTTCTCCCAAGTGATATGCAGCATTATTTGTTTTTTTAATTAATGTAATCTTTTTAATTTTGCCCATTTAAGATTTCCTCAAAGCACTTTTTATTTATTCAGATAAAAAAATTGAAGCAGAAGTAAAAAGTGGTTACAGAATTTTCAATGTCTTTTCTTGATAACCAGTACAAGAAACTTAACAAAGATAAATTGAAACGTATTCTCTTCTTTTTTTCTTCTTTGTCTTACATCTTAGACCAGTACCAAGCTTCTTAACATTGTTTATTAGTGACTTATTAAATTTTTTTAAGTCATCATGTTTTTTCAAGACACTTGAAAAAAGTCTTCATTAAGTTAAACGTTCTTCTTGTTGTTGTTAATATTTTCCTATAAATATCTCTCTTGTTGATGATCTGGTAGGTCTCACCCTGGCCATGGGCTGATGGCTGTGTTATGACAGCCCTGGGAGGAGCTGGAGCAAGGGTTCCACTAACTCTGATCAGGTTGTTGGGAGTTCATCCATCTCCTGCCTTTTCTCTCTGTTTCTTTGCATACATATACAGATAAGAGTCTTTAATCACATAATCTAATGCTGCCCTAATCTTCTTAGAAGATCAGACTGCCTGATTCCAATAGATAATGAGTAAAAAAAAAAAGTTTTGCAGAAAAGTGCCATTTTCAGATAAGGGTTGTGTTGCAACTGCAATATTGGAATGGAGTTGGTGGACTCTGTGTAGCAGTTCTCAGAAATGACATCCCATTACTTCTCCATTATGAGTTGTGGAGAAGGCTTACTAAAAGGAGCAAGAATGGTTAGCCAACCAAGCAGTCCTCATTACTCAACAGCTGGAAAGTAAACCCACATGTGAATGGAATACTGATTAAAGAAGTTTTCTGTTTATTGGAGGTTTTTCTTCCCATAATACTATTTTATATAGTCTTTGTTTACTTGGAGAAAAAAAATTTGAAATATTTTTAGTAAAACCAAAGCAAACATAGTCATAACTAAACTCAAATTGTGACAAAAGATTAAAGTTTGACTCATTGTTTCTAAAATGATTATTGGTAGCATTTCTGCTTCCAAACAAAAAGAGAATTGAAGATCACAGACTTCTTTCCCATTACCAAATACGCTGTTAATGCCTTCAGGCAAGAGCTCTCTCAGGGCTGTAAATTTTCCCCTACATCCTCTGTGATATAATTTCCAAATGCAATTAGCTTTTTAGCCCTTTGAGTTTTCTTAGGTATAATTGAGACAGTCGTGATTTAACTTAGATTTCTGGGATTTTTTTATATTTGAGCCTAGATTTGATCCTGAGAGGTACTGTTAGTCTACAGAGAGAGAACAATTGATGCAATACTCATAAACTACCTGCTCTAGTTTGTCTTTTGTATGCTGGGATTCATGAAATGTAACCACTCCAAATGAAAAAGCAGATGTGGAATGAAGAATCTGTTCTATCAGTGGGAATAAAATCAGAATTCCTAGTAAACAGATGCAGGAAAATCGGAATTTTTATTAATAGTAGAGAGCATGAGCTAATACCTGTGTTTACTCTTTTGGGGTTTTATGTGATGGTTTCTTTTAATGTCACAACAGTGATTATGGATATGAACGCCACAGCAATGGCCAGTGTTTACCAGCGTTTTGGTATAACCCATCCTCCTTGTCAAAAGACTGCAGCCTTGGACAGAGTTATCTCAACAGCACTGGGTAAGTGGCTTACCAGGCTTTGTTTAGATGGAGCACCCAAATGGATTTCACCCAAAGACAGCTACTGTAGGTATGTCAAAGCTGGCTGAAGGCAGAAACACCAGAAAATAAATTAGTGCACAGAGATGAAATTGATGTATATGTGAACTGAATAACAGATGAGTAGCCAGCTTGAATGCTGATTGTTCTTTGGCTCTCTTGGAAGTCAATGGAAGATGCAGTTTAAGTTAAGATACTGGCAGATTTCATTTATGATGCAAGTGATTAAAGCAAACAAAGCAACCCAAACTGTGTTTGGAGAGTCTGTACACTGAACGATGGGCAGAATTTGCTTTTTCTCCAACTCTTCTTTTTCTAGGCCTTGAGGGTTACATCTTTAGAGACACTTCCCTCACAACTAACGGGAAGTGGGGAACATATGAGAAAAGTTATTAAACTTTTGAACAGTGTAATAATTGAATACAATGCCATACTGTATGTCTATATAATTTATTTATACCTTTATAGTTATTTAAGTCATAACATCATATCATTTTATGGTTTAGGTAATTTGTGGTACCTTATATGACATCAAGATACTCTCTGCAGGAATTTATCACATGCCATTAACAACAGTATGAACTACTGGTGTGTTGGGCGCGCGAGGAATGCTTGGCTGAGACAAATGCTGAAATATATTTGGGAATCTTTGTTTTCTTACAATCTCCTTAGCCTGAAGGAGCCAGTTCCCAGTTAACCCTGCTGTGCTCCCTCTCAGCTCCTTGCACGGGTTTCCCCATCCCTTTGCAGGTACCGGAAGGTGGTGTCCAACAACTGCACGGACGGGGTGCGGGAGCGGTACACGGCCAAGCCCCAGCAGTGCCCGGGCAAACCCCCCCAGGGGCTGCGCATCGTCACGGCCGACGGCCGCCTCACGGCCGAGCAGGGCCACAACGTCACCTTCCTGGTGCAGCTGGAGGAGGTAGGCTCTGGTCTCACGTTGCATCCCAGGGCCTGTTTGAGGCTGGTTCATGCCACGAAAAAGTTTGCAAAGAGGTTAAAGTAATAAGGCCGAGGGTTTCCCAGCCAGTGCTGGCTGGGGGCTGAGGCTCAGGCCCAACAAGCCGTGGCCGGCCCAGAGGTGATCCCCTGAGGAACCATCTGCAGAGGTGATCCTGTGAGGAACCTTCTGGAGAGGTGATCCCGTGAGGAACCGTCTGGAGAGGGGATCCCGTGAGGAACCATCTGCAGAGGTGATCCCGTGAGGAACCTTCTGGAGAGGTGATCCCGTGAGGAACCGTCTGCAGAGGTGATCCCGTGAGGAACCGTCTCCCAGGGGGTCGTGGCTCCTCTCAGCCGTCGGCCGGGAGTGCCTGCAGAGGTGCCTGGCTCAGCAGCCATCAGCTCTCAGTGATTCAGGGAGTGATTTCAGCTCTGCTCTGCAAGGCAAACCCCCCTGGCCAGGCCCGGACAGAGAGAGGAGAGGTCCTTCTGGTGGTTCTGCAGAAGGAGCTTTATTCTTCCATCTTCCACGAAGGGGTGACCAGAGACGGATCCTCCCCCGACTCGGGGTAGAGGGGTCTCTTTTATGGGGGTACAGAGGTGGGTGTGCAAGGGTGAGAAACCAATGGGTATTAGGGTATTTTACATACAGTTTCCTAGAGGATCATGGGTCTGTCTTCTCTCGCCATAACCAAAAGGATTCTGGCTTTCCCAAAGAGAGGCCTGCAGGGAAATTGTGTAACCTCCTTATCTCCAGGCCTTCCTGCCAGGGCAGGAGCTTCTCAGACCCCACATCTGGAGATTGTGCATTCTCCTTTGTCTAAACGGGCTTCCGGCCAGGACAGGGCTTGTCATATCCTACAGAGGTGAAGCAAGACAGGGTGATACCAAGTCAGTCAGGGCCAGGATGCAGCTGGGTGGAGTTTGCTCTACTATGTAATGGGTGATGTATGGATGAAAGGGCTGTCAAAGTGGTGTGGTGCTGAGTAATATCTGGGAGAAGCTGACAAAAACTGTGAACTGTTTTAATGTGGGAATTTCCCAGGAGAACTGAAGACTTCAGGCTCAAGTTCTGATCCCCACCTTTAACTGTGCTTTTTGCTTCCTGCCGTTTGTGGAACTGAATTTCCATATTTATTTTTCACTGACTTTAAACCAAAGATGACAAATACTGCACGTGCAGCTGGGTCCCCATCACACAAGTTGGTACATATGTTTAGGCTTTTATGGGTGAAATCTCAAGGTGTCCTCAGCAGGATTAAGTCCGAAATTCATTGCTAACACAAAGCTGATTCAGGCTCTGATCTGTGTTTCTGTTACATCTGTAACTTAACTTGGTATTTCATTGTTCTGCTACTTCCATTCCTGAATTCATAGAAAAAACCAATTAAATATTTTTTCCTCTTCTTCTTTTTCAGCACTTTTTTATCTGTGTTTAATAGCAGGTGCACGAGAACATTCACAAAGTAGCAGTTTTCTATTTTTGCCTAATCTAATTCAATTTCTTTAAACTTCTTCCCCTTTTCCTCTCTAACTGGCAAATAAATTCTAAATCAAGTATGCTTTAACACCAAAGGACAACGTACATCCCTTTATAGTTTGGAGTATTCATGGAAATTACTTCTGACACTCTCCATAGTAAATGTTATCTGTGAGAAAAGAGAATTTATTTTTTTTTTTACATCTCTGTTATTGATGTTTTCCCCTGCAAACAGGTGTCCTGATTTGTAAAGGCAATACCATATGATAAATCATATCTAACCTGAAGCAGTTTCTGACCTGAATGTTTATTTTCTCCAAAATAGGGTCACTTTATTTCAGTGCTGACAGTCATACAACATTGCTACTGTGATGCTGTAATAACAGCGTGAACATATAATTTCATCTGTTAAATTATAGATTTATGCATTTAAAGATGAAGAGGAAAAGGTCCAAAACAAGAGTCAGTATCCAGGCTCTAAAATATAAAAGTTAAAAAAGTGTGTTTTGCATCACCTTTCTATTCTCAGCAAAATTTTAAAACAGACTGAGAGAAGGAGATGGATAATCTCAATAGTCAGTCACAAGACTATCAAAGAATTATGCCAATAGTCAGGGGGAGAGACAATCACCCACAGTGTGGGAAACTCAGGACAAATGTCCTGCTCATTCTTCTGTGAGTGCTTCAGCTCATGTCTCATGTAAGAGTACCCTGACCAGTCTGTCATACAGGGAGCTGCTGTGCATTGTTCGGTCTTTTTCATTCATTCTGATCTTTTTTGGCAGCTCTGCTTCAGTGCTCACCAGAGTCTGGAAGCAACACCTTCTCCCATATGAGATGGTGTCTCTCTCATGCTGGGTGTCAGTGAGTACAGAACGTATGTTTTGATGAGTGAGTGAGTCAGTTCTGAGGAGATCTAAAGGGAGCTCTTCCAGTATATCTGATAAGGAAGAGGTTAGGAATCGCTCTGAGGGCTGAAACGGTATTGATCAGCCTCCAGCCTTTCCAATTGCTTTCCCTGTTAGATGAATCTTGACCTCCTGCTCCTAGATTTGTCAACTTGAAGAGCAACCAACAAAACCTTTGGGTGAATTTTACCTAATCTGGCAATGATTTTGTGTCAGTGTTGCAACAGAAGAAATACTCAACAAAGAGGAATATTTTCCCAGTTATGTGCAAGCTACAGGGGAATAAAGTGTAGTTGTAGCAGCAAAAGGGTATATAGACTAAACCATTTACCAGTTTAACTGTTTCAGTAACAAAAATCACACCACTCACTAGAAAAGTTAAACAACCCATCAAAAGAACAAAAGAACATTTTATAAAATGGAAATTGATTTCACAGAATAATTGAGGTTGAGAGGGTTCTCTGGAGATTGTTTAATCCAACCCCACTTCTCAAAGAGAAGTTTCTTTACCTGCATACAAGGCAGAGGTATCACAGGACAAGAATTTGCCAATTTCTAGTTAGTTCTGCCTTGGGCAGGTATGCAGCACAGTACAATCCAGGATCTTCAGTATCCAAAAAATCTGTGCCATTCCATTTTTACTGAAGGGAAGGCATCAGTGAAGTTAAAAAAGGCTGGATATGTCACCTTGCGCATTTTCCCCCCAATAGCATGTGAAAGAAGTGTGTCTTATTCAACTCTTGTCCCCCGGAGTGGTGGGCAATGTTTTAAAGTGCTACACCCTGGTGAGGACTCCTCCTTTAGTGTGAGTGACAGCTGATATCTTTTAGGGTGTGAAAAAGCAACGGCCTTCCCCTTTGCATCTTAACATCTCCTGTATCCTTCTAAGATAGTTTGAAGCCTTCAAATCTGCAAAGCTGTTTCCTACACTGCAGCCTCCCAGCTCTCTTTTTTCATCCCCATGTTCCACTTGATCTGCAGGAAAAAGACAAAAACAAAACAAAAAAGAAGCTGGTGAGCCAAGGGACAGGAGTTCGTTTGAGATTTGTACTCCTGTTATCTTTCTAGGACTTTCTGCTCCATGTAGGAGTCCACCTGGGTTTGAAAAGAGGAATGAACTGCAGAAGCAGGTTCACTGGAGGCTCTGAAAATTCACTGTATCTCTGTAGTGGGGCAGATTTCTATGAGGGCAGGGAGAAACAAATGGCAGCAGTGAAATGCTGATGTTTTCACTCAGGTGTGGAATTCAGAGGCAGGAACCACAGCACAGTGGTTCCTTGTGGAGCCTGTGGTGATGCTGAGAGCCATGACTGTGCATTCTGACAAAAACACAAAAGATGCCTAAAGAGAAACAAGGACAAGGCATTCAGAAGTGTTTTGCTATTGAGGAAGACACAAAAGAAAATCATCACTGAAGTCTGTATGAGTGGAGGGAGGACAGGAACCAAACCCAGGAGCATATGGAGCATTGCTGATTTCTGAGAGCTGGGGTTCTGGCCCAGTTCCTGTAACCCTGACTCAAATAAAATTTTCCTGTGAAGCGTTTACATCTGTCAGCATATAAATATCATTAAAAGCAAACCCAACCAATAGGTCATATTTAAATCATCTGAATGTAAGAATTCTTTCAAAAGTGACCTTAGTCTCCTGTCACCTTTTAGAATTTCTGTATGACTTCCTCAAAACTGTTTGCAAAGTCACCTTGCGCTTAATATTTATGGTCCCTTTATTGGAAGGGTTTGGCCAAGCTACTTGTCCAATTTATCTGGGTATAATCATCATCATATTTTCACTGGGTGACCATAACCAGGAATATCAATATTTCCTTTACTAACTAGCATGTGTTGCGTTTTATGAAGTATTTTGGAATTGTTTAATAAGCAAATGATCATACTTAAGCTGAGAATTTTGCTCTTAAATTTCCATGGAGATAAGTGGAATACCAACAGCATTTTTGTCATTACATGACAACACGTGAGAAAAGTAGCTATGCTTAAAAGCAAATTTTTCATCGCCTAAAAATGCTGCCAGTTTAAAGTTTAAATAGAGTTGTTTCTCAGTCTAAATACCTGAATCCTTGCTTTATTTTTAGTTAGCAACAAAAGAAAGTGCAAAGTTACAAAGGCACTTTTCCTACTTAAGTTATTCAACCCAATGTCCTTGAGATGTTTTGCTTCTCTGTTGTAGAAAATAGAGGGATTTTATTAAGTGTGTGTTATTTCTGTGTGCCTTCCTGATCACGTGGTCACGTAGGTCTCTTGCCTGTCCCTACCACAGTTGTTATTTGTTGGAGTTATTTGTATGAACATCAGACACTTGTGCTTGCTGTACTCCTTCAGCAGAGACACTGAAAGCTTCAGCCTCCAGATCAACACTGTTCAGCACAATGGCTTTCAAACTTGTTTCATCTGATTGCTCACACATCTTTGCTGAGGAAGTGGATGGTAAAGACATTGGGGGCAGGAAGGTTCAGGCTTTGACTGTTTCATTACAGATAATTCACAGAGAAACTGCCTCCTCTCATTTATTTTTTATCTTGATAAAATGACAGCCAAAAGTCTTTGACATTCCAGGTCTGCCTCAGTTCTCACTTGGCAAAGTCACTCCACTGGGAGTAGATTTTGGCTTGCTTTGAACTACTTGCTGCTGCTATGTGATGTTTGGATTAGACTAATGTGTGAGGAAAACTAATTTGTTCCTACACTTCAGGCCACAAGCTAGAATTCAGGCAATCTGAACTCATTCCTGAACCGCACTCTGAGCTCCTTCTGCATGACCTTGAGTGAGAAATTTAAACTTTGTGATGTTTTATTCTCTTTATTTGAAAACAGAGCTTTGCTTTCTGCCTCATACCCCCCAATGCCTTACATAAATCCAGAGAAGTCTCCCTTACCACGTGAACATGAAAATGAAGCCCTGAATTTCGTAAAGGCTGCTGTGGCTCTCTGTAATGACAATGTTGATACATGGCTGTACAAGGTACACTGTGTCTCAGGTACATTTAATGAGCTTGGGGATCCTGCTGGGGTACAATGCCATTAACATTTCTTACCTCAGCACTCTTGTTTGATGCAATTCAGTATTCAACTCAGCTGAAGCTTCTGGAGATGAGCTTAGCATTAGAATTGTTTTGATTGTTGATGTACTCAAAGATGCACAGCTAGTAGTAATTAAAAGCATAGTCTGTTTTTTTTTTTTTTGGCAGTATCCCATTGTGTTCCCTCTTTTGATATCATGAGTTTGTTAGTAATGATTACAGAAATATGAAACCTTCATCCTAACTTTCAATGCACATGCTGAATCATGGCTGTTTATCTTGCTAACAACACTACACTGCCATAATAACACTCAAATGAAAGATTAGTATGTACCCTCCCCCGTACCACTGTCATCTGAATTATAATTGCATTTTCTGATGATGACAAGCTGGTTGGGAGAAATCAGAGCCTTTCATGCATTTTTAAATTCACTGTTGAAAGTCCATGAAAATGTATGAAAGTGGACCTTGCCTTCCTAATGACACACGGCACTACAGTCTTGTAATGCGCTTCCAGTCACATAAGTTGAATTATTCTGCATAATCCTGAGAGGCTGTTATTGATTCCTATGGGGCACAGAAGATGTAGTACTGTAAAAAGAGCTCGTAGCTGAGTTGAGGTGGCACTCCTGGCAGTCAGGATGAGTGATGTGATCAGTACAGTTCACTGTTTGGTGTTAAAAAAGAAACACATGTGAAAAGTATCAAGCTATTTACCCTGCTACAAGACACCTTTCTATTCAGTTTCTGATTTGAAAAATTAAGGCCATCTCTCTGAAAGCAGGGATTTACACAGGAAAGCATGTTTTTCATTTCTTGATCAAGTTGGATTTAAATATCTGTAAAAATTAATAATATACTTTAAACAGATCCAGGCTAATTGTATGCCATGTGTAGATATTCATTTCCAGTGAATATATCTTTGATGAATCATTTCTTTTGGTGACAGGAAAGTGCCAAAGCAGAAAAGGGGTTAATCTGAAGAAAGCACAATGAATTAATCCATGAAAACCCTCCAACAGCAGCAGTGTCTGTTTCTTGCAAAGGATAATTAAATCTATTGTCAACATTTCTAAGGAAGACACACAAGTCGGTGCATAATTGAAGACTTAAAAATGAAATCTGAAACATGGGAACCAAAATTAAAAACCTTGAGCTGTGTTTGCTCTATTTTTTAATACTTCTATTTAGATACAAATACTCAAAGTCAATAAGGAACTGCATTATTACAACTCTCAGGGCAAGATTCCAATGGTGTTTGAGAGAGAGAATCCTGCTAGGTGGATCTCACATCCACCAAAATATTGAGAGCTGCCCAAAAGTTATCAAAATGTAAAAATATTGCTGCAAACTGTATTGGATGAGGCAGGAAGCTTCAGAGTTTTTTGGTAATATCCAGGTTTTGTGTGCACTCTATGCTCCTTTTGTCAAGATGCAGGAAAAAGGTGCACTTGGCTTAGGAGGCAGGACCAGGAAGGAGGGAGAGTGGGCTATTTTATGTATGCTTGAGAAAAACCTGCACATTCAATGAGAAAATCCCTTAAAAAATAATAATTTTCTGATATACATTTTAGTAACTAATGTTGTCTAGGTAGGTAAAAGGTTTAATATGGGGTCTTGGGAAACTTGTTTTTAATTTAATTATGAGGGCTTCTTTTCAGGATAAAAGTTCATGAGGTTCAGCATATGCTTAAGCCTTGTGCTGCACAAAAGACTTTATCAAGAAAGATTGCAGTGTACTTCAGGTGATATCCAAGCTTGTGCATATTGCAGAGAAAGGGGTTACTCTAAAGAAAACACAAGTAATTAATCCAAGAAAGCACTCCAACAGCAGCAGTGTCTCTCTCCTGCAAGTAATGCAGGAATGTGTCTGCCTTAATTGGGCTAAAAGCTTCAGAAAAATCCTATTGTGGGGTATTGAACTTGACAAAATAAAAAGGAGAAGCTGAAAAAAGCAACAGGAGGGGTTTTTGTAAGATTTATGGATATACATCAAATTGTTGCAAAACAAAACTTCTCTTGGTAAAACAACCTCTTTCAAATGGCTCTGGAGAGATGCCAGAGACAGAGACAGTGACAGCTGGGTTGGTTTAAATCAGGTGTGGGCTGTGTGGGAAATGTTTGGATTTTGGCTCATCTGCTTTCTCTTCCTGTCTTACTCTGCCCGTGCTCTTACCTGGCACAGATAAAATATTAGAACAAGTCAAAGCACAGTCTCTTTGTTTTACTGACTTTTCTCTCCCACTGCCTAAGCTAGAATTTTAAATGTCAACTTTTCAAAATGTAGCATAGCCTGGATCTTACTCAATGGAAAATGTATTTCCAGTTCAAAGAGTTTTAAAACAGGAAAGGCCAAGGCAAATGAAAAAGACTGAGGGAGCAGCAGCTGAAGCTCTTCTCTAATTATATTTTCAGTTATTTCTGTCAGCATCTTCTCTAACTAGAAACTGAAATCTAAATCTCACATACCTTAGAAATGGCTCCTTTCCCTGGCTACACCTGTAGACAGCATGAGTTTCATGGCTATGGACAAAATGAAGACAAGAGGAAAAAAAGGTTCATTAGAACACACATTTTGACACTTGCAGAAATAAGACTACTCTGAAAGGCTGTCACGTTTTTCATCTTCTGCTGCTACCTTAGATATGTGTAGGAATATTTCACAACCTGGAACAGACTTCAACTGCATGACCTTGAATATCCTCAGAGCTGATAAACCCAGCAGGGGCACTATGGTGGCACAGCTTTAACCATATGAAAAGCTTTTGACCCAGCAGTAAGGCTTTACTGTTCAAAGACATCTCCTTTTGAGTAAGAAAAACAACTAAAGCCCTAATGATGCTGGACCTGGAGGAACTGGGAGAGTATCAAAAGGTACCTCAGAGATCTCTGTATTTGATCTGAGTCCAGCACTGGACTTGAGATAATATAGTCCCTTTCTGAAAGGGGTTCAGAGGTCATGCATGTTCACTTCTAGCTATGGAAGCACATCATATTTGGTGGCTTCTGTTTGGCTCAGTCAAACAGACACAAGGGCCCAAAGCACTGCATCATGTTTGAAGCTGCACATCTTTCAAATAATTCAGGTCAACAAAGGTCATAACTCTCTACTTAAGACCATTTCCCTGCCACTTCTTCAGTATGGGATTCTCCACAACAGAGCAACACTTGGTATTTTTGTCTCATCTATTTGGAAGCAACAGAGCTTCCAGCAGGGTGCCAGGGCAGTGTTAAAAAATCTTCAGTCTATTAAAAGAGAGCATTTGGGAAAATTTGTTGCTCTTATCATCAGGTATAGATAGCTCTGCTCCTTTTACTTTCCATTCAGGCCAGCCTCCACTATTTCTGCCTTCACAACAAGTTATAAAAAGACTGAGAGAACATGAGGAATAGAAAACTTCTGTTACAATTTCCTCTTATAGTCACATGCATTCACATACCTCTTTCTGTGTGGAAAACTGCCTGATGCCAGCCATTCACACGCCTACCTTTCATTCCAGAAAGGGAATTGGACGTCCAGAAACTGCTCTCTCAAAGGAAGAGAGGAGGAAAAAAAAAAAAGCAAGAAAAGAAAAGCAAGAAGAAACAAACCCAACCTAAATGAAATCCTTTCAGCCAATTCTGTGAACTGCCCTCAGCTATTAATTTTTCATCATTCCAGACAGTGGCCACTGCTTCAGTGCACCAGGCTGTGGGGGTGCTCCTCAGCAGTAGCCAGCAAGTGTGAACATAGCCAGCATGAGCAGCATGCAGAGCCAGAGGGGATTTCCTAGGCAGTGAGGATGTTGAAAGGTAAGGTAAGATACACCATCATCCATGAAAGGGATCTTTAGCAGCCATGGTTGTTTGACAGGTCAGTGCAGGCTGTTCCTCTGGTACATCAGACCTTTTTACTATTCTCTGGTTGGTCTTGGGCACCTCAGTGATCCTGTCTCTCAAAAGCAGGACAGAGTCTGTTTCAATCCTTTCTCTTTCACCACAGGGAGACCTCCAGAGATCCCTCATTCAGGTGGATTTTGGAGATGGCATCGCGGTGTCATATGCCAATCTCAGCTCAACAGAAGATGGGATCAAGCACATCTACCAGAACGTGGGCATATTCCGAGTGACGGTGCTGGTGGAAAACAGCCTGGGTTCTGACAGCGCTGTCCTCTACCTGCATGTAACATGTATGTGTGTTCATACCCCTTGACAGCTTCTCTTGTTCCTTACAAATTATTACTTGTAGCTAGAGGTGACATTTGGAATTTGGCAGCTGAGTCCAGAGTGGGGGGATGAGTGTTCACCTATACCCCAGACAGACTGTTGGTTCCAGACAGAGGAAACATAGATTCATTAGTGTTGGAAAAGACCTCTAAGATCATCGAGTCCAACCACTAACTTTTGCTTTCTAAACCATGTCCTGCCTCTAATTTTGGATAATCTAAATTGGGAGGCCTCAAAGGACTGTCCAGCCCTTTCTGAAATGCACTTTCATTAGCAATCTTACCTTCCAAAACAACAAAGACAGCCAGGGATCTTTAATGACTTTTAAAAGCTTTGAATTTTATTTTGTGCATGTTTTGCCCTCTGATGAAGCGCACCCACCTCTGGGATGGAAACCAGTGCATTTCAGTGTTTCTGTTGTCATAGAAACCAAAAATCTTTGTATTAAATAGTATTGCGAGAAAACATATTATCTGGACATTGCTTTTCTGCTAGTTTTTTTTTTTTTAACATTTTTTATACTTTATAAGTGTCTGATTTACAACTGAAATCTATCTCAAGTTCTTGAGAACATTGAATTCTTTCATGTTTATTCTAGCACATGGTTATGAACCCAAAGGGTCAGCCTATTTATTGAAATTTTGTAACATTCCTAATGGATTTTGTTTGGGGCCATAATTTTCTTTTTGCAATGTGGCTTTTTTGGTTTATTGTTTGTATTTCCAGCTGTGTGCCTCTGTGCCAGACAAACGGAGAAAAGAGGAAATTCCAAAACATGAAGTTGTGTTTACAGAAATACTGTTTACCCCCTACCAAATTAACTCCGCATACTGTCCAGATGATTTAGCACATTGCCTACACTTTATCTCTAATTTTGGGGTTAGTTCATACAGCATGAAAGCAGCTGCCTTTTCAGGGTAGGAAAGCAGCTCTTTAATGGAGCACCATTGTATCAACAGATGGGAACAATGGGAGGTATGACTGTGGGAGATAGGACTTTTATGAAGGAGGACTAGAGGATCAGGAGCAAATATCTCCCTGACCGTCCTTTTTCAAAAACACCTTTGGCTGGCAGGTGTCCAGCCTTCACTCACTCATAGTGTTTTACTGGTCTACAGCTGCTCTGATTAATTTTCTTGAGACACTGAAGTCTTATGAACCATTTTGATTGTTTAAGCTGTACAAGAAAAAAACAATATTCAGATTTGTTGTGTGACTTAGCAGCTGATAGTGTATGTTTCTGTGTTTTGCATAGGTAATGCCAGCATGGGATTTAAACACTGAGTGATCGTTGCAGCCAGGCCCAGATTGTATGTGCCAGACTCCCTGGAGAAGTGATAGCTCTAAGGGATATGTCTCACCTTTCTCTACAAGAGAAGAATTAGAGACTTAAAACAGGTTACAAATGAGCATGGTGCCACTCAGACTAGCAACAGACTTGCTGAGGACAGAGATGTACAGTAAATCCAGCCCCCTCCAGAGTCTAACACCCTGATCCACAAAAGCTTCTAAATCCTATTTGAATGCTTGTGTTGCCATTCAGCCCTCTGCTGAGTATTCTGCTTGGGGTATTGGAGCTTGGCCTTTGGGGAATTTTGCAAAAATATGTGTCCTTAAAATAGACACACACACTCTGTGTTGTAAGATCCACAGAAAAGTGTGCAGCCTGACCATCCAGAGTTTTGGGAAGGGCTACAGACTGGGTCATCCCTCGTTACAGGGTTAATACATGAATGTTTGCAGTCAGGTCTGGGACTTCCAGCACCTTCCCTACCTGTGGCCAGCACTTTTCCTGCAGGACAAAGCTGCAGGCACCAAACCTCTATGCTTGTGATCTCAAAGGTAAAAGTAAAGCCTTCATCCCATGGTCTCCTCATCCTGCTGCAGCATGTGGCCAGTGCACAGAAGCAGTGCCTTTCCTGCAGTTGGCCCAGGGATCCAGAAATGCAGATTATTGTGAGACAGGAGCTTTTTGAGTTGCATGGACAATATAAACTGCTGTATGTAAACTGCTCAAGCCTGTCTCTTAGCTGTCCTGACATGTCAAAATTTGCTTCTGGAAAGTTAGTTATGGATTTGCCTGGATGCTTCAGAATAACATTGCCTGTGCAAGTGAGACTTTTGAGAAGCTTCTCCCTTTCAGTTGTCTGGAGCTTGCACAGCAGTTTTTTTTCCTGATACAGGTGAAGGCCTGTAGCCTCCATGGCCTATCATGAAGCTCACAAATTAATTTTCTTGAATCCTCTTCAAAGGTACCTGGGAGAAAGCAGTCTCCTACAGGGAGGGCCTATCCAGAGTGAGCTATCCCCATCTGCTGGCCAGAAAACAGCTCAGCTTTTCAGCCTCCTTGACCCAGCAGTGCTGGGAAATGCTCAGGCAGAGCTGGGTTGCTCGAGCCATTCTTTCATATTCCTTCCTAGCCAGTGTTTGAGGAAGGTCCAAGAAGGTGCTGGGCACTCCCTGCTGTGCAGGATCATTTGAGATCTGTTCAGAGCAGTGATGCAGCTTATTTGGAGTGTATCTGACTTTTCATGGGCTCCATCATTACAGTTGCCACTGCATTAAGCTGGGGAAATTGCTGTTTTTCAGGTCTTAGGGTCCTGCTGAAAGCAGGAACAGCCTGGTGATGGAAATGGATCTGAGCAGGAGGATGCCATTAAAATCATAAGGGTGAAGTTGAGGCATCTCATGACTTTTCAGGAGTGTTGACTGCTGCTTGTAAAAGGCAAAATAAGCCATGGTCCCTTGTATGAATCTGATAATGGATAACTCTTAACTGGGCTGCTTCAGGTTAAGCAATGGCTGTGTCTACAACCCAGAGAAAGAGGCCTTCCAGTAATAGATAAGGAACACCAGTCCTTTTTCTGGCATTGTTTTTACAGTCTGATTTTGGAGATTTTTTTCCTCTCTGCCTATGGTGTTACACAGGATGCTTTCTCCATAGTGTGTGGTGTTCATTTAGGTTGAAAAGCAAGGTCTAAGTGGTGATTCATGCATGGGATGTATCCTGAAAGATCCTCCCTGGAAACACATAATACTCTCTGGCAGTGCATCTCAACCCCATATGAACAATGCTAGGCTGTGGCTGTGATTCTCATCACTGGGTGCTCACAGATAGAGGACGTGTGGATGTGGCCTTAATTTGTTTAAGGAACCCATGTCCCCATGTCACCTGAGGTTTCTTTATTTTTCTTTCCCTGTCACACACTACAATTGCTTTGTTCTCTTAGTGAACAGTCAGAACACATTTTAAAAATAATCTATAGAACAAAATTTAACAACAAAAGCCCATCTGTTTTCAGGAGATGGGAAATGTGTAACCCTGGGCATAGTGTCACTTGTCGAATGAATTATGTTCTGTTTATACTGAAGAAATAAAGAGTTTATTGATGAAAAGGAGGGAGTATAAGGTAACATTAAAATGCAGACACTCAGTGAACAGCTGCCTTCAGAAAGAGTTTCTGCTGAAGTTCACCAAACTTAGCAGTTTTCAAGCAGAGATGCTTCTTGTCTGCTGAAGCCATTTGTCCTGCATGTTCTTATGTCTTCCTGGTGAAGGCCATATTCACACAATAGGGCTGTGTCTCTACTGTTAAAGTCGTATAAACTCCTCACTATATGACATTTATGCAGTACAGAGTCCAAGTTTTTCAGCTCCAGGTGCAGGGGTGGCTCCTCTTCTCTGAGAAACAGATTTAAGCCTTCATCTCTAGAAATGGTACCAAGCCAAAATATTCTGTCATGTCCCACAGTGATTTAGGAAAGACTCTTGGTGGATATCTTACCCAGGCTGACTTTTGAGATGGAGGGAGGACTCACCTGCTGCTTCTGTATCTGCAGGTCCCTTGGAACACGTTCACTTATCTCTACCCTTTGTCACCACGAAGAACAAGGAGATCAACGCCACAGCAGTGCTGTGGCCAAGCCAAGTGGGAACACTCACTTATGTCTGGTGGTTTGGGAACAACACAGAGGTTTGTATTCCTGATGGACTGAGATCAAAATAATCCTGGAGGAGCTCTCTGACAGAAGTAGAGGGAAGGAGAGGGACATCTGGGAATGCTGAGCTCCAGCACCCTACGCTAAACCACATGTGCAAAAGGACCTTTTGGCTACAGGTGGATGAAATGGCTCCCAACACACTTCCCTGTCCCTGGGCTCTGCTCAGATGTGAGAGTATAACCCATCACATTCTGCTGCCTCTGTGCTTGCAGTCTTGGTAAATCTTTACAGACATTAACCCTGTTACTTCACATAAAATTGTGGCTGAAGTACCCAGAAACCCTAATTAGTTTCTGAGGGGGAAAAGTTGTCATGGATTTTGTAGAGCCAAGAGGGACCTTCATAATCACACTTGGTTCTCTTCTGTATAATGCAGTTTGAAGAGTTAGAGCAGTACCTTCTGCTTTATTTAATGCTTTGTGACTTTTTGTTGTTGTTTTGCATTAATAATTCTCCTCAGATGGTGGGAAATGCACTCTTCTCCTTCTGACCATCTCCTCCATCTATTTCCCCACAGCTAATTATCCTCAGCTTTGAATTCATGCACTGTGTTTGTAGTCTGAATTTATCTAGTCTGGGATTCAAGCTGTTGGATCTTGTTATGCCTTTTTGTGTAGATTAAAGAACTCTCTGTACTATCAGCAATCATCTCCCCCTGGAGGTGATTGTCACCTTTTAACCTTCCCTCTGATCTCCTAAGCTTGTAAGTGATCAGGGCTGGTCTAATTCTGTTCTCATTGAAGTGAGAGTTTTACTATAGACTACAATGGCAACAGTTTGACTTAATACTGGGTGCTTTGAAGATCTCACCCAGAGTTCATTAATAAGTGAAAAGAGAAGTTAAGGCAGAGACTGCTGGAGGACACAACTCATTGATAAACTGGTTTCTTGAGAGGACATATATCTAAAGGACATATATCTATGTCCTCTCAAGGACCAGCACTTAACAAAAACGATGTCTTTGTATCTAAGGATAACATGGAACAGCAACTGTTAAATCTTAAATTTGCTGGTTCTATGACAACCCCCTTCAGTCACCTTAAACAAAGCACTTACACTAGATTTGGGAAAGGAGGGTGATACCTGAGCAGTGAGTGTTGCAGGCCTTTATATCATATAGAGGCCCCCTATATATGGGCCTCTCTGGGGAGTGAGCAAAGATGGGCACTTTAACATGGCTCCCAGAACTACCAACATGATAAGTGGAAATGAAGCACTGAAATCTTAAAACATATCTCCTTTGGAAATTATAGGTACCTTACTTTGAGCTTCAGGAGGACATCCATGTCTGGGATTTGTGTGCCCTCTCCAGGACATTAGCTACCATGTCACAGGGCCTCTCCTGAGTCTGAAATTTCCAGTCTGGAGCTAACTCCCCAAACCATCCCAATAAGTTAGAGAGCCAAACTCATTTTTGCTCTTCCTTTCCAGCCAAATTAACTGAATTTTGCCTTTTA
This sequence comes from Lanius collurio, assembly GCA_020086605.1. NCBI lineage: Eukaryota > Metazoa > Chordata > Aves > Passeriformes > Laniidae > Lanius > Lanius collurio. Next base: position 22,899,979 of record JACBWW010000010.1, on the reverse strand, counting down.
TGATGTATTTGCAGCCACTGATCACATTGGAAGGGAGCATCACATTCACATTTTCTGTGGAAGGGATGAACACCATCACTGTTCAGGTCTCAGCAGGAAACACCATTCTTCAGGACACGAAGACTATTGCAGTGTATGGTGAGTTCTTCCCCTTTTATTTCACATAGGATTCTCCATAGTCAACATTTAGAGAGCCAGGTTAGCTGGCAGCAGCAAGAGGTCTTTATTCCAGGATGCTTTGAGTGAGATTGTAAATTGAATTCCAGTGTTACCAGTTCAGTGTAATATCTCTGAAGGCCACTGACTGACATTAGTGCAGACTGACATTCGTGCAGAACATTGATCTCCTTCCCAGAGCTCTCTTCATGTGCTCTATCACTATTTGATCATCCTACATGATTGTCAAAATGTTAGTTTGTTTTGCAAGCTGGTTTTCCCCCTTCTTGGCCAGCAGAGGCCTCTTAACTCACACAAAAGCTGCTCAGCTTGAAAGATAAATCAGTGCTCTGTGCTGCAGTTCTGCACAGAAATCTGCACTGATCTGACATTGTTCTCATGCCTCAGAAGCAGTCAAGGCACACAAATACCACATAGTGTAGATGGAGCCTAAAACCCACTGGGAATCCCAGCTTTAGCTGATAGTTATCGATGTGGGCATCTCTGTTAACAGCAACAGAGATTAAGTACATTTTCCAAGGCTAGTCCTCTCCCCACATTTATCCCTGCTCCCTTCCAGTTGAGATCTCTGGGGTTTGGGGCACAACTGTGAGAGTCCAGTCACAACTTCCTTCACAGGGCTCGCTGGCTCCAGAAGTCAGACTGAAGGTAACATTTCATTTACATTCCCAACACATTGCAGTGCTATTCAACCACTCAAGCAAGGACTGATCACCTTTTTTGGTTCCAAGACATTCAAATAATGAACCTCCCAGATTCTCCACATCTCTCAGTGAGTCTCTTGGGCACACTGCTGGATTCTCTCTCGGTCTGTGCACCATCTGCAAATTGATGAAGCAAAACATGAGCTGCACCAGGTTTCATAAGGTTCTGAGCCTTCATTTGGCATTAAGGCATTTCAGTCTTTACTGACCACTCTGTCACTGTATCTGCAGAGAAGTTTCAGTCCCTGAGGTTGTCGTTCTCTCCGAACCTTGATGACTACAACCCAGATATCCCAGAGTGGAGAAGGGACATCAGCAGAGTAGTCAAGAGAGCTCTGGTGGAGGTAAGCTGTGTGGGTAATGTGTTACAAGGGTTCTAGTTCCTGGTTTGTTCCTTCACTAGGACTGGGTCACCTGTTCTCTCAAGGTGTCTCTTTCTTTCCACCACCCAGAAATGGAGAATAGACAGTTTGAGGCCAGCATCCTAAATTTTAGACAGGTTGAAATGATCTTATCCTATGGTGATCTGGTGCCCAGAGTCAGCCTTCAGTGTAAAGCAATGCTGTTCTAATGGAATTGCAAATATGCTGTAGAAAACTTATGAGACCAAAAATTACACAATTTTTGCTACACAGAAGAGCACTACAGCAAGTGTTTAAAGTCTTTCATATAGCATGAGGCTCACAGGGCAGGATTGGATGCTGGTTTCCCCTTCAACACTATAGAGAAGCTCTGAAGTTGCTTTTTGATTATGGAATGGACAGAATGTCAATAAAATATTCTAGTATGGCTGAAGATTTGGATTTGAAATTGAGGAGGTAAGAAGAGTTAGAAGAGATAGCTGGGGTTTTTCAGCTTGGTAGAAAAATAGTGCAAGGAATTGTTTCAAATAGTGTTTCTGCTTTTTCAAAAACAAAGATACTCTAGTTTGGAAAGGACACAAGGCTTGTTGGTGTTATTAAGAAGGCTTATATGTTATTTGTGGCATCATCTGTGCAAAAATTCTAGAAAAAACACTGCGTACTAATCAGGTGCACAAACTTGTCTGGATTATTTCTGAGATTTTGTTAAAAGACAGGAGGAAAGAGAAAAAAAGAGCTTTTTTCTGGAGCTTGATCTTCTGACATATTTATGTCTGTATCAAGTATTCAAGGATCCATTTATCTTCAGGATGAATTTTCAGAATATAAACATCTCAATAAAACAAAATCAAGCCATAAAAAAAGAATTGTAAAATCACAGTACCAAGGCTACATTTCAAAAGCAGAGCAGTGAAAACACAGTCTTTTTGTCATTTGATTAAAAAAATAAAAATTGATAGCTAATTATCCATCTTTATATAGCTAAATGATTAACCTTAAACAAGCCTCTGTGAGAAGTTCCTGTAAAAATTAAAGATAAACCCAGTAGATTTCTATAGCAATTAAGAAAACAGTATAAAAATGAGTCAAATAACTAAATAATTCAATAGGAAATTATAGCTGTGCTATAGAACTTTTATGAACTTTTATTATATATTATTATTACCGAGTATCATCAGACTTGTATAAAATTCTGTATACAAAATTATGGTTCTGTACTAAAATCTGATCTTCACTCTAAGTAGGGATAATTTCATGTTATCACAAAATATCCTATTTTGGGTTTTGATCGTAATTATTTGCTTGCATCATTGATTTTCTGACTCCTGTCTTCCGCTTTTGAAAAAAAAATTATTCCCAGCCTCTGAAAATGAAGGAAATATTGTGTCTTTTACTTGACACCTTAAAGCAACCTGTTAGGCAAGCACAAATAATGCAAGCCCTGGCTTCACAGAATACACTGAAAGAATATAAGAGACCTTTATATATTTATAGTTTTTTTCCCTAAATCCACATTACAAAACAAAGCAAAATAAAAAAAAAAAAAGGTTACAAAGACATGTGCTTTTCCTTGGTGTGTGGTGGAGCGGAAGGGTTCCCTTTTCATTACTCCACAGGGTTTTCCCTGGACTGTCAGCAGTCACACTTGGGTTATCCAGAGGACAAGCTCAGAAAATGGTGATTTGTAATCAGTTTTGCTGAACCCTTGTCCTACACCCACCATTTTCTCCAGTGAGCACCTCCTCCAACTCTTTGCTCCTGAACTACTAAGGAGAGGAATTGCTGAGATTTACATCCAGTTAGTGTCTGAGAGGCTTCCAAGTCCTTACTGCAAGGGCATCTCTGTGGTGCATCTGTGATCTGTTCTTACATCTGAAGGCACTTTTTTTCAACACTTCAAAAGTGACCAACTAAATTCAACACTTGAAAACTTGGGGCTAAATCAAAACCTTGAGATTTAAGTGCACTTGGTGGATAGTTCACAACAGACAGGCAATGGAGGAAGATTCGTCAAATTATGTTTCTCCTTCCTTTGGCTAACAGAACTTCCTGAGGGCCAAACTAGGTCCTTTTCTGGATTGTAACTTCACAGTCTGCTTGTAGTGTCATGGTAGCATCAACTGAAATGCAAGACCAGAGATGACCCCGGTAGTAATGCCTGTAGGGTACTTTTTTTCTGAATTTTTGTCCAATATGTCAAAATTGGGAACATTAAGGTCCTACCTTAAAAATTTCAGCCAACAAGGTGTACGAGATATACCCTACCTGGTGTAAGTACTGTGATGTCTTAACAAAGAAGCTCTCAGCACTCAGTGCCATCCACACTGTTTCTGTCTCCATTCTTTGTCTGTGTAACAGGCTACAGGTATTTCCAGCAAGCATGTTCTGGTCGCAGTGCTCCCTGGCCTGCCCACGTCTGCTGAACTCTTCATTTTACCATATCAAGATGCCACAGGAGAAAAAAAAAGAACAGCAGCAAACCTAGAACAGGTACTGTGTCCATTACTTGGAGAAGTGTATGTTTATGCATTTCTCTGTGTGTGTATGTATATATATATATATGTATATATATATATATATATGAGATATATACATTTATATGTATGTATATGGGATTTGTTTATGGTTAGAACTGACAATTATAGTAGAAATGTATCTGATTCACTGGGGTACATGTTACACATGTTACATCTTCTTTAGGGAGGAATTTTGTGTTTTTGTTTGTTTGGGGGTTGGTCAGTTGGTTGGTTTGGGCAGTTTTCTTGGTGGTGGTTTTCTTTTTCCCCCCAACACTGGAAACAGGCTTTGGAGCTGTATTTACAAGTTTGTGTTCCGTAAGTAATGTTAATTTGGCATAAATCTGTATGATGTCATGTCTGTCCCTTTGAAGTCCCATTTACTTCATGGAAGCAGGAAGAAACCAGGAAGGATTTAGGGGAGGAGTGCTGCCAACAGGAAGTGTGGAGTAGCTCCATAAAGCAAAGCTTATGATGCTGTGAAGAGTCTGGAATGCACTGAAGGACAGAGCTGGGTGGTAAACCCAGGTAGTTCAGAACTTCATTAAGGCACAGGGATGGGGTTGGACAATCTGCCTGCCCTCTTGATGGTGCTGGAAGTGGGGCTGAGCTACTGTGGATTGTTTGTGAACGGCTAAAGCAGATTATGATGATTAGAAGACTGTGTCTCCCTGCAAACCCAAAAGGTCCTACCAACCAGATGGGCCTAGCAGGATTGTAACTAAAAGATAAAACTCTGTGCTGGACAAAAATCCTGAAATGTCTTAGAATTATACAATTGTTAAGGTTGGAAAAGATCTCTAATGCCATCGACTTCAATTGATAATCTAACCCTGCCATGTGCTCCACTGAACGATGCCCCTTGTGCCTCCTTTGCTGTCTCTCAGCTTATTAGTTCAGATTTCAGAGGCAAAGATAACTGGTCCTGAGGGAGGCACCACTGTCCCTCTCCATACTCCATGTCCATGGCTCAAACCATGTTAACTTAGCAGTGAGCCTCAAACCTCCAAGTCACCCATATTCTTAAGCTTTCCCTTGCTCAGCATTCCTAGCTGTCATCTTTCCTTCTGACAAATTACTTTCTTCTGTGATTTTCACCACCCATGTAATAAACAAAAAATATAGAGACTTACTGCTCTGCAAAATCTTTCCTTCCTTTTCTCCTTCATTTCCCCTTCTCCTCACTTCCTTCACAAATTGGCAAGGAAGCCAGTCCATAAACTTTCAAATTTACATCTGACCCAGTTCCCCTCCAGAACTCAGCAGCTTACTCTGTTTATGCCTCTCTTTTTCTCTCCTGTAAAATCAGAGTCTTTGTGGCTGTGGAGAAAGGAAGCCCTGGAAGTGCTCTCATGGCCCTTTTTATGGACAAGAAATGTGATTTTCAGTTTAATTCCATCATCTCTGGCATCCTGCAGGGTCCAAATGGTAAACTTTGGAAGAGAGAGAAACTCTTTGCAGCCAGCTCTTTCCCATGGCAAAGTATCTTCCCTACTCCCTTCAGGATCGCTAGAATGTTTTTCTTTCTGCTCTGTGGATGCTGCATTCCCCTTCCTAGCAATTCTAGTACAAAATGGTGTTTTCAGTGAGAACTGCCCAAGGGCCACAAAAGGTGTCTCTGCTCTCTGTTCTGACACATATTGTGATACTGCTCCTGTTTTGTCATCAATTTTTGGCTGTGATCCTTCACTGTGCCTTTCCCAAAGTGTTTCAGAGCTCGTTCAGCAGCTTCTCCCCATGCTTGAAGTCACTGGGATGAGTACTGGGAGCAGATGTTTTTGATGACTACAGCTTAAGTTGCTTCTGGGGTACTTATGATGCATAGTTCTCTTTTCTGGTAGAAGTCTGTTCTGTGCTCATGGGCAAGGAACAGGCTGTTCAAAGGCACACATGTGAGTTTGCCAGTTCACAGGTGCACACCCAAAGGAGTTACAGGTCTGAATTTTTTTTTTTCTAATTTTGAAGAGAAACTTCAAAGTATACAGGGAATAAAAGGGGAATAGTTTGTACAAGTACCTCAATGGAATAAGGTTCCTTAAGGAAGCACTTCATTTTAGAGATTCCTTTCTTCATCAACTGAGCTAGGCCACTGTTCTGCCATTGCTAACAGTGAGGGTGGTTTTGTGGACTTTCACATTTACCAGTTAATCTCATTCATATTTAATAGCCATGGGAGGCTTACATTTTGCTCTTTCCCTTTGAGGTGGATTAAGCTGTTCTATTTTTATCTGGTACATATTCATTTGGCTTTGTAAACATACCTTTAGGTGTGTCTGTCCAGTCACCCTGTGGTCTCTAGGTACCTAACTCCCATTGATTTCTGAGGCACTTAGATGTCCACTATCCCTTGAAAATCCAGGTCTTGGTTTCCCATTTGTCAAAGTCAGTAATACTCCTTTGTGCCACTCATATTTTATGAGTTTGAACACAGTAGGCCATGAATTTTTGGATACAGTAGTAGTGGGACTGCAGTAGTGCGTCACATGATAAATGTACATTTCCATGCAGTTTTCCATTAGGGCAGTGCATTTGTGTCTCATGCTCTCTTTGAGACTGTGGTTAAATGTAATTTTCCACCTGACTTGATGTATCACTTTCATATAATTATTTTTTTCATATATACATTGAATAAGTTATTGTCATATCTATTTGCACTTAGAAATGTGAACTCTGCATTCCTAGTATTTTCCATGGGAGACTGAAGAATCTTTTAAAAGTTTGAATGCTCTTGACAGCTGAAAAAACTACTACATGTGAGTCTGGGGAAGTTTTCTCTATGTGTAACATAGGACAATTCCACCTAATACACAACTACAAGAAAAGTGTTTGATCCACTCCAATTTCTGTAGTCAGTACAAAATTATTCTTCACAGTTTCCTAAAAAATCAAAAGGCCTTTTCATCCTGCAGAATCACAAAGCACATTCGCAAAACCTTTTATAACCAAAGTACTGTTACTTTCCTTTTTTTTTTTTTTTTTTTTCCTTTTTTAGTTGGGTCACTTGCTTGCTCTGCTTCATTTAACAGTAGCTGAGGACAGACTACCACTCTGTTTAAAAATGTAGAAATCATTGGCTGTTGTCAAATACTGGTCTTTGATTTGCATGCTGTGACTGCAGCAACACTGAAATATTCCAAATCTTGCAAAAACAGGCACACAGAAATGCCAGTGGCCACTTGGCCTGGAATGCAGTTGTTACACCATCTTCATGGATGGGCTTGGTGAGTTTGGTGATTACAGAATCCAGATCTGCTACTTCAAAAGCACAAAATTCCTCCTCTTTAGTGAAAGGCAAATCTCTAATTAGTAACATTTCAAGAAAATGAGTTATTTTTAGCACAAATACAGTTAAAAAGGAATGCTCGGTAGGAAAATATTCTACTTAAAATTCAGTAGAGGGCAGTTGCAATTGCTTAGTTTATTTCAGTGTATGGTTTTACTCAATGGGAGGATTCTGAGTGGTTATCTTTTTATTTATGCATTTGACAAATTATCTTCTTTCCATGTTGTTTGCTAGTGTCAAACATAACAAATTCATCTTCTTTTAGTCAAATGAAATGGAAGCAGAAGGTACATGAGAATTCTGAAGTGATGTGTTCATATCAAGTAAAGGTTTCAGTGTTATCCTGAATTTCTGTTTAGTTCTGCATTTGCATGCTTTTCACTAGCTTATTCAAAATTACTGTAAAAGAATGCAAAACAGGGGTAGGAGCAAACAGTTAATGGCATTTGAGGCCATAATCTTTTCTCTGAGAAGAGCTCTCAGCAACATAGCAGGATGGAGACTTTGGTATATCAGCTGGTTGGTAGCCAGCTGTACTCAACACATTGCAGCTGTGGCCAGTATCTGTATCCAGCCAAAGAGATGGGAAATGACATGGATGACTGAATATCAAATGGACAGTGATGAACTGCAGAGATTAAACACCTCTTGTGAATTTAAAACCATTGAGAGTGACATTCAGGAAATCTGTAAGCATATACCTCTTGGGATTCTTTCCTTAAAGCAGATTTAGTTTTGCATCTGCTTCTTTGTTGCTGATGGAACTTCTATCTTACTTTATAGTTTGGGGTTTTCTTTCACCCACCCTCCTAAGCTTTAGTGTTTCAGCATATTTGTTTTCAGTACTTTTCTTTTCTCTGAATGTATTTCAGGTGTGCCCATCACCAAAATATTTTTAGCAGCAAGCTTATGACAGCAAAAGCCTTCAAATCTTACAGAAAATTCTGACAATCAGTCCTGGAAATTAAATTCCAGGAAGAGGTTGATGTATGGGATAAATCATCTGATATTTACTAGGAGAGGGTTTTTTTTAATATCTGTACCTTTGAATGATGATGAAGTCTTCCACTGAGTACTTAGGGGAGGTTGGGCCAGTATTAAGATGTAAGGCAAGTGAGGAGAGAATGGAATAATATGAACCAAAAGACCTTGTACTAGGGGCTTTTTTTTCCTTAGCCAGCTTTTCTTGATAGCTGCTTGTGTGCTGTAGGAGAGAATGTGTGTATCTCTTGTCTTACTGCCTTTAACTCCCACCACGTGACCATCAGCCCTCTCTCCCTCTCGTCTTTTGCTCAGTGCTCAGAGCAGCCCTTGATTCTCAACTGGTTTTGGTTACCTTTGTTCATCAAAAATGATGATCCTGGCTTTTATGTCCAGGTTCTCTCTGGGTTCATATCTGCTGGTCCATTCTTGTCCCAGAGTAACCACAGGAAAATCCTCTGTCTTGTGCTCTCACGGTGTCCCTGGATCCTCAACAGCAGCTTGAATTTAGCAGCTTTCACTAAAGATCTGAAGAAATTCCTGCTGGAGTCAGTAAGTCAATAAGACTGTGCTTTTTCCAGTGCTAAGGCAAGTGAGCTTTAGAGGCCCCATGTGAAGTGTCCAAGGTTATCCAGGGCAAGTGGCACAGTTTAAAGTAATCCACATTGGCCCTGATTCCTTCTGCTCTTTCCCAACGCTGGTTCAAGTTGCTTCCCCCCAAATCAATGTGCATAATTCTTTCCTTAGTTGTTTATTGATTTGCTCAATGAATTGAATAGAAGTGTAGCACTCATTAGTTGAGATCTTTACACAGTATCTATTAAATAATCAAGATTCTTAGCTAGTGCATACTGGCACAGTTGAATCACATTCAATTAATCTAAACTAATTTACACCAGGGGTTTCAAAAGTCAGTAGAGGTATGGGAAAATGCCCTTCTCAGTGATAATTCTGCTTCTTGGTGCACATGGTTCTTTTACAGTCCTAAATCTGACAAAATGCTAAGAGAAGCCAAATTAATTTTTGTTTTGTTCCATTTTTAAATTGGAATCTCTTTTTTTTCCATTCACAAATTGTCTGTTATTATTATTCATTATGTGTTCTTTGATGAAAAATGATACATGAAGAATAGTTCCTATTACTGAATTATTTTTGCACATCATGCTTAATTCTGCAAATGAAGCAGATAAAGTCAATGAGGCTCAGTTAAAGACCAAAACTAATTCTGAAAGCTAATTATTTTCACAAGAGAGACTCTTGAAGACTATAAATTAGGAGGTTGCTATTCTAAGAAGTTTTGTCTTCAGCTGAGTTAATGCATCTCCAGGAGGGAGAGATGAGGAGGGAGAGGCCTGAGGCCAACCTGTTCCCTAGCTGAAGGTCTGGCTGTTCAACTGGAGTTGCATTGCTATTTTTGAAACAGGTCAAAGTACTTTGATGTTTCCTTTTCTGCTGTTTAAACCAAAATGCATCTGTGGTATCACTTGAGTGCAGAAATAAAGGAAGAACAAACCCCAAAATGTTTACCATTGAAATCTTTTTATTAAACTGAGATCAGCCTTTTTGTGGAAATTTGCTTCAAAGACACTTTATTGATATTGTAAACAAGGTATACAAGTACAAACCACTCCTAGATTAAAGTCTGATAACTGAGCTGGAAATAGACTTGATAGAGTAAGAAAGGCAGGAGAATCTCTTCTCCAATCTCAAAGCAAATGTTCTGACTGACCTTTCAGTGCACAGGTCCCCTTGGACCACAATCATTGCCAGGTGCAGCTTTAGAGAGCAGTGTCCAATCCCAAAGTGAATTTGGCCCTTGAGGTTTATGTAAGCTGCTCGCTGACCTCAAATACTGGCTTTTGTAAGCCATTGTGTATGGTTTCTATTTCACATAATTTTTAGGAATACAGAAATGCATTTTCACTCTGTATATCTGTTTTGAAAAGAATGTTGTTTTCCACATAAAGAAAAATGAAAATATTGTACCAAACAAGCAAACATTTTAAAAACATGTCTGAATGCATCTGTTCTTCCCTCAGAAGTGTGTGTCAGGAATCTCCAGAGCTGCCCGAGGAGAGCAGATGTTTGATTCTCACTAGAACTTCTGGCACTTTTGAAGATCTTAGGCTGTTACTCACTTTTTTCACTTGTTCAGATTCCACAAAGACTGAGAAAAAAAAAAAAAAAAAAAAAAAAAAAGCCATACACAAAAAACCACTGGGAGAACATGTATTAATTGAGCCAAGGAAATATGATTTATACTCTGAGCAGAAAGAACAGTTCTGCTGCCAGTTTTGACACTTTGTGTGTAGTCTCGGAACAGTTTCAGCAATTTCAAGCCTCTGCTGAGACACTGATGGTCTCAGGCAGAAATGATTTTAGTCTGAGATGAATTTGTACAGGATGTCGTACACTGAAGTCCTCCTTCATAATCAAGTAAAAATGCAATACAGTAATTATAAATTTCTGGTTTGACTGCTTTTTTCTCTCTTTCTTCCTTTTCCTTACTACTTACCCTTACTGCCTCTCTCCTTCCTGATTTTCCTTTCCATGGGCCCTCCAGCAATGAATACTTGTTGAAGTCTCTCACACACATCTTGCCTGCTGGGTGGCAGCCACAGCATCCCCTCATCTGCTGTTTGCCCCTTCCTTCAGTGCCACAGGAGCCCTCAGGCAGGCCAAGGGAGATCTCACTGTCCCTTCAAGTCACTAGTGCCCAGCCAAGTCTCTTGTACCTTCTCCTGCTGGCTTTCTCCAGATTCTCTGATTCTTCCATTTCTTGCCCAAATCCTTGAGGAAGCCATTCTCCAGTACTGCACAGCCACATTTGCTAGCTGCAGACTCATTTATGTTTCACACTGTCCCTGTATAGAAGGCATCATGTGTATGTTTTTTACCTCTGCTCTTTCCCTGCCATTTTGTGCAGCTATCACAGTGCATTGAAGAGGAATGATACATTGTGGTTGGCTGTTTTCTTTAGTTTACTGTCTTGTATTTGCTTTTCATTTTTCTTTTTTTTTTTTTTTTTTTTCTTTTTCTTCAGAGGTTCAGCTGCCCAGCAGCATCAGAGCAGAAAGGAAAATTCCTGTAGGGTTATGGAGGAGAGCTGTTAGGTTTTGTTTGGGACTGGATACAGCCAAGATGATATTTTTCCCATTAGTTCCCTGAGCCATTAATGTACCTGGTTTACAGCATATCAGTCTGCATCTGTTGCTCCAGTTTTAGAGATGAAAAACTTTTTATAGTTGTCAATCTTGGTTATTAATATGCTCAAATCCTTTAAGAGGGCTATAATTTGCTTCCCAGGCATTTTTCATGTACTGCACATCTTTGTGTCACCATCCCTGCTGCTCTGAGCTCAACAGATGGCTCTTTGAATGCAGGTGGTATTTTTTCTTGCTATTGGAAGAAATGTATTTACTGCTCATTCTGGCACCCATGAAATAAATTGTAACTTTAAAGAGATATATTTAAAAATATAAATAGAATGCCTGTAAGAGTTATTGCCAAATTGATATTGGACCAAAGGCACCTATTCAAGTGATCAGCAGCCAGAAATGAAGTGTATGAGCCAAGAGTATTGAAAGAGCCATTAAGAATGTTAAAAAAATAAAAGAGGCAAATAAATCTCATACTGTGATGAATGATAGCCAAGGAACATCTAATCATATCTGGATAAAATTTACTGAAATAGCTCAACCAGACAAAAGTGAAGAACATGAAAAAGATGGTGTAAAATTATTGGAATGTTCTTTTTTCTGACAATTTTACATTAATCTTTGAGAAGGAATAAGGATTTATTTAAAACAAATTAAATTAAGTGGTGGGCAGTAGAATACGATCCCTCTTGATCCTGGTATGGCTATAAAAACACATTTTCAACATCTGCATATTAAGGGTTATAGGGGATGTTGTGTTTACAGTTTTCCAACCACCTCTCCCTAATAAGCCAGCCTGGAGAACTGTGACTGTTCAATTGGAAAATTGATCTGTGCTGTAAGAAAATGTGCAATATATGAAATGTCAGGCAAATGAACATACAAAAGACACACAACAAACTATCAACACCATGTCTGTAGGCTTCCATTCCTTGATTAATCTATCTGGATTTTTTGTTTTTAATGGCAGCATGCCTGCAACTTCTTGCTTGTAACGAAGTGTGATGTGGAAAAAGGATCTCTGCAGATTGCTACAAACTGATTTAAAAAAAAAGACACGTTTACCAACAGATTGGACCTAAGTTTGGCTTCTTTACTGTACAAATACAGATTTCATGGGGTCTTATCTCAGCAAATGCTCATCTTTTCTATTGTGTCTTGAAAGGAGGAGTAATCTTCATTTCTGTTAGAGGTCTACTGACGTCATCAGAGTTATGGCGAGATAATCTGGTGATCTGAAAGCTCTGTGCAATGTCTCCCCTGTGAAAGAGAGTGGGTTATGCATGTAACCCAGGAGAAGAGCTGAAACATGCATTTTGTGTAAGCTACATTCTGTAGTCAGTAAACACTTCCAGATTTGAGCTGGTTCTGGTACATATTTAAGGACTGGGGAGCAGCTGTCTTGAAAATCAGAGCTGGATGAAATGAAATTTGCTTTTAGAACTTGGAAATTAACTGCAAGCTGTGGCAAGGATCTAAACCATTCATTTTTATTCAGGTATATCACATGCTATGAACATCCTCTAAGCTCATGGAACTGGCCATTCATCAAGCAAGAAGTTATTTATGACATGCAAATGTGCATTAACAAATGAAATGTTTCTTTTCTCTTGAACAGTGAATGAGTTCACTGAGGTGCTGCTGCTGGCTGGTCCTGTGGGCACTTTCACATGTGGGTGGAACATTCCTTTGGGGCTCAATTCCCTTTTGATGCTGGGATGCTCCCGCAGAGGTGTGACAGGGCACTGTTTTGCTCAGTCAGTGTTAACCTTACACAAATAATTCTGTCCAAATTCCTTCATTGTAAGGTAATAGGAATCTGTGCTCAGAAAGTCTGCAAAAATCTTTGCTTTCCCTGCAGCTCTGTTTCCTACCCACCTATTGGCAATCTAAACCAGTGATCAAGACACAAATGCGCTTCTTATTTTCTCTTTTTTTTGTTTGTTTTTTTTTTTCCTTCCCAGATTTCAGAAACACTGATCCAGAAACTGAACCAAAACCTGGTCCATTTTGAGTTGAAGCCAGGAGTTCGAATCCTTGTCCATGCTGCCCACTTAACAGCAGGTGAGTATCCTCTTTCTGTGTATGCCTTCTGTGTTGCTCTGTAGCACAGCAAGCAATGTATTGATGGTAGTAGTGTGCTGTCAGCTGTATTTTAAACATTTCTTATTTTTTATATCACAATAACAACACAGTGTATGAACAGACATTACAATATCTGCTCTACCTCCCCCTTGTATATCTTTTTGGCATAAAAAGATACAGTGGCTTTTGCATCTACAGCTAATCCTTTTGTTTTCTTAGGTGCAAGAATTTACTGTTTTTTTTGGAAATGTGGTATAAATAGCAGTGGAAGTGTGTATTTCTTGGTTAGCTCTGAAATAGTCAACAGCTAAGCAGCACCATGGCATTTTCACCCTGGGTCACACAGTGCAAAAGTTACCTGCTAGCCTTGGATATGTTCAGATATTCTTGAGTCAACAAACATTTGAAGCAACTAAACACTGCTCAAAAGTTGTTCAGCAGTCTGAAAGACTAGAATCAATATACACATGCACAAAAATTAGATCAGGCGGTTTGGACTTTAACTAATCCTATCTCAAAATAAGTAATCTCCAGAGTACTGATATTTAATTACTTATGTCTCTGTTTGTTCTGCACACTAAGACCTCATTTCACGGCACAGGTCCTATTTAACTACTACAAGAGATGGGGCAAACCAATCCACACTCTTGGGAGTTCATTGTCCCCAGGCACTGCTGATAATTCTGATCAGTTGGTATCAGCTTTTTATGATAACCTGCAAGCTTAAACCCTCAGTTCATTTGTACCAGCAAACTGCTCTCCTAAAAGCTTTTTGTGGTGTGAATGGATGGCCCAACCAAGCGTCAGTCCATGTGCTGCCTTGTAAGCAGTAAGGAAAAAGAGACTATTAAGAAAGGGTGTAATGTAACTGCACTTAAATCCCTCCAAAAGAAAGGCCTGAGGTTTCCAATATTTCATTTTTCCTAAGCAGAACTTTCTAATATCTGTCTGGGGAATATTGCTGTATGTTTCTGCCTTCCATTAGCTGTGGAACACATGACCAGATGCTTAATTTTAGACAGGTTAGAACAAAAAGCATATAATTTGAGCTTCAAAAATGGAGTTATGTGCAACTGCTCATAATTTTTACGTGCTCATAATGCACGTTTTTATTTGTGTTTACACACAGACACCAGGAAGGAGTACTTTTTGTCCATAAGATAGGCAAACACTCCTTTGTTCTGCAAGGTAGGCTTTGTTGTACTCTTTCATAGCTACTGGTGAGTGATTGCTGTAACTGGACTCACAGTGTCCTATAGGAACACTGTAGGATTTTGTCTCTTGCAGAAACAGGATTCAGTAAGAATGCAAAATGAGCTTAGATGACCAAACTATGTATTGCCAAACCCAGAAGGCAGCCACAGTGAGGTCTTCGAGGGAACACAACTCCTTAACAAGCTGCAGAGGTCATGACTGTTCTCTAAGTAAAAGGCCCAATTTCATGATATCGAAACTTGTGAATCGTTTAAAATTTGACAAAAAGCCATGAGAGATTTACTTCTCTGCTGAAAGCTATTGTTTTGGTTGTTAGGAAATAAGAAGAACTGTCCTTTGGAAATGCAAGCTTTTATAAAAAATTAAATAAAATGAAGCAGGGAAGCCTGGAACACAGGACAGCACCAGAAGCAAACCTTAGATAACACAGTCCCTGGGGATGAACATGCCTAAAAGTGCTGCTCTGGGCCATGTTATCCCTTCTTTCCCAGCCTTTTGAGTTGGATTCTGGCAGTTAGGGGCTGTAGCTGGCTGAACAACAAAGCTCAGCATGTGTTTTTGGGACTCAGTGCACACGTATGTTCCCCCCTGTGTGTGCCTGGCCACACACAGCAGCATTTTCTGCAGTGGAGGAGCTGCAGGGAGCAAAAGTGCAGGTGTCTAAAGTAGCTTGGAGTGGATATTGAAGCAGAACCTGGAGAAATGAGCCTCTGTGTGTGTGTGGTGTGTGTGTGTGTGCATTCCCTGGAGCACAGAAGAATGACAGGCATTGGCCTCAGCACATTTCAGACTTCTGTCATTTTTTTCAGATCATACTGGAGGAAAGATTAATTTATAGCAATTATAGAAAACAGATTGCAATTCATTCATCATGTTCATTCCTTTTTCTCATGAGATAAAAAACAAACCAATGTCCCCAACCCAACAGACAACAACTTCAGCTCTAAGGCAGACGAAAATATGCTAGTATTCCTCACAAAGCAGTTAAATAGCTGTTTATTACTAGGATCTCAGTGCAGGATTAGAGCAAGAACATTGAGTGATGCTGAATCTGAATAGGCTGGAGAGCCACTTTATCATCCCACAAAACTGCAGGGACCTACAAAGCACAGACAGAGAGTGGAGATGTGTGAGGAATTCATAGTAATGGATTATTTCATTCTGGTGCCTGCTTGATGTGGGAGAGGGAAGGTTTTTCAATTCTCTTTGTAAATTTTGGCTTTATCAGTCTGGCTGTGAAGCTGAAAACATGTGCATGTGATGTGTGTGCCTTTGTGTGTGTGCCTGTTTCCTTGTGTCTTCTGGCTCTGGTTGAGGAGGGGTCTGTTCAGTGCATGTGAAGAGGTGCAAGAGGGGGAGGATGTCTTTGGTAGCAGTTCAAGTTGACTTTGCCTTGCAGAGGAGGGCACTACCTGGGCCACGTTCTGTGTGTGAGGATGTGTTTACTTCTTGTAATGGGGCTCTGTGTCTGTCTGCAGTACAGTGAATCAGTGTCTGCATGAACAGCTGACTCCTCTGCCCCTACGTGTGGAGCTGCTTGGATGCTCACTGCCTTCCTGTGTATGTGTGTGAGAGGGATGGACACTCCATTTAGTACAATTCACTTTGTATTTCTGGGAAATCCATGCTTCTGGGTGGGTTGAGTGGCCTTATTTTGGGAGGAGTTACAGCAAGATGGTGAGCAAAACTCTGAGGAGAAATAGAGAGAGGCTCTTTGTCTGATTAAGATTGGATTTTGTGTATTTTGTTTTCTTGAGTCTGAAAGCAAGTTCTCTAAGGAGAAGGCTGTGGAATGTCCCATCAAGGGGTATGTTGAGCACTACAAGGGATCTGAACCTGGGTTTCTTCCTAGGTGGCTTAGAAAGGGGGAGAAGCCCTGGAGATGTGTAGACATGCTACAAGTGCAATAAGAGGGGAGGATGAACTGCATTTCTGGAGGGAGCAGCTTTCACTTCAGGCTGGTGGTGGCTCTTACCTTCTCCTCTCTTGCAGCTCCCCTGGTGGACCTCACTCCCAGTCACAGTGGTTCAGCCATGCTGATGCTCCTCTCTGTTGTTTTCGTGGGCCTAGCTGTGTTTGTAATCTACAAGTTCAAAAGGTATGACCTTCCCTGAGCCATTTCCTTCTCTTCATTGCTGCCTTTTACTGAGGTGTTTGGGGTTTGTTTTGCTGGGTTTTCTTTTTCTGAGTGAATTCTTTTTTGGTTTGTATAAGCTGATACTACATCATCTGCCAGAGCACCACACAATGATGGTTTCTGTTAATGTTTTAGGAAGATTCCTGGCCTTAATATATATGCACAGATGCAGAATGAAAAAGATCAAGAGATGGTCAGTCCAGTCAGTCAGAGGGAAAGCATACCTAATGTCCCTCAAAGTGAGCTGATGAGGCCTGAGCAACTAGTAGATGAGAAGTTGGAAGTCCACCCCATAGGTAAATAACTTGCAGCATCCTGCAGCTGGTCAGACTCTGACTTATAATTGGCTAACCTTTTTCTCAGCCTTCCCTCTTCCCATATTCCTGCACAATCCTCCTCCCATCCTCTTCTGCTGCAACATTAGTTTTGCTACAGGAAATCTTCTAACGCTTCCCTGTCCCTCACTGCCATGTGATGAAAGGGAGGGGAACAACCTTAGGCTTATTCTCTCTCCTAGTTGCTCTACATAGATCCCTTCCCCTTCTCAAAAAAACCCTGCTGGTAATGTAATTTATTTTGCTGAGGCTGATATATTTGTGGGGCTAAGCCCCATATCCAGAAGAACTTCAGCCACCCTCACCTGGAACATGGAGGTGAGCAGGTGATTCGGTAAGTAATGACTAAAAGCTAAAAATCTGTTGATGTTTTGACTGCTGGGATCTTTGTGCTGTGCCAGACCTTGTTTCCAGCAGCACTGCTAGTCTGGCTGATTCCCAAATAAACCAAGCAAAACCTGGGATCTCAGTACTGGACGCCCTCAGGCTGACTTCTCCCACATGTCTCTGTGTTTGAACATTTCCAAAAGCAGGATTTTCTAGGACCTAAAGTGAATAGATTTGGACAGTGCATTCTGGGATCAGTCACACATTTGCTCATGCTTGTATTTTCTGTTACCCTGGCTACAATAGAAGTGTTGGGGCAAAGCAGGGAGGTTTCAGTCTGGAGACATGTTCTAAAGCCAGGATTGCTTGTGGATTGCTCAGCTTCACTCAAGAGGTGACAATTCTGCAGGTCCAGATTGGAAGCACCCCTGCAAATAAGGTCATGCACCTATTGTACAGAAATTTAGAGAAAAGGCTGCCCAGGGATGTTGTGGAGTGTCCTTCCCTGGAGATAATCAAAACTCTCCTGGACATGATCCTGTGCAACCTGCTCTGGGTGAAATTGTTTTAGCAGGGGGTTGGACTAGATGTTCTCCAGAGGTCCCTTCCAACCCCAGCTGTTCGGTGATTCTGTGACTTAGGCAGGAGTGAAGCACAGTTGCAGCTGAGATTCCTTACTTGCAGTTTCATCAGCTTAAACAAACCTTAGATCTCACCTGAGGGTGTCCCCATAATCTAATGGAGTGTCTGCCAAAGCAGGCTTGGAGTCACAGCTACTGTGGAGAGGGAACAAGGAAAAGGGCAATTAACGGGGGGAGTGTGATAAGATTGCAGCCTGTGAAACGACCTGGGAGGAAAAAGAAGAAAGACTCTTGATTAAACTGATGTCTAAGCTGGAAGCTCCACTGCAGTCAATGCTTATCTCTCCTAACTTGTTCACTAAGGAGATTTTTTTAGCTATTAAAAGCTTTTAAGCAACTATTCATCAGCAGACCTGGACACCCCTGCTTAGCAGAACACAGGACTGAGAGAGGGGACCAACCTTCCCATGTGGTATTCCCCATACAGAGCAACCTCAGGCCACAGTCCAGAGCCCAAGGAAAGGAAATGCAACCAAGGTAGTCTGGACAGAGGACTTCCAAAAAGCTTGTGGATCACCAAGAGATTTCAAGCCAAGACCCAGAGCGGTGGGTCCTAAACTTTAACAATTATTTTTATGTTTGGTTTGTTTTTGGTTTGGTTTGGTTTTTTTCCCCCTAGAAACCTCCAAGGCAAAACGGTGGTAAGTTGCTAAGAGAGAAACACCCAATTTCAAGCCAGGAACTCGCTTTCTATACTTGGGTAGGCTTGGGCTTTGAGCTTCCCCTTTCTAAAAGACTGCAGTGATGGTGGTTCATGCTGTTCCAGGAGCAGGGAAAAACATGTTTTCACAAGTCACTCAGACTGCAGTGGCAAGGGTCAGTCACTGCTAGCTCTATGCATGGTACCTTCCAAAATGATGGTGGTGGAAACAAGCCCTAGGAGGCTCCAGGACAAGAGAAGTGAAAAGCAAATTTTGGTGGCAGGTTTTCATTTGGTGCATCTATAGCAGTTCTGGCTTTCTGTAACAGCCAGAATTCTACACCTTTTTCAACTGTGCTACTGGACACTGCATTGAACCAGAAACTGGCCTTTTAAAACTCCTTGGTTCACACCTGTAACTGCACTAACAGGCACTAAAGTTAAATGTGTGAGATATACAGACTCAATTATGTATCAAAAGGAATCAGATACAAACTTCTTCCTAAGAGTGTTTTTCCATCCTGTCAGTGAGATGAATGAGGAAACTGAATCAGAGCTCATTGACAAAATGAAAAGGTCTGGACCTAGGTGTGAACAGAATAGAAAGTGCAAAGGCACTCTCCCATATAGCCACCTCATCTGTTTCTGGAAATCAGCAATTTCTTTGTTAATGAGTTTTCTTTCTTTTGGGAAAACAAAGCAAGACTGTACTTGGGTGTTCCTCTTTTGTATGCTTGTTCAGAGACCGTTTTTTTCATTACCTTTGACTAACATTCAGGGATCCTGCCTTGGAGGAATCTGAATTAATGTCCTTGCATCATTTAATTTTCTCCCCGAACTCTAGCAGCAAAACTTCACATTCCTATTTTCTGGATTTGAGTGGTTTAGGCACTTCTTTTGCAAATGCAAAAGTTAAAGTTATTTATGAAATTTCCAACACCTTATCATTGCAAATGAGTTACACATTTCCTCTGAGGACCTCAACCCCTCCTTCCCTCCACCCCTCTGCTCCTGCCTTTCCCTCTACCGTTCAGCATGGGTGAATCATCATCATTAGCAAAAGAACAGGACATCACCTTCAATGTTTGAATGACAAGAAAATATTTCTGGAAAGAATGTGTCAGTCTGGAATAGCTGAATCCCAAATGCCATCAATTTGATACCTGCATGTGTCTTCCTTGACTAAATAATGCATGTTATTTACTGGCTTTTATTTTGTTCTTTGCCACAGGAAGTATTTCCACAGC
This sequence comes from Lanius collurio, assembly GCA_020086605.1. Classification (NCBI taxonomy): domain Eukaryota; kingdom Metazoa; phylum Chordata; class Aves; order Passeriformes; family Laniidae; genus Lanius; species Lanius collurio. Next base: position 22,880,171 of record JACBWW010000010.1, on the reverse strand, counting down.
TGCTGAGCCCCAGAGCACAAAAGAAATCCCTACCTATGTAAATGGTTGAATTGAGGACACCAACATCTGTATCTAAAAAAAGGAGAGCTCACTGCATTTGGACTTTTTAATTCTTCAGATGACAAAGGGTTTTTAGCTTTAAGCCTGTGCATGTGGACATTATACTGAGACCATAGTGGAACTACATTGTACAGGTGTTCAATTTTAGTGGGGGGTGGGGGGAGAGGAACTGGTACCACTATTCACTCCTGCAGCCCTTCCCCTCACCCTTTCACTCTCTTTTTTCTGATCTGTCTCTAATTTGTAGAAAATTCATAATGATATAGGCCAAGAATATGCATGGGGGGGTCTCTTCTTTAGGGACAGGGGTGGGCTGGGATGTGGGGGGAGAAGGGCTGGGGCGGTGGGAGGTGGGAGGGAGTGTTTAGGGTTCTTGGCTTTAGGTTTAACTGCTCTTTTAGCACTTTGGGCTGCGGGAGGGATAGCCGCCCCAGCAGATTTCTGTAGGACACAAAAAAAGAGTCACACTGGAGTTTAAAGGCACTGAAAATATTCTTGGTCAGTGTGGTTTATGTCTCTATTTGGACTCTGCCCTTCATTCCTCTAGCTGCAGCTGCTGCCTGTGCCCCACACTGCAAGGAGGCTGAGTGTGAGTGTGGGTGATGCCAACTGCTAGGCCAAGCTCCTTCTTAGACACCTTCCTTAGCCTGCTCACACCAAGGCATCCCACAACCCCACATGGTAGTGCCATGGGAACATAACGGTGCCTCCTAACCCTGAACAGACCAGAACAAGCATTCATTGCAGGCAGGAGGTTATTGCCAGCAAGAGCTCGCACTGTGCTTTGTGTCAGCCTTACACCTTCAGTTCTGTCTGAGAGAAAGCAGCACCCTCAGCTCCATGTGCTGCTGATGGCTGAATTTGTCTGGGGAAGTCCCAGGGGATCTCTGCCTTTTCAGAGTCACCCAAAGGCCTGTCAACCTGTCCATAGGATAGGGAGAAGGGAAAGTCTGTGCACAGTTTTCCTATGGCTTTCTTGGCACCCCCACTGGTTGCAGATGTGCAAGCTCCTGGCACTGTGGGCATTTGGCCTGGGACTGTTGCTGTGCATTGTGAGCCTCAGATCAAATCACAAGATTTGATTTCTTACCAATAACTTAAGCTTGTATCTTACACTGCAAGTGAAAATGAGGCTGTAGGACATGTTCACACAGACAGCAGGGAACAGCAGGAAAGCAGGATTAGCACACCTTGAACAAGTCCTCCAAAGACACTGGATATCTGTCTGAAGCCTAACCCATGGTCTTTACAACTGCTGATTTCCAACCCAACTCAGGTAATTAAACCTAGCACCAGGATTTTGGTCTGGAGTAAAGAGAGAAATGCAGTAACCAATATACACTTGCCTAACTATGTTAGGAGGAGGCAAGTAGAGGCCAGTTAATAATCAGTGAGGCACATGTAGGAGGCACCCTGCTGGGTGGGTTCTGTTCAGTAGACATTGCACATGGCAACCTGAGTCAAAACCAGGAGAAATAAGCATGATCAGTGTGGCCCAGGGCAGGGATTTGGTGGTGGTGGGTTAGAATTTCTCCATCACAAACTGGACGCAAACCTAAATCAGCACACTTGCTGGCAGAAAAAAAAAAAAAGATACCAAGGACATTCAGCCCGTAGTAGATAAAGGATTATCACAGTACAGAGTCCTCTGCCTCTTTCTGCAGTTTCTCTGGAGACAGGTAGAAACACAGCAGTTTGTATGGCTTTGCTATTGTGTTTGCAACTACAGCTTTAAGAAAGATGGGAAAGTTTTGGCTGCAACTGTATAATAGACCCCACTGAAGTCCAACATTAGCCAACTTATTTTTATAGTAAGCCAATCAAAAAGTTTTCTTATAGTGTTGGAACTATTTCTAATTTTAAAATTATTTTTTTGATGTACTTTTTCATCTTCTTTTTCCCTTTCGTTAAATACAATGTAGTGTAATGTATAATTGCTATTGTTTATTGCTTTTACAGTCATATTTATTAAACAGATTATGTCTCTAAATGAAGGCCCATGCTTTTGTTGCTCATTTTAGCCTCTGTCCCTGACTGGGATCACTAACAATATTAAAACAGTAGGAAGTTGATAACCTAAAAAAGATATGGATGTTAAGATTTGGGGGAAAATACAGTTCCTAGAAGCAAGATGCCAATATATAGGTAACTTTCTCAGTCCTCAATTTTTTGGTTCCCAAACAAGCAATGATAGAGCTCTGAACAGTTCCCTGGAACTCCAGCTCCATTCCCTGTCCATGCTTATCCTTCCGCATGCACAGTCTCTGTTGAAGGCTCCTTTAAAATACCTTCTTTTGGCTCTGCTTCTGCCAGCATGGATGAAGGAAAGTCTGAATTATTAGCATGAATTACTGATTCATTTACAGGTGAATAAAATGAAGCCTCTGTCAGCTTGCCATATCACAGTGGATGCGTGTTGCTGGGAAAAAAAGGAAGAGAACAGAACTGCTCTGCTTTTCAAGTCAGGGTGCAACTACCAGATCATTCTACCTCATGTAACAGGTTCAGTGCTCTGACTTTTTTTGTACCTCAGGATATGAATTTATATATGCACATAAGTATCCAAAGATCTGGGGTTTGGGTATCCTCAACGACCAAGGCTGTGGTATGACATACTGCAAGTCCAGGAGTCGTGAGTTTTCCATTGGAGGAGTGTGTAGTTTTCAATCCTGGGTAGCTCCCAGTGTAATTAACAATTATTAGTCTAGAATGTGCAAGTGGACACTGCAGCCTTCTCCATTCAGGCTGGAATGGCCACAGTGCAGGTGACTCAGTGAGGTGTGTGAAGCCATAATCTGCTTTAAGAGTTTAAGCACCCACCGGAATTGGCAGGCATCTGCCCTGGCCATAAACAGTAAGTCTGGTTTGGCAAGCATCTCTCTGCAGCATTTTCAGATCATTCTCTTCAGCTAGTTGTGTGTCCTGAGGCAGAGACTGATTGTTATTTGTAGTTGTTTTCTTGTTTGTATAACAACACAGTAATTCATTGCTAATGGATGAACACTGTGAGAGTAAACAAAGAATACCAAATACTTAAAAATCCAATATGAATTTTCTCTAAGGATATTGTCATCCCTTGAAGGAACAAAAAAAGTTCATCATCCTTTGTCAGAAGGAGTAGAGAGTTAAAATACAGTTAAAAATTCAAATATAGTATTTTCCTAATTTGATGTTGATTCTCTGCCATCAGCATACAGATGAGACAGACATTGTGGCTTCAGAGACATTTATACTTCTCCACCTAACAGGACATTTGAGCTAAGATGCTGGATCACTTTTCCTGGAAATCAGTAGTTGTTGGTGTTCAAATACTTTTGAGGATTTGAGCCTCAAACAATTGCTTGCTCTTTAGATGTGACTACATTTAATTGCTGAAACTTTTTATGAAAATCAGGACTCTTGAAGTACTTGCTGAAGTGCTTATGCAAATGAAGTAGGAATTTCCAGTGACCCTAAATGAACCCTGTCTTGGTCCTGTCGACTTCTGCTGAGAATTTCTTGACAATTGCATTCAGTGTGGTACCCAGTGCTGATAACAAGGGATTAGTATTTTATCTGTGTGCTGTCACCTTTCATTGAATGCATGAGAAGATTCTTTGTCACATTGTATCTCTAGGTACATTCAGTGTTTTAAGCATTACCCCTGATTGCAGAGCTACCATGTTCACAGTGTTAAAAAAGAAAACTTTATTTTCCTTCAGTTAATGAGATGCTGTCCCTACATTTCTCCATGAAACAGAATCATAAAGCATGTGAATAAATAATACTTGAGCTAAAACAGATCCTTTTAGTTTAGAGTGTTGGTATGATCTTGGCCATAATACCCAGAAGAAAAGACTGAAGTCAGATTGTTTTCTAATTGATAAGATCAAAGAGCTATCATGTACCAAGTCATTAGCCTAAGAGATATATTTCATCTGCAGTTTTAACTTCAGCTTTTTCCTTTCCCTGTTTTTCTACTGGGGAATATGTCTTTCTCTTCTGTGCTAGAAAAGGGACGTAAAGAAAATCTGTGTTGTATTTTTCTCAGTGTGAGGATTTCAAGATGTCTTCCTTCTTGTTTGCATTGTGGTGCAGCCACCCCAGTGCCAGGTGCTGTGTGTGCCTCAGCAGTAAAGGCGAAAAAATTAGGGGACAGGTTTTCTCACCACCTCTGCATTGCAGGTTGGATCTCACAGTGTAATCTTGGTAAATTTTGGTGAGTGGACCTTAACCAGATCTTCTCTATGCACTCCAGAGAAAATAAACTGGAATCTCAAAAGTTTTGAGAGTTTTATATTTCTTATGGAGTAGCCCTGAGAGACAAAGGTGCAAGAGAAGGACTGTAGCAAAACTCTTGAGGAGAGAGTCACGACTGTCTGCCTTTGGTACAACACAGATGCAAGAAAAACCCTCCCTTTTTGAATCAAATTCCTCCTCCAGCCTTCCCTAAACAAAGCTTGTTGACGTTTCTGGGACTGCAGCTACCCTTGCAAATAATTGCTCCCCAGCCTGAGAGCGTGGGCACTGGTCCCATGGACCTCATCACTCCTTCTTGTGCCCCCATGAGGCAGCTGTAGGGCAGAGCTCTGAAACAAGAATTGGACTGACAGCTGCCTCTGCTCTGGCTGCTTGCTGCAAAGAGATGAATAATGCATGCAGCACATTTATATGTGGTGTCACTGAGTGCTTTCAGGGAGAACACCTCCGACTGTTAACCCTGCCTGAGTGAGAGGAACATCCTTGTTCCCTTCCCTGCATGAGGGGCTGAACCTTTATCTTCACACCAGAAGGGTCTGGGTTGCAACATGTCCCCATCATCTCTCCTTGTGGGCTGCACCCCAGGCTGAGGGCCCCTCCTGGGGGCGAGGCAGTTTCAGTGCAGAGTCCTCCTCTTGACATTTTGGCTGAAGCTGGAAACTTTCCTTAACCTCTGAAACCACCTGCTCACTTGAAGTGACGTGTGTGATGTCCCATCAGGTGAGTGGATGGGACTCAGCACTGCGGAGAATTGGATAGTGTGCACTATGTGGGATATTTACACCAGATATTTCACAACAAATAACTTTTTCCCACATTCCACACCTGCCTAGTCCCATACAGAGTGTGAGATTCAAACCACTGTAATCCTCCTTCATGCTCCCCTGAAGCTACAACATGTCTAGAGCAAAGACCTGAGGCTTCTTCCACTTCTTCTGTGAGGTGAAGTTGTTTAATCAGAGCTGCAATCCCCTGAACAGCTGCATCTATGTGTCTGTGAAAAGTGCTTGCTCAAGAGATCAAAAGAAGCCATAATAAATATACAGCTTACCTCAGCTGCAGAGTCACAGGAGTGGAGAGACTAGCCTCTGAGACACCGATTTCTTTACATAAAGTCTTGCAGTGGGCTGTTCATGGAGTAGGTTCTCCCCTGCTGCTGCACTGGCTTGAGTAGATAATAGTTTTTTCCTCTACAGATGAACTTGCAGGACTACCATTTGGTTAATTATTGATGTTCCATTAGTGACTAGAGGCCCTGGCTCTACTGACTGTCACAGGATGAAAGACAACTTGATCCCAAAATAATCTGCAGCTCAGGAATGAAATTTTCAAAGCCACAGAAAGCAGTTTGTTTCCCAGATGATGTTTACACTCTGAAAAATGTTCCTTTAGTGGACAAGAGAGAGGCCCCTCATGAGTCCAGAGGCTTTTTTCCTCACTTGAAGTCCTAAAATCAGCAGTTGGGTTATGAATCTCCCTTGGCACCACATTTAGCTAAGCCTGGCCCAGGGTCAGAGCCAGGGGGCCCATCTGAGCTTGGACGTGGCAGGGGAGAAAAGCTCCGTGGTCAGTCTGCCAGCAGCTCTCTGTCAGAGGGCTGACCTGCCCAGCCACGTGCACTCAGTTTCATTACTGGATTATTTTTTTCCCATGTTTTCACACCATGTTGACCTGAAAGCTTAGCACACTGCCTGCTGCTTCCTCTCGTTCTATGAGGGTGCCCAGAGACTTAACCCACAGCTTTCACATGGCCTTGGTGTTTATCTGTAAAACAAAAGCACTTCTTTAATTTACAGCAGTTTTTAAGGTTCCTCAGCCCTTTGACAGAGTTACAAGATGAGTTGTTTCTTCTCAGGCACTGTCAGGGTTATTGGAGTTAACTTTGGGGGAAAATAAACACTGGCTTATTTTCAGCAATACTTTGCTGCTGGAAGTCCCCAAGCACTCAGTGTATGTTATGATATAGGAGGATTACATTCAGCAGCTCTTATCAAAATAGAAATTATGATCATCCATAGGAATCTATTTTGCCTTCCTATTAATCTAAACATTTTCATTAATTAAAAGCAATGATTATTTTCCCTTTGATTGTTGCACCTACTTTTTTTTCCTAATTTCAAAGTTCTGGTTTCAAGGAGAGGAGATTTACTTCCCATCCTCAGTTTTACTTGAACTTTTGCTTCATCTCTATAATACTTTTTCTAATTATCCTTTTTAATTATGATGATAATGCAGAAGGCAGGCAACATTACTTTATGAATTGTTTGAACTAGATGCAAAAAATAGATTATAATATTGGCTCTCTTTTGATATTCTTATTTTCACATTGTGCATAGAAACATACTAATATGCACTTTTCCAAAACTTGAAGGAAAAAAAAACCTCTTCTCCTGAGAAACAAATAGATAACAGGGAGAAACTGGGTTTGGATACCATTTTCAGATCTTGCTCTTTTCACCCATATTAATGAAAAATCATGCACAAATTATGGGGAAGCCAGGACTTGAACACCTGGGAAAATAATAATAAAATCATTAATAACAATAATAATAACAATAGAACAAATAACAACAATAATAATAAATTTTAACTCTCCCTTTTTATCCTTTTCTCTTTTTTTTGCTAGATGATGTCCAAAAAAGCATTAACATCATGTCTGCAGAGAATCTCCACCAGCTATCTACAGGCACCTGCTGGTTGGATTAACTGGACATTAGGGAGCCTTTGATTTTGGCATCTTTGAATAGATGAGTGCTTTTTTTTGAAGAGTGCTATAAAGTGTACAGTTAAAAGGAGACTTTTATAAGCACACAGAAGACTCCTTGTGTATATTCTGGTCATAATTTTCAAAAAGCTAAAAATGCTTTTTCTTGAAGAATGAAGGAGTTTAAAAGATTTGTTACAAGCTCAGCTTTGAGAGTCCATCAGAGTTATCAAGGCCCATTCTCATACAGAATTTAGCATCCAATCTGAAAGATGAAATTATTTACCCTGTGAGCATTTTCACTTGCATGAAGGGCAAGTTACTGTTTTAAGTAGCCATTGCCACAATGCAAACTCTGGAAGTGTTTCCTGGAGTTCAACACCCTGTGTTCACCTGCCAGTGATGCCTTTTCCTGGTCCTAAAAATTAAGAGCCAGACACAGTTAAGGGAGAAGGGTTTTTACCTCGGTATTTAATAAGGATCCTCAGGGTGCACCACTTCCCCAAGGTGGGATGTGCCTGAATGCCCCCACGGGATAGATTGCAGAAGCCATTTTATAGACCTTGCAAATAAGCATATCTAACAAAGATTCCCCAATGAGAGGAATGATTAGTGTGATACCCTCCCATCCTGAGGAATTCCTGCCTGGATGGGTCTAATCTTAGTTTACAGGACGTGTTCTAGAGAGGACCTTGGTTTCTCAGGATAGAGTGGGGCTTTCTGGCCTCCAACTGCGAGGCCCCCGGGATGTTTGGCCTCTTGGCTTGACAGAGCACCAGGGCTATGCTAAATCATCAGGCTTGAGGAATTACAAGTATGCATGCTAAGAGCACTGAGGATACATAAAAGCTATATAAAAGATATATATAAAAGGTATATAAAAGAAAAGGTCAAAAATCATCATGGCATCACCAGGAACTCTTATCAGCCAATAAATGGAGGCAATAATTTCCACACTGCTACAAAGTCTCTTCCAAAATACTGTTCCCAAAGGCTCCTGCCAAGAAGATTCCTCCCCTGTCTTTCCAAGCTGACCCTCATTTAGTGATATCCTTTGCTGATTAATTACTAAGACAGCAATGCTGAGGAGTATTATGCAACACCCTCTCCACACACATTGGAATCTCCTCACTGCTGTGTTTGTAACACCAGATTTTTTTTTCCAAGGATGAAGTGACATTGGAGAAAACCAAACAAACCCCAAAACAATCTGTTACATTATCTTACTAAAAATAATGCCATTTTATTGAGAAAACAGAACTATATTTCTTTTAGTCAACAGTTCCAATTTTAATTTTTTTTTCTATGACAGCCTTTTAGAAGACATTTATAACAAAGAGGAAAAATAAAGGCCTATTTCCCTGTATCAGAAGATTCTACTAATAAAATTTGCCAGACTTCCTCCCCTGCTGAATCTTGTTCAGTCCTAAAACACCAGCATATTAACAGTTTGTAGATCTTGAGACAAGTAGTACCATCACTATAAATAATATTTATCATTTCAGCCAGAAGGTTCCTCTGAGAAAAAAAAGCCTGTGAAGCATGAGGATGATTATTACCTTTTTTTTGTTGTTTGATTAGAGTTCTCAGTGGCTGCAAACATGGTCCTGATTATCATATTAACCGTTAGTAAAGAATCCCATTCTTAATTAACTTCACTGGAATGTTTCCTTAGCCTGAAGACTCGTAAGTAAATCTTGTTTGTAAAATCCCTTTCAGCCAAATAACCACTTAATTAATTTAAAATTAAGTATGTTTGCTGGGATATTTCTCAGGGAATCGCATTTGAATATTACTATAATATAATCTAGGGAAATGTTTTTCCCCAACTATTAGAACAAACAAACAAACAAACATTTTTCTCGAGTGGATTTTTTTTTTTTAAGTGAATTCAGCCCTTGACCACATCAGAAACCAGAATCCTTCATTTGCCCACCGACTGTAAGGACTAAACCCTGTTCATGTCTCTACATCAGCCTATCCTCCCAGGCAGTCAGAACATGAGGCAGGAGCTGTCAAAGCTGTGCCCTTTCCCAACCTGCTCCTGATTTCAGCAGAGAGTGTGGAGTGATTGCACTGAGCACTAAAAAACCCACAAACACGAAAACTTTAGTCCAGTTATTGCTTTGACCAAGGTGGTGTTTACCTGAGCTGGGATATTTCCTTTGAAAAGGCATATATTCTAATTTAAACCACTCATGTCTTTTGGGGGTAAGAATTCACATTCAGAGGAAAGCAAATTTTGCCAGAAAATAAAAACTGTCTTACAGAGTTCTGTGGAGGGTTCTCATGACAGTAATCCCATTGAGTAACCTGATAAAACAGCTATACAGGAAAGATGAGTCTCTGGATCAGGTTTGGAAACCACCAGGATGTGTCTGAGTTTGAACAGAAATGGTAGTGGCCTTCCATTTTTTTTTCACCAATTAGTCTATTGATAGGGTAGGAAAAAAAAAAAATCAGTGGAAGAGCAATTAGGAAGTTAAATATTCACATCCTGAAGGAATCTGTCAGTCTGAATCCATCTGTTTTGAGGGTTGGGCATTGTCTAAACATTCTGGTTTTGCAAAAAAAAAAAAAAAAATTAAAAATTAGGATATAAACAAAAAGAAATTGTTGCTTATGAAACCCACTTCCCTGCTTTTTTGAGCAATTCCATGTAATCTCGTGAGCAAGGCACTGGGAAGGAAAAGGCTACAATAATCACTACAAATTCTGCATCCTCACCAGCCTACTGATGAGTCGTTCCACAAATTAGCTGTAGAAATCCTTCCTTCTGGGAGGTGGTAAATAAGTGGTGTGAGAAAAGCACTGCTTAGGTAACCAGATCTGAGCAATGAAGGTCCTGCTTGTACTCCTACAGTGGCTTATCACCCCATTTTCATGCCTCCAGATCATACTCACTCTGGCAATTACTTGCTCATCAGAACAGCGCAGTTCAGCTCCCAGCCCAAAGCACTTTATTTATATAACTCTGAGCCGTGCTGAGGGTGAAACACTGCTTCACAGCACTTTTCCTGGTATTTATTGTGCTCTTCAGATCAGAACTACCATGCTGCTTTTTTGCCTTTTTTTTCTAAATCCTTTAATCAAGTCATCAGGAAGAAATTTTAGCAAGACAAAGGGAGAGCAGAAAAAATTACTCCATTAAGAAATGAGAACAGACCTCAACCTGCCAAATTTCCATCACAGTGGGGCTCTGCCCTTGCTGTGGAGGAAGCTGAGAGGGTTGCAGTGATATGTACAGGCAAACAGGAACTCTCTGGGGTGAGTAAGAAAATCAGCTTCAGTAAATTGTAACAAACTCATGAAACAAAACCCAGTGAAGCAAAACCTGCTGTACGGGGTGACTTCTGTTACTCTCTCTAAGTCCCCTCAAACTTAATGCCGGCAGGGTTAGCTGAGTTTGGATATAATTACATAATTTAGTCATGACATAAAAAAGAAAGATAAAAGAGTCATTTGGCCCAGAATTGCAGGGCTGTGTCCATCCCATGGGTGACAGATCTTCAGCTATGACCGGATGTCTCTTGCCAGCTGGGGAAAGACCATGCAATTTCTGGTCTTCCAGATAAGGAAACTTTTTTGTAAGGCCTCAGTTCCTCAAGGTGTTTTTAGTAGGACATGACAAGCATCTGCTTATCAGAGTGATGGGATTTCCTAATTGCTTCTGCTCCAACAGACAGACTGTGGATGAGCCTTCTCTCTCAGCAAAGTGAGAGGATCTGCTAATTATGGCCTGGGTGTTAAAGTAACCTTTGGCACAACGCTGGAGTGTGTTAATTAGGCTGCTCTCAGACCTTCTGTTTGGGCTCTCAGTACAAATTGCTGGTTGGTCTCTGCTGCTGCCTGGAGTGAGTGGCTGTGGTGCAGCCACAGGACCTGGTGAGGCATGGCCTCAAGCAGATATGTTCATGAGCAAGTGAGACATCAACTGGAGGGGCAAAAAGTGAGGAACAGGTGAAAATCCTGCCTCTGTGGCTGCCATTGGGAAATTGTCTGGGTTTTGTTTCAATTCATCATCCATATTATCATTTAGAGAGCATCTAATGACTGCTTGGAAAGGGTATTTTAGCTGTCCACACATTGCAATTGACCTAGAAAAGGTCAATTGATGCCCTACAGAAATCAGCAGGAGCTGATTAAACATGCAGAAATTGTGGTGAACAGTATTGGATGGGAGAAACCAATGTCATTCCACTGACAACTTCACTAGAAACCTGACAGTGTCTGGCTGAAATCATCCAAATACTCTTGAAATGCACTGGAGTTATACCACTGTATTAAGTGGGTTCTAATCAGAGAACACAACTGTGTAAGGCATAAAATTAGCATGTTAATCTTCAAACATGAGAAAAAATTTTATCTGAAATGTATTTTGTTTCACTTAGGCAGATGTGATTCCTCACTTCTGCCACCCTTCCCTCCATTTGTCCTCATGCCTTCCATTAGCAGAATGCTAATGTAATAAAGTTAACTCATTTTGTTGTAGTAGAAAAATTACACCTGAATGCTTGGAAAAATAATCTCTACCTCGGCAAAGGTGGAGATTAAAATAAAACAAAAATTAATCCCTAGAAAGAAAAATTACTTAGCTTAAGCATACAAAAAAAGAAAATGAGAGAAGAATTTTATACATTACCTTAATACTTGCAACTGACAATTTCGGGAACAGTGTCAGAAAAAACAAAATGATGTTTTGCTTTCTGTTTGCAAGGCTGGATGTGAAGGGAAAGGGGAAATAACACTAAGGAATCCTTTAATCTTCTTGATTTAGATGAATATGCCCAAAATACTTGGAGTGATGAATATAACCAAGAGATGGCAGCAGTTCATGCACTATTCATTTACTTAACTTAGTTTGCAAAATATTTTCTTCCTATAAGGTACAAGGAAATTAAGTTGTGTTTAGTTTATCATGCAAATTGTTTCCATTGTTATTAAAGGAAAGGAAGGGATGAGAAAGGAGAGAGGGTGGAATAGTCTGATGAAGGGATGTGGAAATTTGTTTTAGGCACACATCTAATGTCTCTTTTTGGAAAGAAATTATGTCTGTTTGCTGTATAAAAGAGCTAAACCCCAACTCGAGTCAGAAGTCTCTTAAGGATGTCCATGCTGTACAGCTACAGTACCAAGGGGTGAAACACATTTCCTGTGCATCTGCAATGGTTCAAGGACCATAAATCCACATCCCATTTTTGCAGGCAAGGAAAACTGCTACTGTCTGGAGAACTTACATTTGCTTTGAAGGTGGGATGCTCTAACTGATGCTCCAGTGAGCACCTTCAACTTGGCCTCTCCAAGGTGGTGAACTGCTTTGAGCTCAGAGGTGGTGTGCTAAAGAGAGGACTGCAAGGTTCATGTTTGCCTACAAAAGTGCATTAAAAAAGAAACCTCCCTGTACACTGAAACACTGATTTTGTCCCAATTGTGCATACTCTTCAGCACTACATATTGTAGGGGCTAAACACCTTCCAGTGGCTTCCACCTTTTTTTGTCTATGAAAATGGGACATCTGTAAAATCTTAGAGCATTTTTGGACAAGCGAAAGACTTAAAAAAACCAAAATGACCTCATTTGTGAGGGAAGATTACATCAAAGAGAATGTGGAGTGGGTGAAGCATTGCTACAACAGTCAAAGGAAGAATCTGCAATTACTCACTTAAAGGACTGAACAGAGCAACAAAGACATACACCAACTCCCTGATTAATTCAAGGAGGAAAATTTTGCTTTAAGACACTGAGTTAAAACATCTTGAGGGGTTCAGTACATTTTGGTGACTTGGGAAATGATTATTACATCAATAGATCCTTAGATCATAGCCAAGTATTCCAGATAATCATAGCCTTATTTATCTGTCAGGTACATACCTAGGTAAATATTCAGAAAACTCTGAGTTATGGTTGGACTAAAGGCCTTTGCACTGTGATCACTCTGTTCTACCATCAGTCCTTCACAGTGTTAGCATCTTATCCTTTGTTCCCTGCACCAGAGACACAGAGTTAGGCATGACAAAATCCAGAATGCAGATACTCCATCTAAAGTAGCTTTAGGTGTGGTTTAACCCCAGTCTGTGGTCTGAAGGGTGAATAAGTATTGCCCAGGTACTGCAGTTAAAATGATGCTATTCAATAGTTTCAAGGACTTCATTCACATGCTCTCATAGCATGACGTGGAACATTCATCTCTTCATGTGCAACTAAACAAAGAAGTAAAACATAAGGATTGCAATTGTATTATAATAAAATAGAGTACAGTTCTCAAATTCTAGTGGCATTTAAACTCTATTTTTAAAAATCTGAACATGTCAAGATTTATATAATGAATTAATGTGCATTAAAAAAATGGTGCCAAATCAGCACTTCAAAATTAATTTAATGAGCAAAGGTCTGCAAAATTGTTTGAAAAAACTTTTGTATACTCATCATGAATTTAATTCCTAAGTAATGTACCCTTAGATGCTGGTTTACAGGCATAGCTACTGTCGAGTTACAGTTATTTTTGAAATTATCATGAGCCATAAATTCTTAATTTAAGGGATCCTATTCACCTTTTTTCAGTCTTCCACATCTTTGATTTTATGCTAATGTAATGGAATTGATTCTGTTAGGGGCAAAATTATGTGAAGGGAGTTTGAAAAGGAATTTCTTGAACAAATCAATCCACTACTGCCCTAAATGGCAGCTTTGCCTGTTGTAGTCCAAAGTCCCTCTGGGGATCCATGCCTGGAGACATCAGCTTGTCCAGCCAAGGATGGATAGCCACTGTGCCAGGAGCATCAGGAGCAGTGTGGGCCACTGGTCCTCCCTGTAGCTTTTACTGATGTCTTTAATGCCATGAAATACCTAGAAAAGACTTGGGCCCCTAGAACTGACACACTTTCCATCTACATGACTGGATTCAGCTCAGGAAGAGCCTGACAATAACATTTTCATGCCTATATTAAGTCCTTACAAAACCCTTGGTAGAAGAATTGTCCCATGGACCTTTATTGCAGCAATGAGCCCTCTTGTCCCAGTTCCTCAGCTTTCCTAAGCCTACTTTTGTCTGTTGTGGGACTGAGCATTATCACCTTAAAGTTGGCTCATTCTATCCAGGCAGTTAAGGGATGCTTAGAAATACTGGACATGAGCAAAGCATTCCTGGGAAGACCTCAAATAAAATTTATGTGAAAAATGCAAAGCGTGGCTGTAACAGCTGGTTGAAAATGCAGATAGCATGGAAAAAGAAAAAAGGTAGGCTGGGAGACCTGCAATTTATGAGGAGGTCTTTCCACGTAGTCAAATCTGTCTTAGTGCCAGCAATGTAGGAAGTCAGTGGGTGTCTGATTATCATCTCCTGACAACAGAAAAATTACCATTGTAACAATTTTTTAAAAAATCAGATGAATTTTAAAATGATAATTGAGTATAAATATAGCAGTATATATATAGCATTCTTTGCTTTTGGTTTGGTTTTTTTTTTTTCATTTCCTTCCACCTTGCTTTCTTATTCAAAAGTTTCCCCTTCTCATATCATTGGCAGTTTGGAATAGGGATAATGTATTTTGTCTTCAGCTTAAGTTCAGTATGTGTTTCTGAACTACTTGGCAGGGGGTGAGGGGAATCCCTTTGTAAGAGCTTCTAAATACATTCAGTATCAATTTAAACTATTAGAGGAAGTTAAATAAAAATAATTAGGATATTAAAATACTTTGAGCATTTCCAATCACTGGTTTATTGCAAACCTGGATATTTTCCAAGAAACAATAATAGAATGAATACATTAGAATGTTTCCTTCCACTTAATGTGAGACCATTTGCTCATCGAAAGATGATTGATAACTTGCATTAAACACAAAACACTGATTTGCAGACAAGCTTGAGGAGGGGCTGGAAGGAGAGGAGAATAAATGTCACATTAACAAAACATTACACAGATGCACATTCACACACAGTAAGTGTATTAACCAAATAAAAAAGAAAACAACATAAAAGCTTTCATAGCACCTCTTCTCATTAGAAAAATATACTAACCTTGTGCAGAGTAACTGCTTAATACACCCTGGCACTGGGAAAGAGAGATATTTGGAGACTCTGATTGCTCTGCACCAGTTCATAAAAAAGCAAGGGCAGAGTACAGGGGAAATAAATATAAGCTGATTGCAGTTATTGGCTCTGTCTTTTTTCCTGATTTCTCTACCATCCTTCTTCAATGTGAAGAATAATGTCTTCAAAACTCTGTGGCCTGCTGGGACTAGGGAGCATAAATAAGCTGGCAGTGTGCAGGTGTTGGTCTGTGGGAGTTTCCATGCTCTTCTCCCTGCCACAGAAGGGGTCAGTCTCTGGTAGCTGCCACATTCAGGCTTGGGGCACACTCCAGTGTCCAGCCTTACAAGGGTTTGTTCAAGCCCTGGTGCAGTGCCCAGCAAGGCAGGGTCACACACAGGGCTGTGCATGGGCAGGGCCCAGCCAGCTGGAGAGAGCAGGGCTGCAATCAAAACCCTGCCCAGTCTTGAGCAAAATACCTTGCTCGGTAGTAATTTTTTTTTGTTCCTTCTGGGACAGAAGGATTTTAATTTACTGCTTCTTCCTATTAGCTTTCCTCTTCTTTCTTTTCCTCCCTCCTGAACAAAATGAGTGAGAATTGCTGTACTGGATCAGACTAAGTCTGCCTATCTCAGATGTATCTATTTGCAGATTCTCATTGAATATAAGGAACAACAGAAACATTCAGCCACCTGTGGAACAATCCTTCACCTTTCCTGAAGCAAGAACGAATAGCAAACCCCTTTTCTGTTCAATGGAGTCTCTGCTTGGGTGATCAGGTGTTCACAAACTTGCAGTATCCCCCCATGTGCCCAATGTAGACACTACATAGGAGTCTAGTTCCTGCTGTAAAGATCCTTTCACCTTAATCTCCTAAGGAAATTAATCTGTGTAAACAGTGTATCCCAGCAGAGACAGAAAGGGAATGAAGAGTGCAAGACATAGCTACAGCCTACATAAATGGGGAAGAGAAGAACTCTTGTGTAGTGAATTTGAATCAAGGATGAGCATTTTTGAATCAAGTGAACATGATGCTGCCAAAAGAAGGCTCCGGGAAAAATGTGTATTACAGAATAAACAAGAGAATCCTGAGTAGAGATCAAGATGCTGGATTTACTTGGCTTTTCATAGTGCTGTAATTGCAGCAGGAATATTATGTTCAGGTCTGGAGTTTGCAATTCAGGAAGGATATTACCCATTGCTCTAGAAAGAGGAATGAATGAATCACTAAAAAGCATGCCCCAAAGACAAATATTTAAAGAATTAAATCTAATAGTTTTTAAAAGAGGTGGAGTAGCTTCATTCCATTTCATATGGATTTCAGTGGGGAGAATGATTTTATTACTCAAACTCAAGCTGATATAGCTAAACTAAACCCAGGGATTAGAATCCAAAATTGAACAAACAATGTGTGATAAGATACATATTTTTAATAAGGAAGATATTAATCATTACAATAGCAAAACAAGAACTTTCACAGGATCACTGGGTAATTTTAGATGAGCATCAAATGCTTATAGATTTTGCTTGCCTTTGTTTTCTTCCCAGAAATATTCTTTAAAAGAAACTTGAACAAAATGTAGTTCAAACTAGTTACAATATTCCCATTATATGAGTAATCCCTTAGAAGTGCATTGCAGGTCCCTTCTGGGTTTTATGATATAGAAGCTGATGACTCCTGAAATACTTAAGGATGTTTAGCTGCACCTGGTGGAGCACAGCTCTATCTCTGCAAATATATTTCAGTGCCATGGCAAAGCAAAACCAGACCTGATGCAGTGGACCATTGATATTTGAAAGTAAATCCTTTGGTTTTTAATTTATATGCCCTAAGATCCCTGTTTAAAAATGTGTTTCGTTTCTCATAAGTCACTGCATAACTCCCTGCTAATCCCCCTCATTTACACTGAGTATTAGCTTTATAGAAAATGGTACTAATTAATCCTGCATAACTGTAATTTAGTGGCTGGGCTGCTCAACAGCATGAGAATTAGCATGGCACTGGGTGCTGGGTTATCAGATCCATTTTCTGGGTAAGTCTTATTATGTTCTGTAGGATGGGAACAGCACACAATGAATTTAATTGCACACCCTTTCAATCAGTGTGCTTGTAAGCCTGGGAACTATCTTAGCTCTTTCACTTCACAGAAAGCATTGCTTTTTCTGAAGCTACCCTTGCATTATACTTGACTAGCTGCTCACTCTCCTTGGACACCAGTTATTGGTGGTAGCTAATGACTAATGACCTTGCCTGCAAGGTCATATTCCTGGATGACACCCATTTATAAACATTCTCTCAAAATAGTAATGATCAGGAGTAAAGATTATGATTTACAGCAAACAGCCCACTTTCTGAATGCAATATAAACATATCACAATAAAAGTAATATTACACTAATAACAGCATTGATAAAAAGATTGAATAAATAAAAATAAATAGATAAATAAGCAAATATAATCTCAACCTCACTTACTGATGAAGTGTGATGTTGTCACACATCGTTTTCCCCAAAGGGACATTACTCATTAAGCATTGCCCATTAAAAGACCTGGCTTATACTCCTGGGACTGGCAGTGACCTACCTTAATGGATCCCTCATTTCTCTGTCTGACCCCTCTACTGCTCTTCTTCCCTGGTTTTGCTCAGTTTCCTGACACCAATGCCCCCACAGAAACCCACCCCACGGAGCTGGCTCAGGTTGGCTCAGTACTGCCAGTGGCTATGAGGAGCAATTTGAAGGAGTGCCTCAAATCTACAGCAGCCTTTGGAAGTTCTTCTCCAGGATACACAGTAATGAGGCTCCTAGTTTTGATTGCTTGCTTAAGTACCTCAAGTTCATTAAAAGATCTGTACTTATGCCTGCTTATTTCTCTTCTTTTCTCTGTCACCTAAGAAAAAGGGGATAGCATAGTAAGAGAGGCTTTTAGGCTAAAACGTTGGGATTATAGAGATATATCACTGTATTTCACCAAGAAAGAAAAAAAGCAAGCCCAAGCAAGTGAAAATAGTCAGATGTGAGAAAAGCAGCACAGGACTACAAAGGGAATGTTGGAGATTCTCCTTGTTTCATTATTTATATTTCCCCACAGTGGCAAAAAAACACATTCCTATATTCCATATAAAATATAATGCACTTAATTGATCTAAGTAATTTCAAGGCTGCTGAATAGCAGAAGCCTCCAGAGTGGAATATTCTGACTTAATGATCACATAAAATTGCTCAAAGTGTTTTTAATGTCATTGTAATTTCTGAGTTTATTTAATAGTTGAGGGGGAGAGAGGGTGACATTAAGAGTCATCTGTGTGGCTTGCATGTCTGTATATAACAAATGAGACATGCCTATGCCACAAGAACCATTATTTTAAAATGGCTGCAGTAAAAATGCAGTTATACTGAGCATTTGCTTTAGGCCATGACACACTTTAATGAGAATGATATTGCATTAGGATTCAGGACACCTCAGATTTGTTTCTAAGGGTTTGACCTTTCAATAGCCAGATCTTTTTTTGATTCCACTGATTTCTTGCTCTTTCTTTCCCATCCTCAGCCATCCAGTTCATAAAAACTTCATCTAAGAGCTGTGCAGTTGAAATCCACTTTACACCTAGAGAGTAAATGGTAAAAAAACTTCTTTATATGTATATATATTCATAGAATCATAGAATCGTCTGAGTTGGAAGCAACCTTAAAGATCATCTCATTCTAACTCACCTGCCATGGACAGGGACATTTTCCATCCAGCCTGGCCTTGAGCACTTCCAGGGGTGAGGCATCCACAATTTCTCTGGGCAAACTCTTCCAGGGCCTCAACACCCTTACAGTACAGAATTTCTTCCTAACATCTGATCTAAACCTACCCTTTGTCAGCTTAAGGCCACTTCCCCTTGTCCTATGCACATGTCACATGCTCTTGTGAAAAGGCCCTCTCCAGACCTCTTGTAGCTCCTTCAGGTACTATAAAGTGCTCTAAGGACACCCTGAAACCTTCTCTTCTTTAGGCTGAAACCCCCACCTTTCTCAGCCTGCCTTTATAGGAGAGGTGTTCCAGAGTCATCTCCCTCACAAGTTGCCAACAGCTGCCTTTCATCCCAAATCATCAAAACCATGGTAAACTTCAAACACTTCTTCTCCACTGGCCTAAGGCCAGACTCCTCTGCAGAAGAGTGTCAAGACATTGACAAGCCAAAAGTGCAAAGCCACTCTGGGTCTGTTTTGAAGCCCAGGTGGGTGTGATGTAGGCAGTCTGCATGGGCACTTCTTTCAAAACAATGATCCGTGGAGCAGCAGCACATCTTGCTGGGTACCTTTATTCTCCCCAGCCTTGTGTTTGCTTGCAGTTCAAGTCTTTTCCCCAATTCCAAGGCTGTTCAGAATTATTTTGCAATATAAAAGAAGAATTAAGATTTTAAATCTAATTTCACACTCTTCTCCTACCCCTCTGGTCTGTTTGAAATTGCTTTAATCTCCTCTCAACCTTCCATTTTTTTTTCCTATTGGACGTGTCTAATTTGCCTCATTTCTAAGTCATGATGATATCCTCAAGACACCAATTCATAACTTCCTCATGTTGAAATTGTTCATTAAAATCTAATTTTTTCCATCTAATTCTGACTTTTGAGCTAATGAAATCAGAGTAATTATAAACATCCATCTTGCAACATTGCATATTGACATTTGAATATAAAGACTCAGAATGGAAGAAAAGCATCACTGGAGAACTTCTCTATCTGCAAAAGTGAGCAGC
The DNA here is from genome assembly GCA_020086605.1 of Lanius collurio. Classification (NCBI taxonomy): domain Eukaryota; kingdom Metazoa; phylum Chordata; class Aves; order Passeriformes; family Laniidae; genus Lanius; species Lanius collurio. The sequence goes on along the minus strand of JACBWW010000010.1, from coordinate 22,860,394 downwards.
TCAATCATAACTATATAGATTAAAATGCTCTCCTCTAAGTTCATCTCACTATTAACTTTATACTGCCATTAAAGTTTGTCTGAACATCAACCATAAGGGACCATATCTAATTTCACATGAGATATGTTTGGCTTGCTCAGATCCATTATTTAACAAAGAGAACTGAAATAAGCAGAAAGAAAGGTACAGCTCATGCTGTATTTGATCCAGAGTTCAACAGGAGCTTTAACATCTTCCAAAAATATTAGAATATATTGAAGGAAAGAATCACTCAGGAGAATTTTTAGTACTTTTTTTTCTAGTCTTATTTTAGTTGATTATTCTAGACTACATTAATGGCTGAATTTTACAGGCTCACACTATACTAAGAGTCCCTGTGACACTAAATAGCTATCCACAATCTTATAAGATTATAAGAAGAATTTATTCATACTCTTAATTTTTTTTCAACCTGCAGTAAAAGTCATAGACAATGAGGGATGTTAATATATTGCTGCAACAGTCTGAAAAATATAAGGATGGGAAGGGACAGTCAGACTTGTTATAGGTTAAGGTATCATCACCACATGATGGGGTTGTGATCCTGCTTGCAATTCTGCAGTGACAGATCCTTTCAAAACAGAGTAGTTTGGAAAGAAGAATGGCAATTCTGCAGATACACCATTTTAAAATAAGCTTTGCAAAAGCAGAGGTAAGGTATTGTAAGGATGATCAAATAGGTACATTGTTATCAGAAAAAGAAGATTATTGAATACTATTTAAGTAATATGATCCGTTTGCATAAACTTCCTGTTGTTCCCTGCCTAGTTTCTTGCCAAACTGCTGTGTGAAGTGTGGGGATGCTCACTCCTCATTTGGGCTCCAGTGAGGCAGCCAAACCTCAGATTGCATTGCAAATGGACCCTGCTGGGCTTCCAGGTCCTGCTCACAGAGCCAAGAGTCTGGATGAGCTGAAAGCCCCAGCCCAAAGCAAAGTTCATGTCCTGACTGTAATCTGCAATCTGAGAAGCAAGGTTTGAACTCTACTACAACTGGGAATTGACTAAAAGATGATAGTCAGTGGAGAAATTTAACTGGTTTTTTTTTGTATCTAAGAGCTTAGACTTAAATTAGGCCTTAGATTAGACCTTATTCTAATTTTTCAACATTTTACAAACTAAGACTTTTATGTTCTGTAGCCTTTAAAAAAAAATTATTCTATTTTTTTTCAAATGAAGCAGCAGATATAGTCACTGAGCTCCTGGGAAGAGCAAAGACACCAGACAGATATTCTTCACTCACAGTGCCTCAGCCACAACAGGGATGTTCTCTCCATATTTTGCACAACAACACAGAAGAGAAGTTTGTGTAGTGAGGGCAGCTAAAGTTGTCTTTGCCAGTCCCCACAACGTACAATTACTTTGATTCATGCAATCTGCCTCTGTGATGAGATGTCTCATGGTAAATACATAATAACCACCAAGACAACTATTTAGTTATTATGGGGAGATGATTCTAAATTCATTTTCATCAAAAACTTCAGGATCAGCTTATTTGATATTGATTTTTGATGGCAAAAATACTCCTCTTGGCAATGGAGCAATGGGTTCACAGAACAAACCCAAGGGACACTTGTTTCAGACCCGACATCAGTCAAAGGAGAATATTCTTCATGGACACTAAGTCACTGCACAGGGAGTGGAGAATGGTGTGATTCAGCAGCAGAGTAAGAGAGTCCTGCAGGTAAGAGCAGGTTCAGGCAAGTGTTCCCTGAGGATGAGCACTGCCTGATCCTGCAGAAATTTGCAGCTGCAATTTTTCAAGCCAGATTTGTGAGCCTGAGTCTACAGATTTTGCAGAGCAGGTCCTGACTGAGATAACTGGTGGGACACTGACATTGGTTGGCAGCCAGAATTGCAATGACTGCATTTATCATTCATTAGCTCTTGTGAAAACAACATAAGAATTTCACCTTATGGCAGTCAAAAGAGAAAGAACCTGACACTTCCTACTACTCAAATGTTTGTCCTGTTTCAAAGCAGGGAATATTGAGCCTCTATGGCAGCCTGCTGGCTCTGATTTTACTTGGAATAATGCATAAGGGTTACTCTGGAAGCCAACTTTCTTTTGGAAATGAAAAGTGTCTTGAAATTGCTGAAATTGAGTATTAACATGAACAGAAAAAGGCTCAAACAATGCAGTCTTACAAGAGCTATCATTTACTTCTGTTGCCAGTTCAGTGGGGTTAACACACTGTACTTCAGAGGCACTGGCACATAATTTATCCAAAAAATGTAAACAATAGAATGAACATTTTCAAAGCACTGAACTGGGAGAACAGTACTTACAATATCTTCAGCAAAGCTAATGAAGAGAGGATATGGAAAAATGATCTGGACCTTGGAATGTCTTTGCTTTCAACTCAGTGCTCAGTCAAGATTTTGTACCAGAAAGGACCAAGTCAGGGATTGCCAGGGCAGTTAAGCCAAACTAGGTCCCCAGTGCAGCCTAGAGCTAAACAAAGAGCTGGTGTAATTGTGTGATGTCTTCCTCTGGGCACTGAGATCCACAACCAAAATTGGCAGATCCAATGGTGGCTTGTTTGTCCCACCTTAAAATCCTAAAGATAGGATAATTCTTACAGGATCAAAAAGGCAGCAGAACTAAGGGGAATTGATCCTCTGGTGCACTCAGGCCTATTTTCTAATTTTCATTTGCATGATTATCTGAGCCACTGTCTTTGGTGCAGGGCCCACATACCCATGCCAGTAGCCTAAGTGCTGCTGCCAGCAATTTGTGTAATTCATCAAGAAACCATGAATTTATTTATTGAATTCATTATTGAATTTATCCTTGCATCCCATGACCTATGATGCAACTCTCCATATAACACTATAAATAAGCCATCTCTGCTCACCAGGCTTTTCCCCAAGCTTAGACACCACAAGCACGTGAAGAAAAGACCATGAAGCCAAAGAACATAACTGTGCTTTTTAAAAGGTCTTGGCTGGCATCATCTCACCTAAGCAGGAGGTCTGATTAGGGAGTCTGGTCACCTCTGGCACCTCATGCCTTCAGTGAAGAAACACACATTGATCTGAAGAGATATTTTGATCTCAGGTGCGGCTTCTCCTGTCAAGGCTCTTTTCTCCATTTCTTGCAGTGGAAGTCCATGACATCTGGGCACCTGACTTGAAAAACTCGGTTTTTTCCCACTCAGTATGAGTTGATAGTCTGTGGTTTTTGCATTGTTCCCATTCTCTAGCATATTATCCCTATTTCTCTCCCTGTGAATCTTCAAATTCTTTCTCTACTTTTAACTTATTTCCATCTCCCACTTTGTCTGTTTGCAGTATTCTTTCTCTTTGATTCTTTCTTTCTTGCACATTGCACACTCAGCAGTTCAGTTTCTTTGTGTCTCTGATAATGTGTTATGTATTTAAGTGGACAATCATTTAACAGGCAGTTTTCCCAAAACTGTCCTTGAAGAAAGTAAAAACTGGCCTAGAACTTATCTGCTAATATAAAATTTGATTAATTCTGTTAACTGAAAAGAAATATATATATATGTATATAGTTACAAATTTTGTCTTTGAACTGCAAATTTTTCATGTCAAAGAATGCAAACAAATGGTTTAAAAGCTAAAAAATATTTTCCTTTGAAAGGAGATTTTTAAATTATTATGTAACAGTAAAAGAGCACAAGTCAAGAAAATGGAAAAAAATCTCTAAACTATTAATTACAAGTATAAAAAAATACCTCAGTGAGGTTTAAAATGAATATTTTATTGTTTTTTGGAATTTATACTTGTATTTTTAAAAGTTTTTTGCCATTAAACTGTGAGCAATTTTTAAAATCATTGGTCTACCAGAGAAATAAAAGATCTATTACTCACCAGATTTTGTCTTCTGTTCCTCCTTTCCCTTCTATTTTTGAATTGTCAATTCTCTCTTTGTCTGGCTGCCATCGATATTATATTGTCTCTACATGATCTAGTCCAACCTCTCACACAATAGCACTCCCTGGTCTATAAACACCAGCAAATTAATGCTATATTCGATGGAGTGAAGCAGTGCTGTTGACAGAGATTGAGGACTAGCAATAGAGAAATCATAGATGAATTTGCAATGTGAGAGCAGCGAAAGGAAGGGGATGCAATCTTAGCCTATGGTCAGAGAGACATTACATTATGGAAAAAAAAAAAAAAGCCAATAATTTTCCTCTGTACAGCTTGACTATGGCTGCACCTGGGCTGTTATATTCATTCATTCCAGGGCACTAAAAGGGATATCGACAAAGGGGTTTTCAGAGAGAAATGCTGTAGCAATTGGAGAAAGTTTAAATTAGATAAATAAGACAGCTGTGCTCCTCTGGGCAGCATGGGACAAACAGGAGCATAGCTGGGAGCTCAGTGCATGCTGCCAGGGGGATTGGGGGGTGGAGCAGGCTTCCAGGGAAGGTCAGAGCATCCCTGATCTGCATCTGGTCTGCAACTGCATCTGTAGCTACAGCTGCACCAACATCCTTCCTTTTCCTTCAGGATAAAACCTTCTGGAACTGTTTTCTCAAACAGAGCTGCAATAGCAACTTCCTCCTTGTCTGTGGGCAGAATATTTACCCTCAGAAGAGCAAAGCTGCAGCTCATCTGCCAGAAGTTAGAGATCTCTGCCGAGTTGCATGGGCTGCACCTTTGGGAACCGTTCAATTCTTCGCTTTTCACAGCTGGGAAGGGCAAATGCCACAGATGGGTGAGCTCAAAAAGCTATCCTATTTTCACTTCCCACTTTCACATCAGAACTTGGCGCAAGATACTTAAAGAATGGGCTACAACAAACAGGATTAATAATGGAATAATGCAAGACCCAGCCGAGATGAAGGTCCTGATATTCTTTGGTTGTTCAAATATGTACTGTGGAAAGTTTTGAAATATCAAGCATTTAAGCAAACATCTTTTGAGAGCATTTAATATGTTTGTATCAGATTATGCAGAACATTTGCTTTTCGTGATACTTTTAGAAGATCTGCACTGCTCATGACCAAGCTATAAATTGTATTTCTGCATGCAATCTTCCCCCACCAAAGACACACAGCAGGCTACTGCCCTAGCCCCAGAGACTTTCTCTCTTGGTTTCTGTGGCCCATCTGAGGAAGAAAAACTTTTTGCAGCCAGCTACAAGGATTTGTGAGTTGAGGATAGATATAGGAATGAAATTTCCATGTTGATCATAGGAAGAACTTGATTTTCCAGAGTTGACTTCTGGTGCAGGGAGCACGACATACAGGGAGAACTGCCATAAAGACAGAAAACCACATCCCCCCAAGTAGATGGGAAAAGGATATGATCAAGCATTTCCCAGCACTTGGCCTCTTTAAGAAAAAATTCACTGCCCTCAATACTTAGCTCTGTTAAGGCCTTATTCTCTGTCTTAATTTCCTTTCTTGTGCACTGTGTCTCTGAAGACACACACTCAAGAAACCAGTAGCTACCTGGTGAAGCTAGAGAGGTGTGGTGCAGTGGAAGGCTGGCTCTGGAGGCCACATCTCCAGGGAGAGCCCATCTGAGAGGTTCTGTGATCTGCAAGAGCACAGAGGAAACATGAAAGCATGGAGGATTTAATTGGATGTATCTGACCTGAAAATAGCCTCCACTCAGCTGAATGTCCTCAGTGGAAGTATGTGGTGACAGCAGAAATACTGAATTAAATGCTACAGAAAGAAAATAAAACTGTTGTCATTTGATAGGTAGAGGACGTATGTAGGAGATTTTATTAGGATAATCAGGAAAAATCAAAGTCTAATGCATACAGCCAGGAGGTATTTGAAGTTAAGAATTAGTTTTACAGTAAGAAGTAGAACTTGCTAACTGGCTCAACTATCATTTAGGAATCCACAGTGAGATGGCTAATTTATTATACAAATTAGATCAAGGCAGAATAAGGCATTCTGTTTAATCATAAAGATTTGCGGGTGGAACTCTTTTATTTTTGAGCAACACAGAATATTCTATAAAGTCAAATCCTTTCACTTAAATAAAGGTATTAAAATAAGGGGGAGAAAGCGAAAGAGGTCTCTGTTTCATCAGGGTTACTTTTAAATAGTTAATCTTTAACTCATTGGGTTTTTCATGAGAAAAACTGTCTCAAGTTTCTCTTGGAGCTAACTTAGCTGCTATATGGTGGGAGAAGTGGCTAGTTAAATGGTTTAAATAAACTAAGGAAGGTCAGGATTTCTTGTCAATATTTCTGTCTGGGGAATAAGTATATTTCCTTTTTCTCTACTCTCTGAATGTAGTATCTATGTATGATACTAGCAACATCAGCAATAAGTTGAATACATGCTTGATTCTCCAGTTGGTTCACAAGTGCAGATAATTCTTATCTTCACAGTTAGGAACAGTGTCTGCCAGGAGAGAAATCTGCAGTACATTTCAAGTGTTTGTCACAAGAAGCTGAAGTGTGTGCTGTACTATTTCCTTCAAGGAATTCTGTGTGTTAATCTGGTTAGTGGCCAGATTTGTGAGGATTATGTTAAAACTGTAGTCCTCCAGTCAGTAAGATACCTAAATCTCTCTAAATCCTGACCCCTTCCATGTTTTACCTGGCCTGTGATTGCTTTCTCAACTCAATTATGCTGTGGGAAGGATGCAAAGATAATGTGATTCCTTAAAATTCTCAGGTCATCCTGACCTCCACTGCTTCACTAGAAATAGACGGAATGAATGAAATATCAGCCACCCGAGTCATTTTCTCTCCTTATTCCAAGAAATTTGAGAGGGAAAGTTATGGAGCAGGTGAGACCAGACAGATGAACACTGCTTTGTCATTGGGAAAGCAGCCAGTGAAGTTGACTTCAGACCTGTTTTTTCCTTTTGTTGTCAGTGAAGTTCAGCATGTGGCATAATGCACAAGACCTGGGCATACCTTGACTTTTAAAGGCCTGCTCCAAACGTTTATGAAGTGAAGACAAACTATCTACTGATTTCAGAGGCTTGAGATTTGCTTTAAAAGATCCAGACACTCATCCAAAAATTCCTGGATTTTAGAGATGCTTCTGTGAAGAGTTCCTTGGGGAAGTGTAATTATTTTTAATCAATTTTTTGGGATTCACAGAATAAGCTGCTGTTGATTACATGATTTATCCATGCTCTCCACAGACTTGGTGGGGCTTCATGTATTATTTTACAGTGATTTTTGCTTATTATGGAAACTGAATAATAATAGTTGTTTCAATTACAAGCCTATTAGGCAGGTAATTGACAACACAAGTACACTATGAAGTTACACTCTGCTTGCTCCAATACAAGTGCTGCATTGTGGTTTTAGGCAGGCAGTGCTGATAATCAGTGAATTAATTATTTCCTAATTAACTACTTCTGTCAGAATCCCAGCTTCACTCAATAAGGAAGTTGGCCAAGGGTTCGTTTGGCTCTTTGCTTTCCCCCTCCTCTTTATCATCTCCCATGATGAGGAACTGTTCATCTGGATAGGAGTCTTACCCAGACCCTGGCAGCAAATACATACTGTTAGCTGCAATGCAAACAATCAGATCTCTAAAGCTCATAGCTGCAGAATGTCACTGTGAATAAAAGAGTGACAAACTGGATTCCAATTCTGACCCTTGAGAGAGGCTTCTAATGGAGTCAAGAGCCTAAACACTCTCAAAGACTTGGAAGAGTTGCAAATGAGATCTCAAATGCTTTACAAGTTTTAACTCATTTTCCTAATGCATCAGAAAAGTCAATAGTGATCAAATCCTCTGTGAAAGGATACACTCCATATATTTTTTTTTAAAAGCAAGCACAATATCAGCATCAGAATCCAGGTGTTCCTTATGTCTTCCTTATATCCATCAGGAGAATGTACAAGTTTTAAAAAGCTTTCGTCTATCAAAATCTGAACACAAAAGAAAAGCAAGAACTGTCCTCTCTGAAAATTTTTAACCATCTTTTTGAGCAAGTGATCTATTTATGTTATCTCTGAAACCTTTGTTATACATCAGCTGTGAAAGACTTATGGTGGAGACAATGAGTAAGATTCTCACATCCCAATATTAAACCTTTCAGCTTTCCTAGGCAGCTACATAAGATAGAAGCTGAACTTGTGTTTCTCAAAAAAATTCTTACAGGTGCTTTTCATCAAATCTTCTCTTAGTATACTCCTGACCAACTCAGAGTGCCTTTATGAGCTCTTGCTTAGAGACAAATTTCTGATCTCCCATGGTGAGAGATCATAGGTACATTCTGCATTCAAATGTCTGAACTGTCTGCTGTGGAGTTGCAAATGCTGTCATACCAGTGCAGAGAATTAGCTAACCATAATTTTTTGTCTGGCTGCCACTGCTCTTGTTGCTTTCATCACCAAAGATCACTGCAAATCTGCAACATGTAGTGTGTTCTATGTCATTTCACTCTATTTTACTCATTTAGGTGTGCCCTCCAGCTTTTCCAGGACAGGAGGTGCATGAAAAGTCTCCTCTTACAGTAAAAATTTCTCTTTAATCTCTGAATCTCTGACTATAAATTGGCTTTTAATTAGCAGTTTGATCCATTTTGTTCAGAGAGATTTTAGTAAGACAAATAAGGAAATGAAATTTGTTTCATCTTTTCCTTCAAAATGTCGCTTCTCTTGTAGCAGCTCAAAAGCAAAAGAAAAAAAGAAACAAGTACTACTTTGATACTGCCAAAGTCCAGAGAATATGAGAATGTTGTTGGATAACAGGCACAGCAATGAAGACAAAATACTGCTGTCCTTGTTCCTCACTATGTGCATTGCCTGTTTCCCTGCCCTCCAACACCACTCTTTGGACTGAAGAACGAGGCAAGACCTTCTCACCCAGCATCTGCTCCCGGTAAAAGGACAGATAATTAAGAGATCTGCATACAGAAAACAGGAGATATTTGTGATGGACAGGTGATTTTCTACATTAGCCATATTTTAAAGCTGTCTGTTTTATCACTGCTCAAGGTTTTTAGGTGCAGTCATCATTACTGACAAAGCAAAGCACTGGGGCACTATGAAATGCAAGTTTAGCTGCAATCCCAGTTATCCTGCTGATCCTAATCCCTCCAATCATGTAATGGCATGTGATTGGCAACCAAAAATCAGCACAATATTGGATTTCCCATTCACTAGGCTGCCAAGAAACTTGTTTAAACTTTTTCATGATACAAAACCAATCCCAGTTATGAAGCCCTCCTCAAGATTTCAGTCTTTCAGGGGGTATGTATGCAACACTGTCTATAAACATTTCTGGTTGAAAAAGTCCTTGAATGAGAGATTCATTTTCTCAAGTATTTTGAATATTCCTAGGACACTGGAGACCTGACTTTAAATAATTTTATTATTTTTTTATTATTTAACATGCTTATTTATCATAAATGATATTATATTATTTAAATTTATTTATTATTTATTTGCTTTACCTGAGTTGTTTATTTAAGCTTAAATTTCCAAGTGCAAGTTTATTTTTTAGTTTAATATTTAATTCTTAGATTCTGGAATAATGTGGGGATTCTAGCTGTTGTTTTTTGGGGGGGTTCTTTTGTTTGTTTGTTTGGGTTTTTTTTTTTCTTTTTTTACTTCAATTCACAAGATTAGACCTACAGCCCATTTCAGATATTTCTGCCTGGGACAAAAAGCCCGTGTCACCAATGAATGAGGGAAGATGATACTCAGTATCAAAATGATAAATATCTATCAAAAGATAAGAGGTTCAAGCAGAAACATTTAGGAAAAGAAACCTAGTCATCTCATGTCATCTACTTAGAATGATAATGTTACAGTTTATGTGAGAACTGAAATTAAGGTTTCAACTGCTTCTGAATTAGAAAGCGCACATGCACAGAAATTAATGAAACCCAGAAATAGAAAGGACAACAACAATGGGATTCAGAGGGGTTTTGATTATTTCAGCATGTGGCCTAAAACGTGGCAGATTCAGCAAGATGCAGATTTGCATAATGTAATGAGACTGGAACCAAAGTATTAGGAAGACAGACTGAGTGCTAATTAACTAGACACTGCAGTAAAAACACCAGCATGGCAGGAGAGTGCAATGCAGGAAAGCATTCCAGGGACAAATGGATAGCGGTGTTAATTGCATTAGAAAAAAAACAAGCCCTTCTGACTAAAATCCTCTGGAGCTGCTGCTGCAAACTTTAGCACAGCATTTGAGAATTTCATGTTAGCTGGAAGTTGTTTGGAGCTGCAGGTTCCTGACAATTGCTAGACTGGCAAGGACCCTGATCAGTCATTGTCTGAATGGAGCCATCCCAAAGCTACAGACAAAGCAACAGCACTGAAATGGACAACAAGAGGTAAATCCTCCATCCTCTCTAGAAATGCCTGCTGTTTGTATCGTGCCTTGTTTTCAATCTGTGTATGCAGAACACTGGAGGTACTCTGTACAGGACTCCATGCCCTCTTTGTGTGGGGTTCTGGCTGTGTGCCATGGCTGCTAAGGAATAGTTTGTCCCTCTTCCCTTATTCTGAGAACTGAAATCTGAGACTGGGATTACTGTCTCTTGTGCATAGAGCATCCCTAATCACCCAGAAAATCCTAATGGTTTTGTATGACTTTTCTTGCCTCCAGGATTCTATAACCAAATTGATAAAAAGCTTTTTTAATAAAAGAATCATTAATATTTAACTGCTGGCATTAAACTTAGAATGTATGTGTGTCTATTTTACACAAATGTCTGCGATCATCTATCAATAATTTAGGCACATGAGTTTCTTTAGACACCTCCAGCAGTTGTATTAACCCAGTCCTCTTTTTCTTTCTTTCTGAGGTCTGAGCAACTGTGGATGTGTAGATAACTGTAAGAGGGAAGAAAATTCTGCAGGACTGCTGCGCTCCCGTGTACCACACTCATGGAAAGGAAGGGGAGAAGAAGAAAATGCTTCCCAAGCCTGAGGCCAGCTGCAGAAGCATCTTGTAAACCCAAGCAGCAGTATTTTATGGTTTTAACTCTGACTTGCTCCTCTACAGCTGACAGCTAAAGCACAATCACAGAGGTGCAGTCCTCCTTTCTCAAGGGGGAGCCTGGTTCTCCCCTTAACAGCCTGCTCAGAGGAAACAAAGCTCACTTAGAAGCCTCAAGGTGAGCCCATTTTCTGGGAAGAGGTCCAGGAAAACTTTAAGACTCTTGCTTTTTGCTTTCATTAGATATGTGTTTCTTCAAAGAGTGTGTTAGGTAGGCAGGTAAGAGTTCCAAACTCTGCTTAGCATCTAGAAATACCAATGTGTTCATTAGATGTGTTACATTGTACTCCAGGTACTGCCACCTGCCTGCAGAACTGTGCCAGCAGTGAAAAACTTATTTACAAATGAAATTCTGAAATCTGAAAATGAGAAGTCATAGGCAATAGAGAAATTCTGAAATCTGAAAATGAGAAGTCATAGGCAATAGATGGGACAAAAACATTTTGACAATCTTCATTGATAAAAGGAAAAAAAAATTAGTCCCAAATAGTTTGTGCAGTAAGTGACAGACATATTAGTTGAGCAGGCTAGCCAGAATCTTTTGCTGACTTGTTGTGAATGACCACACTCCACATCCCTAACTCCATGGGACCATATTCCTCTTTCATAATTTGCAGCAGAATATCTTGACTTATTGCATCTGGGTCTTACACGTGGAATTTAGACACCTTTTGAAGATCACTTAGAGGAGAACTAGAACTGGTGTTTCTCAATCAGATAAGTGAAGAAATGAATCCCAGCCTGAATGTTTTAGTCAAAATGGAAAGTGAAAAAGGATTGTTCTGCTTGATTATTAACAGATGCCAAAAAGTCAGCCCAGATGCTTACATTTCAGGAGTTTCTGAGATGTGAACACTGAAGTAGCCTTTTCTGTTGATTAGCTGTGGACTAGTGAGGCAACCAGCACCATGGGAAATAAAAAAATATTGTCAACAACCCAAGTTCATCTGCAGACAAATAAGGATGTTGAGATGAAAAAGGCATAAAAGGAAATCCTGTTGAGACGGGAAGAGGTAGGGCAAGGGCACCTCATTTTCTCTCCTCTTCTTTCCCTTCTTTTCAAGCTCATTAAAGTTAATATACATTGAGCCATCCCAGGAGAATTAAAGCTGCTTGTTTTCTATAATGTGATCCACTGCAGCCCTAGTCACTGCCTCCCAGGAAAATAGGGAAGGCCAGAGATTTCTATATACATGATAAAAAAATCTGTCAGCTCCATTTGTGTTTGATATCAGTGAACAAGCAGTTGGATCTGGTGTTTCTTCTTCTAATTTCACATCAGTATTTTCAATCAAAAGATACATATCTTGCCCTGCTCCTATTTCTCCTTAGTGCTGCCACATTCCAGGTATATCTTCCTCTGGGAACTGCCAATGACTTTTTCAGAGGTGAAAGCTGGTGTGTATGGAGTTTCTACTCACAAACAGTACCCACCTCCTTGGAGAGGAGTTCACCTCGTTAGGCAGAATGGACTGTGTCCCTGAACCATAACAGCATGCACGGGGGAAAAATAAATGCTTTCTGACAACATGGATGAATGCACATAATGCTCTTAAATTATTTTGACAGTTTCCTCTGGGTTTCTACTTCAACTTATGAGACCCTTCTCTAGCTCGTAGATGTCCTCCAGGCAGTAAAGTATCGCCCACGGCCATACATTATCTGCTGTATTTATCATCTATACTTGAATTCCTGCCCGCAAATCTCAGGACTAATGCAGCACTCAATCAATGCAGGCAACACATACAGAAAATAGAAAACAGTATGGGGCTGCCTGCTTGGGAAAAAATCTTAATATATCAGTGCGTAGTTATTAACTTCATTTGTTAACGTATATGTCACGGTCACAGCTACACTGTAGGGCTTGAAGCATTCACTGACCTCCTAAGGAAACTCAGCAAATGATTGATTCGAAATATCAGGTGCTAAAACCCTACAAACAACTACATATTTGGATTCGATCCCCAATTATTATTATTTTACGCAGTAAGAAAAAAAGAACGCGAAAAAATATCAGTCAAATGACAGCTATAATTACCTCTAGAGAAATAGATTTTTTCCTTTCTTTTGTGAGGGTGTATCTTTAACTCACTTCTTACTCCTCTTTGAATTCTATTCCTGGCAATTTTCAGAGGATCTATTTCAAACATTTTTTGAAAACGTTTGAAAATATTTGACTAAATTGCTTTATTTTTCAGGGTATTTTTTTTACTCTCATTATCTAAAAGGTTTTGCTCATAATCGCTTGGTGCCACCAATTAACCAGCCTAAACCTGACTTAAAAAGAAATATTTTCTGGAAAAACAGTAATAAAAATTTCCACATCAACATCATGTGTTCTCTTTCAGTCAAGTCTGATCTCATATTTGTGAAAAACATATTAGATATCTTCCTCTCCCAGTATCCAAGTAAATTCTACATTCACATGGAAAAATAATCATTAGATTATTTCTAGCAAATTAGATTAATACCCTAAAAAAGTACAAATCTCAGCAGAGAACGAGCCTTTTCTGATACAAGATCATTTCAATTTGCTCCTGGGCATTTCTCACCCAGAAAGGAACTCAACAAAAACGTCAGAAACGTTTGATATTTCGAGATGTAGCTGACAGGAGAATTCTGGCCTGCTTGGTTGTGGTGGGCTTTGAAATATTTTCTATATTGCAATTCATTGTTTAAAAGAAAAGTAAAAAATAAAAATGGCTAAGTGCCATCAGTCAAAGTTTTAAGATGATAAGAATAATTATATTCCCAGTCCATTAAACTTGTGACACATACTCTATAAATGCTCCAGGGAAAAAGATGCAATATTGTGATGGTAAAACCTGTGTCTGCTAAAGGGAAGAGTGCCACTAAAATAAAGAGAAACATTGTGAAGGAATTGAGATTTTATGAGGTCAAGTATGGCAGGTAAGCATGATGAAATGCTAATTTATATCTTTGCAGTGCAGACCTTGCTCCTACAGCAGGAACTAATCTTCTGCTGTGAGTGGAGGAGAGCCAGTGCTGGAGACAGGCAGCACTGGGTACCACAGCAGAGATGGACAGACCTCTCTTGGAAGTGTTCTGACCAGCCCAGTGCCTCTGCATCAGAATGTTCTTAGCTGCTCTCTCCCAGGGATCTTATCCCAACATGGAGCAATGATTTCCACAGAGCTGAAACTTCCTCTTAGTTCCCTGCAAGATCAGACTGACAGTGAGCAGAAAAGTGGGATAGCATAGAGCAGCAGATCCCTGGTTTGGAGCTCTTGGTAAATCGAGCCTTGAGAAGTCCTAGGACACCCTGAGGCAGGCCAGGCAAACTGGGCAGGACAAGGAAAGAGTCCCTGAAAGGTGATGGATACTGCACAGCCACTCCTCCAGCTCTCTTCTCCATCAGCATTGAGTCTGCTCCCAGCCCTGCTGGAGCTGGAGGATGGTGTTACTTTTAATTTACATGCATGATTTTGTGTTGAGAACCAGTCCATATACTTTATCTATTTTCACACCCAGGCATTTAGATTTGGTAAAGCCAGACATCTCACACCAGTGCTCTCTAAATAAAGCATTCAGACTCTTTCTTTCAAAATGGCATTCTTAATTCCAGAAAATGTCTCTTCTGGAGAACAGAGTCTTTTCATTAATAGTTGAAGTTTTTCACTCTGGCAGTGAACCAACTCCCTTCATTCTTCACTCAACTTCAGCCTTTTTACAAATACACTGGAATAACACACAATAGGATCTAGGACATATCCTTTCTACCCACACAGGATATGGCTTCTGGATATTTTCTGCCTCTTTGATGGCTTGTTCAGTCTAGAGAGAACTTTTCTACTTTTGTACCCTTCACACTGGAGCAAAGTGAGAGGGCTGTTGCTTCCAGTGTGCAGCAAACAAGAGGAAAATAATGGAAGTTTGGCTGCATTATGGAATAACAAGATTCTATCTTTCCTCCCTTCCTTCTTTTTATTAATTCTGTTGTCAACTTAATATCCATGAGACATAAAACTTGGGCAGTTTGGAACAAGATAAGAATGGCAAAGTTAAAAATAGAGCCTTTAGTGCTGTTCAGTAGTTTGGGAGCATGCTTCATTATAACCTATGGAGAAATTCAAATAGAAAACCACAGCTGCTTTGAATTCCTGTCCAGAAAAACCACACTAGCACAGCTTGCATAAAAATAAATGCTTTGCATATTAAGGAAATGGTCTGTTACTTGTTGTAGAAACATTCTAATCTTATTCCTCCTTTTTTTTTTAAAACCATCTATTATAGAGCCTCAGAGTAGTTCATTCATATTCTTGTTGGAATAACTTTCATGCCTTTGACCAGTGAATGATTTTGTCCTGGCCAGGACACAGACATAAGAACAGCAGCCCCACAGGTCAATGCTTCTGGTCATCTACTAACTAATCCCACATGTTAAAAGTTCAAAAAGTGTCTAAAATCTCTTGAAAAACATATTCCCTTAAAAAACATTAGGTGTTCCTCCAGCAGTTCCACTCTCTCCTATATCACCCTCAAACTTTACTGGATTGTACAAAGAATATCTAATATCAATCTGATGCATTTAACACTCACCTTACTACACAGTGCTTAACAGTACACATTGTATTGTTAAGGAGTTTGCATGAATCATAACATTTTCAAAGGGAACTGAGGCATATAAGGTGTTCAGTATTATCACTTTTGATCAGAAACTGAATATTGGGGAAAATATTATGATTCCTCAGCAATTCAGATCTTTACATCCCAGTGACACATTCTTGACACGTATTCTAGGCCAAGTGTAAACTTTTATGCAAGAATTACCAGGTGATGTTCCATTTAGGAGACCAGCAAGAACAAACTCAAAATCTGTGCTTCTATAGATCACAGACTAAACTAGTATTTGTGCTTTGACTAAAGAAAATTTCATGAAACTTGAGAAACACTTAACAAGGTAAAAAAAAAAAAAAAAAATGGGCAGTATAATATCAGTGCAAACAAACACTAATGACTGTGAAACCCAGTAGTGGCATATTACAAATTCTGTCTCCACAACACTGAGCCCCAGAGGACCTTAGCTGTTCTTTACTGTGAACACCACGTTCCTCAGCACAAACCTTAGCATCTCTATTTCAATCTCCTGTGTCAGCCAAAAAGGCAAATGTCACAACTGAAGAGTGCAAGGAATTGCTTCTACACTTTGCTGAGTTTTAATTTCACTGCAAATAAAAGCCAAACAAAATAAGGATTTAGCACCACAGAATACTAGATGTGTTCCTAAAATTCTGGGATCCAGATGTAGGCTGAATTAATTTATGTAGATGAAAGCATGGAAATGAGCAAGATGTCTCTGCAGACTGTGGGATGTGACAAAAGCTCTTTTCAAAAATCTTTTCAATATTTTCTTCTCTGTGCCTTTTTCCTCCTTCCCAGGCATGTTTTTGTGTACTATCCTTTCTGCACCACATCTTGCCACTTGGGAAAATGCTGTTGGAGATCTTTAGGAGTAGAGAACATTGGTGGATGCAGCTGGGAAGAGGTGACCAGCATAGGTTAGAATCACAGGCTGAAGTAAAAACCAATATTTTCAGGGCTGCTCTCTGCTCAGACAGCACCTGCTCCACTCTCAGTGGCTCTGCATCCTGTAATGTTGCACGTGATACACCCTGAAGTTGAATAACTACAAATATCTCCATTTCAGTGCTGATGAAGCGGGTGATGATCTCTTCTCTGTGGTGACAGTCACAGGACCCAAGGGAATGGCCTGAAGCTGTGCCAGGAGAGGCTTAGGTTGGACATTAGAAAAAGGTTCTTCACCCAGAGGCTGGCTGGGCATTAGAAGAGGCTCCCCAGGAAGTGGTCACAGCACCAAGCCTGACAGAGTTCAAGCAGCATTTGGACAATGCTCTCAGGGACAGGGTGTGACTCCTGGGGATGATCCTGTGCAGGGCCAGGTCTTGGACTCAATGATCCTTGTGGGTCCCTTCCAACTCAGCATATTCTGGGATTCTGTGACCTGGGTAATTTATGCAGACAAAAGATGTGTCATACAATGCTCTGTAACAGGTAAATGGCAGAGGAGCTTTAAAATATTTATTTCTAAGTCATGCATTCAGGTCTTCTGTAGGAACAGACTGCAGATCATTCTCTAAGAAGTCATGAGCATGAGCAACATTTTCTTACCTTCACAACACTGAAATTGAGGGTAACTCAGTTGAAGACGTAAATATTTTTCTCTGTATCTACCCTCTCCACAAGATCTCTTAGCAACATACACCTTTCTGTCACCATGATGAGTGTAGTATTGGGGCCTCAAAAAAGACCCATCTCTAGTAATGGGGCACGACATGGTTGATGTAGCAGGATGGAAACTGCTCCAAATTAAACATTAGCTTTGGGGACCAGAGACAACCTGAGTCACACCTGTGTGCCTGGTACCCTTTCTTACCTCTCTGCTGAAATGATAATGTTAACTGAGGAAAACAAAAATTATAATGATGACTGTTTACCCAAGAGAATTTTGCCATTTCTTAGCACCTTCCAAACTATTCCACTTCAGATCTCAGTACACTCAGTACTTTCTGTACCTTGCTGGCCTTTCTCCAGAGAGTTAAACAGACCCTTTTGGTAGCAGGGGCCAGTGAAGACCTCATGGACATGTGCAGTGGTATGTGATGTGCAAGTGTTAGAGCTGGAAATAACTCCCACCATACAACTGCCTAACATTACTCAGGGATACAAACCTCATCCCAGAGAAGCACAGGGTGACTTGCATGATGCTGTCTGTGAAATACTCTGTTCTGCTTCTGCAGAAAGCTAATTAGTCCCACTTTCCTAACCAGAATGTGTGATCTCCTGTGCCACTGTTACCCTTAGATCATCTCTCATTGCCTGGAGCATACATGGCCTAAATCAGGTAAGAAAAAGTCATCTCAAGGGAGAAACTGCTAATGCAAAGTCTTTTAATGTCTGTTGACTTCAATGAACTTTGTGTCCTGATGACAGTAACAAATATCCACCTGAGGGAGAGCTGAAAAAGGAGTGGATTGATCCAAACAGAAAAGGATACACTTTCTATGAGTAATTTGGAATATAGATGTGAATATGTATGTGACTATTACTGTAGGCCTTTAGGATATGTGTGTGAAAGCAGAGTATCTCTGAAAACATCTCCAGGAGACTGGCAGAGGAGGGGACTCCTCTGGAATTAAATGGAATTTCATTGGAGTAAGATGATGAAAAACCTGAAAACAGTTCAACAGCAGGTCTAGTGATGTACCTGTAACTTCTGGTCACTCAGCTGTAAGCTGGGCACATATCAATTTATAGGAGAGTGTTTTCAAAGTAGAAATTACTATTGCATGATTTGGAGCGGCAAGATTGAACAGTGTGTCATACACTTAACATTGTGCAAATCTGACAGTGCAGTCTTGTCTCAGCCTAAATGCAGTCTTCATCAGCTTTTTAAGAATACTGTAGCATTTTAAAATGTACTATATCTACTTAGTAAAATGTGTGAAAACCCCACAATCGTTTGTTTAAACACTGTTGTATTACTAAGGCTTGTGAACTGCCATAACCACTCTGCATTGCAGACGAAGTCTGAGGGTTGTAATTGATCAAGAGCAATAAAAATATGTTGATGCCTGTAGTTATCAATTTATCATATCTACCCCCCGCTCTTTTTTGTAGTGAAATGAATGATGAACCTATTCTGAATCATCAATTCCCATAAAATGTATAACTCCAAATAGGAACATGCTAAAGAATTTATAAAGAGCACAGTGGACCTGGATACATTATCTTATTTGACATTGCTTATACAAGAAACCTGAAATACACAAATTGATTGATTTGTGTATTTCATCAAAGCTTGATTTAATTTATCAAGGGGAGAATGCCAATTTGCATTCATCAACAGATAAAGTCAGGTTAGAGTCAAGCTGCTGGCTCAAACCCTGTTTTCATATTGCCTTTATTATATTACCCACTCTCTTTGTTTAGTTTTAAAGGCAGACTTATGAGGCCCTTCCTTTTTATTTTTCTAACGTTTTCTGAAATGTTTAGGGGAATGAGACAGTAATAACACTTACTCTGTGTTCAGAACTTGTTCAACTGGTGAAGGTTGGCAAGGTTTTTGACCTCACTGCTGTAGTACTGACCTTCTCACAACCCCAGAGAAGTCTGCCCAATTTGTCTGAAAGCTGAATTAAGGTGGAATTTGGGGCATTTTACAGCAGATTTAAGACCTAACACCTGTTCCATCTCCCAGTTGTGCACACAGCCTGAGATATTCAACGCACCAAAAAAAAAAAAATGCTTGTGCATCAAAATTCTATATTAAGCTTTAAAAGTTTATGTTACTTTTATTCATGTCCCTTCTTTCAACTGACATTTATCTCCTCTATTTGTCCTCCATATCCCTCTGTTCTTTAGGGTAGTAACTCTTTCCACCAACATCCCATGAAATCCTTCCTAATTCTGTTCCTGCTCCTCTGCATTGAGCCTTTGTCAGCTCAGGAACAGTTCAGGAAATCCTTGCTAGAGGAAGGGATCCAGTCCTTACTCATCTCCCTGACTATCAGATAAGGGTGATATTTCTACTGATAATCTCTCAG
Organism: Lanius collurio; assembly: GCA_020086605.1. Classification (NCBI taxonomy): domain Eukaryota; kingdom Metazoa; phylum Chordata; class Aves; order Passeriformes; family Laniidae; genus Lanius; species Lanius collurio. The sequence goes on along the minus strand of JACBWW010000010.1, from coordinate 22,840,846 downwards.
ATGAAAGCCTCCTGCAGCTCAGGGGGGTTATTCTCTGATCTGGCTCCCACTCACTGCACAAAGACAGGTGAGCAGTCATGTTCACCTGCAAAATAAGATGTCCAAATTCAAGACAGATCTCCAAGTCAGCCTAGTTTCAACACCTGTGTTTTTCACTGATTTTAATGAAACTTCAAAAGAGCTATGCTCTTACAAATTTCATTCCACTTTCCATTAAGTGTTTCCCTAAGTGAGAAGTTGCATAATTCTGAGCCTAATTTCAGGTTGATATAAAAATGCAGTTCTGCTCTTTCAGCAGATTTATTGGCAAAGTACATTTTTGAGCTGTGTTTTCTTGCTTTTTTACATATAATTAATTACAAAAGAGGCTTATTGCTTAGGGGATAAGGTACTCTAGTGTAAAGATGTCACATCTGCTAGGTAAGGGGACAGTGAAATCAGAAGCACTACCTGGGGTTGAGCTGAATGCCAATATTCAGTGGCTCTGATGTAATTAAACAGTACATTGCTCAATCTAGTGAGGAACACAGGAACAGGGAAATACTATTTAGAAGAGACTGTAATGTTATTACAGAGCCTGATTCAACAAAGCACTTGAACATGAGCTTCAGATTAAGCACACATTTAATTCTTCTTCTACTGCAAAACAAGTTAAAATGAGCAAATGCACAGTTGCCTTGCAGAATATATTAATTATGCTCAGAGAAGAAACTTGCAGGGACCACTTCCCTGGGACCATCTCAAAATCTCTAATGTATCTATCTATACTGACAACCCTTCTGTGACTATAAAATCTGCTATTAACATCATTAAAAAACAAATCCAAACAGGGAGCTGAAGGACTGGCGAAAAAAGACTAAGCTCATGGAATGATTTAGCCCTTTAGTACCAAAATGATTTTGGTAATGGAAAGGCACCTAATACACTTGTACAATTTTGTAAGTATACCAAATTATGTTAGCAAATGTGGGCCAAAAAGTCATAATCCTTAAAACTGCTTTGTGATGTTTTGGGATCCCAGTCATCCCAATAGTAGATACATGGAAAAGCAGCTGAGTTTTCCCCTTCAAAGAGATATGAAGTGAAAATTAAATTTACACTTCCTGATACAGAGCAGGATCCTATAACCATGCATCTGACACAGCCATGTTTAGCAAGGTTATGGTAAACAAAATACTCTTAACATCTGAGCTTTTGGGTCTGACTTTCACCAAGGTTCACAGACTGTCAGGTCTGAAGTTGCTCCAGAAAAACACACCAAGTAAAATTAGAACAGTTTCACTCATCACATTGCCAAAGCATCTCAAACTCCACTTAAACATTTACAGTTGGCTTTTTCATTAGAAGGAATGAAAGAGAGTTAAAACATCTAGAAGTTTTGGGAGAAAAATGTGCACCATTTGTTTAAAAATGCAGTACTACAGCTGAAGAGCCAATATTTTTTCTCTAGAGCTGAAGAAATTTAACAAGATAAAAATGAGTCAGGAAGAGTTTCAAAAGTACACTGATACCACAGTGGAAATGGATAGGAAAAAAATGGAGGTAAAATGTTGAGTTGATTAATATGCTAAACTCCTAAATGAGATGAGTCCTGTTAATGAATTAATTCCAAAATTCCACTTGCCTAACTCTTGTTAAAACTCCCTTTTATGAATCACTTTTCTGCAGTAGCTGAAATCAATCAAAGTTTCAGAGATGAAATGGCTGAAAATTCTTAGGGATTTACTTTAAATGCATCATTACAACATAGGGCACTTTCCAATTTCATTCTTGGTTTCAAGAAACTTGCCAGAGGGCAGGAAAATGCTTGTGACTTCCATTAGCCTTTTCAGCAGGACTGCCATAAATTTCTTCCCTATCCAAGAATACATCAACAGGAAGACAGACCACTGTATGCACAAAGTGGAGCTATCTGTTACACAGAAGAAAGGTGACTTGGTACCAGTTCATCATCTGTGTGCATAATTCATTATATTATATGATGTGTTTGGCATGAAGAGAAAGGGAAAGACTTGACTAAAAATAATATCAGCAGTGTTCTAAAAGCTAAAACTTTTCATTTCCTAATGAGATCATCTATTGCAGGTAGATGACTCTGTTCTTTGATAAAACAATTGGAAAATAAATTGCATTTGCAAAAGCTGACTTGTACAAATCCACATAGAAGAGGATTATATTCCAATGAAAATATGTGAAGCATATAACTGCAATGACAAGAACACAATAAAGCGAAGTAATATTGGGAGTAAATACAAAAAGCTTTGTAATGAAACACTGAAGAATGACCTCAATGGCTATCTCCAGGGTTACTTTCATTATATGAAGTTGATTTTAGGACTGAGAAATATTTAGTTGCAGATGATGCCTTCTAGCATTGTTAAGAATTGAGAGAGCAGCCAAAAGATTAAAACATAACATGAGAATTGTATGGCTAAACAAGCAGAGACACTTGATGCAGTCCTCTTAGTTATTGTTATTATTACTATGACAATACTTGTATATCCTGTCAATCTAATTTTTGTGATTAGATTGGTTCTGCTCAAGAAACTATAGATGAAATAAAGTAGGAATTGCAAAATGTAGTTTTGTAGGAATAGAATTTATATCTGCTCAGAATTACCTCATGCCCTGTTCAGTTGAGATTTCCCTGGGGAAGGTTTGGTAATATGTAATGGAAAGGTATGACAAAGCTTCTTTGATTTTTCATTTCAAACTGATTTCTAGGTATATATTCTGCAAATTTAAAATGTAACATTGAATGCTGAAATAACCTGTGATTTTTTTCTTTCCATTTTTAAATCCATCCACTCATAATACAATTTTCCTCCTTTGTTTTCTGTTCCTCCAGGGTTTTCTGGTTTTAGTCTTGATTAGAAGAAAAGTAAATGTAATTCCCTCAAACCCTACCTCCTGACACGTTTGTAGCAGTGCTGCTCAGTCCTTCCCTCTGGAAGATTAGGCAGAGGTAGGGTGAGACTGAGGATGGGTTACATGTGCACGCTGTGGGTTACAGCAGAAGCAGGACCAGAAATCAAACAGCCAGAGCTATTGACTCATTTTTGTCTTCAAACACACAAGGACAGACTCCTAATCCGGATACACATTGAAAACAATGCCTTGCACTGCATCTAAACAAAAGAAACATCCATCTTTTATTGAACTATATTGATCTACATGATGAAAAGTAGAGCAATACCTGTTTTTTAGTGTTAACCCAAGTGTAAGTCTAGGCTATTAAAAGAACATGAACCTCCATTAAAAATACTAAAAATATTATGTGTATTCCCTGATTAAAAAAAAATTAAATCATTCAAAAATTCAGCATTCAGAAACAGCCTCATATTACTTATGGCAATTGCTTAATAGTCTTGCAATTAAAAGAAATAAAAAAACAAGCAATAAAAACGCCCCCTTCCCCCCACAAAAAAAAGAAAAAAACCAACTCCCTAAAAATAACTCCAAATTTGTTAGAATAGCTAAGAAAAAGGAAAAAAAAAAGAGTAAATTTCAGTGAGCTAAGAGATGGTCAATGGGGTAGATTGGAATAGCATTCAAGGACAGGCTCAAAACTGCTGCCAGTTCTCGTAGACACCTTAGCCCTGAGAAACACCAAGATGACTGTGCTCCTACCTGAATCCATGCCAAAAAGACCATCAGTAAGACAGTCAGTGAGACAGAATGCAGCTGGGAATAGCTAATAGGGGAAGAAGCTCTTTGCCTGAGACAAAGGGCACTTGAACTTGGATGCTGAAGGGTTGCTTTGTACTCAAGGTAATAAGGCTTCATGAAATAAGGCTTCAGGATGCCTTATTCAGGCTCACCTGAGTGCCACTTCCCTAAGTCTGGCGCTGATTTGCACGGCTTTTCTAGATATTTAGAGCATAGACAAAGAACAAAACATCTGTCTGGGAAAAGAATCAAACAAAACAGGCAGGGGATCCTTAAAAGCAGCCATAACCCCAGCTGCTTGAGTAGGAACTATTGGAATGGCAGAAAATCCTGTCCTTGCACTGTACCATGGATCAGTAAACTACCAGGGCTTTGCATTCCCTGCAGTTTAAAGAGAAAGAATCTCACTAGAAATTAAAGCAGAGTCAGATGAAAACCTCACTGACATCAGAAGGGGAAGTCAAACAAAGGGCAGGCAATAGTTCTGTTTGTTTAAAGGCTGTAGGGATGCAAAAGGAAATCCATTTGTCCCAAGGCATTTTAAAAGAGTATTTATACTTTTCCTGTGTGTAACTTGGTATAATTACTGCAGTAAGAAGAAGAAAGAAAATTTCAAAGAACTCTTTGTTGCCAAATTTTTGAACTGGTTCAAAGCCCTAATACTGGTATTTATTACATAGATGCACATCAGATACATTTCCCAAAGGTTAGTGGGCTGGGCAGCAGACACTTTGCTGCCTTTTAGTGGCAGCTTGGGGAGTAGTGATGGTTTTGTAGTGCAGAGTTATCCAGCTTCATCCTGAGCTGTAAGTTCTGTGTTCAACACAGCAACGTGGCTGTCACACAGGGTGAGGCAGGGTGGGGCAGGAGGTGCAGCTTCCCAAGCATGTTGCTGGGAGCTGCACACCTGCAAGTAGGTTGGTAGTGTTTTGGGACCTAAACAATTTCAAATGAGTATGACTGTACTGATTTACCTGTCTATACAGGGATGCACCACCCTTGGAAGTATTCAAAGCCAAGTTGGATGGGGCTTTGAGCAACCTGGTCTAGAAGATCTCCCTGACCATGGCTGGGAGTTGGAACCAGATGATTTTTCAGGTTGCTTCCAACCCAAACTATTCTATGATTCTGTACTTCTGGCACTAAACCCAGTGCCAGAATGGCATTAGAGCCAGATGTTGGCTCTAATAAATTATGAAGGTATGATGAATGTTTGTTTTCATCTTCTTGCCTTACATGTCTTTCATGGAAAAATGTGGAGTAGGGCTATTAGCACAAGAGAATTTGGAGAGCAGTCTGTGTCTTGGGAAGGGCCACCACAAGTGAAGATTCAACAGTGAGACCAGGGACTGAACTGCCTGTTAAACCCTCACTGGCTGCACACATGTGCTCTTAGCAAGACGGTGAGCACATCCATTGCCAGATGGACCATCCACCACCATCGAAATCCTAACATTAATTGTCTCCCTCAAACCACATGAACCCAGTGCAACCCAGACCTGATCACTGCCTTCTCTGTTCCAGGCTTTACTTTCTTCCCCGAGGTGTGCCAGTGCCTGTGACAGCCCACCCACACTGCCAGGCTGATGCTGAAGGACGCTGTTCTGCAGAGGAGCACGGTGGCAGAGGATCAATGTCACTTTGATTTACCCACAGGGGCTTTCTGCAGCCAGCTGGGTTGCAGGGTGTGAGGCTCCTCCCCTCGTTGCTGGCCAAAGGAAGGATTTGAGGGGCTGGGCAGAAAGCACAGTGTATTTACCAGTGGTGGCTATGCCTGCTGGCCCCTGGAATTGCCCTCCTGCTGATAGCAGGGTAAATGAAGGGGGAACTCACCCCCTGAGAAAACTTCACCCTTTCTGAGTGATTGGAAGCATATTGTTCCCACACAGGGGAAGAAAATTTCACAGATTCACTGACTGCTTTCATCCCTTGGGCAGCAACATGAAGAGTGGAAATCAGTAGGAATTATTCTGAGAAGACAAAAATCAACTGACCAAAAAAACCCAAACCCCAAAAATCCAAAAAGGAATTTGAAGAAGACAAGGCAAGTTAGTCCATAAGTGTGTTTCTACCAAATTATGCTGAACAATTATTATATTCCTCCAGGAGCCCTAAAGAACTTTTATGAGATGTGGAAAAACCATTAGTTATGGGCTAAAAAATAGCAGCTATGTCAGGCAATTTGATAAGAGAAACAGCACCAATGGATTACAAGCAGAGAGAAGAGGCCATTCCTCTCTGCCTGAGTCACAAGGAACTCCCCTTTCCCCATTCAGAGCACAAACAGCTTCCAGTTTGCCACACAGTCAAAAAAGTATTAGATTAGCTAGGTAAAATCAATGGGTTGACCCGGTCACTGTGGTTGCAAAACCACAAAAACTGCTGAATGTCTCCAAGATGAGACAGATCATTGGGATATCAGGTCATGAGGAAAATTCTTCTCTTGAAAATTTACATTTCCAAAGTTGGGAACGACAAAAATCTAGAAAGTTCTTAAACCCGGAAATGTGATACAAAAATGAGCTACTTATATGCACTTCCTAATTCTGTTCTTTTATAAAGATTTTCTTAAAATATTCAGTGGCTTCCACTCCAGAGATGGCTGCATTTCACAGGTGAGTGAAACTGTCACTGCAGGCAATATCTGTAGAGCACTTGCTGAATTTCTGTAAGCTTTATTATTACTGATTCAATCTGTGCAAGAGGAAAAAGGGCATCCAAATGGCACTTAAGATGGAATAAGGAGCCCTTCATAAAGCTATTAAGAAATTAATAATTACAGGAAGACAGATGTAATTACATCCAGAAGATCAATGCAGCTTTTAATGAAGAAGAATTTCAAGACCCTAAATACAAATTGAGATAAGAAATTTCGGAGGCTCTCCCACATACCCCTGCTAGATAAAAGGGACCAAGGAACAAACGAATTACAATACTGTTACAAAAACCAAAATCATTCTGGGATCCTACTGAAAACCTTGAGGAAGCTGGTTTGATCTGTGAAACCACATCTTCTTTGATGTATGATTTTGCTAGATATTTACAAATAGTCCTAGTAAAAAAAGATTTAGTGTGTTCACTGCAAATGGGGCACATGGCATTAAAAGTTGCCTCCTGTGAAAAAGCTTGTGTTTTCAGTGGAGATGGAAAACCTCAAAACTCCCACAGACTTAAGTAGCTACAAAGAAATCCTTCTCTGCCACCCTGCAGATATCTCTAAGCAATGGCATGATAAAGAAGACAAGTCTTCATTATCCCTTGCATGTGGTTGAGGCTGGGAGACTTGGCAGGTCACCTGCATGTGGAGTGTCTGTGTTAGGGATAGAGCTTGGCCAAGGAAAAGCAGGAAAAATGTCATGTCTCCTTTGCCTCCTTCATCTGAATCCTTTAGGTTTAGAATGGACAAACAAAACATGGTTGAAAGAGCAATTCTGTTGAGGAGAAACTTTACCTCCAGTCAGCTGTGAGGAAAATAGACAAAGGGGAACGATAATACCTGACTCCTGTAGTGAGGAATTATATGGGAAATAAGCACAAGGGAAAACAAACTGAATTAACAAGTCCACACATCATTTAAAATAACCCTACAAACCCCAGCCTCTCCATGTACATTCAGCTATGAAGCAGATAGATGCTCTTCACACAGGCAAATACTCACTACAGAAAATTGAGTGTTTTTTCAAAAGACCATAGAAGGAAAAAAGTCCTCAAACAAACCCAAATTATCCTAAAAACAGAGCAAGGGGGAATAAGCTACTGCTAAAATCTAAGGCCCTAAGAGCTGAAAATGGTGCTACATGGAAAGAATGCAAGCATTATCTTTCAGAAGAAGGTAAACACAGAAAGAAAATGTTTTCGCCAAAAAACTCTGCAAACAAATTTCTGTCTTGATCTCCTCTCTTTTCTCTGCAGCATGTCAGTTCATCTCTGTGCTGTGCTTTTCTCGTAACTGCCTCCAAATCCCACACATTGCACCTCATCGGGAGAAATAACAAATAATTCTCCACTTGCTACATATTTCTAGTAGATACCAAACTTAATTACAAGCAACACTTTGTCTGATCAATGGGGGAGTTGGAGAAAAAAAAAACCAACAAACTAGTCTTAGCACAAAATGGACATTGAAGGATAGTTGCAGTTAAAATATTGCAGAACATACTGTGGAGAACAATTCTTCATTCACAAGGAGCTAGCTCTGCTCCAGATTTGCAGCTGTGACAGCTCTGCAAGCTTTGCAGGAAGCCTTTCCATTTGTACCAGCCAAAGACCCAGCTCACAGTGAAGCACATTTGAAAGAATTTCCTGGTCAATACCTGCCTGAAGTTTGTTTGCAGTGCTTACCAGAAAAGTTCATTTGTTATAATGGCAAAAAATAAAACACTTCTCTGAAAAGAAAGAAAATCCTCAATTATCAAACTACTGGCTTCAGCAGTATTTTTTGAGAGAGAAGGTAAAAAGGACAAAGCCTCAAGAGCTTTTGAGGATTAATAGGGATTTGGTAGGAAATGCACTGCATACAGCAACTTTTGACAGTAATTTTGAAGACCTGGTTGGTCTGATTCAACAGGACGGAAAAGTCCAAAATTTGACACTGAAAAAAGTTTACCAACAAAAGAATAGTAACAGTATGAAACAACAAGCCCAAACTCTTTTCATAAAGTCAGTGCACAGCATCTTTCTCAACCTGCTTCAAATCACAGTTACAATATTACTTCTGAGCACTTCTGAGTGTACATTTGTCAATTGATAAATATTACAGATAATATGTTGAATTAGTTATGATATGCTGAATACCTGGCTATGGGTTTCAGCTTTGAAAAACTCAATGTTATTAAAGTGAAATTGACCTGTAGATGAAAAACATTCACTGGAAATGATGAGAAGGATTGCTTAGAACCATACCACATGCAGCCACAAGGAAAGGGGAAAGAGATGTGCAATGCCTATCTGGACAAAAAGAATGTCTGGGATCTTTTCTAGTTCTACAAAAGGTCTTGCAAAGTATAGGTCTAGCCCTCAAAAGCTAAGATATACAAGATTTTTGATAACAATTTGAAATGTAAAGTTGCAAAGACATAAGGAATGTAGAAGACATTGCAACGTAATGAAATGGTTTTCAATCCACCTACATGAGTTTCCTCTTATCACTGAGCTCTTCCCATTTTATTTTGGGAGACGTCTTTGCCTGGCCTTGGGTTTTCAGATAGTACTCAGAAACAGCTTGTCTACCATAAATGAAATGTTGTCAGATTTGATAGCTCTTGTCTATAATGTTCCCAGGTAGGCATGGTGAAGGATTAAACCTGGGAATGGAGCTTACAATGTGACTGTATTAACCACTGGGTTACCAGGTCAGAGAATTCCAATGGATTATTAATACACCAAAAAATTTATCTTTCTCTACGAGCATAGGATAAGAAAGTAATGTGTCTCAAAATGTTCTGTTCAACCCAAAACAGAAATGCTTTTCTCTTTGTTTCAGTAATAACCCTCCCCAATTAAAGTTTATCAGAGTTGATTTTTCCTTTTATTTGTTGGTGTGTGTATTGGATGAAAAAATTGATCATACATTTCAGCACACAAGTGAATGTCCTAAGCACTTTCTGTAGGATAATGAATGTACTTAGAAAGATATGAACTTCAAGAATAAGATTTTTGTGGGGATTTTGGGGTTTTTCTCAAGATTTTTTTTTCATAATTTATTTAAATATGTATTATGTATGAGGCTTAAGAGAAAGGTAAGCATCTCAGCCTGCTGCACACTTTACTATTAGAAATGTGCCTGATGTGTTTCTGAGAAGCAGTTGGAAAAATCTCTGAATTGCTTTGATTTCCATTGTTCTAGTCCTCTTTTAGGCTCTTCATCACAAAAAAGAAAAAAAAAAAATCAAACAAAAACAACAACAACAAAACCTCAAAAAACCCCAGTGCTGATTGGGTTGTTCACTAACAGTGAAATGTGCTGCACCTGAGCAGCCTCATCCACACAAACTCCTGAGAAGAGGGTAGGAAAAAGATGGCCATGCCTCTCTAGTTCTGTCTCCTGGGTTATGGGGCAGAAAGGAGAAAGGAATCCCTTTTGACTTTGGAACTTCTACAGATTGACAGTTTGTGTTATGATGGAGGCCAAAGAAGCCTATCTGTTCTGTGGGCAAAACTGGACAGGTATTCCATGCAGGTCCACCTTGTTCTATTTGTAGCCTTAAAAAGCATTGGTCTGAAGTGCTGAAATCATTTTGAGAAACATTTGAACATGTTAGAGACACTGTCATAGGAGCTCAGTGTATGCTAGTGAAACAGGGCTTAAATGCATGAATCATGGCTGACAGCAGACTCAGGAGGAAATTGTGCTCTTCACCTTTAGTGTTACATAGATTACTCTTCACTGCTCATAAAACCTTCTTGTCTAGGAGAAGACATCCTACTGACAAGTATTATTAGCCATGCACAGGCCTAAAAAAGTTAAACTGGTTAAACAGCTGGAGTTTCTTTGCCTATGAACATTTTTTCCCCACTCATATCAGAAGTGAGTATGATCATCTCTTTTCTCTTTCCCTCCACCAGACTCTTCAGGACTTCTTAAGATTTCTCTTACTTCGTTTCCAAAGCAGTAATACATTAGTACCCACAAACTGTTTTGATTCCTCATGAAGCAAAACATTGTTTTGCTCCCATTTCCTTTCTCCCTCTCCCTCCAATGTCCCTCTCTCACTCACTGCTCCCTTCCACATTGGAAGGAGCAGTTTAACAACAGAATTAATTAGTCAAGCCAGCTACTCTGGCTTCATAACTCATTCCCTTTGTTATTCACTATTGAGTCATGAGGCAGAAGGTGGGTGTCTTGATCTTGAAGGTAGGACAAAGATACAAAATATTTCCATCAGGTGCTAGGAGAAAGGTTACAACCTGCTTCATACAGAATTCAATTAGGAATCACAGACAGGGGAAGCAAGTTAACATTAATTCCTACAGATGACAGAATGCTTTCAATCTATTTCTGTTTCAACTCTTTCTAAAAGATTTTTAACTAATCACAGCATTAGATTAGTTCTTTTAAAACAGTAGGTGATCAATTGAATTTTAAAGCCTGAAAAAAGAAATTTAAAGATTCCCAGATGTTCCATGGAAATTATCAAAAAAGATCAAATTCAGAAGCAATTCTGAAATTAACTAAATCATCTATCCAAGTATTTCTACTGCACCGCTATCTGCATATTTTTGTATCATGAGGCATTTTTAAAGTGTTCAGTAGGAAATGTGGATAGACTCAAGCAGGCAGGGTTTCATCTGTTTGTCTAAATGAAGGGCTGTAACAAATTAGTGTCTGGTATACTCCATGTGGCTTTTAGTTCTAAATGTCTGATGGAAAGTCCTTACCAAAATAATAATTTGATACCTCTGGTCTTTCTGCCAGTGAATGTTGGGAGGAAAATGAGGTGATGTTCTGTCAGAAATTATCAGTTGTTTCCACAGAGGAGGGCCAGATGCTGATCTAATGCTATGTTAAAGCAGAAAGTGAAATTTTCCTGGAAAACTTTCTAAACTATCACTGTTTCTTCTAATATTTGAAACATGTAGGCATAAGCTTTTCTTTCTTTTCTGATTTGTCTGTATGCACATATGTGTGGGTACAAAAACTGAAGAATATGTACAAAGCTGATAAATGCATATTTAGAAAAGATATGTTTGGAAATGACAGAACAGAACTACCAAAGAAATTTAGGCTTTCTGATATTCCAAATCTGGACGTGTCATTTAAATTTGCTGTTCCAACAAATTAACCTTTGAGGCAGTTTGACATTTAATTGGTGGCCTATTTTGCAAAACTATATCAGCTTGGAGAGGCAGCCTGATTTTCTGATACCACCATTTCTCCTGCTGAGTCAGGAACCATCTGGAAGGAAATCCAGGTTTTGATGCTTGACGTTCATGTCTTGTGCATGGATTTATACCATGTATTTATGTTAATGTTGTTGGCTCCTTCAGTGGTTTTCCAAAAAGTTCAGAAGTTCATAGGGGGCATGGCTGAATAATTGAACCCATAGCCTCCTTGTGTCAGTCAACAATGTGTTTGCTCTAACTTCATATTCATTGCTGCTGTAAGGAGAGTTAATGAGAAAATAAAGTAGAAGCCTCATCCTCTGTGCAGATGGCACATATTTGATGGGTCAGATTCTCTTGCATGACATGCTTATTACTTTACTTGTTTCATTTACTGTCTGAGTCATGTCATTAATCTAAAGTGCAAGGTCTTCACTTTAGGAGTTATTTGAACTGCTTGGAAAAGGATGGGCTCATGATAAATGCACTCAACAAAGTAGATATTTATTTCTCTCCTACTATTTCCCAGATCATTGAGAGAACAGCAATTAATTCAAATACCCTGGTAGGTGGGTGTGTGAATAGACACAGGCAGGTGACCAGAACAACCACAAAACTATGGCTGAAATGCAAAGAGGATGATCCTGAAACAACACCCAGGCAGCAGAGACACACATGTGAGAACATCAGCACTGTCAGAAATTCTACTTCTCAAAATAGACAGAGGACAAAGAGCAGCAGGCATAATATAGGGTTTCCCACACTGATATTCTCCAGTATTCCCAGCTGAAAAGTCACTTGAGGGAATCTACCCCGTTGTCACCAATCTTCAGCTTTTAACCCTCTCCTCCCAACAGTGGGTGTCTTTGAGAACTGTGTTGTAGATTGTAGTCTGAGAGGAGGCTTCTCAGCCATTAGATTTGCTGAAAAGAGTTTTCAGGATGCCTCCCATAGACCACTTCATAAACCTGAGGTCAAGACCCAGAGAGAAGGAGACATATGGTCTAAGAAAGCAGTGACAGAAATTCCATGCAATGATGTGACCGAAAGTCTTTTGTAAAGTATCTGATGCATGTTTGAATTCAGATGGCAGCTTCTGGAGTTTGGCACAGAAACAATGCAAGAGATAAGTGCCAACTGCTGCCCACTCTGCCTTTCTGCCAGACTTCATCATCCTCTTTGCTGAGGCAGCAGAACGAACGGTGTGTCCACCCCTGAGCCACTGCAATTCCAAGCTTGCTGTATTCTCTTCAGGCTCCACCTGGAGAGGTGCCCAAATCTGCCATCCATCCCTCCAATGGACAGTTCAGGATTCATAAAGACAGCTCAAGTTTTCTCAGCAGTGGAAGCAAAAGAAAATGTCACCCTTCTGGGCTAAACACTGCTGCCAGCCCCCGCTGTGGTGAGGAGCCAGGCTCAGCACACACACGGGTCTGTGTGCTCCACTCCTGCCCAGCACCCAGAGGCACCTCTGGAGCTGTGCTGCAGCACTGGATCCACAGCCTCCCCAAAATCCCACCCTGCTCCTGCCTCTGAAGCCTCTGCCTGCTGAACCACCATCTGGTCCCTGGAACTGGGTTTTTTGGGATTGCCACACTGGAGCCAGGTTTGAAGTAGCTGACAAATACTGCAAGAGCTATAACTGAGGCAGCAGGAACTCAGAAGAGAGCAGCCACCAAAATCCTCTTCTTCCTCCTCAGTTCCTCTAAGCTGTGTGGGGCTGCACTTGACCTGGGTGTATCAGTACGCCCCTGCTGAGACTTCAGGCAGAGGAAGAGAGGGAATTTAGCCCCTTTGGTTACAAGATGTAAATTAATATAATCCTTTGGCTTGTTCAGGGTGGAGGTATATATGTTCCTAGGCAACCATGGCTTTTGGGGGGAATTTTGAAATTCTTCTTATTATCTCTCTGAAGGCATATACTGAGATCGGACCATTTCAGTTTTCTACTGAATATTTATTACTATTTCCTATATGGTGCATTCTAGAGCTCAGTACAACTGGTTCTGAGCTCAGCAAGGAATTTTATGTACAACTGTTAATGCCATCCATGCCTTAGAAATACTAATGATGGATTCACACTGATAGAAAATGGGTATTTCCAGCTAAATCATAAGAAATTCATTAAACTTAGACCTGGATAATCTGCCATACATTCAATTAGAATGCTTGCCTGCCACAAAAAGCAAATATGAAAACCTGCATATTAAAAACACCCATCCACACCTCAAAAGAAGAACTCAGGCTGTCCTTCCAAGGAGGTTGCTCCTTCATTCTGCCTCCCCCACTGTCACTATTAGCCTAAAAGCAGAGAGAATACATAAAAATTCCTTGGAGGGATGCAGAGGACAATCCACTGAATAATGCTGTGGGAGTGATTTGTAGCTTCCCCCAAAGCATGAGCTGATTTGTTATGAATAGAACACAGCCTGCTGCTCTGTTGAAAGCCAAATCTATGTGACTGATTTTCTTTAAATGCATTTATGGTAAAGAATGATTCTGCATTTGATTGTGTGACCGATTGCCCCCACACATACGGCTGATATTCTACCTGTGCAATCATAATTCTACACGTCCTGACAAAAGAAAAAGCAGAAAAAAAGAGACATGTTTTAGCTGACTGCCTTACTTTCTCATTCCACTAGTGCAAAGGCTATCTGATTAAAATTCTTCAAAGACACATCAGTTGGAAAGAAGCATTTCAGGTTATTATTTTAAGATTGTATTAGCAGTGTGGTTTAAAAGGACAGTATATGTGGATTTTGACTGGGGAGACCATTTATTGGAAAAGTAAAACCTGGTAAAAATGTGTGGGATTACATAATTGATTTTTGGATGTTCTTGCTAATTAATGAAGTTTAAAAATCTCGTAATTTACTCTGAGTAACCAGATATAAACAAGATCCACCTTTGAGGGCAGAAACTCATTGTCCCTGTAGGACTGGGGGAATTAAATCTTTATTCAGAGTGCTTAAACACAGCCATACATCAGGAATTGAATGGAAATTATTTGGCAAAATATACTGAAAATAAACCTTATATTGTCCCTGCCTGTGCTGTCCTGCTTCTACAGAAGATTGTTTTGTAACAGAAACAGCCTACAAACAAGTAAAGCTGGCAAGTCCCCATTTTTGCAGGGCATGTCAAAGTTATTTCATAATAACTTTGGTGTATCTTCTGCGGAAAGGGAGAAAACCCACTGGAAAATGCTTATGCTTTTAGACACCTGGGAGAAAGGACATTGGATAACTCCCCCAGAGGCTGACCAAGGCTGGAAGAGGGAGGTCTTTAAACAGATGAAAATGGCAATGGCCAGAGAATACAGCATAATAACTTTGCCTCCTACTTTCTACTCAATTAATTGAGATATCCTCTTGATTTTCTTTTCTGAGGAATATCATTACCCAGTTCCATGCCATCACTTTCCCAAGCTGGAGATAAAACTGGGAAAAATGTAACCTCCAAAACTGGCCAGAAGAGACCAGTGACCAAATCTTAGCAGTGTTGGGCGCATATACTCGTGCTCAGAGAAAAATCAAAGTCAGCCACCACTTAAAGTACTTCCTTGTACATTTATTTTTGCCCTATTTCCTGCATCACTGCTACCTGAATAAACGACCCATCACATTCAAAAGATACTACTCCCCACTCATCATAATTTGTACAAACTACTCTGGTATCAGTCATTTGAGAGATAAAATCTCATCTGACATTGTTATTTTAACTGTGTTGTTTCTGATTTTTAACAAGGGATGATAAAATCATTATCATGAACAAAACATAGGTTTTACATTAAAACAGACAGTGATGGCTTTAACTGTGGTTCTGCAGCAAATCCAGGAGGAATAGTAGCATGAAGTTATACTGATTTGTCAACAAAGACTCTGATTGTAATTTTCCAGGGATTTGTTTATAATGACACAAAGGAGTTAGCAAAGCACTTATGTTACACCTAAGGCAGCTGACAGCAATTTACCACTGCTACAATGACTGCCAACAATATTGTTGGGAGAGGATTTTACACAGGACATCAGACTTCTTCTGGCTATGAACACAGACCATTCACCCACAGCCAAGCCTGCTGCCAAATTCATACTTTAGGCAAATATTACCTATTAATTTAAAAAGCACATTTAGACAAGGAAAAACATTTTGAGATTCTGACCTGATTTTGTAGAAGATGGGGCTAGAACTGGGTGTGAGTGTTTCTCTCAGGCAGCCATATTTCTGCTGAGCAGTGAAATGGTTAATTGGTGATAAGTGGGTCTGGTGTAACAAAAAAGATGCAATCAACAATTGCAAATGGTTTTTTAAGGTGGAAAAAATCCTTTGGCATTAATTCTCATGATTCCTAGGAAATGGGGACAGGCTGGCAAAGTTTAAATGACTTAAAATTATGCCCATGGCCTTCTACAAAATCTGATTTCAGCTTCAGTGGTTGATGGGTTGCCATTAGTAGAAGAAAAAAATGTTCAGAAATTGAGCCAAGTAAATCAAGAAAGACCTTTTGAGTTTACAATGAACACTTCAACATGATTCAAAAAGTGTTTTAACCAAGATTTCATTTTCTGTAAATATGTGTTGCCTTCAGAATATGAACCATTCATTTCCATGAGTCTCTTTTGAGCCAGACTTTCATTTGGCTTGAAAAGATGCCCAGCTTTCCCTGCCAGTTTTTCAAGGCTTTATTTGATTTACTTCAATGACACTGGTGGACTTCAGCTTCTGCATGAGCTCTGGCAGAAACTCTAGTATTTTTAACTATAAGTGGCTAAGATACATGAAACTTTTAAGTTCTCACTACATATTTGCTGAATTCTTTTTCTTAATAGCTGAAGCAATTTTCTTTTTAGTTAAAAAAAAAAAATAAAAAAAAATAGAGACTACTTTCAGGTTCATGAAAATATGCCACAAATTCCTGTCCTGACTGGCCAGCTCACTCTGCTGCAAGATACAAAGCAAAGTGAAAAATAACTGAAAATTAAATTGTTCCAACATTATAAACAATGAAGTAAAAGGTGCAACTGGCTCACTGTGTGAATGGAGAGAAAAAAACTGCTTTAATGTTAGGACAATCTTTAATAATTTTTTTTAAATCAGAAATTTAAAAACAGGGTTTTTTTATTGTATCACAAGTGAAATATTCCCTTATGATTTTAAGCTTTCAAATTTGGAACATTTATTTTCATTTTTTCTTTAGAATGGAGCATGTTTTTTAAAAAATAGTCCTCTGATTCAAAAATGTACTCATTTTATTTGACAAGAAAAATATTTTTGTTTATTGAGAGAAGAGGGACATTCTGCCAATTACACTACCCAAGAGAGAAATGGTCTCAGGCAAAATCACAGCTCATCTGTGAATGTTGCTCCTGAAATCAAGACATGGCTGTACCATTTTGAATTTTCTTGTAACACCAACCTCTCATGGCTTTTCTCTTGAGAGCTCCAAACTGTACCCTCTGCTCTAACACAGACTCCCAGTGTAAAAACAGGGCCAATTCTGGTGAATTTGGGGTTTTGGGGGTTTTTTGAGCTTCAGAAGAAATTACCTGAAATTTGAAAAACGTATCTTCCAAGTTACACTGAATGCCACTTCCTTGGAGTTGTTCACCTGAGGTCAGAAAGCCTCCTACCATGTGTGCTTTGCTGATGACCAGAACTGCTCTGAGGTGTCAGAGAAACCAAAACAGCTCTCAAGTGAATTTTTAGCATACTTGGCTCTACTACCAAAGCCTAGACAATGTTGTTGTCATTTTTACCATTGAATATGTGTCCATACATAGAAAAAAATCTTTAAAGTACATGTAGCATAACTAAGGTAGCCTTTGAGAATTTTTAAATTAAACCAAATACTGTAAAGCTAACAGAAGAGCAACAGACAACCTCTTCATTTACTAGGCCTCCTAGAGAGCTCTGTGACATAAATAAATGAGTTATGGGTAAGCTGATTTCAGTTTGGCTTTACTCATACAGTGTAATGTAGTTTTTTGTTAATTAAGAAACAGAGCATAACCTGACATTATTTGAGGAATAGGATTATAAAGATGTAATTTTATGTTAGACTGCTGTGTAAATAGGCTCATTCCCAAATTGTTAGAGCAGTGTGCATTTTGATAAGATACCTGGAAAGCCTGACTATATTAACAGTATAACCTTCATAATTATGTTATTGTTGAGTGATGGCAACATAAATGAATACACGCTGGATCAAAAGAAATGCAGCATACAGAAGTGCACATAAGCATAAAGGTTTAAGACTGATGCTGAAAGTAAATAAATAAAACTGAGCATTTAAGTAGCATCCCTTGCAACTCCATATGCAAATCCTTGTGATATTCTTGCCCAGAAAAACCAGCCTGGGTTTATGGCCAGAAAAGGAACATCCCATTCCAGAGATATTAAAGGTTGTGGTGAGCCCCCTTCACTTTACATGTTCACGGCACATTGTAAATCTCTCCCTTTCCCAATGTTTATCATCTCAAGGAGATGCTTTTAAACAACTCCTCCCCATGAGGATGATAACCCAGGCCTGACATGGCACCAAAACCAAATTCCATCTGAGACCCCATCCCTGTCGTCCTCCCAGTGCTTCTCAACTCGACCACCCTTTGCTGCATTTCTGGCGATGACTCCAAGTGGTGTTTACAGGCTCAGAGCAATTCATTCCCTGACTCCTGCAGAAGGGCCTCTGGGCATGGGGACTTCTCCATGAGATGGCTCCTGCTGCAGGGAAGCCACCAGAGGGAGCGATGCCATCAGAGCTGCCCTTTAAACAAACCTATTTAGGATTGCTGGAGCAGCTTGGTGTCAGCTCACTGGAAGATAAGTGCTGCTTGTTGAGTGCTATTTTTAATTAGGCAAACACAGCACTCCAGCAATCATGGGACTGATGATGCAGCTACTTCCCAGCTTCATTATAACTGAAAACATATTCCTATGCCCTGGATTGCTCTTCAAGCACCTGTGTAACAGCATCATTCCCCCTCATTTCCAAGGAGACTGGGATTCAATTCTCTGTTGACTCACAGAAGCGCTTGCACAAGAAGTCACAGCATAGTTAGGACCCTTAGCTGATTGTGCAGGACTGGCGTTTTCTGGACTGTCACCGTAGACTTTTGCAACAATTTATAGGGCATAATAGAGGGCCCCACTGTGGCACTCCTGCACTGGGGTTTGCTTGTTCCTGCTGTACTGCTCCAGTACAGCACACACAGCTTGGACACAGAACACAATCTCTCAGCTGTCTGTAAGAGTCCTTAGCCAAGATGACACCATCACTACATCATCATTCCCCTGCCTCTGAAGCATTTGGCTGGAAAAGCCCACAGCCTTGAAATGCTGGGCCAGTATAGTTCCTTTCAGGTTTATCAACTCTGGCTTACAAGGACTGCCCCCAGAAATGCCCTCTGGAGCACCTCACAGGAGACAGCCAGCCGAAAATCCAACCTCCCAAGCCATCCTTGGAGCAGCAGCTGGGTCCCACATGCCCAAACAGCATCGAGGGATTTAACATCCTAGGAACTCCTCATGTGGTTATAGAAATGAGGCATGTCACCCTCAGGGATACTCTGGATATGTTGTCTGCAATTTTTCATTTAGGTTCAGAGAAAATATCACCTGATGGAACACCTAGCCTAGTTCCTCTAGTTATAGGAAAAAAAAAAAAAAGAATCTGTGGACCAACTCAACATTTAAATTAAAGTGTGTTTTCCCCCATTATGGGACATATACTCCAGAACAGCCTTGGTCCAATGTTTAGGGAAAAAAAAAAATCATTGCAGTTAATTTAGATTTGTTTGTTCTTGGTTCAACAGCCTCATTTCAAAATGTTTCTCTTCCATATAAAACCTACCTAGTGTAGAACATTGTCAACCTTTGAAGCAGCCAAGAAAAATCTGATGTAAAAAATACTCATCCAAGACTGTGTGTCCTTTACTGCTTACATGATTACTTGATTTTAGCTCTTTGTACCAGGTACTGGATTTGAACTGTAGTTACTGTGTGATGGTACTCACCCCCTCCTCCCTGGCACGTAGCAACATCCCAAAGCAGAGTGTGCAACAGGCATTTTACAGCAGCAAGAGCCAAGTACCATTTCTGGTGCTGCTGCTAATCTCCAGCACAAACTTGGCAGACCTCTGCATCTCCACTTTTCCTTCAGTTAAGGAGCTGTAGCAGCTACACTTGCCTCCTCTATGGATTGTTTTGAAACATTCTGAAGAAACTGTCCTACAGCCAAGTATATTTTTCCACACTATTTCTGCTCAGATGTGCCTTCCATGTACTACGCATAAACACAACTCCAATCTGTATTTAATGCAAATGCTTTCTCTTCTCCTAGCATAAGGAATTCCATCAATTGAAGGAAAAATTAGAACATTTGAGATTAGGGCTTTAAAGAAGCTTCACTGTTGAGATAACCCACCCCCCATCTCTTTTAATTTAAAACCTGCTTAAAATCCATTTTCAAGTTTCCAAAGCAGCTATAAGGTGCTTTAATGCACATGAAGCAAATGAAATTATTTTGTAATGAAAGTCTTGTCATACATCATTAGTATTTTCCACCTACCTATAGAGCCATTTAGGAAGCTGAATAAATCTATCTAGCTTTATAGCTGTAAGAGATGGTACATTAAGTTTGCTGGCCCCAGAGTGCCTAAAGAAATCCAAACACCAGTATTCTTCAAGTCCGGAAGATTTGATATTCCTGCTTCCAAATGCTGTTTGGCAGAGGTCTCCAGCAGCAAGTCCTCAGTTGGCAGCTGTGAACAGAGGTCTACAAGCTTTAAAGAGACATATTTATCACAAAGCACACCAAGAGATGTGAGCATTTTGTTTCTGGTGAACAATAAGCTATTGCCTCCTCACCTCTCTGTTGTAGGTCTTTTCAAGACACAGGAACATGGCATTCTGGACCCTTATTTAGTCACAATCTCCTGCAGTCCTGGAGCTTGCTACAAACTGCAGCAGCTCCTGCCAGCTCTCAGCTCTCACAGCCTGGGATATTGGACCCCCATGGCCCTGGCCAGGGGAGTGACCCTCCAGCATCTACTGCCCCTCCAGCTGCACCACCCCTCCCAGGGCTGCAGCAAGAGCTGGGCCACTGAACTGCTCCAAATTAGGAGGCTGACAGTGGTACCCAGGCAAATACATATAAAGAAATAGTAGAGCTTTTGGACACAAAGATTTTAAATGAAAAATCATAGAAAATAGACACTTTTAATAAAACATATGCATGATAAAAATCCTTTTTTTAGGAGAAACGAATTGGAATTACTTTCGAGCATCCCCAGCTGTATCTTAATTTGAACCAGAACGAAATTATTTTCATTCCTGTTACGCTAGTATCATTTTCTATTATCCCAGTGGAATGTATGTAATCAAACTAATGCATTTATCCATTTTGATGCCGGTTCTGTGACATTTTGTTTTTTGCTCTGCATGAAAACCGACAGTTGCTTGGTTTCCATTTGTATTTCTACTATAACTGGATGAATAATACATGTTTCAAAACAATCTGACTCCTTTTGTAAGGTGGGGCAGGGGGAAGGAGGATTTCAAGTGGAGTAAGTTTTGTTTCAGTTTTTGTAGCTGGGAAAAAAACCCAAAAACAAATAGGTGACCCACTCTTTGCAGTTAATTGAAATGGATGAGTTGCCTGCCCTGGTATGAGGTGTGTGTCTGGGGGCCAAAAACACAAGCTGGCTCAGTTTTAAAGTACATTTATCAAAGGTCACCCCTTTCAGGGAAATCAATAACAAACATAATATTAATTAGGGTTTCATTTATGATTTTCACCTAACATTCATTGCATCTTTTTCTCACACTTAAATTTAGTGTCTGATGACTAGCACGAATGCAGGCTGTCAAAAAAACACTGGAGCAAAAAAAAGAAAAAGGCTCATTTCAACTGTAGATTCCACCATAACCTGTTTTTTGCTGTTCTAAACTGTTCCATCCTTTTCTTTTTGTGTGTTTTATAGGGCTTACTCCAGTGCGTTTGTCAAGTCATCAACATTAAAAAAAAAAAAAAGTTTTAAGCTTTCTTTTGCTCCTTACAGTTACAGGAGTTTGCAGATCCCACTCATCATCCCCACAGAGACTGCACCAGTACCAGACCATGATCACCTTCCAACACCCTCCACAGTAAACTTTTGGCCACAGTAATCAATCTAGCTGTCTTTTTACCTGAGCTCTGGAGATGAAATCAGATTTGAACACCACTGATAAACAGTTACAAACATATGGTCATTAAATTCTGAGGGGTGCCTGCTCCTAAGCCTTGTTGGATGAAGGTCTGGATGCTACTACAAGAAGATATTCCTTTTTTCCAAAGTTGGTTGCAGGGGAACCTGATCAGGAGTTACTTGACAAAAGAGGGAGTGGAAGCCTCCCAAGGGAAACATTCTTCATTTGTCACTATGTCACCTCTCTCTGCTGCATTTTCTGTTTGTTTCCCATTAACAATCACTATGTAAAGCAAACCTCCCCAAAGATCACACTACAGAAATAATTACAACGTTCTCACATGAGAGACCAATAACAAAAACTAAATTTGCCTTTAAAATCTGAAACTAGTACTGTTCTCCCATTCCCCGCCTGTTAAATATCTATTAAATTGGCCAGCAGCTACTTCAGAAGTGGCTGCTAGACATTTATTGCATCTTACATGCTGCTGCCCAATTTTATGTGCTCTAGGAGGGGGAGCACACACGCTTGAAATGCACTTAATGTGCAGAGGGGCAGAGTGAAAGCCCCAGGACTGCAGTTACCTAATGGAGCGTTGTATGTTCTAGTGGAATAGAGAAATGCAAATGTTCTCTCTGACCAGCCTTGCAGATTTTTCTGGACCATACAGGCAGCTTGACTTCTGGTTTAAAAACCACCTTCAATTTTTAAAATATCAGGTAACACTCCCCCTAAACAAACTATAGAAACCCCTACTAATTGGAGCAATCTGCATAACAACCACAAATGGATGAAAATCCAGGGAAAGCATAAGCTGTGAAATAGAGTGGAACATAAATTCCAGGCTCCTGCTATTATGTCTCCTGCCTTGCTACACTGAGCTTCACGGACACCACTGCTCTGAGCAGCTTCTGAGATGGAGCACCAGCAAAAAATATCTGTCCCAAAGGCAAACCAACATAAACAACCAGTGCAGGGAATACAGGATAGGAATTAAGAAACACTTCATCCTAATCAGTACCTGAATATCTAGGTGGCCTAAAGAAAAGCTTGTGCACCCAAAAGTTTGTTTCTTTTTTCAAGTACACCAGGTAGTCTCCTAGCTGCTTCCTTCTACTGACAGACTTTGTTTACCTGTACTGTCACATGTTCTTGGCTACAATAACACTACTATTTAGACTCCTAGAATATATATATTTACCTGAACTTTATGTTAAGTTAAGTAAATCTTGAGAAGGAAAATACTCTTGAGAAGAAAAGTCTGTCTCATCACAAAACAGAAAGTCTTGAGTATCAGTACAGTATAGCCTGAAAAAATGGTCAAAGCAGGGACAACAAAGAAGTAAATCTCACTTAAAGGTTACATTGAAAATGTGCATAGGTTTTTCTGAGTCTTGGTATTGTGATAGTTGAATAAAAGGCAACTATCATCACCCTGCTCTCCAGAGAGGCAATGTGCTTACTTTGTCTGAGTGCTGCCTTTGAAATCTTATCATTTATTCTTTTAATAAAAGCATAGCATTTAAAACATTAAACCTCAGAAGAATCCAGAACACAGATTTATAATAGTGACACAAATAAAGGGAATATTTTCCAAAAGGAAGGCTTTAAATAGATACAAGAAATGAAAGATTACAACATACCTTTTTTTTTTGCCACACCCAAATGTCATGTTTGGATAAAGCAATTGAAGTCCTCATCTGAACAAAACAAAAACCAAACAACAAGCCAAGTCCCCCAAGCTCCCAAAATCAAATATAGCAGAGTAGCTAGAGGAAGGCTCAGTCTCACAGGGACCAGGAGTATGAGAGGGGCTCGGTCAGAAAACACCAAAACAAATCAGGAAAAACAGTGCCCCTTTTCCTAGTTTTTATAGAACCCTTCCACAATAGGTGCTTGTAGCCAAGCTAATGAAAGGAGAGACAGACAGGAGCAGGTAGAGAGGAATAAATGTTGCCATCATTGCTCAAGTGTTTTAGTGCAGCTCTGGCAACAAACACTATCTGTAAATCACAAGTTGCTGTGATATACTAAAACAGGCTTATCGGGGAGCTAAATCTTTTATATTCTTGTTGTTTAAAAACCAAGAAGAAAGGATTAGGAAAGAACCTGGAGAAGGTTAACAATACAGTTTTGTAAATGTTTATTAGGAGCTCCTCCTGAGTGAGATGAAAGAAGGACTATATCTGTTTGATTATCAAACTACAACCAGCGTGCAGCTGCACCACATTAAGCTTTATCCAGGCTAGTCCATAGTAACAGATGAGAAACTGCCATCCAGAATGAGGACTGCATAACACCTTGTTGCTTACCTGGTAGTCTTAAATATCCTTTCCTAAAACACTTGCTAGGTTTAATTTTTAGTGTCTCTCCTTTGACCCCTTGCTGAGGGGCTGAGGCTCCCTGTTATCAGTCTGGAAGGCAAGTGCACTGCCTTAGGGATGTTTTTTTCCTAACACACACCTGTGGAACTGTTTAATGTAGCTGCAAGGCATTTAATGTCTGGGTAGGATTGCATCCGCCTCTTACAATGTTGGTTTACTATGGTCAGATTCCAAGGGAAGAGTTGGTGTGTTAAATTCACTGAAACAGGCCATAATTACAGTTTATTTCCCATGGTACCAGAGAAACAGCTCAGAAAAGCAGGCCACAGGGTTATGGGGAGTTCTGAGCATTAAATACAGGCTATTTGCTAGCAGCTCCAGCAGCAATGAAAAGTTGGAAATGGATCAAAATTTACTCAACTCCTTCCACCATTATTGGAACCTTCCACTATTCTTTCCTCTGAGCTCTCCAAAGGACACAAGATGACATGAAAAGGATCTGTTGCCTGGCAGGGCTCCTTGGTGTGGGGAGGAAGAAGAGGTATAAAGACAAACCAGCTGCTCCCATGTTTTCTCTTGTAAAAAGTTGGCCAAGTTACATTATGATGTCAGTCAACACAGAGAAAGTAAAAGTCTCAGCCTTCCCCAGGTCACTGGATTCCTCTGACTGTCTTTTCTGCAGGGTTGCAGACAATAACATGGTTCCCAAGCCCAGATGTAACCTTGCCAAGGAATTGCAGGAAGCCTAGAGCCACTGGCAGGTGCATGAAAGACAAATGAGCCTAATAAAATACTAAAAGAATTAGTGCTGGGCTATTAAGCCCAGGTCCCTGCTGGTATTGAGGTATTTAAAAATCAGAGGGAATTAGGAGTCTAAATATATGTGCAGCTTTGCTCCTACAGATTAGGTTGTTATACTGGAAGTTTCAAAGCCATCAGATGGGATCTGGATTTCCCTTAGAAAATCAAGTGAGAAAATAAAAACTGAAACTCCTTAGAGCTTTTCTTGCCACAAAAACCTCTCTTTGCCTTGGCAATTAAACTTTCACAAAAAATTTACTTTCAGCTCTGAGATTCCAGTCATCCCAAATACTGTCCCCAGAAATTCCAGGCTTCATCCTTTTCTAGAATGGTACCAATTTTTCTGACCTGATACTTTGCTTTCTATCCAGATTTTGGCTATTCAGAGGAACAGTAAGAAAAACTATTAGTATCTCATGAAGAATTTAGAATTTCACATATGCAAATCAACAAATGTTCCAGAAAATGTGTGTAGACATTTCTGTCGTCCTAACACAGAAATTGTTGGAGAAAAGATTATATAAATAAAAATAATAATAATAATAAAAAACCAAGTTAGGTGACCCAGGTCAAGTCTATTTCCTTATTTCCCTGTATTGTGCTAGTGTTTATTCCAGGAGAGAGAAAAATAAAGAGAGAGGGGGAGAGAGAAAATAAACAGAAGCAGTTTATAAAAATGTTGCAAGAATAATGTTGTTCCCATTATATCACAGAGTACATCTGTCAATTCTAGCCATTTCTTCTAGATGAGGTGGAGAGACCTCTGACATTTCAAATGCATCACCCTAATCAAATCCCTATCCTCTGAAATATTTTCTGAGACTGCATTATAGGTCTGTAGAAAACAATGAATGAATAATACTTTGGAGAACAATAAGTAGCAGAAAGAGAGCTGAAATAACTGAGTTCACCAGCATTAAAAAGTAAGGGAACCATTAATCCCTGAAGACAAAGTATTTTCAGCTTTATGCCACTGAGACCTGCAGGGCTCTGGGGAGAATCTGCTCAGTGTGTTCCCACCTACCATGGGGCAGCAGGGATATTATCAGCACTTCTCACTCTGCTGCCCTGCCTGGCTGGAGAGTCAGACATTGAGGTCCATGAAGGGGTGAGGGCCCTTTAAAGGCAGTTGTCAGTCTCAGTTTTTTAGCCAGAGGATTTATTTCTTTTCTCAAAACCCTCAGCAGCCACTTTTCAACCTCTCTTGCAGTCATGAAGTGTCTCTTGTCCTCAGTCAGCATTGCTGGGAAAAGGTGTGAGACAATGTAAGTCATGGTCTGGTAGCTAAAACCATTTAAAAGTTACATTTTTTAGTTCAGTTACAAGCACTGTAATTTGCTTGTTGTGTGTTTTTGTATTTCTCTTCAGCCATCAAAACTGAGAATACCTAGTCTGAACCAGAGAGTGGGGATTCTATAAGCACTGAAAAGAGGGAAGCACATGCAGAAGGCAATTCTTCCCCTTCTAGAACTCAAAACTAAGTCATTTGACATCTATTCCCTTCCTTTGTACCCACCATTAACTACAGAGAGAGTCCAGAGCATCAGTTTAGGTGAGGATTAATTTCATCTACCATTTGTGCCTAGAAGTCAAACACCAGAGCTCCCCAGAGTGGTAAATATCCCTACAGGGTAATTTGTTCTTTCTTAAACAAGGGCCTTAGGGTGGAACAAGGCACATGAGGAAGTCCTTGTATCAGTCTTTTAACCTTTGAGGGAGCTCAGGAATGTGTTTCATAACAATTATTTTTGTATTTTTAACACACAGGGACTTCAAATTTCTGTTATAATTAATATCATTTATATAGAACAATATGGAGAAATTAAAGAAGCAAGTTGGGAAAGAAAAAAAAAAGATATATGAAGTTTAAAGGAAACAGAAAGTAGACTAGAACTACCAAAAAAATCCCAACTCACAGGACTATGAGAGGTTATTTAGTCCATCCCCATGATCAAATCTTGATCCACAAGAAGCAGTCCTGTAGCAATGAGAAATGTGTTTTTACTCAGTCACACTGCAATGCTATTATCTCAGCTGCTTAGAACCTTGGCATCTGGGACAAGGGTACTCCAGACTTCAAATACAAGCAACAAGAGATAAGGGAGAGGATCCCAGCAAATGCCTTCATGCTCTGTGGACACATTGCTTTCATCTGCAGTATATCAGGGGACCAGGGATTTAGGACAAATGTGCTGAAATATTCTGGTCAAGGCACTTGATACTATTATTTCTGAAAAAGAGAAACAAGTGAAAACAAATTTCTGCAAAGAATTTCAAGCAAGAAGTATCACATATGAGAGCAAGACCAAGCTCATGTGCCACCCTTGGATTCATTAGTAGAATCCCAGCTGGAGTTACACTGATTTATTCATGATTTATTCAAAATACATTCCCTAAATAAGTAGTGTCAGAGGCAAACTAGTAATGGGACCTTCTCCAACAAGAACCTGCAGTTGATTTGCAACCTTACAGCTGCTGAGCAAGGTTTAGGTAAAAGTTTAAATCATGAACTTGAGCAGTGGAACTTGTTGGAAAATTTGAGACACAATAAATTTTGATGGAAAAAGTTGTATGTGTAAGCAATTTCCTACAGAAAATTGTTTGCTTATTTTTTTTAACTTAATCTACTAAACAAAATTAATGTATTTTCAGACTTCTCAGAGGGTAATATTTTGATTAGTTGAACTGTACTGACATATTAATTATAGTTTCCAATCAAGAAAAGGCAATCTAGATTACCCCCAAGCCCCATAAGAGTCAGAGTCCTGTCTCAAATAAAATTCTTTCCAAGAGGCAAATTTCACCATCTGAAATATATCTATCAGAAAATGCAGCTTCTCTTCTGACTGGTTTGCAGTGGGGTGTTCGCATGACTGCAACTCTCCCCACCACCAAAACCTTACCCTACAAACCCAATACAGCACTGAATTCCTCATTATAGCAGGAAGCAGGGAAAGGCTAATGCTCTTTAGGATGCTTCTCAAATGTTAATAAAAAGTAAGCTTATAGATTTACTGCTCTTTCACTAGGAAAAGGAAATCTGGTTTTCTTACCTCTAGACATCTAATCTGTTCTCAGGGATTCTTTGTTCATTATGGCAAATGTACTTTTTCAAGACTAGAGTGGTGAAAGGAGCCTAATCGAACTCTCAATGTGACTCCTCAACTGTGACATTTCTTTTGCTAATTTTCTGGGAGAACAACCCTGCAGCTCCAGACAATAATTAAACAGAACCCTGAACAAATTCCTGCTGTGAAAACAGGATCAGACTCTACTCTTCACACTGCTAAGAAGAGTATTACAAGCTCTTGCCTTTATTTTTTAGATGCATTTATTTAAAGGCTGTCAGTAAGCTGTGATGTATCGTCTCCCTTGAATTGTCACTGCACACTGAGAAAAATTTTTGTTGTCCTAATTATAAAATATTACTTTACACATGGAGAACTAATTTTTTTAGGAGCAGCTCAATCCTTCTACTTTCTCTTTTTGCTGGCAAAAATTGCTTTTTGTCTTTTCTCTTCTCTTTGGACCTCAGGTGAGGCAGAGGAAAGCAGGCAGTTCATGGGGGCTTAGTCAGTGCCTGCTGTACTCTGCAGAAGCACTTGGTCTTAGTTTCCATGGATCCTGCTCCAGTGGCCCAGGATACAGAAAGTTTATGTTACAAAGAGGTGGTGATTAGAGGGAACCCTGAGTCATGAACATCTTTGCCAAACTCAGACTCTCCCACCCTCTGTTCTGTGAGAAAGCACAAGAGGAGCTCCATCTCCTGGAAGACTTGATTTGTTCCAGATCTGGCTGTTGAATATTTCTTCATGCCCAGCCTACTGGTGCTCCTGCTGTGTAGTATCCTCATTTGAAAACTCTTCACAGGGATGAGTAACTTTGCTTTCATTTCTTTTCTGCTTATAGTCATTGCTACTAAAAGGGGAGAAAAATGCTGCCAGAATGGAAATTTTCTCATGTCTCAAATGTTTTTGACTCAAAGAGAAAAAAGCAAACCAAAATTCCACCAATCGTGAAGCTTCAAAAGTCAGAAAAAGAACAAGGAACATCGAGAGAGGTGTCCCAGCAGCGTGGTTGAGCTGAGGACTCCAGAGCTCTTGGGTTACCCATCTCTGCCACAGTACATCAGATTTCCTCACAATCAGAATTCAGGTTTCTGAGGTGGCTCTGCTTTGCTGCTATAGGAAAGAGCCTGCAAGCCAAGCACTGCGTGGCCTGGTGAGGTGTAATGAGAGAGGAATGTCATCTTTGCCAGCCCTTTCTGACATATCTGAACAGAGAGTTCAGCATTAACCTCATCTCTTACGATGCTGTTTCTGCTACACTTGACATCTTATGCTGCACTGTTTCTGTCCTCTGTTGAGCAAGAGGAAAACAAAAGGGTTTCCAGAGTATTTTAAAGACTTTCCAGTGAAGCAGTGAGGTGATCGCTTGTCACAGGATAAGTCAGATCATTCTCAGTAATAACTAACCCAACACATTTAGTTCAGGTTCAGACCAAAACTGAAGTTCTTTTAGATATTGTGGAAAGTTAATTTATTTTACCATGGACCAGAGAAGCAGCAGAGCTCCAGCTCTGCTCCAGCTTCCTGTGGCTTCAGCAGTTTGTCCTGTGTTCAAGGGTAGAGTTACACATCACACCCCTCTTTACACTCCTCACTGCCCACTCATGTACACCCAAGCCTGCCATTGCTCCCAAGCTCAGAACCTGGTTCTGGTTTGCATGCCCTGCTTTGAGAGTGTACAGTAAATCCTGTGATGTTTTGCTCTTCCTTTGTATGGCCTGTACTGGACATATCAGTCACCTGTGCTCCAGGACAGAGGGATTCAGGGCAAGGCACTGTAGAAAAGGCAGGTCACCAGGACACAAGTGCTCTGGCATTGCTGAGGTGGAGAGAAAGCATCTTGGAAAGGAACACGTGTGGTTAAACACATTTAGGTCATGGTTTTGGCATTTCACAAAAAAACAGTAAGACAGAGAGGAATTACTTCAAAGGTCCTCAGCACCTGAGCTATTTCTTTAGGTAGTGTTCCTTAGTTTCCTCCTTAAAGTGGATGTCAACTACTGTAAGGCTTTGTTCAGGCCAGAGAAACCTGAACAAAAAGGAGATTGCAGGAATGCAGACACCTCCACTTTTAGGCTGAAGCTGCGATTTCATTTTCTGCCTTTGATCTTAGAACTTTTTATTATAAATTTAAGGAGAGATTATACTGTAATAAAGAGGTTAGTCAGATGAATTAATGGCTAGGAAATTTAGACGAGATTAACAGGGGAGCCTTGCTGTGCCATGTGTCATTGGATCACGTAATAATTGGCTGTTGTCTCACAGGAGGTCAGCTAGTCAAACACAGCAGCTCCAAGCTGGGAGGAGATTAACAATCTATGACCCTAACCATAGTTTACAGTCATGCAGGCTTTTACCATGAAGAATCAATTTTCATACTTTGGAGAAAAACCTACCATCGTAAAGAGAAAGCCTTTGAAACTGCCTCCTCCATGCTACTGATGCTTGGGGCTGGGTGGTGTCACCCTTCCACTTGTTGAGCAGTACCACAGACATGACCCAACCATTCATGAAGCCACCAAAAATTTCTGTTTAATTTTCCTCAATCAGAAAACTCTCTCACACATGCACATATTTCTTTCAGATGTTCAAAGGGTGAGGGTGATGCCAAACAGGAGGACACAGAGAGAGAGACCAAAAGGCCAATCTTTTATGTTTTGCCACTTTAGGCAAAGGCACCTGTAAGTGGCAAGAAATCAGGCTTGATAAGCAGCTGTTGCTGGTCCAATTTCCATAATTTCCATGGAAACCTGTCAGACTGTACCTGCCAGAGTACATGAAAGCAGTGTATGAGAAAGAAATATTGCAGCAATCTGTTTCCCTAAGATCTCCAGGGGCTTGCTAGCCCCCTTACCAGCCACTCATACCTTCATCTTAATTACACTGCCATCCAGCCCATGAACTCGAAGGGAAACGGGAAGTGGACCAAGGTAAAGACTGCACAAAACCCATGGGGTACAGAAGAATACAGTTTGTTATCTGTAGGGAGAGCTGCACACACAGAATGCATCGGGGGCTCAGCCAGCACTGTATAACACACACACACATTTAGGTGAACTGAGGTACCTCCTTTTCTTTACGTGAAAAAGCACTATAAGAAAAGTCACATTTATGAATTTCTAAGCTGGAAGGCTGCTTGCTGACCATTTCGCTGTCATTTTTAGAATTAAAACCTTTGTGTAAAAGCTTTGGACATTGAAACAGGTAGAGAAAGTACAAATTTAGTCTACAAAGGGAATAATTACTGTTATTGTTATTGTTGTTATTGATATTATCATCATCATTATCATCATCATGATTGTCATTATTAATATTTTAATATAATAATAAATTTGTAGGGATATTCCACATTTTGGGTCACTGGTGGAAATAAAGACAAATAGAATAGGATAAGCAACAACAGTTATTGGAGCAGAACAGCTCAAACCTGGTAGGGAAAATCATTTGCAAGACTGGCAGCTACTCAGCCAGTGAATGGGATCTCATGGCAACGCATCCCAAGCAGTGACTGAATTCAGCACAGGATTTCTTTCTCACTTTTGAGTCCTAGTTTATAGACCTCAGGACAAGGTTTGTTAAATTAGGCTATAATTCCTCCATTATAAAATGACATCTTAATGGTTCTGATCTTTTGGAAGACTTTTAGCAGATTAGGAGGTGATGGGATAGGGGAAAAGATTTATTGCCAGCTCAAAGCCATGTGGTAATCCAAAGGGATTTATAGACAGTACTCTTCACTACTTGTGCTGAACAAGGATATGAATTATTTGATTCTGATAACATAAGAATCCTTTTACAATACAGTATGAGCTTGACAAAATGTGAATAATGCTAGAAAAACATTCAGAAGTAGATTTTTCTACTTTCCCCTTTAGTTATCTTTAAAAGAGTAAAGACCTGGGTTGGTATAATTTTTAAGTCCCCTTGGATAGCCAGAAGCTCTGAACAAAAACTGAGTTGAATGTCTATGGATACAGTTAGGTGGAAAATTCCATTAGAAATATTTTTCCTAGCTGCTGGAGTGTGCAAAGTCACAGAAGTTAAAACTTTGTGCAAGGATACTAACATCAGTTTGGACATGCAAATTTCTGGGATTTGGGAGAGAATTTTAAGACAGGATATGGGAAATCCAAATTCATGCCCTGGTTCAACCTAGTTCAGACAAGATATTGGGCTTAAGGGTGCATTGGGCAGTGGTAGCTCAACAACTGTCTAATTAAACAAAATGACCATCAGTCTCTGCAATTGGAGCTCATGCAGTTCCCAGCCTGTTTTGCTGAGGAAGGAACCCTGTCTCAGACATGGTATTTGTTTCAGCCTTATTCTGATTTACAATGCTTCTCTTCACTTTGGTGTTTCATGGTGAGCAATGCATTCAGTCTGCAAGACAGTGGATAGCAGTGGATAATCCTGTCCTGTTGCATTAGGAATTTTTCATCCAAAATCTGTTTTTATTTCAGTTGCCCAAACCTGATAAGGGTTATGGAATTAATAAGATTATATGACTAAGCACCTGTTTCTGCTCTTCCTATCTAAGTTTTGTACAACTGGCCAACTTCATCTTAATTTGATGAGATATAGGACTCCTACACTTCACCCTCCTGCAGGGTGCAGGTCAAGAACACCCTCAAGGAAAAATTGTGTGGGCCCTGAACATCCCTACAGATCTGTTTTGTGTAGGTAGGCTTTTTCATACCAAGTAGGGAAACAAAAGCATTCAAGTAGTCTTAAAGGAGATAAAGCTACTGGCTTGGGGAGGATGTGGGGTTGTAGAGGAGGTAGGAGGAAATCCAGCATGAAACAGTCAAATATAAAGCTCCTAGAAAAACAGACCTTGTTAGGCCTTCAGCTTATAGGAACAACTAGTGCATTATGAATGCTGGATTTTGCAAAACTGCTGTTTAAATTTGGGAAAGGTTATTAGTTACAACTATTTTCAATTTTCCCCTTGGTCAGGAAAGCCAAATGGAAGCAAAACATTTTTTTTATTTGGGCTAAATATGCCTAAATTAATGGAAACTGCATTACACATAAATGCTTCTCACATTCTGATTAATACAACTGATTTTATGACCATGCTACCTGTCCCATGAACAATTGTTGCCACTGAGAATTCCCCACACACTGCAGTTTGATATCTAAGACAATTCAATTTTGGACCCACTTCAAATAAAAATTAAACATTTAAATAGAATTATATTCAAAAAAATTTTATTCCAGGAAAGAAGTTTTGTACTTTGTCATTTCTACTCAATTAGGATCAAACATGAATCAAAATATTAGAATATTATATGGAAGAAGAAATCCAATTTCTGAAATAGACTAGCTGTGATTTTATAGTTACTTAAAAATCACATTTGTATCAGCCTATTTATAATTTCATAATCTACATCATCCCCTTCAAATGAATCTGTTGATAACAATTAATGAGTGATGCTATCTTACAAGTAAGGAAATATCAAGAAATGTGTTTCTCATGCAAATTTATAGAAATATTTGGAAATTCTCTTTGTCTTGGATAGCTTTGGGATCAGGTCCCTGGTGTGTTTATCTAGCTTGAAATGTTCCCAAAGTTGTGCTGCTCTGAATGAGAAATAAAGTAATTCAATTCCAGACATTAGCTTAGCAGAAGAAGCAAAAAATTGAGGTCATGGTGTGGTTATGAATTTTTTGTTCTTTTTTTTGCTGCTTTTTCTCAGTGTGGAAGTAGGTAAAGCTTTCATCTCTTCTGGGCAGCAGTTATGAGGATTAGGTAACAGGAAGAATTTCATTTAATCAGTTCAATGAATTTTGCCTCATTAGAAATTCATGCAAATTGTCAAGTTCTAAGTCCTCCCAAGATTGCCCTGGTTTGTATTTTTAGGTTTTTTTTTTTTTTTTTTTTTTTTTTTTTTTTTAATGAGAAATGCATAGAAAGGTTTTATCCATGGACTGTTGGGTTCAACTAATTACATTAAGCGCTAATACGATTTCCTTGTTGATGCTGTTTGTACAGGAAGATGATTGTCTAATCCTTTAAGCAGTACATTTAATTTTGGTTTCTATTTCAAGTCTTTAAATTGTGTTCACTACTTCTAGTTCTCAAGGTAAACATAGTCTCAATCTTAAATGTTTACTTCTGAGTAGCTTCAAGGATGAAGCTGCTCTGGTTTCATTCCAGGCAGGAACATCATTTCATGCCCATTGGTTCTAAGCTGGAGGGCAATGGTGGAAGAGGGGAGAGGGAACAAGAAAACTTTTCTAAAGCAAGCTCAGGACTTAATCTGCAAAATTGTCTCACAGTGGGTGGCTAAAGTGTTCATTGCTACACTGCAATCATTATTACTAATTACTGGTCTGTCTGTCGTTTATGTCTAATCTGATCATCCATCTCTATATAAGTATTTCAAATCTGCATATAGAAGTAGAATGAAGTTATACTTGGACTAGAAAATCTGTGTGCATTAATCACATTTCCTCTCTTTGGAAGCTATGTTTCTGTGGTATTTCTGAAATAATATTGAAAGGAAAAGAAAGAGTCAAAAAAGTCTTGAGAAACAGACATAAATATCCTGACTAAAATTGCATGCAGACATTATGGCTAGTCTTCTTTCTGTTTTTCTAGTTTTTATAGAAAAATAAAAATTAAATCAAATTGAGGATTCTGACAACTGTCACAGTGAAGACCTGGAGCTTTGATGGGAGTTTTACACCTCTTCCATATTTCACCATCGACTCTTATTCAGATTCTGTGCATAGGTTATAAAATTTTGTCCTGCAATAAAGTCAAGTGTGATGTCCCAAGGTATCAGCACCCAGGAAGCAGTAATGATTCACTCTTTGACATTTCCTACAGGTCTTCCCCAGAAAAACTTTCAGCCCACGATATATTACTTCTAGGCAATTCTTGAAAGGTGATCTTAAAAACAACTCCTTATAATTTCTCCAGAAATCTGCCTAGAAGAACATGCCCAGAAATCTGAATCTCACCTGGAAAATTTGCAGGAAGAGGCTGTAAAACTCCCCACCCTGGGATGCACCAGTTTCTACTATTTTATCTAAGCATGAGTGTAAGCAGGTGTACCTACCACCCACTAGATAATGTACAGATAATGGTAATGGAGACACCTGCACCTGAACCAGCTGAGGATGTATTTTTAGGACATGCTGTAAGGATAGAGACATGCAAACAGAGAGATTAAGCTTGAGCTATCTGTTGTGTGTTCTAATTCTCTCAGAAGAATTAGTTTAAATCACTCGCTTTAATTCCATTTCTACAAAAGAGAAAATGGTGGTGTCTCTTCTCTTCCATTTATGTTGAACTAGGTGATATATTTAATATCAAAGATATTCTAGTTTGGACAATTATTCTTTATCTTAGTTACAGCAGGAATCATAGAATATCTCAAGTTAGAAAGGCCCCATAAAGATTATAAAGTCCACGATCCACTGAGCCTATCTAGTACATATTCTTTCTTCATTATGACTACAGGAAACACCCTGAAGGTCATATCCCTGGTGGCTTAAATTAAGCTCTTCAGTCCTCTACAAATTATTAAATTCTCTTGTATTAATTAAGAGAAGATTCAAGTGAATAAATATTATGCAAATTTTTGAAGGAGAGTGCAGAAGTTGCCATGGGATTTTCATCAGAATCCATACTGGGACTTTCATTATTTAACAAGTGATCTGAAAAACTGAGTGAGTAACGTAGGGGCATAATTTGCTGACAAAGCAAAATCAGGACTGACAAAACTAAGGTATCTAAAACTGGAGCAGAACACAAGGAACTGTAGAATATGTCCTGATACTGAGTAAGACAATAATAAAACATCCAGTGAAAACCAACAGCAAATAATGCAGCCAGGGGACAATGTATTATTTGGTGATTGGCCCAGCAGGAAACTTCTGACAAATTATCTTGGCTACTGCAAATCTGAGTGCCTTAAGCTTGTCCCCAGCTCAACGCATCCACTTCCTCATTTCTGTCAGTCTAAAGAACCCCTCTTTTCTTGTTTAATGATAGAGGGTTTGTGCCTTTTTATTTTACCTTCCAAGTATTTCACAGACCTGGGTCAGAGTACAGAAAGAAGAATAATTAAGATGGTAAAACCAGCAGGAGATAATTTCTAGTAGGGGCGAATCAAAGAGCCTATAAGGAGATCATGAAGGGAGAAACAAGACGGATTTGCTGAGGTGAAAATTGTTCATAATTCAGCAAAAAAGGTTGTGGAGTCTGTGTGGACTTTCCCTAAACTAAAGAGAGACCCCTATTAAGCTACTGAGTGCAGCTATGGTGCACCATCCTCCTGACTCCCCAGAGGAGCTCTTCTCATTCTCTGCCAAAAAAGGGCCCGTTGAGAAGGGCACCAAGGAGAATGACAGCTTAATCAGGAAAGTTACAATGACAGCTGTGCAAGGAGACAGGAGAGAGACTGAAAATTCTTGGCTTCCAGGACAGATGACAGGGACCATGAGTATACAGTCAATTCTCAGAAATAACATATTATGTAAAGAGAGTAAAGAAGAGATGATGAGTTGCTGCTTTCCGCAGTCTAGGAGCAGAGAACACAGAGTATTATTATTGGGTGTCAGAGCATATAAAACTCAGAAGAGAAAAACCAATTCCCAGTAAGACATAACTAAATTGTGGACCTTGTTGACACAGTGTTTTATAGCTGTTTAAAAGTATTGATGGATTAAAATAGAAGTTAAATATGATATAGACTTCCTGGTAGCTGTTACATTCTTTAATGGGGATGTAACCTCTATTTCAGTGTCTTCAGAAAAGAGAGGAATATAACACAAATATTTTCAAAACCATCCAGCATCATCTGGATCAATAAATATCCTCATTTCTGTCATTCTAAAAAACGCCCATATTTATTTTTTTTTTTTTTTTTTTTTTATTCTTTTTTATTTTAATGTCCATGTTAACCTGATCATTTCCATTACAGTGATAGACAAAAGAAAACAGAGTCAACAGAAATATGCTCATCAGAGAGGATCAGGCTGCCTGAGGTCAGGCCCAAGTTTTCGTAGATAGACTACAGAGCAGATAAAGGAGGCCTCTGGCTCATTCTTGCCACTGATAGCTCACCAGAAGGGGAGAGATGACTTTCAAACTCCTGCCTCTGCCTCTGCTAATCAGGCTATAAAATCAGAACTTTGATGAGCCACAGTTTGTTGCAAAAGGCAACAGAGGCAATTTACATCTTTTTATATTCTAAAGGACGTGGTGTAACACAGCTGAAATGCTCCAGCCAAT
Organism: Lanius collurio; assembly: GCA_020086605.1. NCBI lineage: Eukaryota > Metazoa > Chordata > Aves > Passeriformes > Laniidae > Lanius > Lanius collurio. Next base: position 22,803,728 of record JACBWW010000010.1, on the reverse strand, counting down.
GCTCCAGAGGCAGAATAAGTGATGCAGGAGGCTACCTGAGTGTTTTACTGGTGCAATATGTCTTATCAAGGACACTACCTTTAGCCTTTTACCTTTATTTTCAAACAGTTTTGGACATGCAATTGAAAAAAAAATCTTAATCTGTTCTTGAAGCTCAGACCAAACAGTTCAGTTGGACTTTATCAACACTTTTATATTTCACATTCTTTTTAAACAGGGAAAAAACCCTCATTTACAGTCAAGTATTGTCTTGTAAACTGTTGATAAGATTTTTCACTTTGGTATTTAAATTACCAAAAATTGCATTACATTTGTATGTAAATCATAAATTTGTAGCTGAAAAATAAGGTACCTTGTTTGTAAATTCAGGTCAATAACTGTTTAAATTCAAGTTGTACTTTAAGCTGATTGCTTTCTCATTACTACCTACATCACTAGTGTGGGTATTGATGCAGAAAGGAAATTCCTTAGAACTGCTTGAGCAACTGTTGTGATTTTTTCATTATTAAAATTATCTCCAAAGAAGATTTCATTATCAAAAATCTCTGAAGACATTTTCTTTCACATAAAGATTCGGTTTGGGATGAAGGGAAGGAGAGGAATTGTGAGGGTTTTGATTGAAACTAGAAAATTTTAGCTAAAATTTGATTTATTAGAAAAGCAATAATCTGTTTTTTTGAAAGACATTTTCTTCAAAATCATTATGCTTTTATTGATCTGCTTGCATGGTTACATACCATATTTCAATCCAGGGAAATGGACTCTATAACACATCATTACTTTAGGCCTGTGATATCTCTTTTGAACACAGGAATAGATTGATAAGGTTATCTCCTTGCATTCCAGTGATTAACAAAGCTTTTGGCAACTCTTCCACAATATTTGAAGGACAAAATAAATAAATAAAATAAAAAAATCAAGAGGCAGGCAGAATTAATATCTGGATTGAATTTGCTGGTTGAAAAAGTCTTGTTCTTCATTTGAACACATTTTCCTTGCAGACCTGTCCCTCAGTAGCAGTGGTGTCTTAGTGTAAAATTAGAAGGTTATAATTTTCAAGGTAAATTAGACTGGATATGTACTCTAAAGTTTAGGATTTTGCACATGTGCTTGCATAAAATATATTATACATGTCACCTTGAAAAAGATGTCGAACTGTAATAGTCAAGAAACTATCTGTTAAGATGAACTAAAAAAAATTGTCTACTCATAAAAAAATATTGGTTTCTCAACAGGATTCACCAAAATTATAAGCCATTTTACCTTTATTTGCAGGAGCATTGCTGTGATTTCAGAGGGACCCATTCCCTCAGCTGGTAAGTACCACATATGTGCTCTGATTATGGCCTGGTGTTCAGGTAAAATGTTGCCCAGAGCAAGGCACACCGATGCCCTTAGGTTAAAAGGAATCCTGTGATCTATGTAATCACAGCCCCCATGTCAGGATCAAGCTGACTGTGGCTTAGCTGCCCACAGACAGCAGCTTTTTTCAACGCCAGGAAGAATTTTTTCTTCTGCAGAAGTGAAAAGGATAAATATACTCTTGTCAGACTTGGTGTCTCTCTGAAAAGCCCAATTATTTTCAAATGCCTGTGAATGCTGCTGAATGCTGGACCGGCAGAGATGTCCATAGGGATGTGCACTCCACAGCTGTGGCAAGCATCAGATCTCTGGCCTTGGACCTCAGGAGCCAGAAAACCTTCATGGTCCCACTGAGTAAGGACACGGGAATGCACTTTTATCCTGGGAACTGGCAAGGTCTAAAGTTTTCCCTCAAAGAAGTGAATGACCTGCTAAAAGCAGTGTTAACCCTAAAAGAAGTTTAGCTTGCCCTGTCAGGGCTCTGGTCTCTGTAAACTGCTCAGTCCTGGGAAGCTCCAGGGCTGAACTCAGCAGATCAGTGCTTCCCTCTCTGCAGAGATCACGGCAGTGCCATCTCCCTGCATCAGGGAACAGCGACTGTATAAAGGGGGGAGCAGCCAGCACAAATTCCCACTCAGACCTGGGATGGGCAGCAGCAGAGATGTAATTTTTCCATAAAGCTATTCAGGCAGCCTCTGGTCTCAGTCCTAGGGCTGAGTGGCTGCCTGTCTCATCCTCATAAAACTGCACACGATGACAGTCCTGGACAAAGCTACGATTCAGGTAATCAGGAGTTCCAAATTCCCCAGATTTTATCACTATTGCAATCAAGGAACCAACCAAACAGTGCTGGAGCCTCAAATCCTCTTTCTACCCACTCAGCCATGTCTGGACACTACACTGCTAGTAGCTTCTACTTGACACAGCATGTTCAAGACCAGTTTTACTGAAACATTCTCAAAACATTCATTTGTTTTCTGGAAGAGGATTAAAAGCCACACAGACTTTCAAGGGACCTTGTGGAAAACACTATATTAAAAATGCTGTATTAAAAATATTACTATTCAAAGTAGGCAACAGTCTCTCTCCTAGAAATGTAAATAAGGATGGGAATACACATGTATATCCATATTCCCACACACATATACGGATCTATATATACATATATGGATACACAAGCACCATGCACACATGTATACACATGACTTTCGCTTGATAACTTGAGAAACTGGTGAATCATGACTAATCCAAATCTGCAGAGATAGGCAAGGAACTGCACCTTTCTCCTGGGTCAATGAACCATGAAATCATTCAGAGAGGTCACTCCCCCAGGGCAGTCTCTCTCCCCTGATGCAAGATGGGCTCCAAGTGAGGCCTCACCATTCCTTGTCCAGGCTGCCTCCCTACTCCTTTGGGAATAGCCATCCCACACACCTGAACAACCTTTCTTGGCTGTCAGGTTTGTGCATCCTGGCATTTCTTTTCTTTTTTTTTTCTGATCACCACAGAAAATACCACGTTAAATCAGCATCAGCTTTAGAGTTTCAAATTCTGGCACATCCTGGTGTGCCAATAGTTGCAGTCTGAGACCCATGCATCAGCCTGTCTTTCAGAATAGCTAAATCATTCCTGACAAATAGATGCTTGCAGCAGTAGTAGTAGATGAAAAATGGATGGGATAGCTTGACACAAACAGGCTTTAGGAGAAAGAACTTACTGGCTGTCTGGCAGAATTCTCTCTTGGTTGAAGATTCTCTGGTTCAGTGTATTAGTGCTGAGTTCTCTCATCACCCTACTGGTTTTTCTCATGCAACTTTATTCATTTTCCCCACTCTGTCTTTTCTTCTTCGCCTTCCAGCCATCTCCAGTTTCTTGTATCAGGATGTCTGAGAGCTAAAATTCAGTTTTTTATTCCATCTATCAAGTCTTCAGGAGACTGAGACCTGCTCAGCCAGAATATTTTCAAAATACACCAGTGTCAACAAACCTTAACCAAATGCATTCCTCCCTGGTTGTGCTGCAAGTAACTTGCCCCCTCCCCTGTTTTGTGTGATTTTCATGAAAGTCATCAGCAAGAGCTATTTGAAAAGGTCATTTTCCACCTGGAATGAGGCAAAAGGAGAGAGTCAAAGTAGTGTTTCATGAATGCAAACTTCCTTTCAGTCTGAAAATCAGCCACAAACACACATACTAGAAACTCCACCGTTTCCCTCCTCTTGTAAAAGCATCCCATAATGTTTGTTGATTCGCTCTGAAATCAAATCAAACTCTATGTATTCTGCTGAGCTCAAGGGGCAGAAAACCCCAACAAACCAAAACAAATTCCCCAGCAAAGTCTGACATGAAGTGAGCTTACATTCTTTGTTCTGTAGTTGCTCTGACTTTAGAGTTTCCACAGGAAATGTCATTATCACACTCTGCCCTTTGACAAACATCATGGGAGCTGAATCCACTGGGAAAAATGTCCCTTTTGGGAAGGGTAGTGCCCAGTTTCATTATTTCCACACCTGCAGAGAACAGTTACAATTTTCTCTGTAATGCCTTTTTTATGGTACAGATGACAAGAAAGAACACTGATTTTGAGTGGTGCTTGCAGGCAGTCAATACTAGTGATGAAGCCTTTGAAAATCAGGTTTCCTGCTTGTTGCACAGTCTTTGGGGAAATTAATGGCCTTTCTACACTCAAATCTGAGAAAAACAGGGGTCCACTTCTGCCCACTGCAAAGTAAAAGGAGAAAAATAAAACCCAGTCCACAAAAATATTATTTTTGTATAAAAGCAGATTCATAAGAGGAAGAGTTGTCCTATGGTTTGAGCAGAAGCCTGGTTTTGTGAGACAAGCACTAGCTCTGCTAACTGATTCATGGTCTTGAGAGACTGGGAGTGTCCTGGTCATGATGCTTCAGGGGCATTCACATTGCCAAATTAGGGTACCCTTGATTTAGTCCCGTGTGCTCTTCCCTGAAATGTTCACCATGGACAGGGTTTGATCACCTCTTTCAAAGACAGTACCCAAAGTACCCTGTGGCTCTCAGTCTACTTGCTGCTGGAAAAAGAAAGGCAGCAGATGTGTTTTGGGCAGGCAGGAAAAATGAAACGCTTTCAGGACATATGAGAGGGAGTGGCTGGTGCTGTCCTTGGCAAGAGCATGGTGGTCTCTATTCCACTGAGGTAGTTTTCATCAGGAAACATCAGCATGGCCGTGAAAAGTGAAAAAGAAAGTAAAAAAGAAAGTCAGAAAGATGTCAGACTGTCAAAATGGGGCAGGTGTTGGAGCACAGTAGCCCCACAACTTAGCAAGTTTTGGATATGTTACTTCTGTCTGTCTGTCTGAAAAGGGTGCTATGAAAACAGATGCATTTTAAGGAGGCTGAGGTACACTCCCAGAGGACATATATATATATACATACACACACACATACAGTTTGTCTCCTTGCTTGAAAGGAGAGTGTTATTCTCCCGAGTGTAGCATTTTTTCAAGAGCTCTTTCTAAGCAGTCAGGGAGAAGATGCTGTTGCTGCATGATAAGGAAGTTTTTGAGTGATAATTTAAAGATAATCTTTTAAGATTTGGAGCAACTTCATTATCCACACATCTAAGTGACTTAGATACAAGTTTTAATTATTTCTATCCTGCAGTTTCCTTGAGAAGCCTTTAAAAAAAAAAAAAAGACAAACCATACAGCTCATGGCTGAACTGGGGCCCTGCAATTCATAAACTGTACTTTAACTTTGGTTGACTGGAAATAGGTCTAATCCAATTGCATTCCCACCTTCACTGGAATAATAATACTGAACAAATAACCCCACAGGCAGTAGGACATTGCTTTTCCTGCCAATCTCAATTTTAACTTGATTGTTTCTTAATGCCATAGGCAATGTCAGGGTGACTCAGGACAATATGTTGTTGAGGAAGAATAGTCTGAAATATTACTCTTAATCCCATTTCATGGGTGCCTGTAAATGTTAGTGGTAAACCATAGCCAGATGCCTGTAGGGAGATTTAATAACAGGGCATTATAGCCAGAGGACAAAAAATGGCAGCTGAGACCTTCTTTTTTCTGCTCCTCTGGGGATTTCTCACTTGTAGGAGTGAAATATATCATACGAGGTGATAAAGTTTAGTTTAGCATCAAAAACCTCAAACAATCCTTTTCCCTCAAAGGGTCAGCAGTTGTGAATTCAGCCATGAAGGAACCTCAGTTAGACAGCACATTTCACTTGTTGAATCACAGAAGGAAAGAAGGAAAAAAAGCCCCACTGTCACACTGGCAAAAAAATCTTTGTCAACTGCTCTTATTCCCTGGACTAGAGAGCAACCTCTGGATAACAGCATTGATACTTAGCTCAATACTTCCTAGCATTGTATTTGACTTTTGAAGGTGTGGCACCACTTTGGTAACAGTCATACTTGATTTTTGACTGCCTGCATATTTTTCTTGTGTTGTTTCCATCTGACAAACTCCATTGTTTCTATAATTCTTAGTCTCTAAACACATATGTTATATATATATATATGTATATATTTTGTATTCTTGATTTCCATCCCAACATTAAGATTGTAGCTGATGAATCTTTCTCTAGGATAACCTGGCCATCTGTGTTAACAACATTTTCCATCTTCATTTCATCAGCTTATTGGCCTAAGAAGCAGGAGTGTGTTAATACAAGGTTATTATGGAAAATATTAGATACAATCAATTCCAAAATGTGACCTTTATGAACTATATTAGTTACATTTTTCATGCTTCATATACCTCCTTTCAACACTGCTTGTTATCATCTTCTTTTTTTATTCCTTATTTTATTTTTCCTCCATTATAACTATGTTCTGATCCTCCAATTTCCTTTTCCTTCTCTATTTTTTTCCCTATTTTTAACCAATAAAATGCTTTTTTTAAAGGCAAGAACACCTTTAACATCTTTCCTGTAAGGGAAATTCCCTTATCAAATGCAGTTATTTTGTGATCTACCTTTAGAAAGTCCTTATTTCATTCATTCCATTTCTCAGCTATTTGACACCTTGATTTAGTCTTCCTACCAAAGTGTTTTAAACATTTGAAGGCTACAAAGAACTAAAAACTGGGCCTGCATCATCATTTTTCACTTCTTAAATATGTGCTATTTCACGGCTTAAAAATGTTGTATTTGTTTTTCAGTCTTGCACTACCACCTCCTAAAATAACAGTCTAATGAAAATAATGCTCTATACATTAAAATTTGTTGGAAAAACTATTCTCATTTATGGTCACTCTCATGAGAAATGATATAGTGATTTTTCCCTTTTTTGAAGCCATTTATATGACTCATATCCCAAGAAAAAATGATCAGACATACCAATATGAGAAACTTTGCATCAAAATGACCAAATTCTCATATTTTGTTTTTAACTGATGGCTTAGACAGTTGAAATAAATCTTCTTAAAAGTACTAGAAGGCTTGAGGGTTTATGAAATTAATCTGAGAAAAGGAGCAAGTATGATGTGCACTATGCAATGTCTTTCAACCTCATTGCCTGCCTATTAGGCTGCAAGAAAAGAATATTTAAGTGTCTGTTTATTAACTGATTGTCAAAGAAACCTGATTATTTCCATGATATAGCTTTGCACAAGAAAGAGTAAGATGAACTGAAGAGGAACAAAATGATTGATTCATTTCCTTTGGGGGAGGGGAGGGTGTAAAATAAAATAATGAAACATAAATGTGTCAGATCCATTTATACAGGATTGATATTTAATTTAGCTCCCTTTGAAGTTGAAATTAAATTTCTTAAGAGGTATTATTAAAAGGGAGATGGAATGCAACCTTCCATCAAGCTACCATTATTTTAATACATCTTTAAAAAAAGGAACTTTTTTCCTGAAGTATGCTGGTAAATTGATTTATGCAGTTCTAAGCAGTAATTATGAAATGTGCTTATCTAGACACCTTCTGTTTCTATTGATCCTACACGTTATTCTGATGAAAAGCCCATAATTCATAGCATTCTCGATGTTTAGAATTGTTGGAATTATTTATAACTTGCAGTCCAAGGGTGCTGCTAGTGAAATGGGGTTTGAAGCTGATTGGCAATGCAGCAAATTGTCTGTTTTCAGGCCCTGAGCACAGATAGTTACAGCACTCTGCTTTGCAACCTGCAAATGGAGAGGGCAGCACCACTTTGGGAGGAAAAAGACCAGTGGAGGGTAAGGAAGTGACAGTCTTTCCAAGAGTTTCAGAAGAGAAAAACAGCTAAAGCAGGAGATTAAGAAACTTGTAGAACTGCTGCAATAGGCAAAACAAGTGTTGTGTGCTGGGAAATGATTGAATCTACCCTAATGTTCTTCTGCTAGTGGCAGTTACCTCCTTCAACAACCTGTGATGTTTGTGTTATTTTCTTCAGAGATTTCCTATGAGTTAAACCATCTGTTGAAGTTGTAACTGCTACTACTACTAGAAATTGCTGGGGGAAAAAATAATAGCCTTTTCCTCTCAGAGCAATGAGGATTGAACCAAAGGCTTCCAGTCCTTATCACAAGATTTGCTCCAAATTACCCCCTCATGCAGTCATTGGAGGGGAAGGTGTCCTGTGCCAGACGTGAGAGCCCATCCTACTGCTCTGCTGAGAAACCCACACAGGAGCCTTGAAGAGGAAGCAGCTTCCTCTGGGGGAATTTGCTGGGAGGGAGGAGTGAGAGGACAGGGGAAAGAAAACAAGGCAAAAAATGAGAGGACAGGTAATTTAGTGAACAGGTGATACTGCTCTGGAGGTGTGTGAAACAGGGGTGAAGTGGCAGCATTTTGCTATTCCTCGTGGTGCTGCTGGGATTTGTCTGTCCCTGCCTGAGCTCTTCATGGGGCTAAACACCAGGATTTGTGGTCCTGCTCTGCCAGCACTGACTGCCTGGCTTTTCTTTATCCTGCAACCCCCTCAGGGACAACTGTAACCAGAGACTTTTTGAGCACCTTCTCTATGGGCAGGAAGTTCATGTGCTACGTAAATGAAAAAACAGGGTGGCATTTATGCTAAACCAGGTAGCAGGGACAGCAGATTTAGTCCAGGGGAGGAAGATTCTGAGACACAGCCACGACAACACAACCTGGCAGCCATCAGAGTCATTATCACTTATCAGTATGGTACCAGCCAGTAGCTTCAAGGACATCTCAAAAGTCCCTTTAATGGCACATTTCTAGTCCTATAGCAGAAAGAAAGCTGATCTATATTACCTTGGAGATATTACTTGGAAATTTCTGGTCCACATCTAAACACAGTGATGCACAAAACAAGATTTTTATTTTCCTGTTATTATTACCCCTTTGAATGCTACTTTGGATTAGGATGAGGACATTTTTCTCATCCAGACAGGCTTCTCAAATGCCTTTGATAGGCCTTCTATAAATATGCAACTTGGTGTTATCCAGAATGAAATTATGGTCTGCCACAGGCTCTGTGAGACAACACTGCAGGCCACAGATGACCTAGAGACTGTAAATTAGCCATCTCTCAATTAAGTAGAACAAAACAGGGCATATCCATGGAGCTGTCAGAAACACATGATGTCACAGTGAGCTACAGTGCTCTGAAACCAAACACAGCATGAGGATATTCTAAAACAATTCCATAAAGAATTGAAAAAAGTGCACAATTAATTATAAATACTAAACAGACCCATAGAATTTCTTTCAAAATCCAATAGAACTTCTTAAACTGAAGCCAATTGACATTCTTACTGGCACTGATCTTCACATTTGAAGATTACATTAGATCTTAATAAAAGTAGGAAATTGCAACTGCTCGGCAAAAAGAAAAAGAAGTTATCCCACCCATAGCCACACATTCCATCCAAACAGCTGTTGGGCATGGCATTTACAACATGAATTTAAGTTCTAAGGTAGTCAAAATTACCTTTATTTAAATTCAATTTATGTTTTGTTTGGTTGATTGCTTGGTTTTTAAAGTACTGCCCATTAGCATCAGAATTTTCCTTAGATGTGACTATATAGCTGAAATTTCATTTAAGAAAAAGTTTGGAACAAAAGGGAATTTTTTGTCTTGTAATGAGTTCTTATTTCTAACTCTATTGTCAGAAAACAGGCATTCAACTAAAGACAACAGAAGAAACAAAATATATTCAAAATATTCTAATGGCTTAAGCTGAGAATGCTTTGCATTATCAATCTCCTGGGATTCATTTTACAGAATTGCTAAAGACTACACTGAAAATTGTTTTGTGGAGCTCCTTTTTCTCATAGTGACCAGTTGTTTCTAATCCTGTGTTTGACCTGCCTGTTTTAAAAGCCTCAAACAAACCTACCCTTACCTGATGCTAATCCCAAAACAATAAACTCAACCATTCTCAGGGCCTTAGATGGGCAAAAAACAGTGACAATGTTTATGAAGTCATTTATGTTAGCAACTAATTGAATTAGGATTAATTTACTTTTTCAAAATCACTATTTTTTCCTCCATCCTTCTTTCTTTTACAAAAACGCTGTAATAGGAAACTTTGGAAATTGTTGGTCAACTTGAAGGAAGCTTGATTCCCTCAACAACTTGACCAGAAACATGCTCTCAACTTCAAGTAAAGCTTTTTCTCATCTTCTTTCAGAGCTTCTGACTCATTCCATCTCCACAGACAACTTTTCTACTTTTTCCTTTCATGATCCAATGTTTGCAAATTCCTGGGAAATTATATGGACAGTGAGTCCTTCTGTGACATTGATCCAGCCATCTGAACTACCAGCTGCCTCTGCTCTCTTGAGTGGTTTCTTTTGGGGGGTGAGAATATGGGGGGACATTTGTGAGCAACTTGAGTCTACAGAAGCTCACCCAGGAGCATGGCAATTGGAAGATTCACTCTAATAGCAAGGAAGAAAATTAAATGGTGAGCACTGTAGGCTGAGCCAGTCTGGGAAAGTTGATGAGAACTGCTCTTCCATTGCCTACTGCCTCCTGCATTTTGTATAAGCTCATTAAGGATCTTCAGTTGATGTTGGCTGAATGGTAAAATAAAATAAAATAAAATATCCACAGAGCTTTAGAGCCAAGCTGCAAGGAACTAATTATTTTAATGTATTCTGTACCTGATGTGTCATGGGAAATCAGCAAAAAAGGAAAGGAAATCCCTAACTTAGTGAAGTGCAGGAAACCTCTCTCACAAGGACAGCCTTGAATTTGAGGATCTATGGTCAGTGTGGCCCTACAAGTTTTGTCATAACACCCCAGGAAGGGTTTTCCAAGGCACCCTCTAAGAGGGAAACTTCTCATATAGCTTAGAAAGTTTACTTTAGAGCTCAGCCCTCAGGACAATTATATCTCAGAGCACCTCAGGGGGCTGCTGCCAATAGAGGCTTGATTTGCTGTCCATCATCAGCTTGCTGTATTTTCTTGGAAACTGTTCCTTTAGGCTGGTTCATTATTTTACAATATACCCTTAGGTGACACATATCTATTTGGGTAGCAACGAGGAAAGGATATTGTGACTCAAGAAATTTGATACAGAGTTTTGGTAAAGCATCAGAAACTGAGTTTTGGGATAAACTGCCTGCATTTCAGGTGAAAAATCAGATTGGGTTTAGAACATTCTTTTCATTTAATTCATTCTGCTGAGGAAAATGCCCAGGTTTTAGAGATCTATTTCAATTTGGCTGGTCACTGGATAACCTCCAATACAATTGTCTATAAGGACGTGTCCACCTTCATCTTTCCTTATTTCCAAGGACAGTCCATGTGGTAAAAAGAAATGGACTCAAACACCAATACAAACACCATGACATGTTTGGAGGCTGGTTTCTCAAACCAGTTCTTTTTGCTCTTTCCAAATCTCTCTAATCTCTATTATTGGAACAAAACCAGACAATCCATCTTGTAGAATATGTGCATGACTTGCTAAACATGTCTGACTCAAACTTCATTAAAATATGTGTGTGTAACTTTGAAGGAACCCTATGTTCTATAGGCCTTATTTACACAATTTAAATTTATTTTATTCATCATATTTTATTATTATTAAAAGGTTGTGTGCTTTTTCTGTTGGCTGGCTAGGGTTTTTTTTTTGTTGTTGTTGTTTTATAAAGGGTTTACAGCAAAAATCTTACAGCATTTAAGCTGAAGTTGCAGTAATCTCTCAAGAAGAAAAAAAAAATTATCTGAAAAACACAAGCATTCATATGGACTTTGAAAATACCCTTAGTCTAATCAGGGAGAAAATGTTAGACTGTTTTACCAGGAGAGATGTTAGATTCAGAACAAGTTCTTAGATGATGTTATTGGCTGAATAGAAGATTAAATTAATAGTGCCTGATCAAGATATTTGTCAGGCCGTGAGATTGTCCAGTAAACCAGAAAGAAAGGGGGAAGGTTACAAATTATTCATTAAAAATTTTTATTCACCTCTATAGTAACCAGACTTGGTATTATCTTAACACACAGTGCCCTTTGTGACAAGGAAGATTGGTACTAAATCCAGCCCCACAGTGAGTTTATCCAGCACCCAAAAATATTTTACAGAATCCCCTTATTTATTAAGGGAAGGGTCTTTGTCTTTCTCAGCATGCTGAGTGCACCATGGGCACTTCTACTCCTCCTGCATGTTAATGTTAAACAGCATCCAGCCAGGAGAAGATCAATGCAAAGAGATCATTCCAGAAACACTGACTCTCTTCTCCCCTGACCTGAAATCAGGGCACCTTCCTGCAGATGTCATCACTAAATGTCAGCTGGAGCAGGCTAAGGCAGCACACTCTGATTTCCTTATTACCCACTTGCTGGAACACTTCATTATTCTATTCTGCCCCTTGTCACACTCCTGATGGTGTGAATGCACTGTGAATGAGCAGAATTGAGTAATTTAGGCCCAGAGATATTTCTTAAAGCCTTCTAGCTGACTCTTAGCAAATTTGCCAGTATGAAGCCCACTGCAGAACTTCTCCTAAACAGTTTTATTTTTTCTTTTTTTTTAATTTACATTAAAACTTGGCATTCATAACTGAAATACAACTAATCTCAACAAGGCAATTACTTAAAATATATTCATTCTGAGACATGAATCCAATTGCTGGAGGGAAGCAAGGAAAGGCTGGAACTGGAAAAACCACCCATGTAACTGTACAAATGGGAGTTTTCCAGGAAACTGGTCACTCTCCATAGATCCCACTCTCTTTACACAGCAAGGCCAATTTGCATCATGCAAGCACCTCCCCTTTCTATTCTGTTCAGGATTTTCCTTCCTCAAACAGCCTGTGCCAGCACATACTGTATTGTAAACAAATCACTAGTTCCAGCTTATCCCTGTCTTACAGATATTGAAGTAATCTCAGCATTCTTTATGATGCAGGTTCATCTAGTTCATCTATGCCTGCCTTTAGATATTTTATTGCTGTTTATGATTTCTCCAGATTCCCAGTATGTTCTGCATACCCTTCCCTGAAACTCAAGTACATTTTTTCTGCCAGTCTCTTGTCCCAGGAATGTTTGTTTTCCTGTTTTCCCCCATTCTCTGCCTCTCTCTGAGGCACAGGGCTCCCCTGACTGTTCTCCCTCTCTCCCATTCTGGTTGTCTCATATGAGTAGACTGGTAGCTTCACTAATTCAGCTAAGATGCTCCTTCAGTAAAGTCTGATATATTCTATGTGAAAGTTTTATATGTGCAGAAGGGAGAGACACCACCAGATCCCCACAGACTGTTCATCAGGCAGTACAATTTTATCTTGTTACCTGCCATAAAAATATCTATTGTGTTTTGTAATGTTAAATAAGATTGTTTGAAAGCACCATAATAAAAGAAAGAGAGAAATAAAGAAAAGAGTAATGGGAGAAGCAATGAACAGCTTTCCAGGGAAGCTAGAAGAAAAAAAAAAAAGAAAAAGAGAAAAAACAGGAAAGAAGAGTTGATGAAGCAGAGAGGGAAGAAAGGCTTCTGAGGCATGCTGCAAGAGAAGAGGGTGGTAACAATATGAAGACTGCTTGAAAGGACAAAAAGTTTTTTTCAAGCTGAAGTATTCTTCAGTTAGAGGAAAAGAGAAGGAGGATATTTATTAACTAACAGTATCAGAGACTAACTTAGGATATCTCAATTTTCAAACCAGAATTTATAAATTATTTATAGTAAAGTGCACAAACTCATAAAAAGCTACAGTATTTAAATCAAATTGAACAGATCAGAGTGAAGTAAAATTATTTCTGAGTTTAAAACCACAAGAGCTACTTTAATCCAGTACTATCTTTCTGTGTTTTTCAATGAAAAGACCAGATAGTAAACTTTTTCCTTATTGTTTAATATGTCTATATTCAACTTCAGCTGAATTCAACAAGAATTTAGCACTTCAAAAAATAAAGATCAATTATATCCCTGTTAAGAAAGATTATATAAAATGCACCACAGGTATATGGTGAGATAAATATCACAGTTTGATAGTATAGTACACAAAGAGAAGAACTTTTATTTTTTTTATCAAAGGGAGAAAATTGACATTTATATGCCTTGTCATGTTCCTTAGATTCCAATCAGATCTGCTGTGCTAACAAGAAACTTGTGCTAAGAACATTTCTCCTTTTTAGCATGCACAACGTGACTTCACATGAAAACACCAGGATCTGGCAGTCAGCAGCACATTCCTATGGGGAAATATCCCATGGAGTTGTTTCCTAAGGTGATACACAGGCTGGAGGGACTCAGTTGTCATAACAGTTGTTACCACCTATAATTACTTTTAAAGATTCATGTCCTGTAATGATCCAAGACAGTCCTGTTATCTCTTTGCAGTGATTGATCTGAAACATCTGTCATCTACATTCTCCTGCCTAAGAGAGCTATTTTGCTAAGGAATGATGGGGAGAGCCAGCATTGTCATTGAGTTACAGTACGTTATGCATGCAAAATCAAAAATGGAACACAGCAGTCTCCAGCTGAAGATTTAATGGCATTTAATTTGAAGCCAGTAGCATTTTGTTTTACAAGGTGTCAGTGTAAACATGTTTGTTTACAAGCCTGCTGCTCAGCACGTCTGACGTGGCAAAGCGTCAGCAGAGGATGACAAAGGGGAGCCATTTTCTGATGACTCCAACCCCTGCCAAATCATTCCTGCTCTGATTGAGAAGGACAGATTCAGAACATGCCCCTTTTTTGCTAGTTTAAATAATCTGCTAATTGCCTGTTTATTACTTCACAGAGTCCAAGCTCAAGAAATTTGATTGCCTGGAGAAACTTCCCATTGACCTCAAAGCATTTGTAGGACAAGCTTCTGCACAGATCTAAAAGACATTAACCTATACATATCGAATTTGTTACTTTGCTTTAATGAACAAAGCATGGCAAGATATTTGTAATGTGTAATTAGTAAAGACAAGCTGGCTCCTCCAGATTAAATAATAACTGAAGGCCAGATTGTAAACAGAACTCATTAAAGCTATTTGGATTTGCATTACCTCAGAAGATAGCTCTGGTACAAATTTTGGCTTTGGATTCAAACCAGGCTGACACATCTTAGGGGAAATTGGCACTTGTTTTGTTATTTCCCTGTTCACCTTTTCACATTATGGAGAGAACAGGAGAGGAAAATCTGGAGATGATTTTTTCTGGCCTGACTGAAAGGCTAGAGCAGGGAAGCTTTGCCTCACATGCAATTCACTGTCCAGTTTCCAATGGACAGGCATGAATTGATGAGTTTTTCAGTTATACAGAGCTTGTCAGAAATCACCAGCTATTTGCTGCAGAGAATCAAGATTATCTTTAATAATTGATTGATAAAGGAAATTAAAAAAAAAACCCAGAAACATGCATTTTTTTACACGTGTTTGTTAGTGTTGTGTGTGTGCTCATGTGCATGCGTCAGAAATTTTCTTTCAGAAACTAATGTATATTTTAACATATCAAACAACTTTAGAATTCTACACATCTGAAGACATTGGGAAATGTTAGCTTTCATCTTTGAGTCTCCTCATAGGAGCCACAGGGAAATCCACACTTGCTTTATCCATCACTTACCCATGCTTATTAGAAGCAAAGAAATGCAGTTCATAGAAAACTTATGTAAATGAACACCATAATACATTTTCCATCAAAGTTTAGCTATTGAGAAAATGTTGGACTTTAAGGTGAGGAGCTCTCATGCCATTGGTACACTAGGAAAACGATGCTGTTCATAGATATGAATCACAATATTGTGTAGCAAAAGGAAAGCAAACACCGATAAAACAAGTTCCTGAAGCACACACACCTTTATCAAAATGCAGAGTGCTGCTGCAGCGGTGTTTCCATTTTAAGCAGGCATTCCCCAAAGCCCCTCCTGGGATGTGTGGGATCCCTGGCAGTGCCCAGCCCGCCCTGCTGCTCCCGATCACTCGTGCCATGCCCACCGATGCCGCGGGGCGGGGGCGGCTCCGCTCCGAGCTCCCAGTGATGCCCTCAGAACAGAACTTGTATTTTAATGACCGGGGGGGAACACTCAGTTCTCACAGGCAACGCTCGCAAACACTCAAGGTTGTGTTTTGCTGCCAGACCCTGGAGAGGCACATCCACATCTACTCATCCATATTCAAATATTATCCCATGTCGGAGAGGGAGTGCGCTTTGCTTTATTCTGCTAACTCACAGTGGCTGCAGAAAGCCACCTGAAGGTGTCAGGGGAGCTTAGGGGACAATTTATAAATGGGGACAATTTATAAATGGGTCTGACAAAGCATTACGGAGAGAGTGAGAACTCTTTTTTGCTATATTCTGGCTTTGATATTTTAATATTTGATGTTATTGTAAGGGAGCCTGAAACGAGAGGGGAGCCTTCTGTGAGGATTTTTAGGCCAGAGAGTCAACTCAGTTTCCAATTAATAGGTCAAATGGTGTGGATTCTCTGCAGTAGAACAAGTTTGCAGCGTGTTAAGCAAAAGCAATATAAGCGTATCCTTCCTTCTCCCCCATTAATACTCTCTTTTTGCTTTTTTTTTTTAATTTCAATTTCAACTAAGAATGGACCACAGATCAATAGCCAGTGGTTAAACACCTAATGAACACAGAACAAATGAACTATTAATGGACACATGCACAGAGGGCTGGCCTCTGAAAACTCAAGGTTCAGTTTTCCATATTTTGATATCCCACTCTTGAGGCCAGATAATTTAAAACACATGTGACTTTGTTGAAGCTACTTGCTACACAGCAAATTTTCAACAGTGATCATCACCTAAAAGAGATAGAAAAAGAATAGCTTCAAATTCACTTGACAGTGCTTTTTACTCCACAGGCAAGAAAAACAGGTTAGGACAGGCGTCAGAACACACCACAGTTTTGCTTCGCTTCACTGAACTGGAGAGTTTTGGGTACTTGGGGGAGACTCTAGCCCTGTCCATGTATCTGAGACTTCCTTTCCTCATCTTCACACTTTTCCCCCACTTCTAGCAAGAGCCAGACTAGAAGCACAACAATCTTTTCCCTTCTGCTCCATTTGGGGCATTTCTGGCAGGCTGAAAGGATGTCAGGAGGGCTGAAAGCAGCAGCTCTGTGATGCCAGGAGTGAGCTGCTCAACAGAGTCTGCATGGGACCTGACCAAACTAACACTCTGGGCCATCAGCACAAGTGGGGAGACAAGAAATTACCTTCCTTTACCATCCTTCCACATCTGCTATGAGGGAAAAATCCTTCCTTCATAGCAGTGATCATGAACAAGCCATTATGGAAAGGGGAACCTCACTCTGTGTTCCCCACTGCTACATTCTCCTGCAGCTGTGAGGAACAAATAATTCTGATTGAAATGATCACAAATCTCCATTCTTTCAAAGCAAAAAAAGCCCAGAAAAACGGATGTATCTTGTGGTGTCTGAGCTGTTGTGTCCTATAGCCAGAAATTTCAGTTAAAAGCATCTGTATGAAAATAGTGCAGATAACTCTTTCCCCTTCACTGATGCTGAGATATGAGGCACGCATGAGAAGACAGAACTTCACAAGAAGCAGATTGCTCATGGGCAGTGTAGAGTGCTTTTATTATACAAGATTAGGGAACTACTTATCAGGTGCTGAAAGCAACTCAGGAAACAAAGGTAGTTAAAGGAGTTTATCCTCCAAGCAGGCAGAAGCAAAATCCAAAGCAGTTTCCAGACAAGGTGAGCATGTAGATGTGTCTGTCCTCCCTGACTGAGCTAAGCACAAGAAGAAAAAAGCCATTTTATTTGTATCAGACACATCTGTTTTCTCAGATGTTGCTGAAATACACATCTGCCCTTTTCAACAGGAAAAATTGCAGTAAATGATTTTCACAATTTTCTTGTTTCTCGTGGCATAATCACCAGGAATTCTGATATTTTCAGGATACAAACCCAGAGAAAAACACACTTTTAGTGGTAAACCTTGGACAGACACAAAGACTTTGTTTTTTCCTCTCTCCTTCAAACAATGCTGCCAACACTGACTGTTCAACAGGCACAGTAGAGACTCCACAGTTTAAGGCTGCATCCACAGCAACCAAAACCAACAAACTAGAGAAACTGCTCTTAAATTGGGAAATTATCACATTCAGCTTGGTGAGAAGGCTTTGTTTCTAAAGCATGTGTTGCCACTAGGGAACAGTGCTTGTCTTTGCCAGTAAATGCTTTGCTTATTGAACAAAATATATGAAGCTTCAGGTGGGGTGGTGTGCTGCTAATAGTTATCTTAGGCCTGGTTTACTTTTTTATGCTTTTCAGGTTGCCTAACTTGCTGAAGGAAGATGATGTCAGAGGCTACTCTCCACAGGAACATTCAAGTCTCTTTAAA
>JACBWW010000010.1:21809654-22185252 GCA_020086605.1 Lanius collurio | reverse complement strand
CACGGGCTCCGCGGCGGCCGCCGCCCCGACCGAGCCCCGCGCTCGGCCGCCCGGCCAGCTCCGTAATCCTCGCGGCGGCGGCGGCGGCGGCTGTCGCTGCTCCTGCCTAAGGCGAGACGAGGAGGACGGCCAGGAGGGCGATGGTGATGAGCAGGATCTGCAAGTTATTTCGGCGCCGGTGCAACACCAAGAGAGAAGTAAGAACCATGTCCAGGCGAGAAAAATGGTGTGGTAGGTCGGAAAGCAGTTGGTCCCCTTCTCCATGCCTTTGCGGAGCGAGTCGGGGGGCTTGCAGAGGGAGGGGGGATGAGGCGCTGCGTTTAGGGCTTTTTTTTTTTTTTTTTTAGGAAGAAAGGGGCCGGATTCTAATTATAATATTTATTATTTGCAAAAGGCTCCTCTTTCTCTCGCTCTTCTTCTCTTCTTCTTCCCTCTTCTCTTCCCTCTTTCTCAGCCTCTGAGACGATGACCAGGAAAAAAAAAAAAAAAAGAAAAAAGGAAAAAGGGGGGGAAAAAGGAAAAAAAAAACTCTCCCCGGTAGTTGGATTCTGTTCCTTACTGTTGCTGGATTTTTTTTTTTTTTTTCAAAAGTGCTTTTCAGTGAAACTGTTCACGTTCAAGGATTTGATCAAGTGAGAGGGTACCACCACACGGGGGGAGGAGCCCCGAGCCTTGCCAAGCCGCCGCCGCTGCTGAAATACACCGCCGAGTCACCCGCCGCGCCGCGCCGCGCCGCCGGGGGCCGGGAGCGGGGCCGGGGGCGGGAGCGGGACACCGCGCTGCGCCGAATCAGCTGGAGCATCACCCAGCCTTTTCTCCTGATTTGGTATGTGCGCTCCTGGCCGAGATAAAGCAGCCGTCATTCCCCGTTTCTCCTGATGTATATGTACATAGACTCGTATTTAGAGCGGTGTGGGTACTCCTCGCCTGTGTGCGTGTACATGTACGCACAAAGGCTGGATGTCAGCCACGAGTAAGGGGGTACAGGGGAACGCAGCTGGGATGAGCGGCTCTTGGGTGCCTCCCGTGTGTAACAGCGTACCTACGGACCCGGCCATCCAGCAGCATCCCTCCAGAGCCGGCTCCGTGCGTGTGGATGTGCCCGTCCCAAGCGTAGCCTCCCGGCCATGGGAACTCACGCGTATGCGTGGGAATCCCAGCAACCTTGCCACCGTCCAGCAAGGGAGACTAGCAGGACTTGTGTGGGGCCAATAACGAAGAGAGGGCAGTATCTGCAGGCAGCTCCCTGCAGCAGCATCTCGGAACTATGTCGGGAGAAGGAGCGAGGGGGATGTATTTCTTTAGGTCACGGCAGTGCAGCGCTCCCCCTCCCATCGCACGGATGCATTTTCCCTGGCCAGGACACCTGTTTTCTGCTGGCAAAGCTCAAGAAGCCTTTGCAGCTTCAGCCCCCGGACAAGGTGTGAGTAATGGCAGGATGTGAAGGGGAGAGGGAAGCTACCGCCTCCAGCGGCTGCGGGGCGTCCCCGTGGGTCGCCCTTGTTATCGCCATCTGTGCCAGTGCTACGTCCCTCCGGACCGATTCATTGCAGCAACACGTCGGCACTTTCTCTTCGGATCAAACCCACGGTCGACCTTCTCTCGTTCTCCTCCTCCCTTTGAAAAGTGTCGATAATTAGCGATTTTTTAAATCGTCCCACCCTCCCCCTTCCCGCATCAGCCATTCTTTGCCGTCCAAGGACGGATCCACCAACTACACGGCTCTGCCCGCGGTTTCCCCCCTCCCCAGCGCCAGGCCCGGTGCGGGGGCGGCTCAACAGTTTCTCCCGCCTATCTCGGGTCTCCCAGCCCGGCAGGGAGCGGGGGACAGAGGCAGGAGCGGAGCTGGCACTGCCCGCACTGGGGAGCGGGGAGGTTTCTGGCCAGCTGCTGCCCGGCGCTTGGTCAGCGCCCGCTGCAGAGCGCCCGGCTCGGGATGGGCCGTCCGTGCAGCCCGGCTGCCGCTGGGAGAGCGAGGAGAGAGCCGGGGGAGGGAAGAGGGGCTGCACACATCGCCGCCTGTTGCAGACCGGGGAGCGGTCGCTAAAGGGCTGTCCTGCAGTTGTGGGAAGCGGGGCCAGGGTGGCAGCCGGTGCGCACAGAACAGCGCTGACAGCCACGGGAAAGCGGCGGGGGGGTCCTACCCACAGACACGGCCCCGTATTAGCCACAATTCCCGACGCAGACAGGGAAAGTGGGAGGCGGGGGTAGGGGAAGCGAATCACCCACTCCCAACGCAACGGATGGTATTCCTGGCTTGGAATCGGCTCCCTTTTGTACTGTGCTGCCAAAATGTTTAGATGACATTTTATTTGTGTGGGAGCAGTGACGTGGGCCTGAGCCAGAGCTGCTCCATAAAACCTCAGGCAAAGGGATTTTACAAGTTGCACACACTCGTGGCAGGTGCTACCCTGCATGCACAGGCACACTCCAGCCCCGAGGCTGCACCCTACTGCTGCTTCTAAGCAAACAGCAAGGTGTGGGGAACAGGAAGGACCTCACTGCCCCCCAAACTCGACTGCTGCAGGAACAGAGTCCCCAGGTATGTGGCATTAGCAGTACATGTGCCACCCCGGTGTCTTGACATTGCTGTGCGCTGTGAGGGGAGGCACTGGCCACCTAATGCCATCCTATAGCAGTGAGGCTGCAGCTGCGCCAGGCAGAACTTGTTCTTAAATTATAATCAAAGTTTCTGCAGTCCCCCTGGACCCAGCAGCAGCTCACTACTTCTCCTGAAGATCTCTGCACATCCAGAATCCCAGGCACCACTGAGTAAAAGCTACTGTGGTGCTAGCAATTGCCCCTACTTAGCCAGTCCCCTGCAGACCCATTTATCATTTCAGCCTTGCTGGACGCTGCTTAAGACCTGGTCCCTGTTCAGATCCTGATCAGTCACTGCTTTGTGCAGCAGCATCCTTGACTTCATGGCCAAAGCCCACCACACCAAGACAGGACTTGTGGCCACATCTCGTTTCACAATTCTGCCAGCACAAGGCATTTCTTTGTGTCCACCACATCGCTCTTTGTCACCACAAGAGCCCAGCTGTGCTGGACATGGCACTAGTGGTGAACACTTCCACTAAGCCTAACACTTTATTTAGGACAGTACTTTCACCACTCCAATAGCAGGTGTTTTCTACCCTGCAGGCTGAAGAGCCATTATTTGCAATCCCTTTCTGTGAATGTCAACCACACCTACCACACTCAGGGATAGTCCCAGACATTCAGTGCAAACTATGTCAGTGAGATTACCCTAAGCTCTTATTTCTCAGACAGACACTCACAGGAAGCTCTGGTGTTTCTAAAGCAAATTCTAAAATGCCTTCACGAGCGCCTGCTTGTTACTGTTAAATAATAGGATGCACAGCTGGGGGAGTCCCGCTGATGATGTGGGACTGCGTACTGGGATCTCCCCGCTCCGCGTCTCCCTCTCCTTAGCAGAGGCCGCCACACCAAAGACAGCAGCAGCAGTGCCAATATCTTTCCTTCTCTAGAAAACAAAGGTAATGTGAGCAACACCCCCATCTCCTGCACGATTTGCGAACTGCGTGCCCATCAACAGCACACAGAAAAATGTGCTTTTCCACTTTGCATCATCCCTGTTGCAGGAATAACAGATTTGCTTCAAAACCTAGCCTCTTGCATGACAGGGTGACAGTGAGGATGTCATCCGACAACCCTAGATTTGCACAGTCGCACAGTCTATATCCAAGAATAGAAATGGAATAGTTCAACACAGTATCCATTACAGGCTGTTTTAATCCCTGATCTAATCCATTATGAGCTGCTTTAATCCCCACCCAGCTGCAAACATCCATTCAAAGAAGCAGGGGTTGGTGTTATGTTCTGTTGGACCATGTTGATTTTTAATTGATGTAAGACAACCATATGCCCTAACACCAGGCAATGCAGAGCATTTCTAAGTAAGCAAGTAAGTAAATGTTCCGGGAGGCAAATTGTGGCACAAATATAAAGTAGCAGAACATGCCTATAACCAAGGGGGAGCTGAGTTCAGTTAAGGAGAGAAAAGCAATTGGGGGAGTTATGTTTGTTTGGAGGGGATGATTTGGATGGAAGAAGAATAATGACTATCTAAAGAAATAAACAAATAAACAAACAAAGAAAAAAAGGCAATTTGCAAAGCCTTCAAATGTAGCATTGATTATTTGGGGTTGGATTTTTTTTCTTCATATTCTGTGACTTTCATTTGGGAAAAAAAAAATTATGAAGTGTTAACTCCTATCACACATATCAATAACATCACCATCACTGCCTCCACTGTTGATTGTAGATCTCCTCCCCAGCAGCCCAACCGTTCTGTTTTGCCCAGCTCTGCCTATCATTGCTCCATGTCCCTCTCCTCCTGCAGGACTGAACACACCCAGACCTCCCTGGAGGGATCATAGGAGGAAAATTTAGAGAGGAGGAAAGAAATTAATGTCCCAGTGACACTGGACTCTTTTCACACACTCATATCCTCCCCTGAAGGTCTCCTGCATACTCAAGCCCTCCCAAGGGAGGAAATCCCATACGTACTAAAAGAAAAATCAATGCTTGCTCCAGTTAACTTTAACCTATTTATTATGTGTGAGACCAGTCAGTGGAAAACAAAGCAGCTCTGTGATAATGCTGTCTTGTTTACCAAGGAAAAGTCTGAATCTACCTAAACAAAAATCATTAAAAGCTGAAGTGTCCCTATAACCTCAGACAAAATATCACCTGCAGGCAGGGGCTCTGCCATTTTTGCTGGTGCAGCAGTACCCCCATTATGGGACAGATTTACTCTGAGCACAGCCAGCCAGGGTGTGCAGCAGACAGTCTGGCTCTGAAGCACAGCAGGCCCATGGCACTGACAGACTTGCTGCAAAGCTCCTGAACAGGGGCTGCAGAAAACACTGTGCAGATGCTGCAAGAGGGAGTCTGGTTCCTGCACTGAACGATGAAGTGAGAATCCAGCAGCCCAGCACAGCAGCAAAGAACACAGGTACCACATAGCAGCATACCTAGGGAGGCATTTCACACAGCCTGGATCAGGGGACAATGGGGAACTGCTTGATCTCAGCTGATCTTGGAACAGGCTCCTCACAAAGTGGATCCCTCTCACTGCATCACAGCATCGCTGTTTCTATGATCAACACCACTGACACGATGCCCCAGAGCAGGAAAGGAGGCCACAGGCCACGCTGGGACTGGGGCAGGGAGAGCCTTAGCTGAGTGAAGAACCACTTCTGAGAATCTCGGGCTCAGAACTTCACCAGCATGAGCAGATGTCATGCCAGGTTTGGTGACCAACCCGACTGCATCCCTCCTTTGGATTTTATCTGTGTGAACACCATATCTGTGGGAGATAGAAGAGCCCCGTTCATTGAGGGATGCTCAGACTGCTACACTATCTTCATCCACTGATAAGGCTGCCCAAAAGGTGCACAACCTGCACAGTGCAGGTAAAAGACTTGGCGAGGCACAGAGCAGGCAGAGGTGGTTTCAATTATCTGGGAAAATTCAGCAGGTTTTAAATCATGTTTCTAGTTAAGGTTGGGTTCTGTTGTTCATCTTAAAGCCAAGATAAGAAAATTCCTTTCTGCTGATAATCAGCATCATCAGGAATGCCAAAGACCTTATCTGAATGAAATGAGTGCACAGATTTGCAGCATATACAAAGATAAATTGTGCAGCACACAAGTTCACTGTGTTGAATTCACTGTACATTGAAGGTTCCATACATTTTTATCTTAGAGATACCAGTCAGAAATACAGGATCCCCTGTCTCCCAGATTTCAAATCATCCAGAACCACAGTAAGACCCTGGATTTTCAGAAGCATTTGCCAAGTTTTTGAAAATGCGCTTCTTAGCACCACTTAGAGAGCTCTGCATCAGGACATTTAAACCTTCAGCCCCTCTGTTTTCTGAATTCAATGAGCTCATCTAGAAGTAGGGTCCAACTCTGCCACATGTAATGAAGAGAGGCAGAATCATTGCTTAAGCTGTTACAATATCTAAGAATACTCTATGAGTAGTGAGATACCTCAGTGGGAAAAAAGCTGATTAAAACCAGAAATGTGCCTAATCTTCATATGACCATTGATTCAGAAAGACTAAATGACCCTCATCTCCCTCCCTGTCCCAAGGTGTGCCTCAAGTCTCGCAGGTTCCATGAAGAAAAGGAATCTCTTTACTGTTAGAAATTTTGTGCACCTCTCATCAGCTTTTCATTTCTGGTTGTTAAGGAAGCCTCATGCCTAAGAGGGTTTAGGATTTGCTTTATAGCTGCTAAAAGACAGAGTGCAAATACTGCCTTGCTGTGAAAAGAAAATCTTTCTGAACATGAAGCCTCCCCTATGCTTGTTCCATTCCTGCAGAATCAAGACAGAAAAATAACATAAAGCCCCTTTTCCTACCCCACAAAGCACACACTGGGAGAATGAGGCTGATGTGGTCAGTGACACAGCAACAGTTCTCTCTCTCTATGACTCTGTTCCCTCCCCAGGCACCTTTTTCTGGTTTTTATCCTCTCCCAGACAAATCTTTCCCTATTCCACTCTCCCCTAAGTTTGAGATAGACTCAGAAGGGGAAGGAGCTGGTATTGTTTCTCCTCTATTCAAGCTAAATACAAAGTGATTTCTCTGTGTGTGAGTGCACAAAGGCAGAATTTTCTTAGTAAGCTAGAGAGAAACAAGTCTGGCAGCAACCCCAGCTTTGATGGCAGGACTTCACAGGAGGATGTTCAGCCTCCAACAGCTTGGTGCTGTTTTCCCTCCCACAACAAACACCACCTTTTAAGATTCTCACCTATGGCTATTTCCTTCCCTTCTTTTAAAAAGAACCCCAAACAAGACAGAAATTGAACTACAGCACTGAGGAAAGGCTTTATACTAGTCAACATGAAGGGAAGGTTGTATACTTAACACGGAAGAAACAAACTAAAAAGGAAATAAAGAAAAATAACACAAAACTACAGCAGTAGGCAGCTGGCTGTAGGCAGGTGTTTCTTAGCAAGGCAATCCTGGCAGTCCTCAGATCTCCTGTGCACTGAATCAGCAATAACTAACTCCTAAAAGGAGTCAGGTTAAATCAAATATCAAGTAAACAGAGTCTGAAACATTCTGAACAGGACAGTCTCAGGCAAATGTGTGCTCCCAGCACCTCTAAGACAGGAATTAGTACAGAATTAAGTGGCAGCTTTTACAGCCTTTGCTAGACTGTCTTGGCCAATAGCTTCAACTCATAGGGGGCCAAATGAAGTTTCACATCACCAAAGGAAATTAGGAAAGATAACACCAGCCCCATAAAGAGAATAACATGCAGCCTGCACACAGTGTAATGAATTCTGGCTGGCAAAGGCCAGGCATCACAGCTGTATGTATTTCCATTATAAAAATGCCAATTAATAAATTAATAATAATTTAAACTTTAGCAATGCCTAGAGTTACTGTTAGGCTCCAGGGAAAGGCCTGCAAATGCAGCAAAGAGACAATCCCCTCTCTGAAGTTATGACTTGAAGACAACACACAAGTTCCCTGCCTTCAAGACAGTCTGAAAAGGAGAACAGTTAAAGGGACTGATCTTCACAAAACAGAAATGTACCAGGGCAAATCAGGGAGTTCATCTGGGGAAGGAGGAGGAAAAACCTGCACAGGGATTTTTTGCAATGCAAAACCTGCTGCAGGCAGAGGGTGGAGAAGCCAAAAACCTGAAGGGTTTGGGAAGGTTCAAGGGAACCTCTTCCCTTGAAAGACCACCTGACCACAACATTTGTTACTCCAACATAGGGTGTATTTACTCTGTGTTCTACCAAGTGATTTAAAAGCTTTTTTCTTTTGTTGCAGATGTCCAGGTTCCAGTGCAGTACTACAGAGACCACTCTTGTCTTCTCTCCCTTTTCCAATTCTGCCCAACACTTGGCAATTTTAAACATATTCGCAAGCAATCTCAAAAGGGTTAAAATTCAGGGACACAAATGAAAAAGCAATTAATAAGTCTGCTAGATAAAAGATGCTCATGCTCATAATGCAGTCGGCAAGGGCTGAGCATTTTTCTTTGGGCTTCCTCTACTCCATTGCTGCAATAACGCACGGTAATATCGTTAGCATTGATTTGCCGCAAGGTGCGTGTACTACATCTGCAAGCTAACAGGGGAAGGGAGGCAGTCTCTCTCCTCAAAAGGATGGAATTACTTAATTATCCAGGGAAAATGACATGCAGATTTAACAGCACAGGGAAGGGTTAGGACTCACTTCCCCCATTCCCAAAGAATACAGAACAACACTTCTCTGCTACGTGATCTCCATGCAAAGCAAACACTCCTGGTTTGTTATTGTTAATTACCCAGCTCCTATTCACTGGAATTCAGAGGTGTTGATACTTTGCATCACCCCCAGCTATGCTTGCAATTCATAAATCATACTGAGAGGACTTGCCAGGAGAAGAGAGGAAATATTAAGGAAACTTGCAAGCATCTCTGAATGGGCAGCAGCTGCTCAAAGAGGCTGCATCCTCTGCACAGTCAGATGTAAACCAGCATTAGTGTTAAGAGACAGCAAGAGACATGACAAAAGTGGGCAGGCAAGACAAAGAAACAATGTGTTCAGACAGAAAAGGTAAAGGAAAGCAGATGGCCCTGGGGATTAACCTTTCATCTTCACATCCACAGGTTAGATCAGATCAGATGGTCTGATAAAAGCTCAAAGGCTCTGTTATGATTATTTATCTGGAAGGGGTTGACTGTAGAAACAGAGAGAAAGGAGATTGTTCTAGTGGTCAAACCAGCACTGATTTCCCTTCCCCTGGAATTTAAAACCTCTATCCATTTGCAAAATAGATCTGAAATTACCTCACCATTTCAAAGGCAAAGTTCAGAACAAGGTTTTGGGCATCTCACACCTCCTACCTCTTTATACTGATATACATTCCACAGAAAGCATCCACTCTCCTGCTCCTCACAGTGAAACGATTGCTCCTGAAACGACTGCTCCTTTTAAGAGGGGTGTCCTTTCTAAGGAATTGAGAAACATAAGTTCAATACCCAAGGGATTTCTCCCAGGCCAGTTAGGAGACTGACGACCACACCTTGTTATTGACCCCACTCACTTGCCCTCTGGCTGGCAGCAGCACAACACTGAATCAGATCTGGATGAAAAAAAACAGGTTGGGAGCATCTGGACCCAAATTTATCCCAAGATAGAACATGCTCTCCATTCACATGGTTGGCTTTTTGGGTTGGTTTCCCACCCCCACTCTTTTTCAAAAATAATTTCAAAGTTACAAGCAGTTGATCCTTGAAGGCAAGGTTTGTTGGAAGAGAATGGCAGCTTCTCATGGCTCTCACCAGGAACCTCGAGGAAAAAGAGGAACTTAAAGGCACACAAGCCCTTCATTTGGCCACACAGCATCTCAAGTTCCATTTTCTTATTTTGAGGGAAGGAAAAGTTCTTCTCCTCTTTCCTCCTTTCTACATTTTGCAGTTTAACCCAGAGAAACTAAAGATTTTGGGTTGCTTTGTTCTTTTCCCTTTGTGGAGTGTGTGTGTTTTCCCTTTCCTCACAGTGTACCTCTTCAATACTTTTTCAGCCTTGGAAGCTTGACAGTGTGGCAAAAGAAACAATGAAAGTAACACAGAAACAGAACAAGAAATCAGCTGGAAGTTATTCATTCCAGTATTCTATAATACACTGAAGGGGAAAAAGGACAAAACGGGGTTAAAATACCATCTTCAAAGACCACTGATCTGAAATCCTGAAATACTGAGATTTCTGATCTCAGTGAAAATCTGAGAAAGAAAAGACAAAAAAAAATCACAAATACCTTAATAGAGGTAATATTCTCTTTATATCTTTAAATTTTTCTTTATGTTTAAACAAGGTTTTTTATTAAATGAAACTCTGAATTATTGTGTAAATTTTAGAAATAGCAGGTTCAGCCTGACACTTTGCTTTCCACAAGTGGATTTTTCATTATTACCATAATAGCATTTTTGTGTTGCAATTAATTTTTCCCATCCCAGACTGAACAGAATATTTCTTACTCCTCCTGCTAGACTTTCCCCCTTTCTCTTCATCGCTGCATTACCCACACAGGAGATTGAGAAGACTTGAAACTGGCAACTGAAGAGTCTTCCCTGCTTAGGTCTCTCATTGAGGCCCACCTTTATCACACAAATAGACACAGGAGGGAGCTCAAGCAACCCCATTCACACTGAGGTTACATGACACCCTGCAGCAGCTGAAGTGATTTAATACCTGTAATTCTCAATTCAGGATTCCTTTAGGTCTTGGACTTAGATTTCCAAACCTGCTAGAACAGAAGTCCCTTTTTTAGGTAGCAAAACAACGGATATGTTCCCCCTGCATACCAGAAAAAGAAAAATCTGTAGCAGTGTTGGCTGAGCTGAGACCAGAGGAATGAAATCTTTGCTCACCAGATTTGGCAGTTGCAGATGTGGCTGCACACACACCTGCAATGTAACACTGTTCTTAGTGCTCCTGGCTGAAACCTTTTGTGTTTGCTCTTACTTGTCTACTTTTTTCTCCTTGCTAGACCTCACAAAGAAAGCCCCAGGAGTTTCTCTTCTTTAGCCTCCTCCTATTCTGCCTAAGCTGGAAATCCATGGGTGCAGCAGAAGACATCTGCTGGGGAACAGGGAGCAGGACTCCCTTCTCTTCAGAGGATTTTTTATTTGTGCAGTCACCAAGGCAAAGCTCTTGAAGGTAATGCTCATTTACTCTTTGTACTCCTTTCTACAATAGATTTCATCTCCCTTATTTTGTCTCCCTTTCCCACTGATCTTCATAGGAATATTTCATAGAATCATGAAATGGTTTGGATGGGAACAGACCTTTGGATGTCATCTAATTCCAACCTGCCTGCCATGGGCAGGTACACTTTTCATTAGACCAGGTTGCTCAGAGTTCCATCCAGCCTGGCCTGGAACACTTCCAGTTACGAGGCATGCACAGCTCCCCTGGGGAACCCTGCCAGTGTCTCACCACTTTCCTCATAAAAAATTATTCTTTATGCTCAATACAAAATATCCTCTTTCAGTTTAAAACTGATGCCCTTTGTCCTGTCATTACAGGTCTTGATAACAAGTCTCTCCTTTCCTATAAATCTCCTTTATATATTGAAAGGCTGCAATAACACCTTCCTGAAGCCTTCCCCAGGATGAACAACCCCAACTCTTCCAGCCTTTCCTCATAGGAGAAGTGCTCCTCTGATCTCTTTTGTGGCCCTTCTCTGGACTTGCTCCAACAGGTCCATGCCTTTCCTGGGCTGAGTGCTCCAGAGCTGGACACTGTTCCAGGAGGGGTCTCAGCAGAAATAAACAGGCAAAATCACCTCCCTCGACCTGCTGGCCATGTTCCTTTTTATGTAGGCTGGCTTTCTGGGCTGCAAGAACACATTACCATCTCAATGTCCAGTTTTTCAGCACCAAAATAAAAATATTTGAAACTGCTGTTTTAACCTAGGTTCACAATTCTCATTAAAAACAAAGCAGTGCATGAGAATCCGACATAAATTCTTACAGGCACCTCAAATGAATTCACTAAAGGGAGAATCTACAGCCATAGCCCTCAGCAGCTATCATCACTTGTTACCACATCACACACATGAGGTCAGGGAGCCCTGGAGGCAGTTGACATAATTAAATGAAGATTTTGATCGAATTGCCTCTAAGTCAAACAACTGTGAGCAGATACCAATTGTTTGCTCATTTGCCAGACTATGGCCAAAAAGAGCACATCATTTTATTTCACCACATATTTCTATAAAGAATGGAGTAGGCACTGACAGCATGGCCTACTCTAGGTTTATCTTCTTTCTCTAACATCAGCAGAGCCAGGTAAATTCTGGAGAGAAAGATAGTTTTGTTCTACCCTTTTCAAAAGAGGTTTTGGAGGATGTGATGATTTACTGTATTTCTTTGCAGTCCTCACATTATGAAACCTGACTTAGGCATTCTTAGCACACCAGAGCAATAGTGATCTGTAACAGCTGCAGCACTAAGAATAAACCTGGATGCATTAGACAAGCCCAGAAGAAATCACATATCCAAAAGAACTTTGATAGATGTAAGGAAGATTATTGACTTTTATCTTCTTCCTTATTTCCCTAATTTCTACTGCTCATGATTGATGCAGGGATGTGATTATTTGCAACCTTCTTGCTGGGATGCACTGGCTGCTAGTTGTCCTCTTTCCAGTTAAATCCATACAGAAGTACCCAGCTGGTGCATCATCTTTCAGGCTTCTCAGCACTTGCAAGGAGAGATCACTTTTCATTTGAGGGGAAGAAAAAAAAACAAAATAAAACAAAACAAAACAAAACAAACTGGCTTCATTTAGTTTTTCATTTCTCCATTTTCCTTGTATCTAGAGGCAGAGTTTTCTAAAAGGCCCGTTTTTCTGCATTGAGATGGTGTGCTTTACATCTCTGAAGAGAACAGACATTCCACATTACCATCTGAGCAGGCTCAGTGGGGTATCAGAGTGCAGAATTCTCAGTCTGTTCCTCTGCCTCATTCATTACTGAACCAATACCTCCACAATGAACCAGGAGCTGGCAACCCCATCTGCCACAAGAGGAATCAGCAGAACGTCTGTAACATTCTTGTCCCCTTCTTCCAGCAGATCCCAGAGGGCTTTGCAAACTGCAAAAGTCTTGAAATGAAATGCAGGTTATACTTTTATTTTTAAAATTATTTAAAGGATGTAAAGTTAGAACAGGCTCAGCTGGGCAACTATGATAGTATCAAGGGTAAAATTAGCTAAAGACCCCAGAAATCTTGATGCTGCTCTGCCTTCTGGTCAGGTTTTCTACCCCCTTAATTCATTTCACTCACAGCTCTGAGCAGAGGTCTGAAACTTGCTTATTTTTGATAGGGACTGCACTTTACCTCCAAAGGGAGTTTCTCCTTATTTGTATGCTCCCTTTCCCAGTTCTACTGCCTCAGAAGTCTTATTGTGTCCCAGACCTGCATATTGGCTTTCCACAACCCTCCTCATTTTGCATGGTGCATTGATCTATTCTTGCTGAGGCTGAAGGACACAGGTGCCTGCAGGAGTAGCATTTTTGCTGGTTTGCATAGCAATGATTATAAAGGTGTACTCAGCAAAAGGGCAATCAGCATTTCTTTGCCAATATCTCCCAAGAGAAGCAACATTGAAGCTTAGATTGTTACAACAGTCTCACTAACAAAAGGGTCTCCTACTGGAAGCATCTTTTCTAAATATCTGAGCACCGCTATTTAAATACAAGCTCCAGTCCTAACCTAGAGACACTGAAGACTCAAGCATCCAGGATACAGAGTGAAAATCAAGCCATTTCATGACTAGACAGCTCTCTACCACACAAACGCACTTCCAGCCCCTGCTCACCCTTGTTCACAGAGAGAAGTTCACTTATGTCTTCCAGAGACAAAAGATTCAGACATGCAAACCCCTGATAAACCCAGCAGAGACTGATGCACTCCATTTCCTGTAGAACGCTCAGGGCACCTGCCCTGGCTTCCCCATTTGATTGTCACCACAAGTCACAAGGGAAGAACAGTTCTCTCACAGCCACAACAGCAGGGCTGTATCTGCCACCTGACTTAACTGTTTTCTTTTTTACAGGGAAGAGATAATGCAAGGGAACCTGAGGAGGGCAAAGAAGGAGGTGCAAAGAGGAGGTATGTCTTTAATGGTCATCAAAAGCATGAAACTGCTCCTTTGGTGCTTCTTTCCTCTTCTTTCCCCTCCCCAAGGTTTCCTTTTAAACAGCATTCCCAGATGCTGTCTACTTTGTCCTAGCTATTTTTTGTCTCTTTTCTTTCTCTAGAAGAGGAAATAAAGCTGTAAATTTTCAGCTATTGAGCTGAGTGTTTTGCACTGTTTTTAGCAGAAAGGCTAAATGTTTATTAGAAAATATTTTGACAAGGGAGGAAACTAATTTCCAGCTAGGTCTAGCTGTAGGAAAGGTGAACATGGCTCACTGAGTCTGTAACTGTATCAAAGGTTTAAAAAGTGCCAATTTAAAATCTAATCTCAGAGCCCTTGCATGAGTCGTCCTATTAAAGGGAGAACAAATTTACTTTTTGCCTTCAGATTTATACTGGTTGTCAATATAAGCAAATGAGAACGGAAGAAATTCAGAACTACAGCCTGTTCTAAGCTGCACCACTTCAAAGAAACTCTCCAGGAGTCAAAGGATGGGCTATTAATTCACACTGCAAACACTCAGAATTGAATCAAGAAAATATAGTTTTTAAGTTAACGAAGGTGGTATCATTTATACACTCTAGTATCTCTGAATCATACAATACATTTCAAAGACAAAAGTTAGGACTCCTCCTTTGTTACCCACTCATAGTAACTGGTAGGGATGCACTCACCTTCCTTTAGTTACTGAGGTTTAATCAAACAACTTCTCTAGGTCATTCTACCTCAACATTGCATTTTTTAAGTATCCCTGCATCTTGGTGATGTCTCTGTGTAAGCATCAAAAAATGATTGCTCAATTCTCAATATTCTACCACTTGTGAAACTTCCAAAGTAAACAACTCTTCCTCCATTGGGAAATAATATCTAGGCTAAAATCAAATTGTGATGTACTAAAAGAAAGCTAGCCTCCTCCATATTAATCTTAAAACATTTATGATAGATCAAGGCATTGAATTTCCAGATCTAATAAGACCTATATGCTCTGAGGCAACTCCTCAATTTATAAGGGAGGAGAGTAGGTTTCACCACTCCTTGGGCACCTGGCTCAGAAAATCTTTCTCATATTGTGTAACTGCAAAACTGAAAGCCAAACCATTGCTTTGTCTGGTCCTGTCTCTGCTAAATCAACTTAAATCCCCTGTAATGCCTCCTTAGTATGGACACAGATTATCACCACCCTATGACACCCTAAGCAATGAACAGGAAACTGGTCTGTGTGAAAGTAAGACCTGCTGAGTGACTCTCCCTTGGGAAAATCTGGCTACTGATGACAAGAGTTAGAACAGGACAGAAATTGTCCCTGAATCTTAGAAAATGTATTGGTGTGGGCAGAGCAAGATGCTGACAATGTTTTATTAAAGTGTAAAGTAAACCTAGGTTTCATATGATACAATCCTGACCTAAAGGTGGTCAGTGTTAGAGGGCATATTGTATCCATATGTCGGGTCAAGTTTGTTTGTTACTGATATGTCACTGTAGGACATGAGAGAACACACGTACAGGGGAGATTTCACAATGGCTAACAGGGACCTATGTTTATTAACTTCCAAATTTATAGATTTCTTAACCAGGACAAGGATTGGGTGAACAAGGTCCCTTCCTCTACAAACACCCTGGCTACAAGAGATGCCCATCAGGGCACCCTTGTCACAGTGCAGGTGTGTAAACATTCTTACAGTTAGGAAAACACAGCTTATTGTTTACATGAAAACTGTGAGAACTCTGACTCCAAAGTAAAACATCAGAAAGCTGAGAGAACTAGGCAACACTGACAAATTACAATATTGAGGTAAGACCAGTGAAACCCAGAGCAGTAAGCACAGAGTCACATTTTAAACAGACCAACAACTCCACTTGAGGATAAAATCCCACCACCCATGGGCTCAGTGGTTGAGAACAGAAGTTAGTTAAGCCCAGGGTCAATCTGTCTGTAGTCCTCCTACTTATTCCAGCCAATGTTCACATTGCTCCTGCAAACCAGCCCACCCCTCAGCTTTGCACCCCTCAGACCAATGCACTTAAAGAGAGGTTTGTCCCTCTACAGTCATTCTCCCAACCACACTGCACCCATTAACTACTCTAAGCATTTCCAGCTTTCCTCTTAATTCCTCTTTCCTCATTGGTTTCAATTCTGCATCACAAATTCACAAAGCTTCTGTTAAGTTAACCTCAGAAAAAGTATCTTAGCCCACAAAGGAATTTTCAACAGTTCTTAGCAGTGGCCTAAATTCAGTTTCTTTGAGCAACTGTGAAAAAAATTTTACCAAAGGCTCTTTTAGGCATAACAGATAACCCCAACTCCAACTCTGTATTGGTACTTTTCTCTGCACTCCACTTTGCCATCCTCTTTGCACCACAGATGCCATGTATATTACAAATAATAAGCAGACAGGAATCCTAAACCATTTCTTTGAGCCCTTTTTCTCCCTTACCTCCCCCCCAACCAAAATACAGAGATGGCTGAAAAGCACAAAGATGTTTATTCTCTTAGAAAGAGCAGCAGTGCTTTTATTGACTAATGCTGGCTTGGCACAGGAACTCTGATTAACTCCTATCATGTTAAGTCACGTTGTTTGCAAATTGCCCCCATTTCCCTCCCTCAGCCTCTCCACCAAAAAACCCAAGAACATCCCACATATTCAAGGAAAAATGGTAGTATCTTTGAAGGGCACATGTCTCTTCAGAGGCAGAGATGGTAAAGTTTTCATAATGTTTCCTGACCTGAAAAAAAATACTGTATTTCCAGAAGTGTGAAGGAATTCTGTTCCATTAATTCATTTGCATTTCATCCCCCATAAGATTAGGAACATAACCCTTTTTGTCTCCCCTGTCAGCTGACATTCCACATCACAGCTAGGCTGAGGCCACTGTCATGCCCCATTAAGCATTAGTGGACTTTGCTCAGCCAATACAAGTATTTAAAAAGTCCCTAGAAAACACATTAATCAAGTGGATCCGCAGTTGTGTAAAATCAAAGTTTTTAAATGTACCATATTTAATATGCAATGGACTGTCAAGCACCTCCAGCATGCCAAACTAGCACAGCTCATTGCACCTCCTGGTTTATAAAAAACAAGTGGAAGCACAGCCCTTTTGATATGCCTGCTTTTCTCATATTTTTGTTTCCTTAAAAAAAATTCAAAGCTCAATTCTAAATATAGAAGCAACAGACAAAATTTAGTACAGAACATAACCTGAGCAGGATCATAAAGCCCACGTCAGATCACAGTATGACTTACTCACCTGCGTGGGAAAACTAATACATATATTCACATGCCCCATAAAATTTATGGCTCTCATTTTAAAACAAAGGTGACAAATACTTGTGCAATTTAGAAAATGGACCACTTTTCATGATTTAGCAGAGACACACACAGCATACTGTGTTCCAATTACAAACTAAATGGCACGCATTCACTGCAAATGGGAAACAGAAAATTATTTGCTCTGAATGTGTTGAATCATGAGAGAGAATCTGAAGTGGCACAGCACAGAAAACATCTCCAGCATGCATTTAATCCACACTGATCAATGCTTGAGGCTTCACACATGAATTAGTGACCAGCACAACATTAAATACTCCTGTCCCATGCCACAATAACAGCATTACACAGCCTGACAATAAAACATTCATCCATTCATTCGCCTCTAGTTGCTCTGTGTTTGCTGTTGCTGGGAGCTCCCCAGAAAGATCTCTCACTTCAGAACTGTGTGTAATATGCAGGGCATGGCCTCACCTTTAATGTGACTGGCTGTGGCCAACCTAAAAGTCACATAAGAAAGATGGGTAAAAACTCAAAATTTAATGCTAGGCAGACTTGCAGTGTTCTTCCAGGGTGTGCCTCTCTTTCCTCCTTTAACCCTCCTGTGGCATTGGAACAGCCCCGGGCAAGAGGCAGCAGAGTCAGGCTCTGAGCTCTGTAGTATGGAGAGGGGTGTAAAATAGAGCAACTTTAAGCCAATAACAGAGGACAGGCAATGGGTCCAGCATCTGTCCTTGGGAGGTTAAGAACTACCAGAACACTGTTCCTAATTCATTTCTGGCTTATATTGCCCTAACTCCATGGCCTGTGAGAGAGCTGTAGCTAAATAACAGCTCCACTAAACTCAAGGCAGTTACTCAAAATTTACACCAGGAGCTGAATCTATCAAGGCACATCCAAAGCCTGTGGAGGTAAGAAGAACATATGTGATTACAGGAAAAACAAACACAGCAAAATAGAGACTTAACTAGGTGAATAATGAAGAGAAAGCAGCACTCAAGTTGCTGTTCACACCCTTCTACTTCCATGCAAATGAAACAAACCTGCATGTTTGCCTGAACATGAGGGTAGAAAATGCCATTCATCACATTTACTCCTCATCCAGCACCAGCTCTGCAGCTCATCTTCCTAAAATGAGGTTTACAAAGGTGATGAAACAAACAGAATATGTATCCTGCAGCTTGTGTTTCACACAGGAAAAGGTGTGCCCACCAGCAAGGGAACTGGCTTAGCAAATCCAAACCCCTGCAAACAGGAAAAATGTGCATGGAGTCTTCTAGAAGAAAAAAGTAAAACAGTACATCTTTAAAAAACCCTGCAGAGTCAGGAACAGGCTGGAATAATTCCACTGTCCTTTCTTGTCTCATTTGAGCTGAGTACAAGAAGGGCCTGAGGCAGAGCTACCAGCCAGGAGCACACCTCAACAACACAAACCTGAGGAGAGATGCTGCGAAGGTGGACAGCTTGTGGAGATGTGGGACCTCACCACAGCAGCAGTGCAGTGTAACCCTCAGGTGTGAGGGAGAGAGAGATTGCTCACTGGACTGATGAATACAGGCACATACACAAGATAATTTGGGGGCATTACCTAGTTCCATGTCTCCTTTCATTGACATCACTGGAGTTTGGAATCTGACAAATGAGATTGAGCTACTACGAAGGACTTCAACTCACTATTTCACCCCCAAGAAAAAGCTGGTTATCAGCAACATCACAGGAAAACCCATTCCCTCCTCCACCAAAGCTCTGCATCATTCTGAAGTGGAAGAATAGTGTCACAATGGTAAGAATCAAACCATACATGCTGCTAAAAGGTGAAAAATTCAGCTTTGTATTATACATACTGTATATATAAATTAAGAGTGATGGTATGTATTCCTTCAAATCCCAGTCTCTCCCAAGTTCAAAAACAAAGTCACAGACCTCCCTACATATTTTGACAGAAATGGCAAATCTCAGAAAAAAAACCAAAACCCAAAGATATCAAGGGGCAACCTCAGTGCAAACCCAAGAAAGCCTCAGTCTTTTCCCTAGACTGCACTTTTCATTCATTTTGTCTTACAGCACAGTACAAATTGCTGAGCTAAAGAATCTCCTGATTTCAAACATAAAAGCACAGAGTAACAAGGCTGTGGTCTGAAGGATCACTGCTTTGCCTTTCTCATACTCAGACAATCCTTGCTCTGTTCTGCACAGAGAAGGAAACTGTCCACCCTGTTCATACCACATCCTCTGGGACAGATGAGCACCCACCATACCAAAGTGGCTTCCCCCAACACACTCCCTGAATTTTTAGTTATTTAAAAAGAACAACAGCAAACAAAAGCTCAATTGTGAGTACATCCTGAACTTAAAATCATCTAGAAAAGACCTTCCTTCATTCCCTGCTGTAGCTTTTTTTCATCGCTGCCAGCTACACCGCAGTGCCCTAGGGTAAGTCGCAAAATTCTCCATTCTTTTGAGACAGGAATAGTTCAGCTTAGAGAAGGAGCCATTGTCCATGAGATGAGATACATGTACCTGATGTCAGCACTGCATTTGGGAAATAGGAAACTAAGTTGAGAGAGAAGAAGAGGGAGAACTTCATTGTAATACAAATGCATCCACATCAACAGGATTTGGTTTAGTACTCTGGCAGGAACTCCTTACTGAGGTACTGAAAATGCAGTTAAAGATCACATCACACCTGGGACTCTGTGGTATTGGATGTGATGCAGAAACTGTCACTGCCAAAAACTGTTTTCATACTAAGCAGACTGTACAAAGAGTAGGAAGAGAAATGAATAATTTGTAGCCATCAAACCAGCACTGTCTTAAAAGAGCTGGAGAGCAAATGCAGATTTTATATTGGGCACAGAAGGAGCAGCAGGTATCAGACACACTGCAAACTACCTGACAGCCTGCCTCCTGCATCCATGCTTAAAGAGCTCCTCATTAGCATAGTACATGAACCACCACATCAAGTTAAGAATAAGCATTACACATCACAGTCTTCACAGAATCGTGTGGGGTTGTTGTGACTGAAGTGCAGGACCTGGCAGTTCACCTTACTGAACCTGACACAACTGGTATTTCAATGCAGCATGTCCAGATCCCTCTGCCTTCCTACTCCCCAGCAGATCAACACTCCTGCCCAACTCTGTGTCGTCTGTAAACTCGATAAGAGTGCATTCAATCCCCTCAACCAGATCATTGAAAAGGATATTAAATGGGACTGGCCCTGGTACTGAGCCCTGGAGAGCACCAGCAGTGCCTGGCTGCCCACTGGGTGCAGCAGCATTCACCACCACACCCTGGGCCCAGCCACACAGCCAGTGTTTTACCCACTATTCCTATCCCATCCATCTGCAGACAGTTTTTCCAGGAGAATGCTGTGGGAGACAGTGTCAAATGATTTACTAAAGGGCAGGCAGACACATCCACAGCCTTTCCATCATTGGCTAGACAGGTCACCTTGTAACAGGAGAACAGGTTGGTCAAGCAGGACCTGCCTTTCCCAACCCCCTGCTGGCTGGGGCTGATCCCCTGCTTACCCCATATGTGCTGTGTGATGTCACTGCCCCATAGCACTCCCCAACACCAAGGTCAGGGTCAGCAACACTCCCTTCCACTAGCCCACATGTCTGATACCAGACCACACAGAACAAGAGCTGAACTCTTTCCTCAGACCAGAAAAGAAGATGATTTCCCAGCCATCCAAACAAAAAACTCCAGTCTCCAATGCTCAGCTCTTACAGACCGATTTCTGATCCGACTTCAGTACTGTCAGGATTGTGGTGGGAGGATCACACTCCTCAGGATGACCCCTTTGACAGTGATCCCTGGAGTACAGAGCAGTCAGGCACACTGAGGAGCAGGCTCTGTAAAAAAGGCAGGGTATGTGAGGAGCTCTGCATCTCCATGTGAGGTCTAAGTCAGCAGCTCCCAGTGCTTGTGAGCACTCCCAGAGCAGGGGAGGCAGATTCTAGCAGCAGCAGCAGGATGGGGATGCTGGGCTGGCTTTCCACCATAAGGACTACTTCTGTAATAGTATTTTCAGAAACTGCATCTTAGGAGGATGTTATAACCTCCCTACTAAGGAGGGAAAGGGAATATGACAAGAACCAAGTAAGCCTACTCACATGTTCAAAGGCAGAGAATTACAGTCTATAGCTCTGGTACAATTTGGTAATGCCAAGCCTCCAGCTGCCTTCCCTTCCCAGATGTCAGCAGGCATCTGCTGGAAGCACACACCTCTGTGGCTTGCTGTCAGCCACCACCAAAGGCTGGGGAGGTGGTAGATCTACAAAGAAAGCAGAGACTCTAGAACCAGGATTTATGTAATTTCCCTCCCTCTCCAGAGATTAAGGACCAACACTATAGTCTGCTGAGAAGTCCAAAGGAGGAAAATTAATAATTTATGTAATTAATAATTATTTTAACGAACATTGCTATTAGATTTGCTTACAATTGCTTGTCATACAGTTTAAAACTGGTTGTGGATCAAGTCAAGGGTAAATGCACACAATTTCCTCTGTGCCAGCCAGGCTCCTCCAGCTCCAAAGATTCCCATGCTACAAGAATCTCTCCATCACAGCTGCCACAAAACCACAGCCAGACGGAGCTGGGACAGCAACAGAAGGCAGGAGACTCTACAAGCACCATTTTCCTTGCCCCATCTGGGAGACTACTCAGATTTCAGGCTCTATCATGGCTTTTCATCTTCCCAAGCAGGCTCTGGTAGCTGCTGTTCGGGGCTCTCTGCACTTCATGCTTCCTGCTAACTCACACTGTGTTGTTACTTGCAGAAGATAGATTGCCACATTTTCACCTTTTTATATGAAATTGTGGTTAAAATTAGAGCTAGTTTGAGGAAAAGCTATTTTCAACATTTTAAATAAAATGTATATGTCTGCTTCAAATTTGTAACAATTGGCAGGCAGTTTGTTTTTCCCATAAAGAAGATTCAAAACTAAAATATGCATGTTTAATAATGGCAATTATTTTACAAGTTTTTCTGAACACTTCCATTGTTTCCCCCACTTCTCCCTGTCTGCTCTTATTTATGCAAAGACTTGGAAAAGTATGCAAGTTGCTCGCTCCTCCCAGCCCTGCCAGAAGGTTTAAAAGAACTTATTTTTCATAAGATAATGAGAACTTACTTAAAAAGCTTTTATGAAAAGCTGCATTGTTTATGCTTTTTAGAAGCAACTAAAAATTTCACAGGCAAATTTGAAGTAAATAACCACTCAGCAAGAAGTTTTCCTTCAGAAAACTCAGACTAGCAGCCCCTGAAGTCAGTCAGGATGCTGTGTGGACTTGGATCTATATTAATTCAAAAGCAGCCAGGTTCCTCCCCCAGACACACCTTTATTACTGTGTCATACATAACTAGAAACTCAAGTTTGGTGTTGAGGCAATTTGACAGCACATGCACACCTTAAGAAGTTTTTTGATTCTACAAGGCATAGTGGGGGCTACGTATTATTGCCCTGCAATGTCAGTCTTGCTCAACAATTACCAGAATAACTTTTTCTGCTTTTTTGTTCTCTACAACTGAAACTGCTCTCTTTTCTCACTGAAAAATAAAACTCTCATTGCCTTGGGAATTTACTAGTAAATTCCCATAAAGAGCAGTTATACTCTGCCTTTCCACTTATAAAATTAAACTTAAAAAGTGACAGAAATTGGCCAAAGGCAAGAATGAAGGAATCATAGTGAATGCACTGAAGGATCACAGTCAAAATGTGCAGTTAAAGACTAATAAGAATCGTGGCTTTAAGGCAGGATCTAATCAAAAGAAAAGACAGAGCACGTTGTATTAGTTGTTCAGCAGATGACACCAACAAAATGCAGGACTGGGGAAAAAAACCCAGCTTTTTCATACATGACATAAAGCAGACAGTTCTGTCACCTACCACCACAAAGAGCGACTAAGATCATAACTGGTGTGAAACAGGGCTAACAGTATGATCAGGAAGAGAAAAAAAAAAAAAACCATCCCACAAAGTGGAACCTTGATTATAAAAACAAAAACGAATGTGATCATTCTCCATATAAATCTTCAGTAAGCATCCCTAAGGAAGGAATTAACCTGCACTGACATTTTAGCTGCTGTGGACTATACAATGCTTTCTAATCACAAGTGTTGGACTATCAAACAACTTTTTGGTAGCAGTGATTCCTAGCTTGTTTTAAAGTGAGTTTAATCAGTTAGTAAAACTGCTAATGTCTTTGACAGCACAGACCTGGACTTCTTGACACAGAAGATTCATTACACAAATTTTCTTTCTATACTCCTAAAGACTAAATGAATCCATGTTTCCATCTGCTGGCTTGAAACATTTTTTCAACAACAATATTCCAACATTTATCCTTGTCACCTGTTCATTAAGCACTGGACATGGAATTACAGCTCTACCAAAGAAAGAACATATCTAGGCTCTTCCCACCTAAACAGAATGCTCTTTCATCCTGTTATGTAAGTTTCCTTCTCCCCAGAGGAATCTCCGAACACTTAAATGCCATGCACTGGTTTACTGTAAACAGAGATTTACCAATTATAGCAGGCAGCTCCTCTGGGGTGAGACGTGTCAGCTGCTTTAACAGCCCACAGCAGACATGCAAAACAGATGAGAGCATGTCCTCCTGAACACACGAAGGAGATTCTCTGGTAAACAGGCTGGAACTACATCAGATTTGGACTCTGGCCAGGACTTCATGTCTAACACCTCCAAATGGTCCCATAATATCTCTGAAGCAACAGGGAACTTAGTTTTAGGCTATATCCAAGTGAGGCTCTAGAGTTGCAGACACCAGGAAGGCACAGAAATGGTCTATTAAAAAAACTGATAAATTAGCATTAGGACCAAGCACCACTGTGAGGCAGGATAAGGATATTTTTCCCAGTTTACAAATAAAAACAAGGCTCTCTGCACCAAAGTAACCTCCACACCGTAGCAAAGAATATCTGTGGTGGATCGAACACGTTTATACTCCAGTTGTTCCTTCTTTAGCTGTTCATGAAGTTGTCCATTGCTGCAAAGAATAAATATGAGGTTTATCCATGGAAGTGAAAAGCCCCCATGCTTATAAAGTGTCTCTCCCCAAAACCCCAGACTAACTTCTTGGGTTTCAACAACCCCTATTTCACCATTTCTAGTATGTGAAGAATGCAAGTACCCTGTCCTTTCAGGAAAAGCTGCCTCCATATGTTAATCTCCATGACAGCCTTGACACCCATTTGTCTATATATCACTTTAAACCAGTAGATTTATTTTTAGTTTAAGCTATGCCACCAAAATTAGTGAATCCATTTTGTCGTCCATAACAGCTAAAATAAAGTTTTGCATTTTCATGGTTTTACCTATCAAAAGAGCTCCCAGTGC
The DNA here is from genome assembly GCA_020086605.1 of Lanius collurio. Classification (NCBI taxonomy): domain Eukaryota; kingdom Metazoa; phylum Chordata; class Aves; order Passeriformes; family Laniidae; genus Lanius; species Lanius collurio. Next base: position 22,160,926 of record JACBWW010000010.1, on the reverse strand, counting down.
TGCACAAACTGATGCACAGAGGGGTCCATCAAATAGATCTACCCCATGACAACAATGTATATAGACTGTGACTGAAATCTTCCCATGGACTCATGAGTGGAGCACTATTTTCAACCATGCTTTAGAGCTAGGGTAAAAGAAACCACAGAAATTTGCTGCAGAACAGGGCATTGAATTTAAATTACTCAGGTCATATGCAAAACTTCTAAGCACAAGACCAGTCTTCCCTTTACTGTAAAAAAGAAGAATAGAACAGATCACAATGTACTCCGGTGGCAATATTTTAGTTCTCTAAATTGCATATTTCTTAAACAAAAACTTCAGATTATTGGAAACATTTATGTTCCCCAACGTCCTTTCATAGCCCAACTCCTCCTCTCTCCTCCACTCCACTTCCAAACTTTGCTGCATTGGAAAATGTCATCATTCTCTTGGTGACACATCCCAGCCATGTAGGGTGGCAGCTGAGTCACCTCCCTGCTGTGACGAGGTGTAATGGTGACAAGCACCTCACAACTGCACAGTCCTTTTTTGGGCTCTTTGTGTTGGAGGTTGCTCTATACAAAGGCTGGGTGGGAGGAACAAATCAGGGTGGAAGAACTCCACACACACGAAGGAGAAAGGAGGGATTGGAGGTGGCCCTGGCAATCAAATTACATCTTCAAGCACAGTCAAGCTAAAGGGCACCTAGAGAAGGAGGCACAGACTGAAAACCCAGGAATGAGTCAGAGACTCATTTGGGCTGACATCTACTGAAAGCTCTGAATTAAAGCATCTCTTGAAGCATCTAAGTCTCTCCACAGACTCTGTAAAGATACTAGGATGTAGCACCACACCTTTGGCATTGACACCAGCTTAAAATGTTCCTCTCTTTCTCCCACCAATTCTGCCTCTTCCAGTTCATGAGGAGGTTCACTTTCTTCTCAGGCCTGCTAGTAAGGCTGTTTGTGGGGTTCTCCTGGAAACTGGTAAACTATCCTAATTTAAAAAGTCCTTTTTGTCAGGGGAAAAAGGGACAGAAATCCTGTCATCCAGCTTTGCTGTTCAAGACAATGGATAAGAACCACAGATGCAGTTTCACAGTTTGCCTAAAATTCCCATATATCTTTCTACCTGACTAAATCCTCATACCCATATCAGAGAATGTTTTACAAGGCAGGTGATCATATAGCATCCACAGTAATAACTACTGCCTAAGAGCAATATGAAAGCACTGAAGAATCAGACTGTTCAGTCTAAGCTGGACGTTGCAGGGTAGGTGGGCAAAAAGTCCTTCCAAACAGATGACATCACGTTATCCCAAGTTCATGATTTTGCCTTGAGTCCTTGAAGGCCAAAGCCCCTGTCTGCTGTTGTATGTGAGAGAGAAGCTGAACTTGTGGTGCCAAACAGCCAGAAAAACAGCATATTTACATTTTTCCCCCAAAGGATAGATTTGCTAATGAATGTCGGCCTCAGTAGGATGGCAGACCACCTACATACATCCTCTCTCTAATGCTCAGAAGTCTGGCAGGTGTGTTTTCTAAGTTTGAAGTGATGATTTTAAGTAAAATATTGCCCAGTGTGGCGGAGGGCTAACCAAAGAAACAAACCTGGAATTTACCACCAAAGCGTAACCTTCTTGCACATTTACTTGTGCCTCCTTTCTCTGAACTAGGAACTGCATTATTCTAGATGGCATTATAATGTCCAATATTTCCTGCAAACTTCTGGAAAAACTCATTTCCTCTTTGTCCTGCACCGTGAAAGATGCATTTTCTCCCACCAATTGATCCACCAAAATACTGGACCTTTTATCAGCCCAATTTACAACTAATAGAGAAACAGGGTAACTACAAGCAATGCTAGAGCATCACTGACAACTGAGAACAGGAAGCTTTCTCTGTTCTCTTAGTACTCACCACTTAAATATAGGCCCATTTGGTATGTCATGATGACCTGAAGACCTTTATCAGATGAAGCTACTGGTCAGTAATTCTCTTCTTCTATGCTCTACTTCAAGTCAGCTCAGAACCAATTTCAAATGCTTTTAAAAGTAAACTCTGTACAGGAATCATTTATCAACACTTTCTTGCAACTGGAGTTGAGCAATTCTTCCTGCAGAGGCCACACTAAATGTCTGCAATGTGTTTGACCTCACAGGATACATCCCTGATGTAGTCTTTGTCCAGTTTACCCTCTGGGGAGCAAGAGAGGAATAGAAAAAAGTATAAGAGCAAAAATGAGAATTCAGTGCATTGTAGAGTGTTCTCCCTGGTGTAATTGTCTTGGCTGCACAAAAGCAGAAAGTACCTATTTCTGGGGCTTCTGTAAGAATCTCAGCTTAACAGCTGACCCTTACATACAGCCTAGTTACAGAAAGAGATGCTCCATCTTTCACACATCACTTCCTCACCTTTGGCTGAAGTAACTGGAAAGGAATCAATGATAAAGATAAAACCTGAAAAATCGGATATATTCCCAGAGGGGCCAGGAGTTTTTTACTTGTATTTAAAAAGCTTTGAGAAATGTTAACAGTAAGTCAATACAGACAGGGGAAGAAATGCAGCTGAGCTGCCCCTTACTCCCAGGAGCCAGCAGGCAAGGAAAGGGCACAACACCCACACAGTAAAAAGAGATCTGCAAAGTTAATGCCTCTCTCAAGCTTGGAGTGGACCAGAGTGTAACTGTGAACCCAGCATGCTGTGCAAGCTGCTCTAAACTGGCTAAGAGCAGTCACTTTATCCTGCATTTATCAGTGCCTTTGGCACTGCTTATCCTGGTTTCAGCTGGGATAGAGTTAATTTTCTTCCATTACCTGGTACAGTGCTGTGTTTTGGATTTAGGATGAGAACAATGTTGGTAACACCCTGATGTTTTAGCTGCTGCTGAGCAGCACTTACACTAAGTCAAGGACTCTTCAGCTTCTTTGCCTGGCCAGCGAGAAGGCTGGGGGTGCACAAGCAGATGGGAGGGGGCACAACCAAGACAGCTGACCCCAGCTGGCCAAAGGGATATTCCAGGTCGTTTGGCATCATTCTGAACAGTAAATCTGGGGGGAGTTGGCTGGGGATGGCAGCCTGCAGACTGCATGAAAGACTGCATGGCAGGAGAGGGTCACAGCGGATTCCCAGGCTTGCACCATCCCCGCCAAACCAGAGCACCCAACTCAAGCCTTTAAGTTTGCTCTGAGACAGACAGAAAACAGCTGCATGCTGGCCCCCAGGAGCTGTGCACTGGGCTCTCTCCCCAAACCTTCTGTTTGAGGCTGCAGCAGATGAGGGTTCAAACAGTCTGCCATAATGCTTAGCAGAGCTTGCTGGCCACTGCACTCACAGTGTGTCCTGTACGTGTTGGGGGAAGATGAATTCACGCCTGTGGTACCTTCATATGGACAAGCATTACTGAACAGTCACCAGATTCCCAGCAGCTCCTGCTAGAGGACTCAGATTCATTACATTTCAAACTTCTACTTAATGTCACCCCTAGCCCTCAGAAATAAGTCCTCAATGTTTACAGCCCTATAAGAAGTCCCTTTTAAAAGGCTTCTTCATTTTCTGATCTTTTTGTGTCACGTACCTAATCAAATGTGGTAAATTTATTCTATAGTCCCTTCTACACATCCTCTTCAAGATAATTTTCAAATTTTTTTTTCCAGCATCTGCTCCTTCCTGTTTCTGTACCACTGCTGTAAATGGGATTTTTCTTCTTGACATCAAAAGAAGCAAAATAGGGCTTCCTAAGATAGTTTTCTGGCTGATTACACAGAAGTAGTGCAGTAGTCATGAGCAACAGATAAGTAGCTTTAACACACCATAGTTTCGCTTCTTTGAGCTGTAGAACAACATAAATATGTTAATGCACCCAGCTCCGTGCCCTGCAGAGCTCCACAGCAGCCTCTGCTCTCGGCTGCAAAGGCGAGCACGCACCTCAGTGGGAAGGGCTCCCGCTCTGCAGCTGTGCACAGGCAGCAGCACAGCAGCACAGCAGCCTCACAACCCCCTGAGTGCACCCTGGGCCACTGCTAAACCACTTGGGGCCAACATGGCAGGTGGGGACAGCTGGACATCTCCCTCGGGGGGTGATGCGGCCATTGGGTGGGGAAGTAACACAGCCCAGGTCCTCTGAAGAGGACTGGCTATGAAGAATAATGAAGAATAGTTTTTAGCTGTCCACCTCAACCACAGATTCCATCCAGATCACGCCTGAACTAACCCACTCACTGATTTCTTTTTCTATTTGTAAAAAACAAACGAAAGAAATCATAACAAAAACCCTCTGGTGCTCCCTTGTGTTCATATTTAGTAGCAAACACGCAAGAAGCTGGAAAAAACATGTAAAGTAAAAAAGGAACTTTGCAAAGGGGTTCAAGCAGGCAGTACTTAAGAGAAAAATTTCCTGAACACAAACTGTCTTCACTGGCTAGCAGCACAGAGACACTAAGTTTTATGCAATGCAAAAGCACAGTCTGTAGCAAACTACAGTCCTGGTCAAGGGAGCAGAGATAGTAGGAGGGATGAAAAGACACTGAGGAGGATGGAAGGGCACAGAGAGGTTCAGTGAAAGCAGAGCCCAGGTCTGCTTCTGGCAGGTTCAAGTATCTGCTGTAGAATATTTCATATGACAATGTTAAAGGTATGCTTGTATAGAGATACGTATTTCTTTCCATTATGGAATTGTTATAAAAGAAAGCATTTCTCAATAAGTAATTCTTCTGGAGAATAATTTACAATTATGAACACAAGTCATCTACTAAACTGCAGTTGCATCTAGACTTCCATTTATGTGCTAGTTCATAAGATTTTCATGCAGTAGCACAATTTTGCTTGTATTCCTGAGACTGCAGGCAAATGTTTAAATATTTTACAAATAGAAAACCATTTTGAATTAATTTTTTAAGCCAAGATGTAATGTTTCTATTCCTATTTGATTTGAGGAGTTTCATACAGTTAAACAATGTCTTGGCTGGGACTTGAACTGAGAAACCAAAGGCTCTTCAGTTTTTACTGATACAGACTGATTCTGCACTGAATACATGGGATGACTTTGAACTTCTAGTTAAACTTAAAACACTAAATTATAAACATACTTCCATTTTATATTCCCTTACTAGCTGCTTTCCAGTTTCTCAAAATTCTCACTATATCCTGGGACAAATCTTAGCAACCCAGTGGTGCAGACCATATCTGAATGAAAACTGGAGCCTTCATGTGGTGCCTGAAAAAGCAGGCTAGAAGACATTAAGCTAATTTCTATATAGATTTTTCATCCATGTCCTTTACCTGATGAATGGCTGCAAAAGTCTGAATTAGGAATTTTGTTGAAAACACAGTCCAAAACTATCAAACTGACAGGTAGTTATAGAATGAAAAATATACCCTAGAAAATGGATCAAGTTGATGTTCCTCAAACTGTACAAGGCAATAAAGCAGGAGAAGAACAGGTCAAGCCCTACACAATGTTTGAAATAATCCAGGTAGAAACTTCTTAGAGATTGCTGAAGTAAACAAAAAGGAAGTCTGTGAGGTTTAGGATCTTCAGCTCTTACATTTTCTACTCTTTCTTCAGCTCCTTGCCAGAAAGAAACCCCAGTAAAGAAGATGCTGTTCTCCTTCTGAAGTTCTCTGAGAACTTTCAATTCCTGATTTTTGCATGGATACAGAATTTTAGCAAAGACCTTAAGGTCTTTTGTGTTCTCTGGTACTTTGCCATACAAAAAAGTTGGGTATTTAGTACCACAAGTCTGTGACAATAAATTCAAATCTTTGTGGATGTGTGCTGGGAAGGAAGAGTGGATCTGTCATCCTTGAAGAGCCCAAGAGAAAGGTGATTTTGCTCCTTTATTTCTGGTCTCTGAGACCCTTCCTGGAGTACTGTGTCCAGCTCTGGAGCACTCAGCACAGACATATTGGAGCAAGTCCAGAGAAGGGCCACAAAAATGATCAGAAGGCTGGAGCACCTCCCCTGTGAAGATACAGAACTGTGACTGTTCAGCCTGCAGAAGAGAAGGCTTTAAGGTCCTTTCTAACCCAAACACTTCTGTGACTCTATGAGAAGTTAGCATTAAATATTCAAAATATGATGAAAAAAAAAAGAGAAAAGGATACACAAGTCTGCCAGCCTGCTACAGAATTCTCCTCTGCTGTCCAAAATATTGCTACTTTCAAGAACCAACTTTCACAGAATAATTTATGTTGTTTCTTATGTACTTCCTTGCAAACATTGAAATCAATCATGTCTAGAAACCATCTGACCCAAATAGGAGAGGATTATGCAACAGCATGTCATTAGGGAATCAATATTGTCTGACCAAGCCGTGTGCTTGTCAAAGTCACATTGATTTCTTTAACGTCATATTATTGCAGCCGACCTTCCTGGCAGATCCATCCATGTTGCAGTGGTTAAATGTGCAGACTCACCTCATTTCATGGCAGGCTGCAGGATGCTTGGCAGCTTTTTCATCCCAAGTTTCCACTGTTTATCTGAAGCACCCTTGCCCTCCGTGGGTTATGCCCAGCTCCAGCAAAACCCACTGCTACAGCGTGTCCTGCTTCCTCTGGCTGGACACAGCTGCTGAGATACCTCATTAAATCCTCTGTTTTGAAAGCACCAGAAACCACATGTGCTTAGCACCCAAAAACGGTATCATTCTTTATGGGAAACTGAAAAGTATCAAATCTCTAGGGTGTGATCACAGAAGTTTCATCTTTGGCCATCGAGCAGTGGTCCTTATTATCCATTGGGTACACAGCAGGAAGTGTAATAGGAACAACATAACAGACAGGACTGTTCACTGAGAGTATCACCTTTCACTTTTCAGTCAGGGAATTAATTGTTAAAACTTGTCCTCCTCATCTTTTATAGCATAACATTATGAGGTGCACTGAAGAAAAACAGTTCAGAATATAATTAGATATGAAGGGCAATAAGCAGAAAGTTCTATATTTATTACCAGATGTTAGTGGCAAGTTGCAATACAAGCAGGTAGCCTGGCAGCAAAGACCAGGCCCAGCAAGAGTTGGGAATAAGAGCCAATTCACACAGGAGTGTTATGTCCCAGGCTCAAGAGTGGTGTCAGATATTCCAGCAGTTTCTTTACAAAACAGAGCCACACAGCCAAATCAGGGTGCAGCATGAGTGAGAATGTTATTTCTAGGCAGAGTACAGACTGGTGGCAGGCAGAAGAACTCCATGTGCCAAGCAAAACCAGTTAGCCAACTGTCTCTGCTCTTTGAGTGTGAACATGTTGCTTTTCTTCTGCTTGGATTATTTTTTTAAAAAAAAATTTATTTTTAATGAATTCTGTCCCTAACCCTAGGGTAAAGCAGCCCAATTTTCAGTGTTGCTAATAAAAGAACTCCCATTAAACACAAAATTTAATAAAGAAAAAAATATAGTCACTTAGGTAAAACAAGGAAAAAAATTGGTTGGGGGAGAAGTCTGCAACAGGAAATTTCAAGTAATCAGAGAACACAAACATGGCTGCTTATCCTGCAAGATAAAGATATGTGAGGAAAGGGATGAGCTAGTTCTCCTGGTTAATACCTTTTTAACAGTTGTATCACTACAAGGCAACGATGAAACAATTGAAAGTCTCCTCATTAAAATAACACAGACAGGAAAAAAAGATTTTTGAAAATGATGACAAGTTAACACAAGCTTAACTCATTCCCCAACTGGGTGAGCAGGGAATGGAAAAACACTCTGATAATTTGGAGAAACTGTTCTCCAAATAAGACAAGTGAGGAGTCCCTCTCTTCCCCTATACAAGAACCCCAAGAACCAAACATTGAGTTCTTTTTTTTTTTTTTAACAACTCTTTAAAACTCATGAGTTGATTATGTGCACAGTCTGTTCCATCTTGGGTGTCAGCTGTAAACATATAGGGATTCATTAGATTCTTACAATGACACCTGGTGCTGAAGCACAAGCACCTCTTAAAAGATTATCAGGGCTAAATTTTTGGAAGATGCTGGCCCTCAGTTTCATTACATCCACCAAACATTTGGAGCAGTCTATGAATAGCAGCAAAGCCAGTGTTCTTGTCATGCACACAGTGCCCCAGTCGAATTAACACACTGCTTGGATCATGAGAAAGTCCTATCTTTAAGGAAAGGGAGTGATCACATGAGTAATGTAACACATTTCCACTAGGTCAGTTCCATCTCCTAACCTTCCACCATTTCAAGCAATACTGATTTCAAAACCAAACTCCATACTTCTGGTGCAGTACTACAAGGGTAGGTGGTAAGTCCAACAGTCCAGTTAGGACCTCCCTGGCAAAAAAGGGACCTCTCAATCAATCAGTATTGAGAGCTCACCTGTTTTTTAACTCTGAAGTTATAGCAGTGCTGCAACAAATTCTGCTTTTAACAAAGTGAACTGAGTTTGAGTGCTTAATTCAAAGTAAACCAGTAAAATCATACAGACAAATCTTCTCCCCGTATGTCTCCTGGGACAACAGCCAGGGTTGACTTTCATGTCATCCCAGCAAGCACAACCCCTGAGGAATTCAGTTTAATTTATTTTAACACCTCTGCAGAAGATGCATTGCAGCAACCCAAACATCAAGGAAAGACAGCTACAGTAAACCTCAGTATCTCCACTCTCACTGCACAGCCCAATATCTATATATCTGCAGAAGAAAATTTCCTATTTCTGAAAGTAATCTCTGCAGCAAATCTTACAGCAGGCAGTACAGTTTAATGCTATTCATTCACAGATCTATATGCCCTCTGACATGCTCATTACAATTTGGAAATCCCTTTGGGAGTGCCTACCCATTTCACCCATCCCATTTTTTTTTTTAATTAACTGGTTATTTTCAAACCAGTTTCATGAACCAGGGGAGGCTTCAAAGACATGAACTTCCTCAAAAGAGTTTCAGTACAAGTAATTTTATAGAAAAGAGACCCCCAAATTAATGTCTCTTCCTGCAACATGTTTTTCTATTAGACATCTGGAAACTCAGCCCTTTCTCTCCCTGCCACAGTCTTATGGATGGAAGAGACAGAAAAAGAGTCAACAGCCATGCTGGAAAGCAGTCTTCATATATTTTGATGCTCCTGGTGCAATTTCTTGAAAGTTAAGACAACTTCTGAGATAGTGATCTCAAAGGTGCAACTTCAGCCTGAGGTTTGGGTACAGAGAGGAATGAGGACACACAAAAACACACTTGGGCTTCCCAAAAAAACCTACTTGGTTTGTGAATCTAGAAGGCAAGTGGGCAGCTATCATTGCAGTATTGCTTCCAAGGGCATTGAACACATGCATTAACAATTTGGGGTTTGGGCTCATTTTGTTTTTGGTTTTGGAGTGTTGGGTTTGTTGTAGATGGTGTGGGTAATGGTGGGTTGTTCTGTTTTGTTTTAAAAACTTCATCCTCCAGATAGAGCAGCTTCTGGGAGAGGCCAGGCTGGCAATTCATGTAGCAGGTAACAGAGGAAAGATGCACATAATTGAGACAAAAGAGAAAGGTGTACAAAGCTCAGACAGTTTTAATTAAACGTGTTTAAAAACAGCAAGGCAACATCTTGCATCAAAAGCTCTCTGTGGCTCGCAGCTGGTGCCAGCTCTGCCCCTGATGTCTCAAGTGTTTCAGGGCAATTACTTCTGCTTTGTGAATCTCTTATCCATAAGACAGAAAACAAGAACCAAAGCTGTTTGCTGACACAAATGGGTGCAGGGTCCCAGTTAATAGCCCAGTCAAGGACTCAAGAGATCAAGTTTCTCCTCCTTGTAGGAACATTGGCTTCCTGTAAGCAAGTCACATGGACCTGGTTCATAGTACTCCCTCCAGCATTGAAAAAATCTTGGAGTTCTAGTGTGGCATCTAAAATCTAAACAATGATGAATGATAAGCTACTGAAGGGTTTTAATTTTGTCCCTGTCTTTCCACTGACAGGTAGTTAGGAGTTTTCAAGCTAATCCCTCTGCTATATTGCATTATGCTGATAGACTTGAGTATATAGTGATTGAAACCAGGAGTACAGAGAGAAACAACTCTGTGAGAAACAAATTACTTAATGTTCCAGGAAATTTATTATAGCAATCTTTAGTTCTCAAGTAATGTTTTCTTAATAGTAAAAAGCATTAATTAGTACAATTATCCCTGGTTGGGATGATGATTGTGGGTAAAATTAGAGAAAACTGGGAAGTTATATTATTCACATTCCAGCAGAAGTTAGTACAGAAATTATAAGATGGATTGCAGTTGGCATGCACAAAATGTATTCCACAATGATTCCCCACACAACCCAGCCTGCAACCTTGTGTACAGACTAAGAGGGATGAAATGAAGGTGGGAGCAGGAGGAGACATGGGAGCCAGGCTCTGCTGTAATCCTTGCAGGCGATGGTACCACACAGCTGATAAATCACACAGCAGCTGTCAACCAAAGGAGACAGGAGAGGTCTTGCTGCTGAACCAGCAACTGTGGCAAAATAGCCCTCCTCAGATGAACTTGGTTCATGCACACCTCCATCTCAAAGTTACCTGCCTCCAAGGTACGACCACCCTTCACTGAGCATGTGCTCTATATTTCAATGATTGTATTTTTAAGAGCAAAGCAAGAGACTTTTACAGCAATCAGTAACAAAGTATGTATGGCTGGAGTCACTCAGGCTCCACCTGAATGGAAAGAAATAGTACCAAGGTGAATTAAGGATGGGGAGAAGCCAGAGAAGGCTCCATTGTGACTTCTGGGATCAGTTAGTGGGGCTGAAGCTCTTTTGTACCCCATAAGGACTCCTAGTGGGTAAGAATCATATCCGGTGCATACTGAATGATCCTCAGTACTCATTGGTGATTTGAGCTTGGCTCTGTATTGCTTTAAATTCAGTTTAAATGAAGTTGCCAGCAGCAGATGACATTCATCTAAAAGCAGGGAGAGCCAGGAGGGGGGTCTCTTCCTAGATTATAATAAAGGATTCAACTCTATTAAACTGTTGGCACATGCCCCTGAACATGTTAGTCAAGCCACACTTGGTTTCAGTGGAGTCACCAAACCAGGACTCCGATAGACTGGGCAGGCACAAGAGAGAAGTCACATTTTATTTGGCATCTTTGTTGTGGACATTTAACCACTAGCAAACCATAAATGAGCCATGAACAGCACAGGCCCAGTATAAATATGAACACTGTTTGTTACAGCTGGCTACACACACCTCTGGAGAAGATCCTATTGATCTGATGGAGAGGAAGATAACATTTTAATAACCATTTAGTTAAAAGAAATTGTTAATGAACTGCTTAATAAATGGAAACTTCAAGCATTACTCAAGTGAAAGAAAATATCTCTCTGTCCAATTTTGGAGCACAGAGACCTTTGTAATAAGCACTATCAGCTAGCAGAACATAAACTTAAAAACCTGAAAGAGTATTCTCTTTTTCATTAGAGTTGGGAAAAATTTATGCTATTCTATTTGCACATATCTTTACTGGTTTAGTATCTGTTACACTGCCCAGGAATTCTATGTAAAATAGGTCAAACAAGAAGTCCAGCAGATTATTTCTACAGACTTCAAGAAGTAGCACAGGGTGTACTCAACTTGCAGATTGTGTTTGTCCATTAATCAGAAATCAACAATAAACAGCAGTCCAAAACTAGTCCTCCATGAATGGCTGTTCTCACATTATTTGGGGTATTTCTCCTAAACACAACAGAAATGGTTATGCGTATCAGAAAGATATTCATCTTGGTGAAAGTATTTCAAGGTCCCCAGAAAATCAAACCAATCAAACCCACCAGGTCATGCATAAAATCAGCTCTGTGGCTTCACTGTATGTGTGGAAAGTAGCAAAACAAGGCTGAGGAAGCCAAGTGTTTTAACTTAAGGTGTGGTGTTTTAGCCAGGTCTGGTTAACTTGACATCATGAAGGACTAAGGGCAAGCAGAATTTCAACCAAACCATACAAAACTGACAGATGCCAAAGCCCTCAACTAATGAAGAAACTTTTAATCAGTTGGAAGTGATGGAAAGAGTGCACCATAGCAGTGTCTAAGAACCACTTCCACTGGACATTACTGGAGACACCAGAACAAAGACCTTCATTTCTATAGCATGAGCTGCCTCATTCTGTAGGTCACACATCAGCACAGCCCACTGCAAAGGCAAATCAGAGGGAGGTGTTTACTGCCTGAATTAAAATTCTTGCTGCATAGGAGACATGTAGAATCTGGACCAGTATCCTTTATCATTTATTAACTTCATTCAGTCTCATGACCTATTTCTGTCATTCAAGACAGAACAATCAGACATAGTCTTTCCATCAATAAGTGCCAAACAAGTGGTAAAAATATTAGTTGCCTGTATCCAAACATCTTTTTTTATTATTATTATAGATTTATTGAGTTAGAGGAAATGCCAGACTACAAATACATAGCATATTCATCAAAATTCCCACCTTTATCTTGTTGTTGTTTTTTTTTCCTTCCACTGCTGTTAAGAAAAAAGAAAATCCTTGTTAAAAAATTTATACTGGAAGAATTTAGCATTAGAGGAAAATAGCCATGTCAGCTCACAACAGAAAAAAACTATTCAGAATGGGACAATTTCCTGCATTGTACCCTCTCTTCACTCCAGAGCTGCCTGATTTAACAGCTTCCGAAAGCAGCAGGGAATTTGCTGCTTTAAATTGCTTTCCATGTGCTCCTGTGGATCACTCCTACACATGCTCAGCTGAGCAAAGGTGAAACCTGTCCCAAGGGAAGGTGGCTCTAGCCTTAAAATAGGGCAATTATGCTGCAGAGTGAATGAATAGTCGCCTTGAGCAGGAGATTGAGTGAAGCTTCCCAAGAGCACCAGGGTCATTGTGTTAGATCAGATCCACCAGCTAAAGAGGGGACAGTTTTGTTTCTAGAGCAGGACTTGGTCTGGTGAAGAGGTTCACAGGCTTCTGTATGAAATCACCATGTTTGGAATATTCACCAGGCTAGAAATGCCCTCAGATGTGTGGGCTGTATTCTCATGTCACACCTCTGACAGACCCAGAGACTCTCAAATAATTACAGCTGTTTAGGATACACCCCTTGGCAGCTGCCCAAGGCCACCTTAATCCTGTACACAGACCTGGCTCCTGCTGTGAGCACCCCAGCAGGAGCAGGCAGGGGATTTCAGCCCTTCTTCGAAATGGTGGCTGCTGCTACTCAGCTTCACAAGGGAACTCCCTTGAGCAAAACAAGGGAAACCCAGCCAGGCAACTGCTACTATCCCATGGAAGCTGGGGGAAGTTTCTTTCTCAGACACTGCACACCCTCTTTTCAGCACTTTCTGCAGCCATAAGAGGACCCCCTTTCCAAGGTAGGGATGAAGAGTTTAATATTAATCTCAATAAATTTATTCCTCTCCTGAGCAAAGCTGTCAAAAATCAATGAGCTGTCAGCAACAGCTCTAACTGTATAATTTAATCTCTGGGGTCCTTCACAGCTCGTATGACAACAGAAGTCTGTCCCATGTACTTCTCGTTACTCAGCACACTGTGACAAAAAGCACAGGTACAGAAAAAAATGGATGAGGCAGAGTATTTTGAGTGTGAAAAGGTATTGTTTATATGTTGCCTAAAAAAAACACCTCAGAAATAAATTCATTTCCTACTTGCCAAAAAGTCCAAATAGGGCTGTATTTGAGATCCTCTGTCTCACTGCTACCTTGTTCTAATTTGCAGGTGCTCACACCACTTTCCAGGGGACTGCTTTGTTAGACTTCTTCCATTTGGGTAGAATGAGGGAACAATGACATTTCCGTTTTAGTGAAAGGTAAGGAAATCATGACTCTCAGACTACACTGACTGTTTACTCATGCTCTTCAAGTGAGTACATATTTCAAAAGAAAGGGACTTTTGGGGCAGACAAACCGAAAGAGAGGCTTGCCTACAGTCACTGGGTGAATCCAATAATATCAGGAAAGTGTTTAGTCCCACCAGTACTTTTTTCACCAAACCTAAACAATCTTTATGGCCTCAGATACTGACTAAACAGTCAGTGTTTACTAAATCCACATACAGACCAACCTGAAATAAGTAAACATCTTATGAGACTTATAGGACTCAAATGGGACTAGATAAATCCCCTTAACACACGTATATTTTTATGTAATTTTAAAATGGAATTCCCCCCCCCCCTTTCAGAGAAAATGTTTAAATCACTTGTCTCTGTCAAGAAATGGGACATTTAATTCCTGATTAGCATTATCCCAGTTAATTTCAAAAAATTAAAGCAAAAGGGCAGGTAAAACAATATACAATAAGAGAAGGCTACACAGCAGGTCACTGATGACAGGATTTTCTAAGATGCCAATGAAGATTTATTTAAATTCTACTGGAGTTTGGCATTTTACCCTTGAGGCAAAATTTGTTTAGTGAGTTACACAGACTTTTAACTGCACATGGCCAGCCTTACTGAGTTATGCCAAGCTGACAAGTGTCAGCACAGTTTCCTCCAGCCAGCAATATCCCAACCCTCATATATTGCCAAGAGCTCCTTTCAGGTTTGCTTCAGTCTGACAGAGACCCCTCCACTTCTGAGCAGAAATACTGGTTCTATTCCTCCACTAACAGGAGTTCCCAACTGAGCAACCTATACAGCAGGAAAACATAGCAAACAGGGAAAATGAGTTACCAGCATTTTATAGCTTCTTTAAATGTTTTGCCCATTCCAGTTAGAAGCCAAATTAATTCTATACAACCTCAAGCTCTGAGCAGTGAAAATTAAACACAACAGCCCAGAAAGCTCCTCTGGAACCTGGCTGAAGAACTGGCCAATTGCAGTCCAACACTGCAAGACAAAAGAGAGGCACAAAAGTAGAGTCAGTATGTCTGTGCCATCAGTAAACCAGCAAGGAGGCCAGACCTCAGTCTCTGTGCTCTGATCAAGCAGTGTCTCTGGCTCACATCTGGCAGAGTGGGAAGAACACAGCAGCACAAATGTTTGATTATCCTTCTTAAAACATTCAGTTCAAACCCCAGCTTTGCTCCATACAGACACATTTCAGGGGCACATCCTCCCATTACCAAGAACAAAGGAAACAGAGCTTTGAATGTGACCAAAAACAAACTGTCTGTCAGAGAGGGAGAGATCATTATATCTTTTCAAAAAAAACAAGACATTAGGGACATTTTTTCACTCCATTTGATGTCTGGTATTTGATGTCAACACTTCAGAAACCAAACAACTAAAGTTGTTTGTGTTTGGTTTCTTTCTTTATGTAATTCACTATTTTTCTTGCAGCCAGTGGCATTATACGTGTCTCAACAATTACAGGTAAGAAAGTATGTATCTACTGGTATAAATACTTTGCAAAGAAGAAAAAGTGGAGTACTTTGCAGAAGCTGTAAGTATTGGGTAAAAAGAGACCCAGGAACCTCGGTACCAAAGGCTGTTTCTAACAGCTTGTGTGTTTCCTGTGCATTGTCCAATCCTTTAAATGTCAAAGCCACACTGTTTTGTTAAAAAGCATGCCATGCACTACTAATTGAGCAAATCAATACACAGAGAAGGCCACGAAGGGAATGAAATGTTTTTGACACACACAAGCAGTTGTTTTTCAGTGTGCATAAGAGGAAAAAAACCCTGCTTGCCCTTTATGCCTTAATTAAGACAACCTCAGGAACATGGGGAGAAAGACCTTTCCTCTGCACCCTCCTCACTGTTCTGGTCTTACCTCCCTGCTGTTTGGCCATTAGTAACAGTCAGAAGTCTGTGAACACAAAACAAGTCACTGCAGTCTCTAAGAAGGGATCCAAACATCAGATGGGTTCCCACCAAGCTCCAGAACAGCCTCAGAAATCCACGAAGGCAAATATGTGATGGACTGTTGCCATAATAGGGGCTTGATACGAAGTGTATTTATAAGGTCCAGTCACATGAGCTATCTAAAGTCTTTGGTAATTTTTTTCATTTACAAATATCTACATTCCTCTTGGAAATTTTAAACCCCTTTGTCTCCAGAAGGGCCTTCCAAGGACATTCTTACAAAACTTTTGCAGCAAGGAGTGTAACAAAGGCAGCAATTTGGGCAGAAATATTTCTCCAGAAGCTTCCTCTGGGCTGATGAGCACCGATGAAATAGCCTAAGACAGCTTGCTTTGAAAGCACTTTGAGGAGCTCCATGGAAGCCTGGCTTTTGAAGCCACCGAGACTTCTCTTTCCCAGAGCTTTTCTTGTCATGCGAGTCTCTGCAGAGAGATTCACTGCAATGCAAAGATGAGTAACCTCCTCCTTCTGGCTGCTGGAACTTTGGGCTCTGTCTAGTAGCTCTTGGTGCAGTGCTTTTCTGTCCTGTTAGTGTCTTCCTGGAGGTCAGGCCATGAAGAGCCATCCCTGTGAACTGCTGTGGCAGCAAACACCATCTATGCTGCACTGTGGGACCTGCATCTGGTTTCTCAGCCCCCAGCAGAACCATTTGCAGAGATTCATCTTCCCTAAGCATGGCAATGGCTTACATTAATAGTTTGGAGGCCTCAGCCTGCTCTCCTCATGAAATCTAACTCGCAAGGGCAATCTAGTGTGGACTGATAAGCCATTTCAGTCTTTCAAGGACTTTCATCCTTACCTTTTGCTTACTGCCAGCTCTGAGACACTCAAGCCAGGATGGAAAGGGAAAGTAGTCAAAAGACAAGTTACAGCAACCATAGGCTGAGCTCAGTTAAGGCTTGCCTGTCTGTCCCCACCGCTAGAGAGATAAGGGAAAGAGGAATAAAATGATAATATGTGATTTTCTGCCAGTGAGAAAATGAGATTAAGAGACCTGAAGTCTGTTAAGTAGTGTATGGCCAAATCAAGATACATTATGGAAACCATTTGTGCCACTAGCTGTGGCACAAAACTGGAGCAAGGTAGGACCAAGATGAAATCTTCTCTCTCTCCCACGCTTCAAAATTTGGGGTCTATGGGAGGATGGATGTTCAGAACCCAGTCCTGCCCTCACTACTGGTTTAAGTATTATCTGATCTTCAAACATCTGTAGAGCATTACCTACAAAAGAAGGGACTCTGCGCCCATCAAGTTCTGGAGTCTGTTGTTGGCATATCTGCACACACAAATACTCCTGAGTGCCCTGACACTCATCTATAAGCTGCTTGGGCTTCCATTCAAAGTGCCTGTGGCTGCCAGGTATTCTTGAATCAGTTCAGGAGCGACCTAATCCTCTTGTAATTATTTACACCTTCCCACGAGTCAGACTCTGAAGTGCTTTCTTTTAAGGACAGAATCAATGCATTACTCAATGCACACAGGTAACACCAAAATTTCTGCATCCTTTCCCTTTGCTCCTCAGGCAATCCTATTGCTTGCTAAAATTCAGCTAGGTTATGACTCTCTAGTTGAAAGCAACAAAGTTTGTTCCTGTCCAGAATGAAATTTGATTTGAAGAGACCAGCACTAACAGAGCTTGTTTAGTGGTAATTTTCTCACCACTGTTTTGAAGGAGGACAGTAATCTACCAACAGTAGATTTTACCCCAAGGAAACAATATAGAATATTTATGGATGTGGTCAAGATCTGAGCCCACACCTCTGGTTTCTATCCAAAGATCTGAGACACGAAGAATTATTTCAATTTTCAACATGCTAGGAGATTACAGAAGGAAAGCTTAGGTGACTAGTAAAGCATCACAGAGGAAACCAGTGGCAAAACTGTTTACACTCATTCTCACTCCTACATGACACTAAAGAAGAAGCAATCCTGTTGGTCTGATGGAGCTCACAGTATCCATCAAGCACCTGGTTGTCCTGCCACTTCATTTATGTAATCATTTGGTGTCTTGATCTCAGAGTGAAATCATAAAAGACATCTGGTGCTTTTCATTTTTATGACTTCAGAGAATAATACAGTCCCAACTTCACTTTTAACTCCCTGACTTTTCCTGACTATGAATATCAGAAAATCTCATATACTCCATGATCACAGGAGCCTTGGGCTGAGAATGCTGGAAATCCTTAAGAGTAAATAAAACTGTGATATTTTTCAAACAAAGGTTTTCTAAGCATGAAGTCTTCCCTCTCTCCATGTGTATTGTGCAAAGATCCTCTCAGGAAATGAAACAATAGTTTTCCAGCATAGTCAAAGCTACCAGAAAGTCAGTATTAGCTGATAAAAAAGATCACACTGCCTTGAGAAGTGGATGAGTTACCTCAGCTACTCTTTAAATATGTAAGCATTTTCATCTCTGCCTGTGCAATTAAAAATTATCATTTAGATTTAGCATCTTTAGATTGGTCTAAAATTAGGCCCCAATAAATCATACAAATTAAAAATTAGGCCTAACTTCAACAGTGCAATGTACCACATATCATATCTTCTGTAGAGGTCAGCTCATTAACACCTCAGCATAACATGGTCCAGCCTCTTGATACAAACCTTCCCATCACACAAGTGAGCAAAAAATCATTGAGAAGTTCCAAATAACTCAGTGCTTTCACATCCCAGGATTGAGTACAAAATGAGATATAATCTAAGAATTACAGAAGACACAGTTAGCAGATGACATTGTCTAATCTGTTTCTGTATCCTCAGGAATGACCACTTTGATCTAAACTAATCCCAATAGATCTTAGTTTTTCCAAAGGGTGATAAAAATCACATCTTTCAAATTGTTTAGAATCATGTCTGCTTCTAAAGC
Organism: Lanius collurio; assembly: GCA_020086605.1. Classification (NCBI taxonomy): domain Eukaryota; kingdom Metazoa; phylum Chordata; class Aves; order Passeriformes; family Laniidae; genus Lanius; species Lanius collurio. Next base: position 22,142,330 of record JACBWW010000010.1, on the reverse strand, counting down.
TTTTGGAGTGAAAAGTTGCTCAGATTTCTTTAAAGAACTGTTCCTCCTGTAAGATTTCCAACTTTTTATATTCCAGTGAAGACTGGAATCTTAAAACCAGTTTTCTTCACAGCCTCACAGGCTCTGGTCAAACATTCTGCAATGATTTTCAGGGTGCAACTTTGTTGTCTGCCAATTTCACACATCTCCTTCCACCAGGTTGCACTGGGCATTCCGACACCAATACCTCCAGAAAGTTCTCAACACAGAAAGCTTTTGAATTTTCCAGAAGTGCAGTGGGATGAAGAAATGACCTAATCAACTCCAACCAGAAACTATCTGAAGCTTCAATCACAGCTGCTTCTAGCAACACTGGAGATTCTGGAGGTTATTTAATAGTTTCTAAACCAACTATGCAGTAGGAGAAATGAATTGCACTGGAGACATAGTTCTTTGATTGAGAGCCAAAAGTCAAGATCATTAATCCTGATAATCAAAACAGCAGTGCACTGATTGAAAGAAGCAGAGTATAAGCCTTCTTACAAACAGATTTTAACCCTCTGAACCACAGCTCTCCTAAGTCTCCTCTGATTTTGACTTGCTATTTCATACCCTTGACTGCCAAAGTTAAAGCTGTGTGGTGGAGTCACTGTCATATTTAACACCATCAGATTTACATCAGGTCATGTTGAGTGTATTTTGGAAGGGAGGGGAAAGGAAAAACATGCAAAACACAACAGATTCTCAAAAAAATTACTGTAAGGAAAAAAACTGCACTTTGGTGGGGACAATTTTATACAAATCAGAGAGACAGGAAAATAAAACCCAGCATTTAAAAACAATTTCTGGAGCGAGCCTTCAGTTTTCTCAAAATCTCCAAATTTTTCTGAATCTTAGCACTTCTCAGGTTTCATTTTAATGTTCAATTTTTCACTGGCTATAGTTAGTACATCCATCTGCAAAATGCTGCAGGATTATTTGAGAGGAAAAGCTTATGCATATGAAATAATTTTTATGTATGTACTTACGAAAGAGTATTTCTAAAGTCACTTCCAGCATGCCAATGCTATTTCTCCTTCTATTAATCAAATGTTTAAAAACATCTTTGCTGTTCTATGATCACAAATTAATTTCTGTGTGTTCAAGACTTTACAAACACATATATACTTTGCTTGAAATGTTATATTTAATCATAAGCTTCAGAGTTCAAAAAAACTGCTTTGGGAAGAAAGGCATAAACGGACTTGGGAGCTATAAGCATCACTACCCACCCTTGTTAGCTGCCATGGTATATGGAATAAGGTATTTTCTCAAAGACAATGTCACAAATAAAGTCACTCATTAAAGGTAACAGAGAGAGGCTTCAGCAAAACTCACATTCCTTTTTCCTTGATAACCACGAAGTGCCCTTTCCAAACCAATTTCAGCAGCAGGAGACATCTAAAGGCTGAGTAACATACTGCAAGCAAACAAGAAATTCTATTCAACATCCCATTTTCTTGAACGGAGTGCAATGAGTCTGCTTCAGGTTGTTAGACCCAGAGTTACATTACTAAACATGGTGAGGTTTTCAGGCACTCAGAACAATCAATACACCTTTCAGTAAGTCCTTTAATAGGAAAATTCCCAATTTGGGGAGTTAGGTGAAAGAAATCTGATTTCAGCTCCTAAATCTATTTGTTTCATTCCAACTTCCTTCAAATCTAGAAATATTGATGTGCTTAGAGGGAAACTATTTTTAAAGATTCAGTAATTATGAAAATAGGAGAAGCTCATAGAGGCATCTGATTGATGACATTTCTGAAGTACTGTAAACATCCATGGAAACTCATCATAAAATGGTGAGATTATCTAGCACAGTTTAAACTGCAAAGAAAGGAGATTAAAACGAATACCTTTTTTTATTATTATTTATTTTTTACCCAGCAGTCAAGGACAGTCACTGCAGCTCAGCTGATGTGCTGTAGCTCAGCACAGTGACCTGAATGAGGGTCCATTCCTTGCCATCATCACAAGGGGTACAAATCAGGATGTTAGAGCAATCCTTGTATTGTCAGCACCAGGCAGCTGAAAATCTAGCCTCAATCCTACAAATCTGGACCCAAAAATCCAGTCCCACAAACATCCCAAGGCTGATAATTTCCATGGGTAGAACAACTGCCAGGTACTTCAGCAGCAGCTTCTGTTCCACATCCCTCAGACTGTGCAAACACAACTCATATGAAATAACAGAGGGTGCAACCACCACTCATCTCCAAACTATATAAACAACACCAGGGGTTCATAAGATAGCAAATCCTGGGGCCAGGCATCCTGTGAAGTGCTGTCTCCCAATTCTGATAGTCCTCATGCCATTTAACCCAATAACCAACTTTTCACAAAAGTAAGCAATGTACACAGTGCTAATTCTTCCCTGCAAGAACGGGAAGGTGAATAGCATCCCTCTGCTCCTCTGGCTTTTGCTGCTGGCTAATTATTCATTTGCAATTTATCAGCTAATTATACATGTGCCTTGGCATTTGAAGACTTAGGGGCATACTTTATTTAATGGCTAGTAATTACACAGGCTTCCTCTGATCCCCGTGCTGTAACAGGAAGGCTTTTCTGTTTTGCCCTTGTGCTGTCAGATCTAGAGGTTAAAGACTCCAGGACAGATGGTTATCCTGTTGCACACAGAAGCAGGCTTATACTTCATGTGAGGATACAGGGTTCCCCAATAATTATCTGTTAATGCAACAAATTATTTCCTTCAAAGCTCAATGCTCATCTGTCTGTTCCCATGTAGGTGAAAAACTACCAAGGTGCAAAAGGGAATATGAAGACCAATTCACTGCTATTTTTTCCTCTGGAAAATCCAATATGCAGGCCTTGCTCCTCAGCTCACCATCTATACAACCCAGTGCTGCAGCTGTCTGCCTTGGTATGCAGCACCACCAGGATGTCTCTGTGAGACAGGGCCTGAGCCTCAAAATATGTCAATGTGGAAAAGACAAACAGATATGGCAGGACGCAAAGAATTCTTTGAAACTTAGCACAGATGGTTGAACAGCACAGCTGGAGGGAGGGAGACTTAGGCAGGAATGCTGACAGAGACGGGAAATATTGACAGCAGTTACAGTTGTGGAGAACATGCTTTGCATTTGTTGCCATTGGTGTTTGTGAAAGAAACCAGCATTTGTGAGGATTACGCACACATAATTGCCTAAGAGACTTAACTGTGGGTCATTTCACCGTGAGAATGCTCAGAAAAGGGGAGGTAGATTAGCAAGTGACATGGTGGCAGCACACATGAATTAGGGTTCCTCACATTCCCAAATGGATATCATTGTCCTGGAAGTTTTAAAGCCCTGCCACTCATTCCTCTAAACTAAGGCCACGTTATGTGTGAATGAGGACATTCACATGAGCTTTGGAGGCTAATTTATTCCATTAGTTGATAACCTGTACCTTGCATGAACTTTCTTCTCTAGACAAACTGTGTCCCAGCCATTTATTACTAAAGAACCTTTAAAGTTTCCAGGCTCCAGACAAAAAAAAAGAGAAAGGTATTTACACATGCCTTCAGTAAGAGGGGGACTTCAGAGATTGTGATATCCAAATCAAACACTTGCATCTCTAACCCCTCTTCAGAGTTAGGCTTCTGAACACCTCTGATTTTGGCAATGGATTAACTCTAGAGCAGAGCAGTAACTTGAACCTACCACTCCTATCCCAGCTCAGCTGGTAGTCAAATCATTTGCCCATCTGTGATCTGCACTAGCTGAATCAATCAACTCACATGAAAGGCAAATGATCTCTTAAGCTTCTTATAATGGAATAATTTCTCACATTAGGCAAACAACTTATTGGAAACCATCCTAAGTCAGCAAGACTGAGGCAGCATCTCATATAATGAGTTTATACTCCCAGCCTAAGGATTCAGGAAAAAAAAAAAAAAAAGGGAAGAAAAAGAAAAAAGGGGCTTTTAAAAGTAATGAGGTCAAGCTAATAGGTCCAGTGATGGTGGATAGCAGTTATGGATATATCAAATATTGCAGAGGTTTGTAAGTCCGATAAAAAATATTGTTGTGCATCTGTACTGTTTTTTCATTTCATCAGTCCTACTGAAAATGCTTGTCCCCTTTCACATCCACATTTACCTGTTCCTACTATTAAATCAGTGGCACCCACATCACCTGAGACCAGCCAAGCTTGCAAATGCACCTTCTCTGGGAAAGGGAATAACTATTTTAACAGAAAGCCATGAGAGGCCAGACTGCAGATCCTGTGAGGGACAGACAAATGAGAATTAATGTGGTCTCTTGATTCCCAGGTAACTGGGAAGGTAACTCTGGCCAGGTAACTCTGCTGTGAAGAAACGAGTAGAAGCACAGGATCATTTGGGTTGGAGAAGATCTTTAAGATCAAATCCCACTGTAAAACTAACACTGTCAAGTCCAGCACCAAACAACATTCCTAAGCACTACATCTTCAAGCCTTCCAAATACCTCAAACTGATGAACCATTTTCCTGGGCAGCGTCTTTCAGTGCTCCATATCCTTTCTGTGAAGAAATTTCTCCTAATATCCAATCTAAACTTCACCTGTGCAATGTAAGACTGCTTCTTCTCATCCTATTATTTGTAAGTAGTATCAGAGGAGAGGCCTCAAATGACACAGTAAATACATTCTCTGATAAAGCCTGTTAAGGAGAGGGGCAGACAGCATTTAAAGCAAAGCTATAATACATCAGCTTTAGTTTACCAGCTTTTGTATTGGATCCCAATAATGAGCAGCAATGTTTCACAGTAGCTCAAAGTCCCCTGTGAAGGAAAAAACAATTTCTAGTTGTGATTATAAAGGTTCCTATTCTGATTTTACTTACTTGGTCTCTAACTTCAGAATTTTTGCCTACTTCAAATGATGCTATAAGAAATAAGAACACAGAAAAAAAATGGAAGCTATAAATGCACATATTTGGGGGAATAACAAGAGAAAAAGGGAAGGGGTGCTGCACTTCATGGCAGAAATGCTTGCTTGAAACTCAGAAACAGAAGAAATGTCAGGTCCTATTCCTGATGTCTTGTTCAAGAAAATAGTGGGAAGAAGAGAATTATCCAGAGAGAAGCACAGGGATGAGTCTTTTCTGGGTAAATAGCAGGAATACCACGTTCTCTGGAGGATATCGGTTACTGAAAAGAGCACAGTAAGAAACAGAGAGTCTAAGTTCTTTGTGATGGTGACAAATCTTGGTTTAAAAGCTGAGGTAAACTATAGTAAAGTAGTGGGAATTTGATTTTATTTCAGTAAGGAGAAACTGTTAAGGACTGAAAGGTGGAAAGCAAAGCAGATGAAAGTGATCATAAGACAGCAGAGGAAGGGAAAGGAGCATGAGGAGAATGAGGTCATAATGTAGACTTAAAAAACCATCAGACTTGAACCCATTCAGAACTGTGAGGGATGGTCTCTTGGGAAGACAACCTAAGGTAGGGAGGAATGCAGGGGATCTGGTAGTGCTGAAAGGGACTGTAAAAACACACAATAGCAGCCTATCCTGGTACAGAGCAAAGCTAGTGAACATAGTTTGAAACCAATATGGTTACATTAGGAGCACTTTAAAGGCTGAACAATCAAAAAGCAACTGTATAGAAGGTGGGAACAAGGACAAGCAACTCAAAAGTATAAAGGACTAGCGTAAGCATGCAGGGATAAATCAGGAAGGCTAAGGCACAAGCTGAATTACAACTAACAAGGACATAAAGGCAACAAAGAAGGCTCTATAAATACATTAAAAGAAGAGAGGAAAGAAAAGCATAAGCCCATCAGTTAATGGAGATGAACAAATCTGATGATGCTGAGAGTGCAATGTTATCTCTGCGACAGCCTGCAGAAAAACAGGTTAGTTGTGACCCAACACTTAACACAATCATAATAAGAAGAAAGCTGTACAGAATAGGGAACAAGTTGCAAACTGCTTAAACAAGTTAGGGCTTGCTAGCCCTTGCTAGCTAATACTACATATTAAAATATAGTAAATTCAGGTGTGAATTTACCCCCGTGACTCAGCACCGACCACCAGTGCTGCACATCTGTATCTGTGGAATAAGTGGGCAGATGTCTTGTTCCAGAAGCTTGTTGGTGTCTGACCTTGGCAAGGAGGTGGGGTTGACAACACACCCAGAATATTTCTGGAGATAAGAAAAAGTACATATTCACAGAGGCAAATTTCAGCATTCTTAAGACTTTTTTTTGCCAATTCCTTGAATCTGTTCATCTGAGAAGTGTGAAAAGGGCCCCACAGTTACCAGTTCTCAGCGCAATTGGGTAATGCCAGCTTTGCTTTGCCATTTTCCACTGAGGCTGGCCTTCAAAAAATATAGAAATAGTTCCTACAGTCAGAAACACAACCCCTTAGTATTATGGGATGTGTTACCCAGCAGTTTCTGCTGCTAAGTCAGGGTATGGACAACCTCTTACACTCCAAGATGCTGTAGTCTCTCTCCTGGCTGGCCAGGATGTGTCCCTGCCTACCATCCTCCATATGGCACAGACCAGATGAAGTATGTGCTCTCAGGACTCCAAGTTTTAACTGTCCTCTATTAATAACACAGATTCTTCTTTCTACAACACAAAGTGACTCCACAGCATTTTCTGGTAAGGGAAATTATAGCTTGGCATCTGTTCTTTTCACTGCCAGAAACCAGATTGCTCATCTTATTATATCTTACAAAATTGCTCAAGACCTGCAAGGAGAAAATGGATTTTCAATATGGCCTTTTTTTGTTTTAATGGGCACACTTAAGATCATGAAAAGCACCATGCCACTTCCAAACACACCACAGCACTTTTGCAGGGACAGACATGATAAAGGCATTAGGAAATAAAACTGAGGAGCTTCAAAACCTAACATCCCAACACTGATACCAAGATCATCTGCGTGATTAAAAAACTCTGTGCAGTGCTGTCCCATTTCAGCTCAGCTGGGAGCAAGTCTACCACTTAACCCTGGGTGGTGAGTAGACACAGCACAGAACATGCCATGGCACAAAAAAAGGACATTTTGTAGCTATTCCCTTCTCCTGCAATCTGTTAATTTACAGGTGAACGAAACTCCCAAAACTGGGATTTCTAACTGAGACACAGAAGAACTTTTAAGAACATGACACAATGGCACAGGTTCAAAAGAGGAAGCACCCTGGCAGTTAGGATTTATATTCCTATTCACTATCGCCCATGTTAGGGGATAGAAGGACCACACAGCCAAGAAGAGCTGTGTATCTGCATTTAACTGTGCTCTCTGCTGAACAGAGGTTACACTAAATCAATAGAGAAGATAATTCCTGACTTTTAAACCTGCTGCCACACCTTGCCATCATGATAAAGGTGACAACCACCTGCTGGGTTACACATGGCCTTCCTAAACCTCACATGAATCAACAACAGAAATAGAACTCTAGGAGATAAGGACCTGTGGCAAACAGCATACCCTTGCAGGTAATGTGCCTTCTACAAAATCTTCACAGAACTAGGGAATGTCTCCATTCCAAGAAGTTATTTGAATTTCTTTATGGGGCATTCCAGCTGTTGTGTTTGTCAAATTGCAGCCAGAGAATAGGGAATATTATTAAACAGCCATTATCCATAAGGTACTCACACCATGTGCTTGTATCTCATGTACTATTGCCCCTGCACCACAAGCCTACATAGCTTGAAGACTCAGCCCGCAGCTGGATATGTCCTAGAACCATTTTCAAGAGGTAGTACCCACACACAGACCAGAAGCAGTAGAAAGCTCAGAACAGAGTCCAGTTCCAGCATAAAAAATCAGCCTTTGGCTGCTGCTGAGAACAGCTAAACACAAAAGCCAGAAAAATTAAAATTATCTGATTTTAAAGTCAAACTGTCCCGTCTCTCCTATGCTCACTGTTCTGATTTAGCCTCTTTACATCTCCTCTTCCTCATCCCTGTTCAGTTAGGCCTTAGCAGAATCCAGAAGGGAAAGCCACAAACATGGCATAACCTTCCAAAACAAAACATGAACTCCAAAATTGCTGTATTCGCATTATTGGGGAAATGATTGCTATAAACTTGCCTAAAGTGACTTTCTGTTACCTCCCTGGATTCCCAGTTCAGCAGATACTTTCAGCCCAGGGACATCCACACTAATAACGCTGGATCCTGGTTACTGGTCAGCAGCTGAGCACAGGGAATTTTTCCTCCCTCTTCTCGAGCATCACTGAAGCAGCACACAGGATGCTTCCCCATCCAGAAGGAGCAGCTGGAACCACCCCAGCAAAGCAGAGGGGTCAGGGTGAGAAGCACTGTACTGAGGGGAGATGCAGTCTCTATTCCACAGGTGCACTGTGCAGCTCAGCCAGGTAATGTAGCTGTGCTGGCTTGACACATAAATCATGCATGATCATTTTCATTCTCTGTCCGTGGGGCACACAAAACTAACCAGCATGGTGCACAACTCCCTTCAGTTCAGTAGCAGAGCTGCTATTCCAAGGGCATTCACTAAGTGCAAGGGGTCAAAGGAAACAGACACAACACAGTGGCCATTCCCCTTCAAGTGACTCTAGTCCTTTTATTTTTTCAGAAGATACTTATTCTTCTAATCTTCTTGCATTTGATATTAACAGATCACTCGTTCACCAGCTTCATCTCCCTCCAGCACATCTTCACTGCTGCTTTTCTCAAAGAACTCAGAGATCTGCACTAGTCTTCACATGTGCAATCACATCCCCTCTTATACACACAGAAGTCCTGCACTGCGCTGAGAAAGCTAAGCATACAGTCTGCAGAAATCCCCTTTCAGCATAAGGTTTGTGCTCTTTATATCAATGATTTTAAGATTAGCCTGAACTATTGACAGAGGATCAGTGGTTCCACTCCACTGCCATTTCCTTCTGGTAATTTACAACTGCTTAATACTGAACAGCACCAAATAATGTAAACACCAAAATAATGAAAGCTAAAACACAAGGGAGTTAGAGGAGCTGCAGCTTCGAGTGGCATTTGCCAAGGTTGTTTTGGCCAATTTAAAAGCAGTAAATGAAGTCTGCATGCCATGGGAACAGACACACCTGTAAGCAGTTTGAGAAAAGAAGCAACTGGAGATGAGAGAAAGGCTAGGACTGAGCTGAGTTCAGGAACATAAAACATCCTAGGGCCAATTCCAACTAAGGCTCAGTCTGTGCAACCCCACCCCAGGTTAGAGGGACTGATGATGCTCACAGCTCACCAGACTTGAAGGCTCTGAAAAGAATTCATGAAATCCAGAGATCACCTCTATCAAATGAGGAAGTGTTCATTGAGTGCCCTGAGAACTCCAACATTTAAACCTTAAAAAAAGAAAAAAAACCCACCACCTACAGTCATTAAAACTGTTTTAAAAAGTCAAATTTTGATTGCAGAAATGTAATGTGGAAACAGTCTGTGAATCTGCATTATGGTGAGTCATGCATATTTTATTTCCCTCTTCAAATGTAAATGAATGCCTAATGCATTTAAAGTTTCATCTATTGCCAGGTTGTTTTACCAGCAGATGTACAAAGGGAAAGAGATGACAAGGAAGCTAGAGCAAGACAGTTTTCTCAGTACGTGAAATCCTGAATGTAGCAGCGCAGTAGATGTTGCCATGGTCCACATATCCTAAATGGTACAGAAAAAGACAAAGGAAAGAGTAAACAGTCAAGGAGAATGGGAAGAAAAAAATATTGTATCTTCATTGTTAACTGGGATGAAATGAGATAGGTAGAAGACCCAGCTGTGTATCTTGTTGTGCTTACCCCCAACCACCCTGATGCTCCCTCAATGAACCAGCAGGTTCTGGTCTCTTGAGTATCTTCAGCATCCTTAAGTTTCCTTCAGTGCACCAGAGGTAAGTTCCAGGAACTAAGAATACCAAAATACAGCCATCATGCCCCTCTTCTTTCCCTGATCAGGCGTCCGAGTTCCATGTGGGACATTTGGGAAGTTAGGCAGCACAGGAAACTTGGAAGGTGGAAAACACATGGGGAAGGGAAAAGGATGTTTTCAAAGCTTCCCATCTGGTTTGCCTCACTAGATAGCCCAGACCCATGAGACCTGGTGCAAAAACCATCTGTCTGCCTATGTGTGCCCTGGAGAATCCCCGAGGAACCTGCAGAGAGGGCAAGGTGGCACAGAACAGCCTGCAGGTGTAGAGGAGACAGTGAATTGCTATGGTTTTGAAAGAATAGCCAGGTCTCAGAAAAATATCCTATCCAAGAGACAGAAACCACTCAAGGCCTTATAGGGAAAGCAAAAAGCAAGTTTTAGTTTGGCAGCTTCTGAGCTTCACACCCATTCTATCTCCTACAGCACCAAAGCTTTATCATGGCCAAGAGGTCTGGAAAATGACCAAACCCTTGAAAGTAAATGAGTATTTCCAGTAACATATTCCTTTCACCTAGTTTATTCCTAATGACTAGAAGCTGCTTCTCACAGAACAGTAGGCATGAGAGATGGAAGAAAACCAAAGGACCAATTAGGTCATTAATCCATCAAGTTGACAGAAGATTAGTTCCTAGAGCATATTTCTTACTGTTTTGTCCAGTTTACTTAAAAAAAAAAAAAAAAAAAAAAAGCAGTGGAGAGTTTATCCATTCCCTTGAGGGAATTACCCACAGCTTGTTAAATCTCTCTCTTCAGGACAATTTCTATTCTTTCCAGCTTACAGTTTCCCTTTTTCTTAATTTTATGTTGCTGCTTTTAGCACCCTTTTGTAGACCGTTCCCCAGCACACATTCAGCAAGTGCACATGCATTCTTCTTTATCCTCTGGCCACATAAAATATATTGAGTAATTTCATCCTTTTGATGCATTTTCTTCCAGCCCTTTAAATTCAGGAAAAAGAGGTACCTTCTTTGGGGACTTTTTTTCCCCCCTCTGAACTTCCCTTCCACCTGTCTTAATGTTCTGCTGTCCCACTAGATTTGAAAACTCAGACTGCTACATTGATCTGCTGAAAGTAGTAAGACAAAAAGACACAGATGATTATGGAATAATATAAAATGCACCAAAGTTATTCCAGAGGGGAAATATAACACAGACATTTTTTTTTTTTCTTTCATGAGACAACAGGGTGGAAAACTGGCTGGCTGTTCACTCCTGTCTCAGTAAGATGTGGTCTTCAAATGCTCCTTTACCCGCCTAGCAGAACCATCAGGCCAGCCTCTGGCACAGAGTAAAAAGGCAAGCATGAACACAAAAAACACTCCCAGGCAAGCATATTCCATATTACCACCATTACTACATCCAGCCATGAGAGAGGTTTGGATCTCAAAGCACCACTCCTCACTCTAGGTCAAGTCTCAACCTCCCCATGTGCTGAAATGGAGAGCAGCTGCAGTAATTGCCTGTAGGACAGCTGACTGTAGCCAAGGTCGAGCCTGCCCCTCACTAGATGCCAAAAATCTCAGCTGAAGACTGGCTACACACTGGAGAAATCAGAAGGGACAGAATCCCTTCTAGTCTGAGGGCTGGAAATCACAGAGAGGGATCACACACGACAGAGCCCCAAAATGGAACAAACCGTTCTGACAAGATATTTTTGATAAGGAGGAAATAAGGATTAATTTCTTAGTGCAGCATTTAACGGAGTTGCTGCCTGTAATTACAGGCAGAGGAGTGCCGCAGACAGCACAGCCTCTGGGTATCCCCAGGCAGAGATTCCCAAGGGAGCCTCTTCTTCTCAAGGCAATTCTCTATGGACTTGCCCAAGTAGAAATACTGAAAAAAAAAAAAAAAAACCAACACAACACAGTAGTCCAACCCCACTGAAACAGGAAGCTTGTGCAGATTTCCATCTGATGGCCAGGACAGCACAGCCATATGGGCCATCCCTTGCAGCCACATGGGCCATTCCTTGCAACCGACTTGAAGAGGGAGTGACAATTACCAGCCAGAGCACATCTGGGCAAGGATGAGTTCTTGTCTCTGTCTGCCTGCTGCAGGCCACTTTGTTCAACTGGAGTAGAAAGAAAATAGATGTTTTCATGGGACTGCCACAGACTACCAGGAGAGTCCAGAGGTGGTTCAGCTTCAGGAAGAGTCAGAGCTCTCTACAGATAAACAACATTCTCTGCTCCTAGCTGAGAACAGGAGTTAAGGATCACGAGCAACAGAAAACTGCTCCTGACAACAGCAGCTCTGTCTCCTCCTCACACGGATGGAAGAGATCTCATTAATGCATTTTTACTCCACACTGTCATAATCTCTCTTGACTTTCAGTGGCTTTGAGCTACAACCACACACCTTGAAGAGCCTGATAAACTCATCTTTAAACTGATTATTGAAATATCCAAGCTGTTCATGCAATGACTGCCAGCTGAAGCTGCACTCTCTTCACTGCTTAATCTTCACTTACAGTGTCAGAATTCATTTGTTCTTTCCCACTGCACTCCTTATACCCAATTGTGCATTCCCAAACCCTCACACATACCCCTCTTCCCACCTTCAATGAGCACACTGCTTACAGGATTTCTGAAAATAGCTCATTTAAGGGAGAGCTTATTTGTTTCAAGCAATGAACAAAAAAGGAAAAGCAAAAGGAAAAACTCAATTACACTTTCATCGAGGACAAAACTAGAGCATCTCTGATAACTTTATGTGCAGCAGCAGAACTTCATATTTAATTCTTCTCCACTTCCTCTTCTAAATTCCTAAGCAGTATTAAGTAGCATCAGCTCTCCACACTGCCAGAAGCAATTGCATTTAGAAGTAAGATGTCCCAACATAAGTTTAAGAAGCTATAAACATCAAGATGCAGCTACCACACCCAGCAAGGGGAGTGGAGCTCTTTCACCACCCTGCCACCACCTACAGCTTCAAGCAATCCATGGACTTACCTGAGCCTTAAGGCCTCATCTGAGTGATAAATCCCCACATCTCTGCCACACGGATAAATCCTTCCTCTAAGTTGCCTCCAGCTTCTTTTGTTCTCTTCCAGACCAAGAGACAGAAGGAAGAGAAACTCAAAGCTCTCAGTCTAGGAGCATCCTCCACATTACTAACCTCTTGCTCCTCCTCCCCATTGCAAATTTGAAGGTTCTTTTCCTTTGCAGCTGTTCCCACTCTCTGGAGGGCCAAGAAGCAAGGGCAGACAGCTGCAGCTTTTTGCAGAAAAGGTCACTTGCTGACTGCTTGCCAGCTGAGGGACAATGTCCATCCCCCTGAGGAAGGCAGATATCATCTCCTCTGCATGACATTTGCACAGTACTCTGGAACACAGCTATGTAAATGTACAGCAATCAGAGCTATTGTTCAAATCCTGCAAACCCATCCAAAGCCAAGAGGGCAAAACCAGTTGACAACATTCAAGTATCTAGGCCTCTGTACTTAACAATCAGAAATTAAGTACAGGGCCTATAAGCAAGGCCAGGTTTACTCAGGTCTACAGCCAGCACTTCACCACAGTTTTGCTGAAAAGCAAACTTCTCTCCAAAGAGAGCAAAATTCAAACCATTTGAAGAGATCATCTGACACTGCATTTGTCATTGCCATGGCCAGAAAATTATCCAACCTACTGAACAGCATGTACAGTCTGCAGGTGGGTCAGAGAAAGCCTGAGGCACAGATCAGCAGGTACAGCAGAGGTCAAACAGCCCTATGGTGTGGGTACTGAGGCCAGCAGAAGCTGTGAACACATGGATTTGAGGACACCACTTGGCAAAGTGGCATTTTCTACTTCTCTTCCACTGAAGCCATGGGAACACTAACACTGCAACACTCCCCCACCTTCCCCAGATTAAGTCCCAGATAAAAGATTTGGCCATGGTGATTTACCCAACCCCCCTACACAATGCAATCAGATATTTAGAAACACCACGAGTCCTGAATTCCAACTATTGTGTTTTCTTATGTTTTTGCCCCACAGACCAAAAAGCTTTTCACACATTTTCTGTTATGTAACATGATCCACTGACCTAAGACATTTGCCTTTATTAATAAAATACACTGCAACAATATCCTGAAAGTCACAGGTAAAAAGTGATGGCACTCCACTGGGCAATGGATGTGAAATACTCTGGTGCTTTTGACCAGGGCTTTCCATGCAGCTCCCTGTTTAATGAGTCCATCACCAGGTTTAATGACCTGCCAGAGTTTTAGAAACACTCTTCCCTCCTCATCAATGATTCACATGCAGTCTTAAAGCTGTGCACAGATTAGAGAGGCTGCTGCTCTCCCACCTCACTTCAACCCAAAGTGGTTTTAAATATTTCATCTCACCACAGAACTCTTCTGTACACATCCCAAAGGTGCTCTGAGAAGCTCTCACCAGGAGTTCAGCATTACCTGGCAGAGGGCCTGCTGGCACCACAAGAAAGCTGTTGCTGCCAGGCATGCCCACATCCTATATTTACGTTCTTTAATGAGTCCTGCATGACCCTGGCTGCCAAGAGTAGGAATAGGATTTTCTAAAGTAGCTGATGCTTTTTATGGAAAAACAGATGGAAGGTCTGATTGCAGGGACAGAACAAAGTACCTGATCTGTAATTACTGGGGTCAGAAGGAGTTCTCCTTTGACTTCAAGGGAAATGGAGTCATGACCCTCTTCTCAGCTCTGAGGCAATTTAGAGGGTATCAACAAATGCAGAAAAATAGGCTGGATCTTGCACTTCCCAGGTGAGCATGTCAAGGATTAGCAATCTAACAGGATAGCCAGAATACCCTGTAGCTCTTACTGTGAAGCAACCCTCTGAGAAGTCTCGTGGTCCAGGCTGGCTGCCACAGAGACTTCCCTCCCTCCCTCCCTGCACAAAGCAAGACTCTGCCCTGTGATGCAGTCCTCATGAACACATTTTCGGTCCCAGGGAAAGGAGAGCAAAGTAGCACAGAGAAGAGGGGAAAAGACCTCGAGCCACCAATGGCAGGATTTTGCTGGTATCACTCTGAGCCACCCCTTTGCCTTCTCCCAGGTGGGAATGATAACAGCAGATCTCACATTCTAAGGCTCTGCCAGCTTGGTGGTCCATGGCTAACAGTCCCAGTCTCCACATGCCTGTGGTTATCCATGACTCAGGAAAGATTCCTCAGAAGATTACTCTGGGATCCTCTGGAGAATTCCTGACCTTTGGATTTTCATTTAAATCAACTTAAACCTTCAGAACCTCCATGGCACAGAAGAGTCTGTGCCCCTCAGAGAGACCCCACAGAAAAAGCTCCCTTTGCAGCATCTGTCCATGGTCAGGAATACAGCTGAGGGACCAGATGATCCCTCTACACTGCCAGGGACAGCACAGCATGCAATACTTGGTCACATCATGTCTTTGGCCTCATTTCTTCTCTCACCCCATAATGGGAAATGTGGAAAAAAAATCCTTCAAGAGATGGAGGGAATCACATCAGTCCATAGCAGATATGGCCAAATCATGAAAAATGTTGTTTGTTGGCAGACTCAGAAAATGAAGCCTTGCCTTCTCTTGTGTAATTCAGCCTTTCCTGTATGAGGAAAGAGTGATGACCTCTGTAGGCCTGCAAAGGGTAGACCTGACTGAGGGAGAATACAAAGATCCTTTTACTTACTGCAAAACCAAACAAAAGTGAGCAATAAAGCACTGCAGAAAACAAGCAGGTAAGTACTTGTGTTTTATCTTCAGTCAATACCTTTTCAGGATGGCTGATCTCTGAAATCTGATTTCATGTAGTTCTGCAAACCCATACCCCCTGGGAAGCTGGCACTGCTCTTGCTGAGCATTAGCTCTCACTTCATTTGTCCACACAATCTCTACACAGCTGTCATCTTGACATCCAAGCAAGTTTAAACAAAAACATAATCTCTCCATAAAGCACACCTCTCTTCTCAAATAGCTGTTGCTCTCAGGTGTCCCTTTTCATGAAATCCATCACCAAACCACTTTGCCTTCCTCAGTGAAGGGAGGACATTTAGAGAAGAGAGCTCTGTAGTTCATCACAGGCTCAATTTACTGTGGCTCATTGCCTCTTTCTTGCCCACTCTAATCCTTCCTGGAGGTGAGAGGGCCATGGCATGGGTTCTTGGCCAGAGTCACTGCAGCAGCCATAGAAAGATTCATTGTACATCCTCACTGTACAACAAAGCCACCAAGGAAAGAATGTGGCAAGAGAGCATTCAGCCAAAGGGCTGTGGGAGGAACAACTGGACCTTGAGGTGGATGAAGGAACCAGATGAAAAGGCAAGGAAACATCCACTGCCATAATGTCAATTCACTCCTTCCTTCTCCCGAATCAGTACTTTTGATGAAAAGGAACTGACCAATGCAGTTCAACCTGCACCCAGGAAACAATGTGCTCCCCATTACCCTCTGCCTGCTCCAGCTGTCTTACTCTGACTGGCACAGGGTGAATGCCCACGGTTCTGCACAACCCCTGTCCTTGCAGTTAACCACAGCACCAAAGCATTACACCAAAGGAAAAGATGGAGGTGCTGGGCTGTTTCCAAACTGCCTTCCACTCGGCTGTCTCCAGTGCAGCTCAGCCAGAGAGCAACACCCCAACCCTTCCAATGGGCTCCTCACTGCAGTAATGGTGCCAAAGCCTGGGCACCACACTAAGCCACCAGTGACACCAGGGCTCCTGAAACAAAGAGCCAGCAGGTACCCACTGTGCTACCACAAACCCTACACACTCAGGAAGTTTGAGTCATATGGAAACCAAGCTTTATCAAATCCCAATCATCTCCATCCCCAGCAGAGGCAGGGTGACCCTGAAAAAGTTTTATCAGGCTTGAACTTATCCCAGGTTATATAAAATTGCCGCAGTAGTCTCAAAGATGTGAAACATGGGTATGGGATGCAATTATGTTAGAGTTGATTGCATTGAGGAGTTAAGGTTAGTGGAACCAAACTCAAGCTGGTGTGAATCATCTCAGTTCCACTGGAGGGAACAGTTACATTATTTACTCCATATGAAAACTCTTTCACTAAGCTGAACAGAACAAGAAAAGGGCTATAAACAGAATCAGACTTAAAAAACAGTAAACCACAGTTTTCTGTCCTTAAAATAAGTGTCTCTGCAACACTAGATTTCAAAACTGGGGCCATGTCAGGTGAAAGGCAAGGCCCTCCATTTGCTGACTTACACACACAAAAGGATACAGCCTGATGAGACCAGTCAGATATGACTTACTTGCCACATCAGGAAGCAGAGATCATAGATCATAGAGGCCCAGGTCCCCCTCAGTCACCTGAAAACATCATTTAAACATTTTCTCCAGATGCAAAGCCAGTCCCAAGGATTGCAGCACAGGTGTCGAGTTTTGGAGACTGAGGCTCCTGAGCTCCAGGCTTGCTTCTACTACAGCTACTTCTCAGCAAAGCTTTTAAGTTGGGTCTGAAGCAGTCAGCCTTCAGGACTACCTTGCACTTATACCAATGAGTATCTATGCATAAAACATCCTCATCTGAGGACCAGGGACTGGTGCCCATGGCACAGGGTTCTTCTCTCCTGGAGACCCCCCCCCTCATCTCCTCTCATCATTGAATCACTGGAAACTCCCCGAGGTCTCTGCCACATGGAACCAGGATCAAGAACAGACCTGCAGCTCCTTATTTCTGATGCCCAGCTCTGCCATATCCTGCCTTCTCCCACAGCCCAGGTGCAGAGAGCTTCTGAGAGCTCTGTTTTCTGAGCAAGCAGCATGCTGCATGTGGCTTGGTGTACTGCAGGTGTTGAATAGACCTGGAAACACCAGCAATCAGAGGTGATCTCTCACACTAAATCTTTGGGATGCAGGGCTGGGGTAAGAGACAAACTTTTGAGCACTTTAACCCTTGTCACCTTGCTCCATCCAAAAAAGGCTCAGACTATTCCAGTCATCTGATGGAGAACTACAAAATGAGGATCAATACTTTGACTTTACAATGTTCTGTAATGCCAGAAATTTACACTGACCTTGGTGGCCCCACAACATTGAACCATGTAATGCACAGCTCCCCACCAGCCTCCATCCCCTGCAACAGGGCCAGACTTTGCACACTGGAGCATTAAATCAGCAATCCTCTGCTTCTCTGACATCACCATGGGACTCTGCTACTCAGGTTTCCTTGACACTGGAGTTTGATTCACAGTAGCAGGCTTTTCAGTTATGGCTGTGAAGCTGATCTACATATTAATATAATAACCCTTTACAATTCAGTAAGATGAGAAGTGGAAAAACACGAGAAAGAAAAGATGAAGCCCTCTGCAGATGTTGTCCTCACATATGGTCTCCCATATGGTTGTATTTCACTGCTGCTTGGTTTTGTAAGATCTCTCTCTTCAGAGGGTAACCCCAGCCCCTCCCATACTGTAATCAAGAGACTGATTAGGAAACAGGTAACGCTGCCGGCCACTTTGTCATTGCTAGAAGAAGTGCTGAACAGCCACTGCTAAATTACAGCTATCAATCTCCCAGGCTGTACATGGATCCATTAATTATTTCTTCCATTCCCCACAGAGACAGATGCTTCCTGTTTTCTTGACATAAGCTGTGTGGATCACTTGCCCATCTGGCTTCTCTGTGTTGCTATAATGGTAGTTCTCCCTCAGATGTCACGTTACAATTCCTAACAGCCTCCACAGGGAGACAATATTATCACTTAGCATTTCTAAAGGATATGTCTCTAATCCTCCAAAATTTCTTAATTCACCCTGGAATTACTGGATTTTATTACAATGTAATATTAGCCCAGATATACAGGGTGTGTGTAAGGCTGGGAAACTGGTACCAGTGACATGGCTTGCCAAAGATCATAGTAATGACCAGTGACAAAAGCAGACACATGAGCAAAAATCTGAAAGTTTGCTTTCACACCAGTATGTAAAGATAAGAAAGGATGAGAGAGAGCATTCCATAAGAAGCTTGCTTAGGGAAAGCAGAGTCCCCATGCATGACGTGTGGCTGCAGCTACAGTCAGGCCCAAGGATGATGATGCTTCTCTATAATCATGCAGGACACCAGTGGCATCTTGGCGGGGGAGAAGAGCAGCACCACAGGGTGAAGCCACAGCCACACTGGCAGGGCCACCACCAGCAGCGTGCCAGACTCCACAAGATCTGACCAGTCCCCTGCACACACACAAAGCTGAGGAAGCTCCTTAATATGAATTTCAACAACAAAACTGGGGCTCTCTGGCTAGCAGATATAGAAAGGAGCTGGCTTGGGGGATTTCCATTTCAGGTTCACACCTGGCTCCTAACCTCTAAGGGGAAGATGGCCATAGATGTGACATTAGATCATTCTACAAATGATCTCTCCCAAATATCAGTTTCTCCAGGCAAAGAGGAACAAGTAGTTTTGATAGCAGTTCCTTTTTCATGATTCACTTTCATGTCATTATACCAATAAGATTCTGTCTCTCCAGGGTGTTTTTCTCTAGTGATTAAGGTTGTAAGCCTTCGACCTTGTGCCTTATCAACACTACACAACACACACTATAACCAAGTAGAAACTTGCTGCTGTTCATCCCTTATGGCTTAATAAACTTGCCAGCAGACCTATTGCAACAGAATAATGAAGCTAAGCAATTGCATTCAGCTCGGTAAATCTAGAAGCAATGCCTGTTAAAAATAAATAAAATTAGATTAAAAAAACTCCAACAACTAATTGCGGAAATGTGGAGTGTTATGAAGAGATCCCATCAGTTCAGCCAGAGTTCACAAACCTCTCACTCTGCTGTCTCAGCTGCTGAAAGAAGGAGCAGTGTGAGAAAAGATGAGTAGGGACTTGCATAAATCTAGAAGAGGAGGAAGAGGAGATGTCAGGCACAGTGTGTGCCTTAGGGATCTGCTGCAGGAACTGCAGACAGCATGACATTCAGCACGAGATGCTCAGGAAGGGCAGGAATGGTGCTCAGAAGCAAGTGCTTTGGCACAGTATTGTGGAGAGTGCAGCCCAGCATGTGGCTCCTGAAATTTCAAATGTGGTGACATTTCAGCCAGTTGAGATCAATAACCTGCAGTTTATGTTGTGCTAGTGCTGCAGTTGGGAATTTTCTGGCATGAAGCACAAGACAGATCCTCTTCCAAGGCAAGGCACATGGGCAGGACATGACAGTAAGGCACAGGGTCAGCACTGCATGTGCAGGGACTCTTGACACTGCTCTACTGAGCAGTCACACAAGGGCTATTCAGGTCCAGATGCTCAATCTGAAGGTGCTGAAGGTATGCCCTTTTCCAGCACTGCCTGTGTATGGAGCCTGTGGTGACCACATTTCCACCTCTGCATGCAGTTTGGGTTTGACAGACAGGCCCACAAAAGATCTCACCTGCAAGATCACGCACACACACTGCCCCTTAACGTGCTGGGCAGCCTGAGACTGTTGCACGACTAAAAGCCACAGAAATGTATTCAGTCCCCAGCAGGTGGTAGGAGAAAGCAAGAACCATGGTCTTTTCCATAATTCCCTCCAACAAGATCCTTAGGGGAAAATGCCCAAATCACCCTAGGATCACCAACAAGGGTAACAATCTCTTCTGCCTCTATGGCTCCCCAGATCTCCAGGATCCAGGGCTGTAACAAACTTCCAGAGGTCACCACCACTACCTCAAAGTACTTTCTCCACCTACCAAGTCACCTGTAACTGGATCTAGACCCCTGTCTGACTTCTGGGAGAAATTTCTTCTGCAGGTGTAAGCTGCTGCCCTGCCTTGCCACCAAAAAAGGCAATTCATGTCCCAACTAGACAGAGAACAAGAAAAGAGAGCTCCAGCTCCGCAGTGCACTTCACAGTAAGTGCCACAATTTATAGTACATAAATACTGTACATATACTGCTGCGTTTTGCAGACATTATCATCTCAAAGGGTAGGTAGGAGGTGGGAAAACAGCATGTAACAACTGTAGCTTAGACAGCTGCTTTCTTTGCCACATCTAATGATATTAAGGGAGGTAAAATAGGTCTACCCAGCAGTGCCTCTGCTTCTGCTAGGACACACTGCAGCTCCATGTGGGCTTCTGCTGAATAATTAGGTTAAAGGCACAATCATGTAAACAATCTTGTAGAGGCTTTCTGGGAGAAAGAAAAAAACATTCATAGCTCCAAGCCCATCCATTTCCCAGAAAGAAACTACACCATCCTCATGCTAGGCTTTCGCACTGCATCTAACACAGACTGTGTGACCCATCCACTGTGGCTGAAAATCTGTGCACAGCATTGGTCTCCCACAATGCCAGGTGTCAGAGCTAATGGCATCTTTCAGCTGCATACAAGACTATTTTTAAAAGGGTTTTTTTAACAGCAGAGAAGTTAGTCCTGGTCTTCTCCTCCTCCTTTCTTTCCCCAACCTGATTGTTAGCTACATGTGCTTGTCCTCCCATGTCCTTGTGCCAGACCCTCCATAGAGCCAGTTCAGCTCACTCATCTGACAGAACATGCTTCCTTTATTCTGTCCTGGGGGAAAACTTTTGGCCAAGTTTGTTTTTGTGCCAGCTAAGCGAGTTAAATCATCTCAGCAGGAGCTGACTAGCAAAACCAAAATCAAAGCTGACAATAGCTCTACCACTAAAGATATACAAATGGAAAGTGAAAAAATCCAGGATCAGGAAGACATTGGATCAGCTCAGCTCCACTAAACTATACCCTCCATTAAACATGGAAGATCTCATTTAACACTTCTTTGTATTAGACAAATAGGTGGTTTCTCTCCTATAGTCCACAGGATATAAGAAATCTGGTCTAGTTTATTCTAGCTGCTGGATATCTTGGCTCTATTGGCCAAAAGAGTAGCCTTTTCTCATTTGTGCTTGCCTTGAGGAAGTTTGTCAGGATGCAGCTATATGACATTTGTAATGGTAACAGCATGAGAAAGGACTGCCAAGGTGATCCTGTTTTAGTAAGTGGAATCACACTGCACTTATGCAGCCTTAAAGAAGCCATAACATGACCTGTGACTTTTAGCATGTAGATAAATGGAGGAGACATGATGTCTGCAAGTCTCTGAGATCACCAGAAGCACAGCACAGAAGTGAGGAGAATAGATCAGTCTTCTTGCACAGCTGCTTGTGCTATGACAGCACGTTGCTGATGTCTGCTCTGACCCACCAGGGCTGCCCTCAGGTCTGGCCTGGACCCTGCAGACACAACCCAACAGTGGCCAGTAGCACTTCTTCCTTCTTCTCTGCTTTGAGCTCTCAGAGCAAGGAAAGCTTTGCTTTTCCCTTTAGGGATGTTAGGCCAAGAGTCTTCCACACTGATGGTTGTCTGAGCAGCACAGAATTGCCATGGTTACAGCCTTATTTGTGGACTTAGGGAGAGCAGCAGGATTCATGGAGCCAAACTCAAAAGCTCGCTTGTACATCAGAGAGATACAACTGGGCATGAGTCAACATCAGAAGGAAAATAAATTGCTTCTCCCACCACCTAAAATGCCAAAAGGGACAGTCAGGAAAAGCATCATTGCATCAGGGCTTTGAAAAAGGTGAGCTCAATCACTTTCATTAAAAGGCTTAGGGAAACAACTAACCTTCATCGAGTGAGTAGGCAGCTGCAACCCAGGGCCCTTTTTCCTCAAGGGCAAAGTCTAATTATTTTTTAAGAAGTGCAAACTCCTTCAAGCAGTTCTCTTTGCTCCTTATTTTGTTTTAACCAGAAGTTGTGAGGTTCTAAATGCCCCACGTATCTCCTGGATCCCAGCTTGCAGCAGCACTGAAAGAGGCTGTGAGAGGAGTTTGAGACAGAGCTCAGCCTGGAAGACACATCTCACCTGTGTCAGCTTCCCTCTCACAAGTGTGACATTACACAGTCACAGCAAACCCTGCAGGGCTAACAGCAAACCAGTGCAGAAGCCAACAAGAGCAGCTACATCCTGACTGCCCCTCTGGGTAGTGCAATCCCACTCAAGAGCTCGCTCCGTTCATCCATGAGAGGTCATCACCCTCAGCCCAGGCTGGACACAGCCTGGACACAGCCTGAGGCCCAAGCCTGTACATGTGCTCCCCCTGTGCACAGCAGTA
Organism: Lanius collurio; assembly: GCA_020086605.1. Taxonomy (NCBI): domain Eukaryota; kingdom Metazoa; phylum Chordata; class Aves; order Passeriformes; family Laniidae; genus Lanius; species Lanius collurio. Next base: position 22,119,438 of record JACBWW010000010.1, on the reverse strand, counting down.
TGAGCAGGTACCATGAGGTCCTCAGCCATGGAACACCCATGATTTTGGTAGCAATTCCCACTGTGATTCACTTGGCCTGCAAAACAGCCAGATAGGCACCCATACTCCAGCTGTACAGCACTGCCAAATCTCAGCACCAAATACCCCAGCAGCAAAGCTTGACCAATGGCACCACGCTGGAAAGCTGAACACAACCTCAGGGACAGCGCAAAATGTTGCTGTAGTGACTCTGCAATTCATGGCCTCAAGGGATACTTCCCAACACAGACAGCACCAGGATGTGGCAGGTATTTGCCCTGTGGTGCTGTGAGTCAGGATATGACCCACAAGCTTCTGTATTTACAGGAAAGCACCCTCCAACACCAGAACACAAATTGATTGCACCAGTCAGAGCCCTTGGAAAGCATCTAGAAAGCAACAGGAGCCCACCACTGTCACTTCCAGAGGTTGCTGTCCATGAGCAACACAGCCACATGAACTGCTTTTCTGGCTTTCTTCCAGCAAAAGATGATAAAAAGTAGGCTCACCCCTCCCATTTTATTGGGCAGAGAAGCAGTCTGAGCACGCAGAAGAATGAGGGAAGAGCCTTCCATGCCTGACCTGTGCAGGTGTCCCTGTGTGACCAGCACTGCACCTTCGATCATATTCTATGATTCTTTGAAACCTGCTGGACCCCACAGAGGCAGGAGCAGCATAACAGCTTAAAAGTTCAGAGAGAGACTTCTGCTGGTGTGAGTATCTATTCCCCAGGAAACCAATGTATTTACAGCCCCAATTTAAACTGCTATAAGCAATACCACTAACAACATATTTGCGTTATTATCACTGCACTGCGCAGTTAATTGCTATACAAATATTTGTACTGCCCACATTCATCACAAGGGCTGCTGCTGCCTCTGGGTGAACTTACTCAAAGTCTGATGTGTTTTCCCAAGACTAGAAGTCTTAAAGGGGATGTCTCTATTTTGCACGCTCAGAGAAACACTGATCCAAAATTCCTTTCCACTGAAGTAGATCCAGAGCAACAGGGGACCATTTGCTTCAGAGGAAAAGCATGATGGGGCAAGACTTCCCAGGCTGTATTTTTGGACCAAGAAGTCAGGCTGAACCTACCTTTCCACTTGTCAGCTCATTGTGAGTTATGTAGATTTTTCACCAGCCTTTCCCACTTCCTGCCCCCCCCCTCCCCCGCCTCTCTCCCCTTTCTTTTTTAATTAGGCCATTGAGGCCTTGTTTTCAGAAACTGTCTGGATCCCAACAGAAGCTTTTAAGTCTCAGACATCAAATGGCAGGCAGTTTACTATAGTTAATTATGGTAATTTTTGCTTAGTAGTAGCTTCCCTCTGAAGAGTCAAAACTACTTAGAAAAAGCCCCAGCCTCAGGCATGAATTTCTAAGAACACAATTTTTGTCATTTATTACTTTACAAAGTTAAGTAGCAGCAGAAAGTTAAAACCCAGAAGGGAAAAAAGAGCTGACAAAAAGAATAAGCTTTTGGGGGCTATACACCATCACATAATACACAACCAGACGATGCTTGCCTTTTGCAGGCATCAGGCACTGCTGTGCTGAGCTGTGGCACAGGGTCTGGGTCTCCCACAGTGACCCAGTCCTCTACCTCAGCCATGCTCAACCAGAAAGGTTGCTCTGAATTGCACAGAAGGACGGACAACCCTCTGGCCAGCCCCAGAGCAGAGAAGGCACAAAGGTATCCTGAAATTCCCCACAAACAGTGTGGACTGTGAGGCACGTAGCTGTGTGTGCAGTGTAGGTACCTGGCAGTCCCAATCAGCCAGTCCCACAGGGATGCTGTCCCCTTTGGATGCAAAGCATTATGTGACCCATTATGTGGCTACAGACCAGCAAGATCATAGAAATAACAGAACACTCCTCCCAAACACTTGTATAGGGAGACCATATGCAGCAACAGGGCTCTCAAAATGCCCTGACTAAAGCAGACTGACTCTTAGCATGGATTCTGCCTGTGGGTGAAACCATATTGCAGGTTAGAATTAATATAACCATGGCCTTCATAAAAATGATCCACTACAAAGAGGATGGAGTTGATTTATGCAGGGATGCAGGGTTCTTGCCCAAGGAAAAGAGACTCAAGCCAGTAGTGAGAAATTAAGAGCTACTTTCCCAATGTCTCGACAAACCATCACCACACTGCCTAGAGATTACTCAGCCTTACATGGGCTAAATATCTTGCTTTCTGCCCCTGCTTTTTCTGTTGCAAATTAACAATATTAACCCGTATCTGTTTTCCAAGATTTCCTTCTAGGTTCCCGCTGAAAAAACCAAACTTTTTGAAGACAAGTTTGACACCTAGAGAGGAGTGGGAAGCAGAAGGAGAACTGACAGTTTGCCTTTGATTTCTATGGCTACAGAGTCTGGCCAGATAATCTGGGGCTTTAATACACAGATTCTTAGTTTTAGGAAGGGTCTGAAAAGGTGGCGCTTTTATCAATTACCAAAATATGCAATCTTCAGGTCTGCTTTGCTACTGCTGAGTTTGTTTCATCTTCAGGTTCCTCTTTTAGGCAGTTTAGCATTTCATCTGGAAATCTAGAAACCACTGGGTGCAGCTGAAGTCAAACTTTCAAATATTTAAATTTGATGGGTTCAGAGGTAGGCACAAGAATGTAAAATACAAGTTCAGAGCTTCCTGCATAATCCATCTCAGCACTGGAGGAAAAGAGGAGGGCAAAATATATGTGTATTTCTAATTTAATCAAAAACAATTATCCAAGCAATAACTATGGTCCTTTCCAGAAGTTCTCTCCCTGTTGATGCTGCAGCTGTTTGTTTGTCAAGTGGTTTGAAGAGCTTAAGCATTGTTTAGTGTAAAAGAAAGTAATTGATTTTCGAATTTACACTGAGACATTGCACAGCACTGAGAAGATTGCCTAGACTTCCAAGAACATATTTTAAAATAGTTTGTCTTTTTCAGCAAAGTAGATCTGGGTCTCTGCCTACTTTCAAACAATGAAATTCTGGCTCTCATCAAGCTTCTTTCTAGGCAAACATGACTACATTTCAGCTCAAATACATCTGGTGCTTTAGGCCAAACCTAATGCACAAGAAAGTTAGATGGCCCCCATGGTCCCTTCCAGCCCTATTCTGTACAGTTCTGGAATAAACACTGGGCTTGTTTGTCTGCTCATCACCCCCTACTTGAATGCTACAATCAATCTAGAGGGCCACCAAGCAGTGGACAGGAATTTGGCATTGGGACTCAGAGCTCCATCAAAGCCCAGTGTCCAACTGGTTTCACACCCTCCAGCCACACCAGGCCATGGTTACAACTCCAGGGTTCATGCCAGGTGTTAGAGGCCATTGAACAATGGACAGGCTGGTGTGCTTTATGGATTTCTGGCACTAAAGAGAAAAGGAGCAGTGGAAAAGATGCCAGCTGGCAGGGATAAAGCTGAAGAGCTCCATTTCCCAGGCCATGCAACTCCACTGCCCAAGCTGAGACTTTTTCTGTCAGCAGTCATGGGCTGTGCCATTTCCCTCTGTGACAATTAGGGAGACCAGCCAGCCCCTTCAAGAAAACATAAGGACAACTCCTGGAGCAGTAGCAGTGGTAGGACCAGCTGAGGTAGAGGGAAAACAACCATTTCTCCATGGCAAACTGCAAACCATCTAACTCCCAGGAGCAAAGCCCAAGGATCATTTGTTTGTGATCCCTCATGCCTCAGAGCCAGCTCTGCTTTCCCAGAACAGATCCTGTCTCCTGTCACACTCCTTAACAACAGATTTTGGAGTCTTAAATACCCCACCCCACCCTCAACAAAGGAAAAAAAAAAAAAAGCCAAACCTTACAGGTAAGTACAACCATCAAAACTGCATGAAAAGTTTCACTTCATTAACTTTCATTGCATTAACCATGTGGTGAACATGGGGTTACAACAAGAGAGCAGTGGGAAAACCTCAGCATGGAAGAACCCCTTGGGGAAACCCACAGGGCTCAGCTATCCAGATATACTCACTTCTGCAAATCCATACAGGAGGAGAGTAATTCCTGAAGCACCACCTCTCACATTACACTTCAGATCTTCCACTTCAGAATTAGAAGGACATTATTAGAATTAGAGGGCATAAAAAAAACGCCCACAACATGCTAATACCTATTATGTCTTAAATAGATCAAGGTACTTTATATAGAATAGCTCAAAGAGAGTGGTAACAAGGTCCAAGCCTGTGCTAAACATCAATGGAGAAGTCTCAAAGCTCTGTGTAGAGATGCTTTTGCTCTGAGGTCAGCATGCACACCAGGAACTTGTTCTCTCTCCCAGTTCTTGTTTCCCAAATTCCGCAGTGCACGCACAAGAGCAGCTGATGCAATATCCGACCGAAACTTTGTTCACCCTCCACACAACCTGCCCACTGCTGCCATGTGGCTGTAATAACACAGACACAAAAGATGACACAAATTGGCCGCTACCTTCTGGGTTGCCATTAAAAATCCCTCCTCTCTCATTAACCAGACCCCTGCTTCATGCCCCTGCCAACCAGGACAAAAATAGCACATTCAAAAGAAGCAGGGGATGGCTTTCTTCTTACTGGTTAACCCAAACTAAAAGAACTGCCTCCTGTTTCTCACAGCTGAGACAAAACTTATGGCAAGTCAGGGCAAGATCTCCCTTTCTCTATCCTTTCAGCAATTCCATTACATTCTTTCTAACTAAAATATGCCCTTTGGGTCCAGGGAAAAGGATTTCCATGTGTCCCAGTTCATAACATGCATTGGGGCTGGGGATATAAAGACAGAAGAAGTATCACTGGTGATAATCAGTACTGGTGAAATCAGTGTTTAGTTGGAGTGTATTTGCCTGTCTCCACATCACACAGTTCTGCCAGGCCTTGGCAATGGACACCTAAAAGTCCCTGGGTTTGTGTGCAGCTGAAGTCATTCGTCCACAGAGCAAAAGAAGAGCCCTCTTCTTCTGAAACAAACAAAAAGCAACAAAAACAACAGGACAAGGAAAGAAAAGAGTTTAAATGCATGGAAAAAGTGAACCTCTTACCTCATCTCTCCCTGCTCAGCATCTGTTCAATCCAACCCTCCCACACAGGTACAAAGGAGTCACCTGTTCCTCTGTCCATCAGCAGCCAGAATCTTGCCTGAAGATTGGCCTCAGCATAACATGCTTGCACCAGCCAGCAGCTAACAGCATCACACAACTCTGTCCCAGGAAACAAAGACTGTGAGGGGCAACTCTTCACCTGCCAAACACAGCAAGCAACAGGCACCAATTTCACTGACTTTAGTATTGCTGCCTTTTCATCAGCTGCCTCAGCTCTGCTTGGGGTCGGGCTCCATCCCACCCCACACCTTGGTAATAGTGTTGCTTTTATGGCCAGACCTGAATCATTGCTGATCATAGAGCTACCCCGAGGAGAGCTTGGTCAATTAGGAGCACTTACCTGATACTGTGCTCTCCTTTGGCTTGTTGAGAACTTGAGTTTTAAAGTGTTTCCACGGGCAAGAAATCAATTACGGTGGTTACAGGAGATACAAAGGAGAAAGATGCAGGCAGACATGCTGATTAAAAAGGCTCCCATCCCGTGGCTGTGTTTCCACCTGCCGGCTCTCCTGCCTGTGCCATAGTCCCAAAGAAAGGGTTTTTACAGTATTCCTTAGTCCAATTCATAGAAATTCAGCCTGAGGAGTTTTGAACCCATTTTGTGGCTGCCTGCTCAGGCTGATGGACTTTGCATGCAGCAGATCAGAGAGGGCTCAGGGGAGCCCTTGCATTGGGGCTGGGGCAGCCACATCACTCCAAGGGGCAGACACTGTGGGGAGGAGCATCTGTCATCCACATAGCAAAGGAAAGGAAGAGCATTTCCTTATCCAGAGAGCATTTTACCCTCTTCAGCCTTTTGGAAAATAGTGACTCAAGCCCTGCTTGGGTTACTGGCTACCATGAAACCCACTCTCTCTCCCCTGCCTGTGACTGTGGCACAAAGCCTCCCCATGGCCACATCCCCATGCAGGCTGTGCATTCCTCACCTCCACCAACAGCAACTGCCAGCTGAGGGCCCCTCTTTATGCCACCTGGTGCCACACCCCATCTTCTGATGGCAACCAGGGGCCCAAGCAGGTACAGAGCATGGCATCAGTAGGGTCTTCCCTTTAGGAACACCAGCTCTGTGCTACCTCCTATTCCTCAAAGCACCATTGCAAGCAGGGCATCCAGTCCCCCGCCTGCTCCCCTCAGTGCTGCCTGCAAGGATCTCCCCTCTCACAATCAGTTGCACCAAGTCTGGTGCAAGAGTGAGTCAACACTGGTGAAATCACTTGAACTGTCCATGTCTCCTTCAATGATCTGTCAAATTATGTTGATAATTACTCACTAAGTCACAGTCAGGCTCAGTCAATTATTTTAATGCACATGAAGATCTCTAGATATTTGTTACATCCACACACATAGGCAAATCGTGTACTTCTGTGAGCGCCAGTCCTTGACTGAGTACATCTCGGGGTGTCTAGAAACAGGCACGTGGTTAGCAAGTAGGATGGTACCCAAAGTTATCAGAGGACAGATGGCAAAGCCTCCCCAGCCTCACAGGTACCTGTCCTGTATTTGCAAAGTCCCTTTCTAATCACTGATTGCCCAGCCTAAAAGCAAGAGCTTCCTGTGTCAAAGCAGTTAGATGGTGCTCCTGCATAATCAAAATTAACCAATTATGTTGTGCAACAGCTTATTCATTTGGATGTGCATAACTAAATAATTATTGCAGGTGTATGCAAAAGAGGCTCTAGCTTAATAGGCTCCCTATTTTCTTTGGTTTTGACCAGAACAATTGCCTATGAAGAAAAATCAAAGAGCTTTAGGCAGTTGTTATGGTTAAAAAACAGAGTTTGTGGGGAGAAAGGAATTTGAAGTGGAAAAAAGAAGTCTCATTTGAATAACAAAACAATTTTTGTTGATTTAATTGTTGTTTATGAGCTATTTAAGCCCAGGGGTGGGTAGAAAAGGGGAAATAAGAGGAATTTACTGACAAACATATTTTAAACAGATAGTACCAATGATAAAAATCCCATTTTGAGTTTAAGCAGTGAGTAGCATATCATACAGTTTCTAGGAAGGAAATTTAGGAGAACTTAATGAGACATGAAGATATTGTAAAAAGTGGTATGTATTTTTCAAAATAACACAAATAACATTTCCTCCCCCTTTTAGCTCTTACGTCTTTTTATTTATTTGGCCAAACTTGCCATCATGACTGTTAGAAAGGTTTGGAAAACAAGATGGCATTTAGCTTTCTCTCTTCAAGTCACAACGGGCAGTTTCCAGTGCAGAACTGGAAGCATATGAGATACCCCTGTGAGCCCAGAAAACCCCATCCCCTCCTGCTCACTTAGATTGAGGAGGGTGGGAGTCATGCTCTGCAGCCCACCAACAAAAGGAAAAAGAGGAACCTGCTGGAACAAGCAGTCAGGACACAAGGAAAGGAGGCAGCAGTGCCTGCACACCAGACTGCCTTACAGAGACCTCTGCGAGTAAGACATCAGTACTATAACTAATACATCTGAGAATAAATAAGACTCAGGCACTGTTCACACACAGTTTTCTGCACCACCATGAATCGGTTGCTTAAAATCTGTCCTGGTTCAACCATTGTTTTCTGCTTCACTGTAAGAGTTCACTTAAGTAATTTCAACTCACTGCACATGAAATAGCTTAGAGACCATCTCGCTTTCGATCTTTTGACTACATGTAAAACCTTCTCAGTTTAACAGCCCAGCATTCATAGCAGAAAACAAGCTGGGCACCTAAAGGTCACAGGTTTCACTCCAGAGCAACTCCTCGAACACAAGCAAGGAAGAGACCATCACTTGTACATAGAGCCAGCCATGGAAGCCAACAGTGAAAAAGCATGAGACAAAAAAACACAGGTGTTTTTGCATTTTACATGGAAATCTGTGTGCACAGAGATCTTCAATTTTCAAAAGTTTCTTACAGTTTAAAAAAAAAAAAAAATGTCCCTTTTATGCTCTGAGGAGTTAGTCGTGCTTGCTTTTATGTTTTGGGGTTTTTCTGGGGTTTGAATTTTTTTAACTAATAAAGTTACTTATTGAGACATTTCACAAGATATGTGCCCAACACTTAAATTACAAAGACCTATCATTCTTGACAGGCATACTCAACATGTTTTGATATAAAAATTAAAGAAAAAAAGGAAGATAATTCTTTATATAGAAAGGGGAAAACATATTTCAGATAACTGCATCATAAGTGATGACTTGTTATAAATGGATCAGTGCTTTCCTGCAAAGAAATACCCAAAGATATTCCTAATTAGCACTAAGCTAATTACCACAAAGCCTCCCCTGTTCAGCAGTGACATGCTAAATCACCCCCGCTTGCAATTTCTAGAGCTTCACAAAAGCCAGAAGTGGGAAGAAGGAGCAGTGAGAGGAGTCACCGCCTGCTCTCCTGGGAACAAGCTGCAGCTCCCACTGCTCTGAGCAGCATGTCCTGGCAGGACCTCACATCCTCACTCCCTTCCCAGCCTTCCCTCCAGGCCAGCTCCATCCCTTCACCCTCATTGTCTGTGCCCACCATTGCTCTTCTCTCACACCTATTCACCGTTGTTTCCTCTGTCCTGGTTTGATTTCCTGTAAGCCTGGATATTCCAACAGCACAAGCTAGCCAGAGCCTTTCTTTAAAAGTTTTTCCAGCCTGCCTATCAAGTAAGGCACAGCTGCTCACAGTGAGACAAGGGCATTGCTTCTTGCACACAGGTAGGTGTTTTAGCCAGGGGGAAAGAAGAAACAGAGCATTTAGTGCACAATATTTGAAAGTTGTTTTCAGTTGGCTGTTAGGACTTTTTTTCCTAAAGATTGACAAGTGCCCAAAGAAGCAAGCAAATAAAAATAAACTGATTTTATTTCCATTTTCAAACGCTGAGATGTTTCAAGATACCCCCATTAAACCCTGTCCTAATCTCCACAATCTGCAAGAGAGAAACTAGGGTGATGAAGAAGACAGGAAATTAACCAGAAAAAGTTGTAAAAGTCAAAATGTTTGAATTTCAACATTTGCAATGCTTTTTTTTTTTTTTTTTTTTTTTAGATAGAAACAAACTGGATTACCTTTTTTTAAAAAAAAAGTAGGAAAATTCAGTGGAGACAAAAGCTACATCATGGCTGTTTCTCCTCTTTGCTCTGGGTTCAGCATTTCTCCTTCTTGCCACTCTTAAGTCACTTAGCTCAGGGTTATACAGACAAAGCAGGTGGCTGCACAGAGGTCTCCTCACTTGACTCCCAGTTATAAAGCAGGATTGTCAGCAGGTTCCCCAAATCACAAGTCTTGTGGGGAGTCCCAGATTCTCCAAATCACCAGCATGTAGCACTAACAAAGGCACTGGCCCAGCTCTGCTGGAGCGCCCAAGGCCCCTGTTCCTCACAGGAATGCTGAGGACTCCACGTCCTGGCCCGGCTGCAGTGCTTGGGGCTCTTATGGAGATGGGAACTGCAAAGTGAGCTGCCCCAGAGGCTGATTCACAGAAAGAGCTTTATTTAGCCTCTCTGAATCACCCTGCAGAGGAGATGTCTGCTGTCTGACTACAAAAGGAACGGGAAAGATTGGTGAAAAGTTTTCCTCTGTGAATCCTCATCCCCAGTGTCTCACAAAGTCTGCTTCAGGGCTTATTCCACACAGCCCAAATCTTAAACTGTCGCTGCAAGCACCATCAAGCCAACAGAACAAAAATAGCTGGGACAGAGCAAAGAGGAGCAGGAACCACTTTTGTTTGTGGTACACACCATCCCAGTTAAAACATCGTCAAAATCAGGCCCCAAAAGCTGCCTGCATTCCGTGCCGGGGGACCAGGGTGAGCTCAGGGCTCCATTTGAAGCCCAAGAACAAGCTCAGCCATGAACCAGACATGCAGCAGCAGTGGGGTTTCCAGAGACAGGGAGTGACCCTACAGCCTTCCAGTCAGCCCTGCATTTTGTCCTGATATTGTCCAGTATATCTACTGCCTTTGACAGGGCCACCCCCAGGGCCTGTAACACATGTGGCCTGTGAGCCCTTCTTTCCTTGCACAATTCTAAATTCTACTCCTTCTCCTAAGCTTGGAACAGCACTTTTGGGGTTATTTTTTATAATAGCAGATTTATGGACAAAAATATTTTCTCCAGTATCATTTTTCAACAAGAAACCGTAATTTTTCTTTACATTATACCATTTTACAGTTCCAAAAACCCTAGCTGTGATAACCTTTTCATTTTTCCAAGTTCCTTTGTTTTTGCTTTCACTTCCGGTTTTGCTCACTCTCACGCCAGAGCTGCCCCAGCCGGGACCGCTGGGGCCAGGGCCACCAGTGCGTTCCTGTCGCAGGGTCTGGACTCCTCGGGATCGCGTGTGGGGCCGTGTGGGTCTGGTCTGGCCATGCTGCTGCACTCCACCACCGCCGGCTGCTCTGCCTTCGGCCCCCTCTGCACTGCCGTTTGGCGCTGTGCTCACCTCCCCTCTGGAGCTCCGTGTGACTGCTCCGTGCCTTCCAGGCTTTCGCATGGCGGCACAGCCGCGCCCTGTGAGGTGTTCTGTTCCAGCACACGTGCGCTGCTTTGTACCGCCGGGGCTGCTGCCACTGCCGTCAACTACAGACGTGTCGCTGCTGGGCGCTAGCGCGGTTCCCTTCTCGCCGCCCCCACGCCGCTCCGGCTCGGCGTGGCTCACCGCAGTCACCATAGCAACTGCCACAATCGCCACTGCCTTTCTCAGCACAGGGCTCGGGCTCGGACCGTCGCTCGCCACGCGGCGCGGCCATCGCCGGGTCGCACCTCTGCCGCTCTCACTGCCGCTCTCACTGCCGCCCTCACAGCTCACTCTGCTGCTCGCGCCTCTGCTCTCACAGCTCACTTTTTGCGTTTTTCAGCAGCTATTTCTACTATCTGTCCTTCTTTATTCACTGTAAGAATACTTCGTAGACCCCTAGGAATGGACTCTCGCATCCAGCGTATTCGTCGTTGCTCTCTTGCCCGCTGTTGCTCAGGAGTGCACTCCGGTACAGGGATGGGGTCTGCTCTACGGCTTGTGCTTTTAGGGGGCCTGGGAGCCTCCACCGCAGGCACCTCAGCCACAGGCACCTCTGTGTTACTGGGATCGAGTGTATGCTTTATGAGAGCATCTTCAATTGCAAAAGGTGCTAATATCAATTCTACTACCATTCCACTTCTCGACTGGATCATTATCAACTCATCAATTTCTTTCCAATAATTGTCCCCTCTAGTTACAGGAAAACCAACATCAAAAATTAAGTCTCGACTGACATAAAAGAAATTCTTGAAAAGCCAGTTAAAGAAGTGTTCTAAATGTCCTGGGTCCAGTTTTGCATTTTGTTTCGCTAGAATTTCTTTCACTTCCAAGTACATTTTTCTCTGTGGCTCAGATAGCCACAGCTCCTCTGATTTCTCCATCTGGTCAGACAGTACAGCCAAAAACCAGACAATAAGAAAGTTCAATTACTCACGATTCACATCAGTGTACTCCAGACCTTTAGAAATCATTTTCAGGGATCAAATGTCCGCATATCTCCACCATTTGTTGTAATGAGGAATCCTTTACAATACGAATAAGACAGCGATGGACTCAGAAGGAAAGATGAAGCTATATTTTTTGTAGATGTTCAGAGATGATTTATTCCTCCAGCCCCATGGCTCGAGTTCTCTAGCTGCCTCCAGTCATGGGACTCTCCTCTCTTTTCCGGGCCCCGGGCACCCAAAACCACCCAACCAGGAACAGGTATGGGGCACACGTGACATGGGAGCAGGGACAGAGGCAGACCCATACCCTGCAGGGTCCCTCCCCCGGGGATTTGTAGAGGGAAAGCACCTCTACATAAAGGGATCTGAAAAAGTCAATGTTTTGCTCATTGCAGAACATTACAGCTACTAAATTATTAATAGTAAAAAATGAGGTGTCCCAGAGCTGCTCATTTCTGGATGAGGGAGAGTAGGAGCGGGGGTGAGAAGAAAGTATTGTGCTATTACAGGTTATTTTTATCCAATGTTTCTATGCTTCTGTCATTAGCTAATTGATGACACAGCCTGTTTAATATTATGTCTGCTTTTGGTATTCATAGCTCACCAATTACTGTAGTATCTAGGTGCTACTAACAAGCTGCTCTCAGATGAATTTGGATGCCCATGGGTGAATCCTTTGGCACAAGGAAGCAAAATTCCCTTGAAGTCAGATGCTTCATACTAGCCAAGGATTTATTGACTGGCCCACTTAATCATGAGTGGTGATGCTGGATCCCAGTTCATCCGTTACTGGGATGCAGCAATATCAGGAACAAGGCATTATTATTGCATAGTGCAACAGCAACCACCCCCAGGCACCTTTAACACTTCTCCTGCTCTTGTCACCAGAGGTGTCTGAGTTCTGCAGTGGACACCTGTGAGTGTCATCATTTCCTTGAGCACGCCCTGGAGCACTCGAACCAAACTTTCAGATATTTGATCCAAACACCAAATCCCTGAGAGAGGAAAAGAAAAGGGGCCAATTTCCAGGCAGATTTCCAAGTAAAGTAAAATACCTCCCAAATACCAATGAGATCTTTTTAGTGGAATTCACAGCACTGAGTCATGACATCATAAGTTGTGTGAGGTCTTGCACTTGTGGCAGATGGCACTGACCTGTGGGCAGTGCTGCTGAGAGAGAAGTGGTACCATCCACACTCAGACCAACATCTGAATGTCAAAACTGCTCTCAGCTCTGACAGACAGACACAGCTCAGTTCGACCTTTGTCCGGAACCTCTCATTTCTGCAGTACATTAGCAGGAAAGAAAATGTGTCTCAGACATATTAATTTCTCTTTCTACCACCTACCCTACAACTTCCATCCGGTGATGACACATGCTTGGTATCCTCAAGGATACCAAGTTCACAAAGACCTTCCTGTTTGAGATGCAGGTCCCTTGGGCTGTAAGCCATCAGCAGGTCCTGTTTGTTTGTGGGACTCAGTAGCACAAGGATTTAACAATTTAAGACCCATCAGGAAAAACCCAAGACAAGTGCCTACCAAGTGCTACAGGTGGCATGCATAGGTGTGGTTACCTGCAGTGAAATGGCAATTTTCTGTAATTGTAAACAACGTTGGTGCCCATGTATTTCATTCCTGCCTTTACTGAGTAAATCTGAGAAATAATGAAACCTGTGGAGAACATTTGAACTTTTATTGTACAGGGTAAAAGCTCTATAACATTAACAAATCAAAAAGCATTGCTTCCTGAATAGCAAAACGCCAGGCCATTTACATTAGCCATGCTCAGATTCCTGCTGTGATTGGTGTGTAATTGTCCATCAGCAAGGAACAATCTCTCAACATTAGTGCTTGTCACAGAGCTCCAGACTGCCTAGAGCTGCACTTAACAGGGCTTATAGCCTGAAATGCACAGAAATCTGCTCTTAACCCCAAATGAAAGAACAGCCTTTCCGATGCATTCTCTCTGTAGCTGCCCCCTGCCTCCTTATCATCCTTTTTTCATGAGGGAAACTAGTTTGGCCTTAAAAAAAATAAAACAAATCTTTGTCTCATAGATCTGGCATGTTGTGAAACAGCTTCACATGACCCACAGATTGCTGCCCTCAAAAGATCCATGGAGACTCCAGGAATTTGTGTATCCCGGTGCAGCATTACATCACAGTACAATTCTGCAGACACTGTAGGGAAGACACGAGGTCATGAGGCAGCACTGAGGCTCAGTGGCAGCTGAAGGGGACATTCCCTTCCCACCAGCAAGCCAGCTCCTCAAGGCACCCAGTGTCACAATGCTTGATCTGGCCATCCCCCATCAGAGGCAAACATCCCAGCACCGTGGAATTAGCTGCTCCTACTCCTTTTCCTCGACTTCTAGCCAGAAATTTTGTCATGGACCTGACAGCACCTCACTGTTGCAAGTTTTGTTAAAATAAGCACTTCAGGAGTTTCAGTTTCAACAAGCCAGCACATTCTGCCAAAATGCATTTGGGTAGAAAACTCCCAACCAGCTGTAATAGCATTCAAAGTTTCCTTGAATTTTCTTTTTCATTCATAAAGACTGTCAGTATATTTAAGTCAGAAAGTGATGGAGAAAAGTTTATATGCCTCCAACATTGCTTCCTTTAGTGGCAGCTCCCAACAGGAAAAACAACAGTCTTAATTTTAAAAGGGAAGGGGAAAGGCTGCAGAAACATCAGTGGAGGAGATTAGGTGGACTGGTGAGAAAAAGAGCACAATTAGTTCCTGTCAACACATAAATTATTTCTGTGGGATCTTCCAGCTAAGCCAGTGATGGAGCAACAGTGTCAGGCTATGGAGAGAGTAGCTTTGTCCTTCTTCATACTCCAGCACAGAGCCAGTGGCAGTCTCCTCTCCACAATTTTTTCACCTCTGACAAAATTGTTTCAAGCCTTGTTTTACCTGGCTCTTATTCCCCTTTAAGCTTTCCCAGTCTCCAAGAGCACAGACATATTTGGGGGGAGGAGGGAATGCAGCTGTTCAGAAGCTTATAAGCCCACCACAAGTACCCAGAATAAACTAATCTCTAGCAATCAGATGGAGGCATTTTGCTGCTTTTAGTTGGTTGTAGAAGGAAGCAGAGGTGTGGTTCTGCTTTCTCTCTGTACTCATATCACAGGAACAGCAATTATCAGCAGAGTAATTGGCTGATCAAACAGATCAAAACAGGGGTTTGAATGCCTGAGTAGATTCTACCCAGACAGACTTTTCAGGTGGAGCAAATCAAAGTAAAGGGCAATGTCCTGGAGAAGTCCTTTCTTTAGCAGCTCAGCCTTAATCTGCCAAAAGCTTGCCTCCAAGGCACATAAGAGAATAAAGCCAGAAGAAGCTGGGACCCTCTCCGAACGTGCCCTCCTCCCAGCAAGGCACGGAAGGTCACAGTCCCCTGTGCACTTCGGGCTGAGCACAGTGCACGGAGCTGAGAGCACGTCCCCGGCACTACATGGCAGCGGGGAGCAGCCTCTCACCCGGGCAGGGAAGGGGAAAGCAGCTGCTGCACAGGAGGCAGCGATTTTCTTTCCCAGCACGCAGCCCTGCCTCAGCCACTGCTCGCCTGCCATGATGGCAGCACTCAGGCTCCCCGTGATGAGCCCTGTCTCATCTTTAACATAAAAGGACACCAAAGGCACTGACCCTGCTGAGGCAGAGGGATCAGCACCTGCCCTGAGCCTGGAGAAAGGCAGATCTGCTATGGCATCAGTCCCCTCTGCTTGTGCACGGAGCAACCAGAGGGAAAAAAAAAAAAAAAAAAACTGGAGCATATGGGGACAGCACATTGACAGCAAAAGTTACGCCTGAGTGTCTCTCTCTCCTGCTGCAGCCCTGGGTTTCAGGGTGCTCCTACAACCTTCCATGAGTCATACTCCAGCAAGTGCTACCTCCACAGCAGCCACAGCAAGGGAATGAGCACCTCCTGTGTTGCAACTCTTTTACCATGCTGAGCAAAGAAGGGTCCTGCCAGGGCTGCAGTGACCAATTCACCCAACCTGTGCACAGCACCTTCAGCATAAAGCTTATGATCTTCCTGGGCTCAGGGTGTTTTGTTTAGAAAGCACTGTCCATCACCTCTGTCCAATTCATGCTTCCAGGGCAGGACATAAAAAGGACAGCCCAGCTGCACCAAATCAAGAGAAGGGGAAGAAAAAATAGAACAGAGCACTACTGGTTTTACTTCAGTCTGACGGGGTGAAATAATCCCCTTGAGCTGAATCAGATATTTGGAAGAGCTGAGCAGTGATGTGCTGACACACCTTGGTGCTTTGTTCGAGGATGGATGGATGGAGAAGAGCTCCCCCGTGGGTGGTACCAGGCTGCTCCCCACCACTTGCCCGGGCCCTTAGACTTTTGCTGACTCGGGGAGGATGCTGGGCAGGATGTCCACCCCTTACACTCCAACACCCTCACTCCCTGCTCTTTGGCCAGCACCCTTCTGCTCTGGAGTTCACAGCAGTGCAAGTCTGCAGAGATGAGCTGACTCCAGCACCAGCATCCTGCCCTGCCTGCAGTTCCTCTGCTCTACATTTTGCACAGCCCAATACAGCAACTGGAACCTGAGCTAGATAAATGGCCAAGCTACTTCTCAGGATTAATCATCCTTAGATATGTTGCATGAGAC
The DNA here is from genome assembly GCA_020086605.1 of Lanius collurio. Taxonomy (NCBI): domain Eukaryota; kingdom Metazoa; phylum Chordata; class Aves; order Passeriformes; family Laniidae; genus Lanius; species Lanius collurio. The sequence continues at coordinate 22,103,296 of JACBWW010000010.1, read as the reverse complement.
TGCCACAGCCTCCACGGTTGGTGAGGTATTTGCTGTCTCAACTCATTGGGAGTCAGGAAAATGAAGCAGCTGTGTGAGGTATCCCATTACTTAGACAGTTTGTACTGAACCTGAAGTACCTCACAGGGAGACAGCCAAGAATTCATCCTTCTGTTTTAAGAGTCCTGCTCCTCATCATAGTGTAGAAGTCTAAAAAATTACTACAGAAATCCTCTAGAAAGACAGTAAAAGTGTGCATTACTGCCTGCTGTTTTCAATGGAGAAGCCCTCAATACACACATAATTTTTTTTTAAATTGTGACCTTCAGCTATAAAACAGATCTTTCCCAGGGTTATGTCAGCAGCATATCTGATTCCTTGCACAGATACTCCATTCAAGGGATGCATAGGGTTGGGGCAGAGGTTACTCTGCTAAATTCATCACACCAGAGAAGCTGAAAGAGACAGGACTGAGACAGACAAAGCTCCAAGGATATTCAGAGCAGTGCCTGGATGTTCATCTCGGTTATGGGAGGGGAGAGCCAGCAAAGCTGCAGGATTGCAGTTCTTGGAAGAGGTCAGCTCCTTCTGTGCCCTGGGGCTCTCTGGGGGTGCTGGAGCAGCAGGAATCTGAGACTGGAGATGCTAAGATGTGTGCAATCACTCAAAATTTTCTAATCTACCTCAGTACAGTTCTCCCCACTCCAAGCTTCTGAGCCTGGGAGAGGACAGCAGGCCAGAGAGGAGGCTGCACTTTTGATTTGCAGACCAAAGAGGTTGGATGCAAACTTCAAACAAACATTACCATCACATCCACCACCAGTCTGCATTTCCTCCACTATAAGGAAAAAAAAAAAAAAAAAGTCATAACTTTCAACTTGAGACAGGCTTCCGTAAACCTCACAAAAAACAACTCCAGTAGGGATGGAGCACCAAGCCCACCCCTGGCCAGGGGAAACCCTTAAGAGCTGGTGCACAGCCAGCCCCCAGCCGCAGGGCTCAGACAACCCTACCTTGCAAGGGCCAGCAAAATTCAGTCCCTTACAGCAGCACTGTCTCTCTCCAGTCACACTACAAAGGCACAAAGCAGCCTTCCTACTTGCTTAAATACCTCTTCATCACGTCTCTTTCCCTCCTGCTCCTCCCTGCTCTCCTGTTCCTGCCCTCTCCTCCCCCTCACACAATCTCTTTTTCTCTCCTTCTCTCAAACCTGTCTTTGCGGCAGCTTCCACACAATATATTTTGGTGTACATTAAGGATAAAAGAACCAGAAAACAAGGGTGTCAGTCCTGCTCCAAAGGGAAGAAATAAATTCAGCCTTCCTACCCTTACAGTGAGAGCAGAGGGTTGCACACAGCCACTGACAGCAGGACTTCCCCAACAGCTTACACTGCACAAAAGTACCACAATCACATTATTGGCTAAAATTCTGTGTTTACTTTTAGCACAGATGATAACTGCTGCCAGGCACATTTTTCTCCCCACAGATTAGATGTTGATGATGCAGCAGCTCAGCCCCCCAAAGCATTTGTTGAGATGGTGGCTGCATGGGAGACAGCAGAAGGCAATAGAGGAGGAGCTGGGTGACCAAGCCCAGGGCCCCTCTGTACATACTTAGTTGGTCCTGCAGCCCTGGCTCCTGCCACAGGCCCTGGCATTCTATTGCTGCTCCTCCCTGCTCCCACAGCTCTGCCCTTCCCCTCTCTTTCTCTAAGCCCTCTGCATCTGGGCCTGAGCCACCCTTCTAGCCACCCACACAGCCCACTGGGATCTGTCTCATGAGACAGGATCCAAATGATTTTGCTGTCTGCTTTAAAACTGGTGCCAGGCTGACCTTGTGTCAAGCACCCAAATCCAGGCTGGAAGACCACAACCCTTGCAGGCTGATGCAGTTACCCCTGTACCCTCTATACTCCAGGGAATCTTGGCAGCAGACAATGTGAGCCATCCTGTCTTTTAAATATGTGCTGTGCATAGGTCCATCACCAACACGATTATCTTCTAAGTATTTATGTCATTTGCTGCAGTCCTCCTCAATAAATCAGACTGCAGCATCAACATCAAGCCATAAGGGAAGATTGTTTTATACAATAAAGCAGGGCTTTAAAATTGCTTATGACTGCTGTATTAAAAAAATAATAAAAATAAAACCTACTCATAGTTCCAAAACAGTGATGACTTTGCCTTTAAAAATGATTTAGATATTAAAGAAAAATAATAGCCCCAGAGGGGATAATTGCAAAAAATGCAACAAAATAAAATAAAAATTAAGAAGAAGATGGGAAAATATATCTTCAGCTCTGTAAATCAGAGTTTTCTCATCCTAAATGCACAGCAGTGCTGAGGAGCAGCATGTTGGCATAGCTGTGCTGTTTTCCCCACATTCTTAGCACACTTTTTGGTTAAATTAAGAAAAGTGACATTCAGAGTAAATACATGTTGTGCCCCTGCCCAAGCAGTCAGGGAGGAGAAATCCTGTCAGCAGCAACGTGGTGCAGTCATTTTTCACCCTTAGAGTAATGTGGTCCTGGGTGCCTTGAAGTCCCCTCTTGTCACCACTGATCCCCAGGCAGGAATCAGAGAAACAGACCTAGGGAAAAGCCTGCCCTGGCACAGCAGGTCTCCTGTGAGAGAGTTTAGGACTCAATAATGTAATTTCTTTAATGATAAAAAAACGATGCTGTTCACTTCAAGAATCAACTCCTCTGTTATTTCCCATGCCATAATATCTGGCTCCATGTAGTGCCACTTTCCATGAAGGATGGAGAGAGGACATTCTAGCAGAGGATCCCAGTATTTGTGTGACAGTAATAAAAACAACTGGTGCAAAAAAGTGAACTCATTCCTACCTACAGAGGCCTCCAAAGCAGTGAGTCTGCCCCAAAATGAGAGAGCAGATCCAGGAGGATGCTCCACTATTCAAAGACCCACACAGCTGCTTCAAAGGACCAGAGAGGCCTCCTAGCACAGAGGAGTCAGGACAACTCAACAAAGGGCCCTGTGGGATGGAGGTGTGTCCTGTCCACAGAAATCCTGTAAGACAGAGCCCTCACCAGCGCCTGGTGCTCTCAGAGAGAAGGACAATGATCCTCTTCTCATCCAACTCTAAAAGCAGAGTCCTTACAGCTCCTCTGGGCACCTCAGACTTGTTTGTGCCCAGGGAAAGTTTGTCCTGGTGGCTCAGTCACTGTCCATGATCCTTTGTTCACTCTCTTAGCACGTGCTCTCCTGAGCATCATTTTAAATGTTTGAGATTGTGAGGTCTGTGCAAGTCAGGCTCCTCTTGGCTGAATGTCTGACCAGTATCTCACACATGGGATAAGACTTTGCAGCCCCAGCACAAAAGAAAGATGCTCCAGGTGCTCCACTCTGCACTAAACCTGTTGTGCACCTCATTCCCCCTTCTTCTTCTCCCCCAATGAAGACCCCTGCTTAATTTTCCCATGCAGAATACAATCATTACACTCTCACGTTGCACTATGAATAAAGAATCCAGTTTTTTACTGAGAACACTCTTCACCAATTCGTCAGGGAGTGGCATCTTGCACCAAACCTTCAATAAAAGTCCCATAAAAGCTATGACAAGAAAAGCAGAGTGGGCTGAGCTGTGATGGGAAGACTCTGGCAGTACCTGAGCAGGGCTGCAGGTTCTGTGCTTGCAGGCATCAGCCCAGGACACGTGAGGCATTCCAGTGTCCCTGCCAACACGTGTCCCTGTAACATCCTGCTGCCAACACTGCCATCAAATTCAGCTATTGCACAGGTACAGGCACAGATCTCCCTACCTAAGGGTGGCTTTACCAAGTGCCATAAGCTTGGGGATAAACCAGGAACAACCATACTGCACCAGGTGCCCCCCCAGCAATGGCAATAGCCTCCAGCAAACAAAGGGCGGCCCTCGTGGTTCCTGCTGAGCTGCTCAGGACCTGGTGTAGTGGTGACCAGGGCATCCACCCCGCAGGCAGAACCCTTCCAGCACGAGTGGCTCCAGAAAGGAGCAGGAGCAGCCAAGAGCACCACAGCAGACCACAGCTTACAGCAAGACAGAGCTGCCCCAGGCTCCACACAGCTCGATAAACAACAGGCACCCAGCGGTGTCACAGGCACAATCCTGCCTCCTCTCCAGCAGACCTGGACAAGCAGCAAGCAAACAGAAGAGCAGAGCTCCTCACAAAAACCCAAAGCTGCTACACTACGGAAGCGTGGAGAGTGGAGAGAAGGGATGTTGTTATTCAGCATTCAGAGGAAGAGTTTGTGAAGTTCCCAGGAAGGAGACTTTGGGGATCTGGGACAAAGAAAGACGTTAAGATTATGCAAATGTTCCTCTTGTGTCTCCCAGGAGTCCCAAGCTTTGCATCCCAAATTATTCTAGCTCCTCATTAGTCTCTCTCTATCCTCTGCTCACCAAGCAAGCCAAAATGTCATCCTGTTGTCAAAAGCTACCACATATCATAGTGCAAACATGTTTTCTCCCTCATGCTCAGTCTCTGTGCCAGAAAGACTCACGGCACCTTTACTTCTCATTCCTTATTTTAATTTCCCCAAATGACACTATTTGGATGGGGGGGTTGTTGCTTCTGCACAGCCCAGCTCCACACATTCCCTCCACCTCTCAGCACCTGGAAACACACTGGGCTTTTAGAAAAGCTCCCCATCCAACTTCTCCCACATGGTGCTCACCATCCAAGGAGACAAGCATGTCTTGGAGAACAACATCCTAAACTCCCCAAGAAATAATTCAAACCCTTCAGTGCAGCGAGGCTTGGCCCTGGGCCAACACAAACCCATGGGTTGTGTTATTAGTGCTTCCATGGAGCAAGACATGACTGACATGCACCCACCCACCCCAGAGAGCAGGGCAGCTTCACACCCATTGCAGCAAGGGAGACCCTTCCCCAACATTCCGAGTTAGCAGAGCTCACTTGGCCCTAGAGGAAGCACCAGGTACAAGGGAAGGAGCAGCAGAGTTGCTAAAGGCAGTCCTAAGACAGACAGCCCAGACCCTTCTGGCAGACACACCAGCCTGGAAGCAAGTCCTTGTAGAGGAGAGGCAACTTGTGCCACCCCTAAACTCTGCAAGCAAAGCAGGAAAGCCCAGGAAGGTGGGACCAAAGGGGCTTTGGCAACTGATCTGCACTGTAAATTAGGTTTAAAGGAGGGGGAGAGCATAAAAGGGCCATAAATGCACTACAGTGATTGATGCACAGCCCTGAGCTGTGGTTACAACCCCGTGATCCAGACGGCTGCATTAATCACCACTGCACCTTCTAAACTCTGTTCTAGTTCTGGGAGCTGTTTCCCTGGAAAATGGCTCATGTTTCTAGGATTGCCAGCTCTTTTTCTTTTTGGTTTCTTCTCTCTCTCTCTCTATCCCTTTTTCTTTAAATGAGCAATAAACACATCAAAGTCTTGATGTTTGCTCACAGCCCCCAGCCCTTCCCACCTTCCATGATTCCCTTTTCTCCAAGGGGCTTTCAGTCTGTCCCACTCTAAAAATAATTCTAGAGAAATTACAGAGGAGTTGTACTCCATCTGTCTCTAAAAATGGGGTTTGTGCTCATATTATTTGTCAGTGACACTCCATTGCCACAATTACCACTGCTATTTTATCTCTCTCTGCCTGTAATGCTGATGAGAGAGCAGCAAACAGTGCTGGCTTTTAAGCTGAATAAGTCACTTAAATACATTTTTACCCCCAGATCACAACATAAAGCATAAATCTAACCATCTATCATGTACTCACTTGATACGAATACTCACCATGATATCAGGCAAAGCAATCACAAGAAAAGCACAGAATTATTTGAGCTGCAGCTGCCTGCAAGTATTTGACAAGGGTATTAGATAAAAAAAATTCAAAAAAGAGATGAAGCATCTCACCTAGATGTGGCTTTTGCTGAGCTGATTCCAGAGGGAAAGCAAGGACTTGAAAAACTTCTTGGTAGATTTGCATCTATGCTTGCAGTATTCTAATCCAGCAAGGGATTGCCCAAGGCTCGGCGTTGAAACTGGGTTCTTTTCATGACAAATCAAAGGGAAAAAATGCCTAGAGCCAGGAAGCTTGGTATGGGGGACCTGGCTCAGGCAATGCCTGCAAAGCATCTCCCAGCTGCCCTCCCCAGCTTCACTCCACTGCCCCATCTGTGCATCAGGGCTGCTGGGCCAGAAGATGGGAGATAATTGGGATGATGATTTGATCCTGCACACCTGAAACACTTCTCTGAGGGTCTTTACCATAGGGAAGAAATCACCTGTCCAAGATGTAATGCAAGATCTGAGTAGGGTTGCTTTGATGTGGTCAGTGTTGGTGCCTCTCCTTGCAGTCTTCATCTGGAATGTGCTAGAGAAAGGTGAAATACTGTTAGAGACCTCACCATGTCTGATCCTAAGCAAGAGCCTTTCTCCCAGCAGGCAATTAACACAACACCTTTATTCCAAATTTCCTTCTCCCTCAGCTTGAGTCCAACACAAGAACAAGGAAGATGGTGTGAAAGCCTTGCATGGAAACACATTTTTGCCTTTCTCTTCCTTGCAGGTGCTCAGAGAGGAGAGGGGTGAAGGTACCACACAGCCAAGGTGGAGACCCCACTTCAGCTTCTCATCCACCCTGAGGATCTCTGCTCCCAATGCTCACCTGTTCCCTGAGCAACAGTCTGCCTCTGGAACATCAGCACGTGGACTGTGCTTTACATGTAGGCATTTCCTAGTGGAAATATTGTTCAGCAATCCCAGTCCTACTGTTTTTCCAAAACTCAAACAAAAGCCACAAAAGGGTTGATTTTTTCCCTCTAGGATTGCTGATTGCTGGCTGTCCCATCAGGCATCTGCCAAAGGCAGTTTCCCAAGGCTGCCCTGCACTATCTCAGCCCTAGGGGAAGACTTTCCCCATACTCCACTTCATGGTAGGTTTAAGTAAACCCCACGGGCTGCTCAGTGAACCCAGCCTGTCCTGGTGAGCGGGGGAGGAGGGCAGGAGAGGGGCAATCTGCAAATTGGCCCAACAGCCTTGCCCAGTTCACCTGGGCAAATTTGTCCATGCATGGACCAGGCTGGAGGCAGAGGTGACAAGAGGGAATTGGGTAGGTTACCATGTCACCAGAGCAGGAGAAAGCTGTTTTATCTGATATCAGGAGTCAGGATTGTATCACAGACCCCAGTGCTCCTCTGTGCTGTGCTCAGGTGAATTGTAGCTGAATATATAATATGAAAAGACTTAAGTTCCCATCCTCAACTTCAGAAAAAAAAAAAAAAATCTCAGTGACCTGTCTTGCCCATGGTGCCCACAGAGCACCAAAGGAAGCACGTGGCCACTGCATCATGCTTTGCTTCTTCTCTAAAATTCATCTTCAGCCCAGACAGGGCAGATTCCTGGATAAAGACAGAGGCCAGTCCTGGGGTACAGCAGCGAATGCCACCACTCCTCCCCCAGGCAGACCCCAGGCTGTTTGGATGCATCAGCTCAGGGACTAGAGGCAGCCAGGGGCAAAGCAGGTGCAGCCCGGGGACACAGGATGGTGCTGGGGAAACCAGAACTGGCAGCACATGGAATAAAAGAAAGTGAAGAAAGCAAGGTCCCAGCTGCAAAACTTGATCAAAGCCCAGCAGAAATCTGCAGGCTGCCAGTGAAGGGAACAGGCAGGGGAGAGGCAGCGGGGGGCAGAGGGCTCTGGAGTTGGCTGCCAGCTTGCACTAAAGCAGATAGGAATGAAAAAAAATCAGTTATCCCTCAGCCTGAAGTAAATTACAAGGCACATCCCTCAAGAGCACAAGGTGAAGCTCTTGATCAGACAAGCAATGCTGGCATGTAATTCCCCTTGATATCAGCTGATTTGAATTTTAGTGCTTATGAAGGGTGTATGACTGACAGCTCTGGAAGCTGCAGGCATCTGTTCCCGTGCAGAAGGAGCAGAGCACACAGCCCTGGGCACGAGCATCCCCATGGCAGCTCTGCTGCTGGCTGGAGCTGCAGGGAAAGGTGGCACATCTGGGGAAAGAGGACAGAGCTCATTCCTTGCTCCAGCCAGCCTTTGCACACCCTATCAGATGGGCACATGGGGCCTCTTTGTGCCATTTGGAGACAGGCATTTGCCCCATATTATGCAAAGAAATCCAGTTAGCCACCAAAAGGATAAGATCTCCCAGGATTATGAGTCCCATTCTTCTGACACCTGTCCATACCATGAGAGCTGGGTGGGAGCTGCAGAAGTAGAGGGGAGAGTGTATTCTGACACCAGATCAAGGTAGTCTTTTGGACACTCATTCTCCCTTCACACCTCCCCATAGCAGGATCAACCACAGGGTCTACCAACAGCAAAACCCACCAGAAACACCACCACCACAAGAGCCCCCCCAGTCTTGTAAGACAGAAACATCTCACTGCTGAGGATGACCCTCAGTGTATCCATCCAGAGTATCAGGCTGCTCATCCTGAGTTACTGACTGACCATGGCACAGCTATTCACAGAATCACAGAATTTGGTGAGTTGGAAGGGACCCATCAGGATCATCGACTCCAGCTCCTGGCCCTGCACAGGATGCCTCAAGAATCACCCTGTGCCTTGAGAACATTGTCCAAACACTTCTCAAACCCTGTCAGGCTTGGTGCTGTGACCACTACCCTGGGGAGCTTCAGTTGAGTTGAGGCTCAACTCTTGGTTGAGTTCCAGTGCTCAACCACCCTCTGGGGGAAGAACCTTTTTCCCCATATCCAACCTAAACGTTCCCTGGCTCAGCTGCATGCCATTTCATTGAGCCCTGTCCCTGGTCATGTGAGTGATCAGTGTCTGTCTCTCCTCTTCCCCTCACAAAGAAGTTGTAACTGCAATGAGGTCTCCCCTCAGTCTCCTCCAGGCTGAACAGACCAAATCACCTCAGCTGCTCCTCACATGGCTTCCCCTCAGGGCCCTTCACCATCCTCATGGCCTCCTTTGGATACTCTCTAATAGTTTAAAGTCTTTTTTATATTGTGGCACCCAAAACTGCCCCCAGCACTCGAGGCGAGGCCGCAGAGCAGAGTGGGACAATCCCCTCCCTTGCCCGGCTGGCCATGCTGTGCCCGATGCCCCCAGGACACGCCTGGCCCTCCTGACTGTCAGGGCACTCCTGACTCATGTTCAACTTTCCATCCACCAGGAGCCCCAGGTACCTTTCCACAGCACTGCTCACCAAATTTTCATTCCCCAAGCTATACACATAACCCCATCCCAGGTGCAGAATCTGGCACTTGCCCTTGTTAAAAATCATACAGTTGGTGGTCACTCATCTCTCTAATTCGTCAGGGTCTCTCTGGCCTAGGAATGGTTTTCATGCTATCAATATTCCATATCAATGGTAAAATTCAGAAAACAAATAAAATGAGACTTGGATTCACTAAGCCCACACCATTTTAAAAGCCAAGTAGAAATTGCGTCTGTTTAGATGCAAATGGAATACGCTAAACCCTTGCTCATGTACCCAGGCAGAAATCTGTTGAGTTCTGTAACCAAAGTTCACTTAATTGCTCACTTCTTCCAGTTAATGCACGCCACTCCTCTTCTGTGCTGCATACCAATTGAAACAGTTTTTCTGCAACAAGGACAGCAGAATCCGCTCTAAAACCAAGCCACAACAGAGTTGTTGTAAGGAATTTTGAAGGTAACTGGCAAGAGAAGCTGACTAGCAAAGCTGCTGCAAATTCAGGAGTGCTGCAAGCATCAGGAGGTAGCAAAGAGCTCACCACTGAGCAAATAAATCAATGCAGGGCTGTTAAAGAAGGCTGGTCCAAGACATTTCAGGTCTGCTTGTCTTTTTCCTCTACAGCTCCTGAATCAGCAAGGGAATTGGCAATTTCTGAAGACTTGTATACACTCAGTTAAAATAAAACTCCAGTGATGAGTTTTCCTAATCAGCCCAGAGGGAACCTCTCTGAACAATAGCACAGAAATTGCAGGGGAGGAGGCTCTGGGGGCTCAGAAGCAAGAATATTTATTACCCAGGCAACTCCCAGAGTTTGCCCTGTCATTCAGCCACACCACAAGGCTCTGAACAGCCTTCATCAAAGGGGGCTGAAGAGAGGCACAGCTTTTACAGAGCAAAACTAAGCTCTGCTGAGAATTTTACCAAATTTGTGAGTTACCACCCTTGGGGTAACACCCCTCATGTGTTTGCTCATAGCCTGCCCTGACTGCAGAGCAAAACAGACTTACTTAAACTGCTGCTTTGGGAACCTTTTCATTTGAAGTGACAAAGATGGTTTAAGCAAACACATTTTACCCTGCAATTGGGGCCAGCTGAGTACCTGTGGTCAGTTCCTGCAGTTCAGCTGCCACAGAATAGCTTTCAGCATAATCACATGAATGTCAAAGCAATCCTAGAAAATTGTGCTTTCTGGCAGAAGATGGGCACAGCATTCTAATTTTTTTTTATTTACTTTTTTCAACAAAACATGCATCTTTCCTCCAGATATACTCTGTTCTTAGGATAAAATTTCAGGGTGTTCATGGGGAGAGGAGTCAGGAGCTCACGTTGATCAGTTTGCTTATATTTTTTGTAGGAAAGAATGGCTAATCAGCCACATCCCAGGGCTGATGCCAAATATACCACTCCCTTAGTACTTTTGCTTTTATCATCCTATGGCTCTCAATAAGTCTGAGCTATCACTGCATTTGCCTCTACACAAACATGCCTTGTTTCTACAGGGACGCTCGGAAAATTAAGAGCGATCAACAAAAGTTGCAAATACATACTTCACTTGAAGTGCATTCAAACCCCATGTAGAGATTCTCATTTCAGATTAAAATGCCTCCAAATTACTGCTCAGTCTTCTGCCAAGAAAGAGCCCTGAGAAATAGCTCTTGCTGTGAAGAACTGTGAAGTTTAAATCAGTTTAGACTGGCTGAAAGCATAGCTTTTATATCTACCTCACACCTGGGCATATTAAAGTGCCCACCATCAGAAAGGGAGGCTGCTGGCCACCTTGGAATGAAACTCAGATCTGACAAGATCCATCTTGCAAACATAACATCCTTCAAAACAACTTTTGCACCTTTTTTTTTTTTTTCTTTCTGGGTCTCGGGTAAGCTGAAGAGCTCACCACAAAACACAAACGAAAGAAAAACAAAAACATCACCACCACCAAGAACAGTAAAAATTCCAACTTATCTAAGTGACTCTATACACCTGTGATGAGGTTTATAGGTTTATAAACACACTGAGGTCAGCAGAGGAACTAAAAGGTTCAGTAAACCTTCATAGCTGCTCCAGTTCAGGGAGAAAGCAAGCTGAAGAGTAAGACTCAGCTGCTTTGACCTCACCCACGTGCAGCATGTCCTACAGGTCCTGCCCTGCTCCCTCACATCCACAGGGGCTACAGGCACAGTTTCGCCTCCCCTTTGGAAAACAGGGCTCTCAAACAAGTCCAGGGGATGAGATCCCCACATCTTTCCGCATGCTAAACAGCATAAATAACTGATCTGTGTGGGGCTGCTTACAAAGCATCCAACTAGGGAAGAGAAAGAGCATCAAAATCAAGTGTCTGCTTTTAGAAACGTACTAAACACACTAAAAATACACTCTGCTAGAGGAGATGGCACAACAGCTAAACCACCTGCTAGGAAAATAATACTCAATTGCTAGAGTGCCTAAATACAAATATACATGATTTAGAGACTCTAATTTGGGTAAAGATAGTTGGGATGGGCCAATTTTCAGGAAGAGTCATTAACACTTCAGCGATGGCAGGCACTAGTTTTGCCCAACTTCTCTTTTTGACTCCCCTGCTATGTCTGTCCTCTGTTAACCTCGCATGGGTGACAGGGAATAAGGCAAGGGGATCTCCCCCTCTGCTCTATCTTGCAACTTTTTTAGGGCACAACAGTGTCACACTAAACAAGAACACAGCACAGCAGCCTGAGACCTGGCCCCATGGACTCACACCGTTATTCACAACCCACCTGCAGGCAGTGCTCTGGGCCATGCTGCTGGATGCCTCTGGAGTAGTTCCTTGTCTGAAAGCTGTGCAAGAAAATCCTTTCACCTTGTTCACCTGGGCTTGCTACACCCACAGATCCTTTTTCTGGCAGTGCAATCCATTCCTCTTCATCCTATGGGCAGCTTGGTCTTGGCCAATACAGGGGAGACAGCACTAAAGCTGTTGCTGTCAGGGCACAACAGGCACCAGTGGCTCCCTAAAGGACAGGAGAGCACAAGGAGCTCAGCTGCAGGGCTGAGCTCATTAAATGGTGCCCACAGAGAGCTGAGCAGGACCCTCAAGACCCATCAGTGCCCCAGGGCCCAACCTGCTGCTCCCCTCAGAGCAAAGCCTCTGCTCTGTGCTACCAGTAAAAGTCTGAGCATGCCAAGTTCTCAGCCATTCTCTCTGCCTCCCCAGCCTGTCCTGGGGTTTATAGATCTCAGCACAACAGAGCCTCAGCTGTGTTCTGGTTTACACGGCTGTTGACTCAAAGGGTTCCCAGATTTACAGCAGCAGGACATGTTACTGGGTGTGTAGTATGTGTTCCTGCTGCTCCAGATTCACCATGCAAGGGTAAATTAATGCCTGGATTTTTGTGCTCTTTCATAGCTGACAGGTGATCCCATAAGGGGTCATGATCCCACATTTGAAGTTGATAGTTCAGTGTACATTGTCTTTTTGTGTCCTGCTTGTGCAATACACTGAACAGACCTGCCAAACAAGACCAGACAGAGCTTAAGTTTGATGTGAAATTACTTAAAATATTATCTACCTAATGCAAAAGCTCTGAAAGTTAACAATATTAAACACTTTTCTCACTAAAAAAGGCTCCAGGATAGATTTACAGTGCAAGCTCCAATCCAAAGCAATTAAAGTGAAGAAAGATTTCCTCTAACTTAAGTGCCATGGATCATAGCCCTTCACCTCCATCTTTTCACGTATCTGTACAGGAACAAAAAGCTGAAGATATACTTGCTATGTCTTACACAGACTGGAATTCAATTAACATTTTTCTGCAACAAAACTTGGAGAAGCACTTCAGAGCTGCTGCTCACAATGCAGAAGCGACGGAACAAATGATATTCTCATTAGCGCTCTGCCTTTCCCTGCTGCGCAAGCCAAATCCTTGAACACTAAAACCACCTCAGCATCAGCTGGGTTCACAGACATCCAGAGCAATTTTTCAAGCTCCCTGACTTTTATAGACCAGGGGGGAAGGGATTTGGTGTGCTTTAATCCTTTCTATTATATGAACTCAGAAATGGTTTTCACTCTCTAGCACTATAAATTAAGATGGCTGCAGTTATTCTAGTCCTGATTATGCTGAAAATTACTGGCAATAATTTGATGACTATATTTTCTTGTCTTTTTTTTTCTTCTTTTCCAAATTAACCTGTGAATTTAGTTTCCCTTGCAGTAAGTAAATAATGCAATAAAACTGAAGATAGTAGCCAACACATTCAAATCTTGATGCCTGAAATTGTGGATAAACAAGTAAAAGCTTCTGTACTTTGTAGGTGAAATTTACTGTATTCAATTCCCAGCCCTTTACTCTGGAAGAACATGTTGTACAAGAAAATCACAATATTTTGCAGTCCCCTACTTTTTTTTTTTTCTTTTTTTAAATCGAGAAGACTAGCCACCTTTTCAATGTAAGTGAATTTACCTTTGCAAGTCTTCAAATACTATCCCAACCATTTTAAAGACTGGTTAAAACTTAGGTCAAGAATAATTTACAGAAAAGTTTCTTACTCATGCAATACAAGCTACTATTAAGTACAACTAAAAGAAAGAATGTTTAACTACTGTACTCATAAAAATATATGAAAGTAGGGAAAAAATTCCATCTGCTGGGCTTCCCCTCCTTTCCTCTGACCACTGAAACAATTTGTCTCCTAAACCTTGATAAGAGAGAGAAAGTGAGGCCACACTGGTGAGTCCACACCTCAAGTGCTGTGTCCAGTTCTGGGTCCCTCACCCCAAAAAAGATGCTGAGGGGCTGGAGTGTGTTCAGAGAAGGATAATGGAGCTTGGGAGGGGTCTAGAGAGTCCTGTAATGAGTTGCTGAAGGAGCTGGGGGGCTCAGCCTGGAGAAAAGAAGGCTCATCATGTAGTGACCTTATCATTCTACAACTACCTTAAAGGAGTTGTACCTGAAAGAAGCTGGGGCTCGGCATCTTCTCCCAGCTAACAAGTGACAGGACAAGAGGACATGGCCTCAAGCTGTGCCATGGGAGGCTCAGGCTGGACACTGGGAAGAATTTCTTCACTGAAAGGGTGGTTAAGCATTGGAACAGGCTGCCCAGGGAGGTGGTGGAGCCACCATCTGTTCTAGAAACAACTGGATATGGCGCTCAGTGCTCTGGTTTAGTTGACATGCTGGTGTTCAGCCAAAGGTGGGACTGGATGATCTTGGAGATCTTTTCCACCCTAAATGATTCTGTAATTCTGTGGAAGAGGTACACAGACTCAGATTACCTCTGGATAAATTAGGGGGCACACTGTACAGTGTAGAGTGTAATACATCAGTTGTTCTCTACAGAGTGACGGTGTTCTTGGAGTCTAACTGTGCCTCTAGTTCATGTAAATTAATAAATGTGTCTTTGATGATTTGTAATTTGTATTTCAATACAAATTACTTCCCAGTGTAAGAACAGCAGAATTCAGCTCCAGGCTGGATACTCAGAACCTTAGCAAATACCAGCTTCTAAAAGCTTCAGTAAAACCTACTTGGGATTCTATCAGACTAAAGTGCCCATTTCAGTTACTGTCAATTATTCTATCATAAGGACACGTCAGATACACAAAAGACACAATTCCGACAGTATGACTGTCCTAAAATGATAACTTCAGCATAATGCACTTGACAGTGAAAAAGCAGTAATAGCTGTTTTGGGGACAAAAGAAAAATACAATGGATCTGATGACTAAGTGTTCTGGTCCCCAATGTAAAAGCAAAGTAGATCCCTGTCGTATTTAACTTGATTCCTTTGAATTAAACACTTCCATTAAAGTTTCCCTCAGTAGCTTTAATATTTAATTATGTATTCCACCAAAGGAAAGAACAAAATCTTTGCAAAGGGGTTTTTTGAGGGGTTTTTTCTGCATGTGAAATATTTATCAGCATATCTCTTTGGACGAGTATTTTTATCCCCCAGGCAGGGAAAAAACTTCCACGTTCAAATCGGTTTCAAAACATTTTATTTTACAGCTTGAAAGTTTTCTATACTTCAGCACCTCATGCCGTGACTTTGTTATTTCACTTGTTAATGAATGGTAATTAAATCTCTTTTGGCTGAAAAGGTTGGAGGGCTCCTGCTGTATTACAAAAACAATTTCTGAAAGTTACAAAAATGCCCAAGTGTCTAGAAATTAAAGCATAAAGTTTGCCATGTTTTGAGTCCAAGTTTTAATCGCTCGGAAGGATTTGTGTGGGAGAACAGCATGTCCCACTGAGCACGCACAGTCCCCCCAAACGAACAGACTTAATTATGTCACTTTGTATCTACCAGAGTAAACACAATTGTGCTCTTAATAATGTACATTGTGGCCACAAACTTCCTTGATCTTACTAACAACTGTAGCAAACACTGCATAAACCCTATTATACACTACCTACACAGAGAAGTTCTACATACGTACATCTAAGTAAAGACTTGTTAATTTTGCATTTGCTCAGCAGGGCTTGAAACATCAGCCTATTAATTTTCTTCTTTTCTGTATTCTCATTTCTTTCAGGTGCTTTAAGTCAGAAGATAAATGGAATGAGTGCTTACAACTGAGGTAGATAAAAGAAATAACTACATATTAAGGCATTCTGTGGTGCTACAGTGCTAAATAGAGACACATAATTGAAGAAGAAATATCTCCACAATCCATTTACATCTGTGCAACGTTCAAATGGGCAGATTTGGTACACAATTTGTAAAAAGAACTATGTTAATTCCAATATAAAATGTACAAAATATAAATGCAATATAAAAAGCAATATAAAATGTAATTCCAGTGTAAAAATGTGTTTTACTATATGCAATATAACATTTTCCTGAAGGTGATACAGAGCTTTCTTTTAAAATTAGTTTCTCAAATAAGAAACTGGGAAGGGAAATGCAAGTAGATGAGTGCATTCCTAGACTGCAGTTTTGGGAATGGATCTGCTCAAAGGAAAGCCCCTTGTGTTGCTGTGACGTCCATCAGTCTTCAGGGGTGGTAATTTCATCCCTGTATCGATGCTGGATTGCTCCTTCTCCCTTTAAATAGAAACAAAGAAGCAGAAAATTCATATTTCATTCTGCAGCCCAAAGATGTTTACAAACCAGGGAAATCTGTGTCCTCCAGAGTTTCTTTGATGCAACCATGTATCAAGAGATCATTTTATAAGTGTTGATTAAAGCCTGTTAGGCTAAGCCTCCAAGACTAGGTGTCTGTTTGGATCTAATTACAAGACTACTGATGGAGTTTGGAATTATTAAAATTAGAAATAAATGAGCTTTCTTTGTGCCACTCCCCAAAATGGTCAGAGCACCTCATTAGAGCAAGTATGTACATGAGCTCCCTGACTTCAGATTTCTAATCACCATCCTGTTCTAGCTGGAATATGCCTGTTTTCAAACAAACAGCTACATTCATCAAAGGCACAATGGGGAGATTTTTTTTTCCTTTGTTGAATTTTAATGAATATATAGTGCTATCTGTCTTCACATTTTAACAAAGTTCCAGTGATAATTGCCCTGCCTGTGACATTTGCAGGAAACTAACAGTGTGCTGTAGGTGCACTGACAGTCCCAGGGAGTGGCTCCATCTGAAAAAACAGGAGGTCTTGAATTTAATGGCCTTAAGAGGAGGGAATGGGGGTTAGCTGGTTCCACTCTTGCAAGGCTGGGGAGGTAAGCACAGCACTAGAAAGATGAAGGACAATATTCCAAACTCACTGTGATATACCTGGATACTTCAGAGAGAGGTCCTGAGATACTTAAGATTAACCAAGTGGAGCTTTATGAAGTTCTACTTCATCATAACAGCAAAAGTCTCAAGGCTTTACAAAGAAGGTCAGTACCATTATTTTATTTCACAGTCTCTGAGATTGAGACACAAATGTGAGTGCAACCACACTTTTACAAAATCTAGCCTTGCCACAGGAGTATCTTTGCTCAGTCCTCAGTATGGGAAAAGAAAACATTTCCTGGAATTACTACTTTTCTATTTGCCCCTAGGTAACTGTCAGGATATGAGGAAGTTCAGGGAAACCACGTAGGATGTCTAGTTATGCATCCTTTTTCAAATCTGACCCATACACAGGTAGGAGAATAGCCAAAAGATGGCAAAGATGAACATAACAATGAAAACCATTTATAACTGGTTTTAATTGTATCAATGTAGCACTAATGGATAAGCCAGCTGACAGCAGTAAAAACTAACATTCTGCATTTAGATGGCTCATCCCATCTCACTGTTGGGCTTCCAAGTTTGGGGAGAGAAAATAAACCACAATCCATGCTCATTCTTTCCTCATGCTCCCATGGAGACAACCAACAGATGTTTCCTTCAGTATGGAAAATTCTATGCAACTGAATAGTATAATATATTATACAGAATTAATGTGCAACCAGCCACGTGCAAAAGCTCCCAGTTACTACTGACATCCCTCAGTGCAGTTATTTATATATAGGACTGCTGGATGAGATCTCTGGTGTGGATTTAAGCTTCATATTTTCTCACAAATCCTCATCAAGATCAAAACGAGATCCTGGTGCTAGAAGCAACTAGGAAAATAGTGATGCAGAAAGAAGCTGAAGTTAAGAACAGTAAGATACAGAAAAATACAGAAAAAGAATGGCTATGACAACTGGGAAAGGCAACATTCAGAATCAGAGAGCTGAAAATGAGGATTTCAAATTCACAACCAAACTCTTAAACGTTGAGTTTTCATTTTAAACACAAAACAAAGCTAAATTCTGGCTGTCACTCATATTCCTTCAGCATCACATGCTAAGCTGCATTTATTCAGTACCAAGATATTAAATCACAACTCAAAGCTATCTTGTGCAAATCAATAAAAGCTTTAGATGATAATTTTGTGTAAGGTTATATGAGAGTATTAATTCTCTTTCATACCTGGGTAGTCAATAACGTTGTTAATGCTATTGTCCTGGCAGAATCCTCTTTTTATTAGCAAAACCAGCTACATTTATTTCACACATGATGTTAACATTAGCCAGCAAGATAGAAATCAAGTCAGTGGTTTTCTGTCACTGGGAATTAGAGAAATCTGAGATTGTACAAATCAAATGGCCCTGGCTCTTTGTCCAACATCCACACTGCCTGTCCAGCCCTGCCTGAGGCAGGAATGGTGTGGAATGGCTGTATGGCAGGGAAGAGGACTCCTTGGGGAAGAGCTTGGCTGTACAACAGGTTCTCTTGATTGCAAACAGCCAGCGATGTGTCTTGCACAATTGGCAGGTTGGAGAAGGAGGGCTGCACGAGGTTGTTTCCTTTGCCAACACAAAGCACAGCCTAGAGACTGCAGAAGTTGCAGTTACCCAGGACTGATGTGCCCTGTTAGGCCTCTGTGTCCTTCAGAGCAGGATGCAGTCCAACAGGCTTGACTGGGGCTCAAAGCAACAAGGGGCAGGGGAGAGCAAAGCCCAGCACCACCTCTTGGCTGCCACAAGACAAGAGAAGTGGCAGGCAGCACACTGCTGGTGCTGTCTGAGGTTCTGGGGGGGCAATGAGGTGATGACACCCTGCAGAAGCACCACTAACAGTATCTGAATGTATTTCCAAAACACAGATGTCACAAAGACACCAATGCCTATCAGACTACAGCCATGCTTGCCTAAAAGACCAGCTTGACAAGCTGCCCCAGGGGCAGATATCTATCCTGAATGGATAAACAGTGTATCCAGCACTAAATTACTTACAATATGAAATTCTTTTCACTGTATAACATGCCCCACTTCAGCCACTATTGACACACACAGTACTTTTTCTTTTACTTTAAAGCAATTATGTCCTTAACAAATGGAGCTTTTATGACAGGAATTAATTCTAGGTGAGATATAACAACAAAATATGGGTGAATTTCTCCTCATCTGATGAACAAAGAGACATGATGCCAGAGTCCAAAATGGAAACATCAAATCTACTGTGAAGGAGACATTTAGCTGCTGGAAATGGATTATGAGGCATTATGGTAGCCTCACATATTGATCCTAAAGCTCCAGAAAGGCCATTAGCACTGCACAATTGTTGCTAATTCCAAACATTAAGGTAACATTTTACAATTTGCAGATGGGACAAAAGTCGCTGTTTATCACTGATTATTTTGCTAATTTAGTCATCAAATCATTTGCTGTCTGAAATGGTATTAAGGAAGAAATGATAGAGGCAACTTTGAACTATATTCAGCAACTGTACAGAACTGCTGGCTTTAGTGTGTGAGGAAGGTACACAGGCTGAGGATGGAAATGAGTGGAAATTCAAAAGGCTTTCTGTGTATATAGAAAATCTTGGTAACAGATGACATCATCTGACTGCAGAAATCTAAAGAATTTCTCCTTAAAAGTAAAGTCCACCCACAGCACCCTCAGCAAGTTTTCAGATGACAACAAGCTGAATGGGGCAGTTGGCTCACCTGAAGGACAGGATGCCATCCATGGGCACCTGCATAAGCTCGAGAACTGGGCCCATGGGAATCTCATGAGGCTCCACAAGACCAAGTGCCAGGTGCTGTACCTGAGTCAGGGCAATCCCTGGCATCAGTCCAGGCTGAGGGATGAACAGATGGAGAGCAGCCCTGCCCAGAAGGACTTGGGGGTGCTGGGGGTGAGAGGCTGGACATGAGCCAGCCATGGGCACACACAGCCCAGAAATGCTGTTGCAATAGCACAAGGGATAAGGAGGGTAGATTTAGACTAGATACAAGAAGGACATTTTCTATTATGAGGGTGGTGAAACACTGGCCCAAGTTGCCCAGAGAGGTGGTAGATGCCCCATCCCTGGGTACATTCAAGGACTGGTTGGATGGGGCTCTGAGGAACCTCACCTGGTTAAAGATGTCCCTGCTCACTGCAGGGCTGTTGGACCAGATGGCCATTAAAGGTCCCTTCCAACCCAAACTGTTCTGTAATTCTAAGCTTTGATGTCAGAGACCAGACACTAATCTGTGTTCTCTGGGCACCATCTCCTGGGTATGAATAATTTAACTGGACTGCAGAACATGTCCAGCAACATCTCTGATGAATTTTCTTGTCCCAGCCATAGATCATGGTAAACCCAGACCAGACTGAAGCAACATGAAGGATAACAATCAGGAAAATTACAACAAAACTGTATCACCCCAGCGAAATTTGTCCACATTCTGATCAAAAGGGTCTCAAACAAAAATCTAGTTTATGAAGAAAGTTGTGTAGACAAAACTGTTGTTTTCCCATACTTTTTCTGTTGCTCCTTGCGTTTCTGAGCCAGATGTTTCTTTTTCATTTCCAGAAGCTCATTGTTAAGTCTTTCAATTTCATGTTTGTATTCTTTGCTCTGTGTTTCACACATATTCAGTTCTGAGGACAAAACCTAATGAACAAAACAAAAAGAGCAGAAACAGGAGATGATGCTTCCCTTACATGAGTACTTTTACAAGCACTTTCTCCTTTTATATTTGATGATGTAAGACATGATCATTTATTACCACAACTCTTTTTCCATCATGATGTTTCATTTGATCTCACCTTTTTTCACCTAAAATCAACTTAAAAAATAAAGGTTATGCCATTTAACCATAATACAACATGTAAAATATGCTCAAGCTTTATGGGAATCCATTAGCTCTTAATTTCTGGGACATAAAGCTGGGTAAAATCCAAAATTAAGGTCTTAATAAATTAGAGATTTGATAATAATAGGGTGTATTAACAGGGATCCACAGCTAAGTGAAGTAATTCAATCCACAGAGGCAAAGTAGTACCAGGCACTGTAAATATGAATACAAAACCACTGTCATGTGAATCAGTAAAATTTTTAAGAAGGAGGAGCATGCATAGTGGACATTCTTTCTTTCAAAAGGATAATAGCTTCACCTGGCACCTCAAAATGGCAGGCACACCATCATGCTCCAATGTGCTGTGCCTGAAATACAAAGCAGCAATTGACTGCATTAGGGACAAATAAAGACCTTATGGAAAACTTCGAATCACATTCAGTTTAGCTAAACTTTGGCTTCTATTTTACATTTTCTACATTGTTTTTCTTCTCCACAGAAAGCTAAGATTTGCATAACAGCCTCTTTGTTTCCTAAGGGCCCATCTGCTCCTGCATTTTTTTCCTCATGGTTAGTATAGACGTGATTATGATGCAGTGAACAGGAGATGATGACTTCAACAAAGAGAGGAGCTGTAGAAGTAGATGAACTCCTGGGGAGACTGATCTCTCATGCAGGCAAGAATAAGAGAAGATCAGCTTATTCATAGAAGATCATAGCATTCTATCAAAGAATCACTTTTTAATATTATGATTTTAAAATCTTCTATAGGATTCATTCAGAAGCAGCAACTCCTCCTTTCTACTGACAAGGGGTTACAACAAGTTCCTCCTGTCATCTCCATAAAATCTGCAAATCTAAACATACCTGTACACATGACAAGAGAAATAACAGCAACTTAAGACTGGATTCTCAATATATTCCCACTAGTTTGTTAAAAAGAAAACAAAATGGCTTTGATTTGCTTCTTAAAAATATTATTAAAAGTTTAAGATAAAGGCAAGGAGAATAAGCTGAATGAAAAGCTGACAGTATCCCAGAATGCCCATGAAAAAAACATATTTACAGCTTTGTGCTCCACACTCATATTGTAATAAGGCTTTTCCTCTATTTAAAGGAAACAAAGTCGCATAACGTGCAAAAAAAGTTCGTTTGCTGCTCCAGGTTGTCCCTTGAGGAGATGCAGTGTTAACCTTGTTTTCCTGGTCTAACACTCTAGGGCAGGCACAGTGTTCATGGGAAGATGTCCCTGCAGCCCCTGTGCCCAGCTGGCAGCTCCCCCCCGGGGACAGTGGGCACCTCTTACTTTGAGCTGCTTCACCTTCTCCTGCAGAATGTTCCGGTACTGCTGCAGCTGCTTCGTGGCTTCGGGCCCGGGCTGCCGGGCCAACACGCGCTTCAGTTCCACATACAGCTTATCCTTTCTCTAAGGAAAAGACAAGAGGGAGAGCTCTTATTAAACTCCTACAGCAGCGGCACAGCCTGTGAGGAAATCAACCTCGCTGAAAATTGCAACTCAGTCAGGAAGGTATTTGGAGAAACAAATCTGCCTGTGTGACAGGCTTTCCTCACTAGCCATAAGGTATTTAAAGTTGTTGTGATAGCAGTGGGAGAGCTCATTAAGAGAAACATCCAGCTACTTCAAACCACGAATGAAATGCTCTTAAACACCATCGCCAGTGAGCATGCTCTACCTCAGCAGTTACTGGAAGAGTATCCAGGGATGGGAAATTAATCACTAGAAACTGTGCTTATTGTAATCTTTCTTCTTATGAGTCACATTGCCTTACATTAAGGATCACAGCTTCACCCAAAAGGATGTGAGCTGGCTATAGAAATGTCAGCAAAGGACTGTACAAAAGAGTAACTTCTTCCAAAGAAAATCCTGCAAAGCACATGCACACACACACACACAGATTATACATTTGTAACCTTTCAGTTTAACTGCAGGGGCTCTGAGAAAGGGAAAGAAATTATAAACAGCAACAATTATGACTAGCACAATTACCAAGTAATTTTTCTTTGTCATGTGTCTCCTCTTCATGTTGGAACAGTAATACTTGTGGGAGTTGGATATTGCCATGCCTGAAAAGAAACCACACCATGGACCCACTTACAGCTTTCTGTACTGAAATTCTGCTTTCAGTTGTCTTTTGAGAGTGTACTTGTTTATAGTCTGAGGAATAAAGCTCTGAAAAAAGCCGTCTTTATAGTTTTGCACATTTCCATAGTTTTAGTATCTACCCTGAAACACTAAGATCATTAAATAATATTATTTAGTAAGATCACATCCTTTTCTGATGCATGAAAATCTGGAATTAAAAAGGAGACTAGCAGACAAAGGATTTAACTAAGAAAGACAAAAATGCCAAGAAGGAGGTAGGATAGGTGATTATTTAGACTAGATTTGACAAAACCCCTTTTAGCTGTCTTTTTTATAAGCTCTCTCTACAACTCTTACCACAGAATTCTGTTGATGTGGGAAATGGTGCCATCACATCATCTAGAATTGCTACATTTGGTCTTTCTCAGTGACTGAGCCAGGATTTTCAGGAAGTGGTTTGCTATTTTGAAGATTTAAAATTTTAGGTGTCCAGTCTTAAAGAGCATAAGGAATCTGGACATTTCAGACCTCATCATTTTCTGAAAATGATGCACTACAGTGTTCACAAGTTGGGACCCCAAAATGGAATCACTTCAAGTTATGCATTATTTTTGAAAGCATTGTCCTTAAATTCTGCAGATTACTGAGGAAGAGTTCCTTATAAATGAAATTGTTCACTGTTCTTCTCTGGAAAAATCAAAACCTCCTGAGACTCAGATTGATCCTTGCATAGTGCCAGAAACTAAATTGGTAATTCATTCTGAGTAGAGTTATTATGCCACTACATAGTGGTATGTCCACTACCAGCTTTTCTTTCTGAGAAAGTAAGATTTTACTGCAAGGTCAAAACAACAGCAAAAGAAAATTCCACCTTGTCAAAATCTGGCCAGTCAGTATCAACATTTCAACACTGAATGTATCATACATTTGTATTTTGGAATACTGTGATGGTAATTTGGATAAAGATGGAGCAATTGATGGATTGAAGGTCTGAAGTGCAATTGTTTTCCATTTTTTTTCCCTCCCTATCCTCTAGAACAGCCAACCAAGCTCTTCAAACATTGTGCAGTGATGTGTGTAATAACCTCATTTAGAGACAAAGCGTGCAATTCTAAGGAGAATCTATTTTATGCAACAGAGACTCGTTAGGTGTCCAATGTATATTGTATCCATAATCCAACAGAGGCAGAACCAGATGTCTTATAATGCATATCCTGTCCTTCCTTGCTGAGCACTGTCCATCTCTTTTACATCTAGTCAATTAATTTGTCACTGGGTTAGAAGCACCATATGTCAGCAAAATGTTAAAAGAAAACCCTGGATACTTCTTTCCTCCTCAGCAGAAGCTAAGTCAATCCATTATGACTGGGTTTCTTTGGTTTGTCCCAAACTGCCTCCTCTCACATTTCCCTCCATCTCACACCAGGCTGCCAATCACAACACACATTTTGCTGCAGTTCTGAGGTTTTGAGATCAAGGAACTTAAGAGTCACAAACACACTGCGAGGCACAACTCTTCCTCTTGAGGTGAAGGAAGATCCAGCAAATCTCTAAACCCATGCTGTTAAGCCTTCACTGGTAAGAGTAATGTATCTGTGTTCAGATCAGGTCTAGGCCAGTAACAAAGCTTTTTATAGGATCCTTCCACAGCAAAATTCCCATGGAATTCAGCAGATGTTTGACTGTAGGACTGAGCCCTACAGCTTCACTGGTTTATGACATAAACTAAGCCAAGATGATGGCATATTCATTTTGTGCATGTAGGGCTGGGACACTCAGGCTGAGGAGTACTGTTAAATTTCAGGCATTCCAAAGAGAATTTCAGCACCTCTGTGAATACCTGCCATAAAAATTCTGCAAATAAAATTGCACGTTATTTTTAGAACAACTCTTACTGTCTCAGATTTGTTTCCCAGGGGATCTCCGAGGAGCCCACAGATCTGTCTGTAGGCTCAGCCATGACAATAATTTTCTTCACTCCTAAGTCTCTCACCCATTAATTTGGAAAGGGAAGGTGGGGAAGTAAGTGGTGCTTTCCCCTAAATTTAACTAGGTGCTGTCTCAGCCACACTCTGTAGTTGTCCTGGCCTGCTTGCTCTACAGCAAACAGAGAAAAAATTATTTTCTTCTGCAGAAGACTGGCTAGCATTTGGCAAATTTCAGTCGATTCTCCAGAATTAGGAGGTCACAAGTTGGCTCCATCTACAGCAAGAAGAATCACTTCTGCCTGCAAAATCCTACTTCAGCAGAAGCTATTGCTGCTGACAGCACAGCCCCATTTGCTTTTCCCTGTGAGAAGGACCACCAGTACCATCAGACACATTCCCAAAGTGTCCCCACTTTGGGAATTCACACTGCAATTCACGCATTCACAACCTTGACAGGGAGTGGCAAGCATTCACCAGTCCCAGGCTGGGATAAAGCAATGCACCTGCTATTATCTCTGAAGATGTGACCCCATTTTGTGTCATCCTGTCCCTCACCATGACATCAGGAAATGGCACATCTTGTTAGTTATAGTTAGCCCAGGGTTTTATTCTGAGCCAGAGAAGATGGATGACCATCCATTTAATGAAGATGAATTCACAGCACAAATAGGCCCTGTGGTCCCAGCTTCCTCATTTTTATCAGCTTGTCTTTCCAAATAGATAACTCAACAAATTTACCTGGCATAGCAGCACCCCAAGAGCCTTCTCCACCAGACCCACAAAATTCCTGTTGTTCACCAAAAGCTTTCTATCACATGAATTACTAAAAATAAACTACAAAAAAAAATCCAAAAGCCTTTGCATCAGTGTAAATTTAATTTATGTCAGGTCCTCTCTCCAGCAGCTGAACTAAAGAAAATACCCAACAAGATAAAGAGGTAGTGCAAAAGTGTGCAATGTACTGTATGGCAGCAGCCCCTAAAACATTCAACCCAGACAAAAATCCTTATTTTAATTAGTAAGGTGGAGAAAGCAATACAGTAACCCTGTGCAAGCACTCCACAGTTCCTCATGGCTTTGGTGGGGATAACAAGTCCCTCAGCTTGCCACAGGGGGTTTCTTGTTTATTGGCACTATAACCAAAATGTCAGTGCTGTGCTGAACTCCAGAGGCATTTTGTTTATGATGCCACACAGCAGCAGAGCATCCTTAGGGGTTGTGATTCCTCATCATAAGTGTTAAACAGGACATGGAAATCTGGATTAAATACATAAACAGACATACACATCTAGACATAGTCATTTTGGCTGTATAAGCCCTACATTTATTTGTTGTTGTGTATACCTTACAGTAGCTGTTGGCTCATGATATCTAGCTTTAAAAGTTTTATGAGGTAAAGAAAAAAAATTAGCATATGGTGACCTTCACAAATTTTATAATAACAGAAGAAAGTTGCCTCCAGCACTATGAGAAATGTGAAGTATAAACTTTCTCTATAAACTCTTTACAAAAGCTCCTGCTCTTTCTTGTCTATTCCACATCCATCAGCAAACACCCTTGCAAGGATGCAGTTCCCTAGAACAGCTTGTTTTCATCATCACCTAGACACTTCTTTAACTGTCCAATGTGAGGTTTTTTATTGAGTAAATTAATTACATTTTGAACAGGACACCGAGGCCCTTTCACAGTGTAGCAACACTAACACTGCATCAGATGTTTTGAGTTTTCCTGTAAAAAACACCAGCTTGAAGGAAAGGTTGGGATAATCCCACCTTTGGTGAAATCTGCACCACGCAAACTTTTCTTGTAACTTTTTCCTCCAGTTGATAATAATTCTTCTCAAGAGCAAATGTCTTCCCTTTGGCACAGAGCAAACTGCACCAAATTGACTTGCATTTTCAAAACAGCTTAATGACAGAGGAACAAACACCTTGGTGCACCTTGTAAGGTCTTCACCCTTGTTTTCTGCAACACTAAGAGCTGAATGCTGCAGTATCACCATCTTCAGGGAACAACGAAGTATGAACATTTCCACATTTCCATAAGTGCTACTGCAACCTATTTTTATTATTGTTGCTTGGAACAGTTACTATTGGATCTTTTCTAACAAGGGTGTATGAAAACAATTTTCTTTCCAATGAACAAACAAATTTATTTACATATACTCCTCTCCTTTCAACTTCTGAACTCTGAGACACAAAGTTAACAATCTATCCAAAGAAAATGGCATGGATGTGTCTTGCTGAAGCAACAGCTGCAATTCCCTTTTTACTCTTGACTTTACACAAGAGTTTATAAAATCATTAATCAGAGTAGCTCATTTAATTGTAGTGTTTCTACTTTCCATTGCAGAAGATTATCAATTCATTATCTCCTGTTCTTTACGTGTGAGCAGAAACACACACGCATACACACGAACGTGAGCTGTTCCTTGAACTACCCCTGATAGGACATGGATTGATGTAAATATTCCAACTATTTTCACAGTGCCTGCAGCTTGACAGTTGGGTTGAAAAGAGCTCTAAACAAACCTTTGTTTCACATTCTAGTAGCAGTTTGTCTTAAAGTAACTCAGAGGAGATTCAGAGGCTGATACAAATCTTATCAACAAGGTTTCTAAATATTCTAAGTGAATAAGTCTATGAAGCAAAGGATGGAGAAGTTTTTACTGTATAATAATTACTTTATGCAGGGTTTCAAGAAAAAGAACCCTCTCTTCTTCAGTTCTAGACTATTTGACTTAAAACCTCTGTATTTTAATGTCAGAGTAACAGCATGTATTTCAGCTATTCAATAGCCGTTTAGACTTTAAAAATTTTAGATGAATCAAAGGAGAATTATCACAGCTCTGTTGATAATGAGTAGCTGTTCCTGCAGGTGACAGCTTGGGTTGAGGATTCCCAGTAGACCCAGCTTCTGTTCTCACTTCAGACTGATCTGACAGATGACCTGGAAGGGTCAGAAAGATTACAGAGCTCCTTCTAGAAATACCTATTTTTAAGTTAGGCACCTAAGTCTCTTTAATCACCTGCTTGACTTAGATCTTTAGATTTCTCTGAAAGATGAGAGCACTTTGCTTCGAGTCCTTCGGTTTTCTACCTCTGAACAGCTGTCTCAAAGTCAAGGCACCATTTAAATCCACAGTACCTGTCTAACAAGGCAGCAAAGCCTACATACATCTTTTTGACAACACAGCAGAGTTCCCCTGCATATGTCAAGTACCTCAGGGAAGAAAGACTAGTCTCCTGTTACACTTTGGAACCTATTAAGAAATAACAGTACATCTAAGAAACACATACAGCAATTCTGAAATCATGAATGTTTTAATGCATGGCTTCCTTCAGACTCACTGTAATTAAACCTCAGCCTCTGCTATTCTTCGAGGAGTTCTGTTTCAGCTCCCCTTGCCTGTTTCTTAAAGTTCAAAGAAACAGAAACAGGACTACAGGAAGGGGAAAGACAGTGAGTCCTAATGTCCATGTAAAGACTACTGCTGTGCCCAAGTGTGCCATCCCCTGTTTAAGATCACAGCTGTATCTACTTAGACAGGCATGGGAAGCCTTGAGCTATGAGCCTCCAAGATGTGGAGCAATTGGCTGACTGATGCACCCTACTTAGCAGAGACAATGTGCACTTGGCAGCACACATTTGTGTGTCTCAAGAGAAGAGTGGAGAAATGGGGTTCTTTCCACACCTGTTTGTGTCCTCCTGTGTCCAGTTTTAAGCCAGCCTTCTAAAAAACCCAACCAGCCACAGTGACTGTGCCTGCCTTCTTCTAACAGCTGTAAAACAGCCTTAGCAGCATCTTTCTGCATGTGTCCCCTCAACAACAACATCATTCACAGTAAGAATGAAAATAAGAGAACTGGAATAGAACAAATCTAGTCTGTCCCTGTAGAATGACTTTTTTTGGTGGGGTTTTGCTGTTGTTGCAACTGTCATACAAGATAATAATCCATCACTGAATGGGATGCTGTAGACTGTCCATCTCTTGCTGCTGAGGGAAAAGCAGAACACGCCTTGTCGTAACACAAGAACACCTGCCAAATGGTGAACACTAAAGATGTACATCTAGCTCTGGGCCACCCTATAGAATATGGGCTTGTGGATGTATTGCTACACTGCTGCTGCACTCCTCCAGTATTTCAGCTTCTCTAGCAGCTTCTGGATGGCTGACAGTCAGTATCGGATTGCTACAGCACTGCAAAGTCTGTGCGCTGCAATGTATTCAGTCAGCACAGCGAGTCATTTATTTTCCCTTAACAAGATAACTGGTTGATTAATATACTTTACCCTGGGGTGCACAGCAGATTTATTTCCTTCTCAGATACATGCTGAACACAGGAATGAGAAGTAAACAAGTTTTTTTACACTTACTTGTTATTTACTGGAACAATTCCTGAACTTTTTATCCAAGCTTTATTCTAGCAAACTAATGTTGAAGCTAAGGGCAATTCTGATAAAGTTTAGGACTGGGTTATTTTACAGAATATTTTCAGTCTAATGATACAAGGTATCCATGCTCAGGATTCTAGGTTCAAACCAAACACAGTGCATTTGAATAAAACACTTTGGTGATCACTGTTTTTTGTTTTGCTGATGCAGATTACAGATGACAGTGCTGTATTTTAGGTTCTTATATGGTTCTTATCCTTGTTTCAGTATCTGAATGTTATTAAATCTTTATTGTACACAAGCTGAAGAACTGCTTCCAGCCAGGGCAGTGATCTCATTCTACAAGAATTCTGGACACAAAGATTTACTATATGAATTGCTAAAGTTCACTAAAACTCCTTGAAGACACGCAGGAATGACATTCAGTCTCCCAATCCCCCAGGACCACCATGCTGATGGCCTGTGCTCCTGGCTCTTCAGAAATACCAGGCCTGGATTACAGAAGCAGGTTACAAGTGTGGGAGAAAACTCACAATAAGCCACAGTGGAGTTGAAGAAACAGCCTCTTCAGGTATGCTAAACTTCACGGACTTGGAGTACATGGATTAGAATGCAGGACACAATGCTATGTTTGATATTCATTTGTGTAATTAAATCAGTCTTGCATGATGAGCAGGGATGACATCTGATGACTCACTAGAGTTCTCTTTCAAGCTCAGACTCAAGTAAATATATCAATTCTCTTAAAAAACTTGAAAAACAGATTAAGCATTCATGAATATTTGCCACCTATAAACCCTAAGGGATTATTACTCTGCCTGCAACTTCCTCAGCTTTGTAAATTATATCTGACCAAATATTTCTGACCAAAACATCATTAGAAGAGCTAAAAAATTTTGCAGATCACCAGAATTTACTTTCTCAAATAAACTTGCACCTTGCTTCTGTCCAAAACCATTTAAAATGGGAAATCTGTTTTGTTTGTGAGAACAGTGCAGTTCCACAAAGATTCAGTAAAAACTATCTCTTCCACTAAGAAGACAGTTCACCAAAAGTATTTTGTTTGATCACTAGGTAGTCTGCTTTGCTTCCCATTTCTCAGTGGCAGAAATATTTGCACTATTTTTATTGGAAAATTATTTGCTCACCCTAAAGAGCAGCCAATTATCTTCACCTGGTGACATTAAAGCGATCATCATACTTCCTACCCATTTTTTTCCGAACCCTAGTTAAACAAACATACAAAAAAAAGGCTATTTTTCTGGGAAGACTTTATTCTCTTCCACTTGAATTGCAACATATGTGGGAGGAGGGAAAGAATCTAAATGTCAGTGTGTTTTTAAGAGCAGTTTATCATGCTGTAAATTTCTATAGCATAGAACATCTTCTAATTCTAGATGGACTGAGATTAGAAGGGCTAAAATAAACTAATGCAGCAAGGAGCGTATTGGAAATATACAGAAATAGAAATCAACTCCTTTCTGAGGAGAGCTAGGGCAAGAACCCCAAAGATATCTATTAAATTATTAAAGCTTACACAAAACTTTCAGGTAGATATGTAGACTCTCAAAAGACCTTCACACAGATGACTCATACCTTTTATGTCTTTGAGATATGATTCCTTACTATGTCATCACAGGATTGCATATGAGCCCTGGTAAATTGCACCAAGATTTAACACAATTATCCTACAGTTGGCTCAGTGTGTGATTCTACCCTACTCACAGAACCCTAGTGGCTATACAAAAAATTTTTTTTAAAATTAAGTAATTAAATTATTTGGGAAAAAATTACCAGTGTCAGAACAAAGGACACTAGGGATATTCTAATTGAATGGAAAAATCATCATGCCAGTCATAGAATCACTGAAAGACATTAATCCTTTAATTTAAAACCAATACTAAAATACAAAACATCTCCCCTTAGAGTCAAAGCTAAAATCGTCACACATAGTCCTAGTTTAGCAACAAACCTTTCAAACACAACAAAAGGAAAATAAAAGAGTGGCACAAGAAGAAAAGAATCTAAAAGAGTAGTCCTGAAGGATGACTTGATACATTAGGTACTTCCACATGTCACTTCATACTGCACTGGAGATTCTAGTTCAAATAAGTTTCAAGGTATTGGACTGAAATTATTTTGATAGCACTAATTCAGTAGACTGTTGTGTCATCATAATATTGAGCTGGTAATGAGATATTTTTTTATCCTTCACAAGTTAGAACTGGGCTGCAGCCGGAGTTCATGGGCACACATTTTTTTTTTCATTTGGAAAAAGAACAGAGCCTGTCTTTGGAGGCAATTCTTACAGGGTGCTTTTGACACACCAGCCTTATTCTGCACAACACTGGGGAAGTAAACATTTTCTTTGTGATTCATATCCAGCTGAAAGCCAAAAAGTAAATGTTAGGCCTGAGTCCTTATGGTCTTTTTCATTTCTCTATTTTAATACAAATCCCTTGAAATTCTGGTCACCGACAGAACTGGAGTCATAAGCTCATCCACTCCACCTGGTACTGGAGTGCTGCTTTCTCTCTCTTAAGGTACAGTGCTCTCTCTTAAACAATGCTGAAGTTTTTATAAGGGCAGGAGAGCAATATTCTGGCTTTGTCTCCCCCACATCTGGAACCATTTGATCAATGCTTCCAAACAAGGGAGATCTCAGCCTGTCCTGCACTCCCCAACTGAATTTCCCAGCTATAAGACCTTACCCTTGTCCTTGTTGAACTTCATTCTTTTAAAGCATTGTTGCTATTTCACTTCTCTGATCTCACAGTGGGCAAATACTTTCTTTCTGTTTCTGCTCGTTGTTTACATACTTGAAGAGCTCTTTCTTGTAGTTTTTGACAACTCTGGCCAATTTCAGTTCAGTTCAGTTAGTGGTGCAATTCCTTTGTGCTGGTATGTCTATGCCAGCTACTGCCTGTGCAATTAGATGCAATTTTACTGGCAAGAAAGTCTTCTGCCATTCAAGAGCTGGTATAAGCTAAATCAGAAAAGTGACTTTTTTGCTGGTAGAAATGGGGGTTTTAAGTGTAGAAAAGACCTAGAGCTCAATATACTCACCCCTTTAATTGAGGGCTGAGAGAACTGCTAGCTTGAGCTGCAAGATAGGGCATTAATCCAGCGCTTCCAGAGGAAGTCAAATCCTCCAGGAAACAGAGATAGAAAAGCACCAAGTCCTACTACACTATAAAAAGCTAAAAAGAAAATTTCCCTTTTCATTTTTGGATGGAAAAATCCCTTCAAAAGGCTAACTTCATATATAAGTGATAAAGGAGCAGTAAAGAAAGAATTGCATTTTGGCAGTGGATTTTGCAGTTCACCTGTAAGTTTCAGTGCATACAAAGCACTCTCCCAAACTACCTCTGCTGAAATCTCTCTAAAGACAAGATGACAGAGAAACAATAATGGGCAGGTCAAAAGAGACTTTTAGGGATTCTACAGTCATTAGTTTCCTGAAGTGAATTGCAGCTACTTTTTACAAAAATAGACAATTCTGCCAAAAATTCCCCAGCTCAGACTCTTTACCCTACACATAACATGCAAGTAGGTTATACTCTGAAATCCAAGTAGAATCTACACTGGGCACCAAAAATAAATAAATGCCAAATTTGAGAGGGTGAAATAAATCTCAGTCATTTAGAAGATGTAAAGATAATGTCTAAGATAAAACTCATCTGAGCCTTAAGAATACCAAAATAAAGGTGGGGATAGGAAAGTATTCTCTTATTTTTCTTGATAAGATCTTTCTTTTATTCAGCATTTGAGCACACATTTCGCTTATGTGGAAGCTACTTGAGCACTGTGAGAGCAGTGAAGAGCTTAGCAGAAGCATGCCTCATAAAACTCCCAAGCTAGGTAAAAATGATTTTCAGAAGGACTTGGGTCCCATAAACTGGGCTGAAAAAAAATTACACAAGATTTAAAAAAAAAAGTATTTTATTTAATAAATGGAAGGGGGAAATGCATAACAAATACAGGGAAGCAGAACCCCAAGTTCCTTCCTTTCTTGGGAGAAAACTTTGATTTCAATAGCTGCTAACCTGCATAAACCCACATGGTAACATGCTGTTCTAAAGCAGATTTCTTTATGAAACTATAGTACCAGAGAAATAAAGATGGTTATGTATATCTTCAGACACTATAGCAACAAGCACCTCAAATTGGACAGAACAGCTCTACAACCAAGTTAGCACAAATAAAATAAAACATCTGCCTATTTTGAGTGTTTAGCTACTGAACTGAGTCATGTTGCTAATATATTCATTCACACACCACTATAAGAATGGAGATTATTTTATTCCCTTTTTACTTGATGTGAGGCATGCAAAAGCTGAGCAGCCTGCCCAAGGTCACAGAAAAAGTCTCTTGCTCTCCCCTCCCTGTATCTCACAATACCTGAAATGGAACTGTGCTGGAGACAGCAGCATCCCTCCTATTCCTCCTACTCTCTGTCAGTGGGACAGTCAGTTCTCTGGAGAGACTGAAACTTAGCTCAAAACTTGGCTCAATGCAAGGACATGTGGGTGCTATCTGGCTGTAATCTCTGAGTCAGATACATGAGCTAATCATGCCTTTTGCCCTTGCACTTTTTGAACTATGAGCTCGAGACACAGTCAGAACAGCATCACATCCTGACTGCCCAGCCCTGGGCTTTGCTCGACGACAACTTAAAACAGTAGCGATTAAAAATATATCTATGGACAGAAAAACAGTGCTTTCACTACTACATGCAAGGCTTAAATAAGACACATTTGCCTTTGCCTCCCAGAACAAATAATCTAGGTTGCACTTTCTTTTATATTTATGAACAATCTTCTGAGATGACTGACAAAAGAAGTAACTGACATATAATGTGAATCTTTATGCTGTTATCCATTCCAAGACATGCAGCTGAATAAAATTCTGCTCAGTCAGACATAAAATCAAATTAGAGGAGTTCACTCTGAAGAGAAAGAACTAAATTTGAAATAAATAAAGCAGGGCATAATTCACTTTTAATGGGATAAGTTCCTAAAACCACACTAATCATAATCCTAACAAGGTAATACTCTCCACTGCAAGTTTACCACATCACTGCTCAGTACACAGCACAGCAGCAGAGCTTCAGTCACATGAGGGATTTGCCCCACATGCAAAGTGAGAAACTGTATTTTTGCAATCAGGATTTGCAGAGCATTCCTGTTTATTAATAATTATTCCTTATGGCCTTACAAAACGTGTCATTCATCCCACACATGTTCACAAAGACCTTCACTCATCAGTGAGATGTCCTGGATAACACACAACGTATTTCTCCACAAAACCCTTCAATATTACTAAACAGTTTAGAAAAGAACCCCAAAAAATGCTCTACCTTGACTGCACCAATTCAGAAGGAAGGTAATGACTCAGACATGAAAACTGGCTATCCCTGAAGTAACATTTCCTATGTTTGGAAAAAACGCCACTGGAATTTTATTGACCATAAGTATTCAAGACCTTGAGTTTGGATCTGATTTTTAGGACAGCCTTTTTCATCAGCACAGCAGCTCACAACTGTGAGAATGCCTGAATTAAAAGAGAAATTATGACCACCTGCTTTGCAGCTACTCTTCAAAGTAGCATCTCAGGATGTCCACACTTATTTGGTGTATGAGAGCTGATACCTTATAACCCAAGATTCTGTGGCTACAGACACAGATAAATCAAAAAAAAAGAAAAGACTTTAGTAATTTCTCTAACATAGGAAATATTTTTAAACGTTTATTACAATGCTCAACTCTGAAAAGCTATTCTAGTAAAACCCAACATTCAGCATGTTGCATATTCACTATCTCTCAGCACGTGTCCGATCCAAAAAATGTGCCCTGATGATCAGTTAAGAGAGATTTTCGCACAAGATTTTAGAGTCAAGCTGGGTTTTTCCCATATTGTCAGCAATCTAAATTTTCTGACTGAAACATAGTGAATCATTCTTTTAATCACATAGCATGGATTGTAGCTTGCTTCTACATCTGCCTCAGTTTTAAAGAAATGACAGGTTAGAAACAATGAAAAAGCTAATAAAAAGGATATGATCAAATGCACATCAGAAGCAGGTAAAGTAAGCAGATGCTTTTCTACATGAATCTATATACTGGGATCCTTACTTAGCAAAAATTTCCATTTATATATCCAGCTGAAACCTTGTTCCCTGCACTTTTATTTAAAAGATCATTTACCAAAAAGTAACAAAAGAAGACAAAGCTCCAGTGCATACCATACAAATGGAATTATTTTTCCCTTATGAAAACATCATGGCTCTGCATGAGTATGCAGCAAGGTGAATACCCTACAAATCAAACTGCAGGTTGCTGACACAGGGCTCAACCATTTCCTCACATGGGTTATTTCTAAACTCCAAAGGTGTTTTTAATACTCAGTATTCAACACACAAATTGGGTTTTTTTTACTCTATTTATCAATACACTTTGATGTGAGGGAATTTATGCTACATAATATGCACAGCAGACACAGATTTCACTCACAAGTTTCACCTTAAACAAATATCCCATTTGCTAGCTTGATGGCCACACACACATGAAAAAAGATTATGTATGGCAAGCAAGAGATGAAGATCATCTCAAAGCTGATACACCCAGTGGCTATGCCCTCGTTACAGGGCAAGATGTGAATGAAGATGGCTGGGAGTGTCTTAAGAGAGCAAACATAACACAGGAAAGCAGTCATTCCCTGAGCCAGTAAGTTTGTACCCCTCAGTCTGCAGCCTCCAACTCTGAATATGGGGGATGCTCTGCCAGGTGGGCACAGGCCAGCCATCAGCAATTCCCCCACTCCTGCAAATGAGCAGTGACTGAACCGAGCTGAGCTGAGTTCCAGGACCATAATAAAAAGATACTGAATGCCTTTAAGCATGAGGGGTTTACCAAGATTAAAAAAAAAAAAAGGAAATCTGTCAACAAACAAATTTATATTGAGGGAATGAAATTAAAAATTCCTGAAATTCAAAGTAAATTACTGATGTTTCCCATAATTCTAAAGTTCAGTCAGGAACAAATCCTACACTATCTTTCAAATATTTCCCTTCAAATACACTTCAAATCTTTCAAGCTGCCCAGAAGGTGGTCTAGTGCAGCCACCCTCCTGGTGTGTGAAACTCAGCTCTCTCCAGAAACCTGATGTTACAGTTCATTTCCTTCTGCAGTAAGTGTTCCTCAGGCTCATTCCTTCATCACAGCAGTTTGGAATTGATAACATCAGTTTAGTAAGTTATTAGCAAGGGTTTTGTTTTGGTGTGTATCAGGGTATGAGTTTACAAAAGAGATACTATCATCATACCAAGGAAAACCAAAGAATAATAAAATGTCTTGCACCAGGTTATCCAGACACTCAGCAGAAGCAGCTCTGCTAAGTACACTCAATTTGTGATCACTGTGCCAGTGAACTATCCAGTGGCACATAGGAAATGAGCCACAGGTTGTCCTCCATCTCTGGCTACCTCCTCATACCCACACCCTGCTATGAAAGAGCCCTATTTCAGTCACTGTGGAGGACTCAAAACATCATGGAAAAACAGAAAAGAGCTCAGAAATGTTGATGTTAAATCCCTGAACATGATGTGGAGCATAGTATTTTTGGCCTTTACTATTATTTCTCTGAGGGAAACCTTCATTCCAGCATTGTTACACAGGAAATTAGTGCCTGAATTAAGAACACAAAGGAACTCATTAGCAATTCTAGCTATAATAATTAGATTTTATATAGCCAGACTCTGTCTTAAATCTAGAAAAATAATTAAAAAAACATAGGGTTGCCACAGAAGGAACACTGCACAGACAGAAAGATTATACCAATGGCTAGTATAGTAATGTAGGCTCAAATTTCAAAGCTACTATTTCAAAGATTTTCTTGGGCAGGAAACTTAATACCTCTGTATCTCAGTTCTTCAGCTGAAAATAAAGATAATAGCAAAATGGGAGCATACTAAGGATAAGGCAAGATACTCAATAGAGACTATGTAAAATCTAACAGAATTGGGTTTGTGCATGGGTAAAGCACAATAAATTGGAAGTTATTTTTGGTACATTTTAAGATAACTATTTCACTGACAGCATTTTAGTGCTATGCAACAAAGATCACATTTTTCCAAGCAGACGAATAATACACCATTCATTACATTCAAATGAAACTTCAGATCAATGTTTTCCTATGAAACAATAAATAGAGACAAACCCTGCCTTGATAAGATC
Organism: Lanius collurio; assembly: GCA_020086605.1. NCBI lineage: Eukaryota > Metazoa > Chordata > Aves > Passeriformes > Laniidae > Lanius > Lanius collurio. Next base: position 22,065,954 of record JACBWW010000010.1, on the reverse strand, counting down.
TGCTGAGCTTCTTCTCAAGACAGAGGGAGATTTGGGTCACATTTCACTCTCCAGTGAGTCATACCCAACACAGGCATCAAGACTAATAAGATATTTAAGATGTTAAAATCATACCTAGAGCTGGTAATCTGTAGGTAACCCTCCAGACACCAGAGAGACCAGATTTACACCTCTGGTTAAAGCCCAAAGAGTCCTTCTCTCTTATATTTGACAGCAACTTTTGCACTATAGGAATACAATCTGTCCTCCATTCTACAACATAAATCTTAATGTTATCACTGGGGTTAAGGGACATCTGATACAGCTAAAAAAAGATAAGGTATCACAAAAATTATTTTTTGGCAAAGTTCAGCACAAAAACCTTGAAATCAAACATGCCCCAGACAGCAACATATCTAAATCACAAACTCTTTAGGACTCCTTCTGCCAAAAGCTAAACTAAGCACAAATGGAATTAAACAGGAATTTTCCTTCCTGTTCTGGTCATAACAGACTTGTTTAAAAAGACAAAGAAAAGCCTTTCAAAAAGTCTTAAGACTGACTTGAAGACAAATCTACAACATGAATAAACTAAAGCCAACCTTTAATTGTATTTTCCAGAGTTAGACAGGTATCAGTAACCCGAATATAAAAATTAACTAATCTGATGCCTTTTTTGTTCTCTTTCAGTGAGTCAGTGCTGCCATCTAAAGCTATCCAAAGGGCATGCAAAAGAAATTCAAAGTCACGCATCTTAATACCATCCAGGAAGCATGTCAGTAGGCAGAGAATGCAGGGTAAGTCAAATATATTAATGAGATGCAACAAAATAATGATGCTGCAGTACCTGAAGGAGAAATTCTTTCTCTATCACTTCATCTGTCTTGGTGATAAGTCGCTTCTGTAGTCTCTGTACTTTCAGAATCAGCTCAAAGGTAGTGGGGTCGCTGGCCTAGGAAAGAGCAAAGGAGTCTCAAAAATTATACATGATAACAAGTTACTGGGGTTTTTTTTGAAAATGAAAACCATAATATCTCAGTGTTCAAGAGTAACAAGTATAAAAGAGGGACTAAGGGAGAATGCATTCAGCTATTTTTTTTTCTTAATTGCATGCATACAAGCAGTCCTGGAACTTAGTATATCAATTTTAGCAGCAACTGGAACTGTCCACTGACAAATGACGAGCAGTGCAAGTACTTCCTGCTGTTCAAGAACTTCAAACAGTGCCAACTTAGTTTCTAAGGAGAGGAAGATTTTGCTATTGAACAAAAGCAAGACTAACTGCAATTTACTTTTGAAACAGGTGGAGAATTTAAGAGGAACAAATTTGGGGTCTACACTGATGAATTATTATAGGGTTCTAAAGTGTCCATACATGTGAAATTTCATTCTTCAGTGGAATTAAATGCTTAAAATGGTGACAGTGTTTGCACTGTACTGTTGCCCTCTACCTACATAGCCCGTAAGACCAGAAGCTATAGATGTCTGTCTATCCATCCCTTCCTTTTCATTCTCTTGGCACAGATTGAATCTGGAGAAAGCTCTAAGGAACAAAGAAATAATCTGTGAGGAGCAGCCAGCAAAGCTTACTTTTCCAGTACTTTGTATCTTCTTGTTGGATCTTTTAATGAAGGGCAAACTCTGACTGAAGCTTTTCCTCACTGAGGGACTCGAAACACCTTTCTCCCATCTGGTTCTCTCTCTCAAGGATTAAACTCACACTTCGGTAAAGGCTCCAATAAAGTCCTACTCCCCCACATTTGCTTGAGCTTATAAGGAACTCAGTATCTCATTGCTCATAATCTTTTGTCTGATTTTATCTAAATTGACTAATCAATTCAAGCATAACTAGGACACTAACACAGATACAAATGCCATGCTCACAGCACAACACCATTTCCTGAGAAACCAGGCTAAAAATTAGACCAGTCCCCACAATCCACTCAGTCCTTGATTTTTTTATATTGCTGCCCAAGCATGGTGCCAATTTGTGACAACTGTAGTGATATGAGAGGAATTGAACCAAAACCCCATCAGGATTATTTCATATGGATCTTGCCATCTGCTGGCCTTTCTGTGTTCCAAATACAAACCAGTAACCTAGAACGGAAAGACACAATTTCCCATTATCAGTCTCTTCATACATTCATTTTCCCATCACTGGATGTTCTGACTGGCCTGATTTTTCTTTGTTACAAGGTGCTGCTAGAAATTGTACCTACATGTGTTTAACCTAGTTCAGCATCCTGCATTATATCTCCCTTCCATGAGAAAAGTTAATCACACCATCCAACTTTAAGCTCAGCATGGAAAGATCAGAAATTCACTATCATGCTAGTAAGTACAGTCAAAAAATTCAGCTCTGCTTCTGCAAGGACTGAGCACATTATCACTCATTATTAGTGCAGCTAAGCAACCCAGGCTGGCATCAGATCAGAGATCCATGCAACAGAGCAATCTCAGATGGCACTGACTTACATCAAAAATATCCAGTGATGCCAAGTGATGTTCATATATTTGGTCTATGCTTGATGGATTTTTTATTTTTCCCCTTCACTTGGCAGGTTCAAATCATGTGAAAACTTAGATTTGCTGTTTATGTAAAGCAGTTGAACTCACATTACCTGGAATCTTTGGGAATAAACCACCGTTTGTGGAGGCCTCTTCCGTTTTTTCCTCAGATGTAATTTACCTTCTGACTTCATATCTGTCCATTCTCCAGTCTATCTATTCTATGAGCCTTTCAATTACTGGTTTTCTTCCCATATACATCTCCCTGATTGGTGAGGGTAGGATTGTATCTTTCCCCTATCATCCTATTTCCTACTATCCATATTAAGGAATCACCCCCTTCTAAATTCACCTAATTAATTCTTATCCCCTTTTGCACTTGACTGTCTCTTTACAAATTCCCCTGCAATTTTTCATTGAGAAAGTGACACAAAAATAACACTGATTGCATTGTGTAAGGAAAGCATTCAGGAGGTAAGAATTCCATAATTCCATTGGTACTATGGAAAATTCAGTCTTCCCAGTCCCTCCACATCATTTGCGTAACAGTAAATGAAATAGGCTTTTGCTGGGTCACTGATTTGCTAATAGGGGCTTTGGGAACACAAAATGCTCGCACATCACCTCTAATTTTCTCCATCTGTGAACTTGCAAGGGCTTCTGCAGTTCTTCTTCCAAAAGTCTGCACCGAGTCTGTTCCCTTAACAGTTCCTTCTGCATGTGATTAAATTCCCGTCTGAAGACCAGCAGAAAATAAAAAGAAAAAAAATACAGGCCAAAAACACTTCAGTGTGACCAAGGTACTAATGTGGACATTAACAAATCATTCTCCCATGCACGGTGGTGCACAGGAAGTACTTCATGGAAAGCACAAAGAGTCACTTTGCCACTACAGCAACACTGTGGTGGCAAAAACCTATCAACACTGATAGCACTAAACAGGTGGAACCATAAAATAACACACTTGGATCTTTTTACTTGCTTCATTAAGAATGGCTCAGAAAAGAGACTCCTGGGGAATCTGCTCCACAGACTACTGGATCTCACTCTTTACATCTTACCATGTACACTAAGGCCAGCAGGACAGTTAGTTCATCAACCTATAAATCAGTTATCAGTTATGGGTCATATCCAGTTAACCCCTTGTCGAATCTAACAGCTTGTGTTTGAAAGGTTTTAAATCTACATGGCTCACACAGTGCATTAAATAAAACACACTCTAGGACCTAACTATGATGGACAACATTCCTAAGAGAACTGAAGTTTGATTTGTTTTATTACATCTCCTCAAGGAATTTCAGAGGTGACTTGTTGCTGAATTTACAATTAATTGAGCACTACCAAGATTCTTTGACAACTAGGCTTTTATGGGGGGGATAGGGGGTTGAGGGCCAGGAAAAAAGGCACATTTTGCAATGAACTGACCCGTATCACTTTAGTGATTGAATCCTATGAATTCTCTGAGGTCAAAAGGAGGTGGAAGATTTTGATGTGCCTCCTCTACCACTGAATCTTTTCCTACTAAGCTCAGAATTGCATTTAGCTCACTAGAGAGAAAAAGGCCTTTTTTTAACTGTGAGGTTGGACAAGGTTATGGAGAAGGAAAAAAAAACCTCACATTTCCAATTGGCAAATCGGGAAAGCTAATTAGCAGCACAAGTGATAAATGGAGTCTTTTCGACAGGCAGTTTTCATGATGGTTTTGGACTTCATTAAAGTATGAGATTGCTGCTGCAGTTAGCAAGAATTGATCCACCCATCATGGCATGCAGCAGACTGCACTTCAATACTGCCACTGAGTTTCAATACAGTAACAGACTTTGGGCTGAATGCTTTTGGGCAGCAAGTTCAAATCCCATTCCTATCTGCAGTCAGTCGATGAAAACTGCAATTGCTAATGTTGTGTGCCCAGCTCTCCTTTCTGTTTCACCAAATCAAACTGGCATAATTCTACTGGAGTCAATGGCACTGACCATGGACTGAAGTTAATTTGTTCTGCTGAAAGCCACGGAATTATGCTGATAAACTAAAGATCTCACCCAAAACTGTGGTACCTACACAGAATTGGTACAATGGTTATCTGCTAAAAACATAACTGCCTCTCTTTACAGACTGATTCTTAGAAAATGACCACAGTTTCCCATCAGGAAATAATATACCTCAAATACAGGAGGGTAAACAAGAAAGGAAAAATTAAGCCAGAGAAGGAGGAGATAAATCAGGCATGGGCTATTAAACTGCTGCTTTAAAGAAACACAACCTTCAATGAAAATGTAACTAAATCTTTCTCAGAGATCATGTCTGCATATAAATCTGGAAGGGTTTTGTTATAAATATGTCAAGTGTCTCTCATATTCTGTGGATTGCTTAACCAAAAGGAGTTCCACTAATCTAGGCCTTGAACCACTGTACCACTAAGTAGCTCCCTGGACTACGAACCTTTGCTGCTGCTGTCAGGCTTATTCTGAAGGGAGTAACTCATAGTACAAGGGGAAATATGGAAAATACTTAAACTTTGGCCAAGATGTTGTCTGTCTTCCTTTCTATATTTAATTTTCCTAATTGCTGATAAGTTGTTCTATGAATTTAATCCAGTTTGTGTTTGAGGTCAAACCAAGCAAACCCCTTCTCCAAGGTAAAATGCTTGTTTATACAAGTCTCTACTATGTATAAACCATATTTTCTGCATTAAACACAAAATTATGGCTGCAGTCACTATGGAAATGTATCCCATTGGGTTTCCTACCTGAGCTCCTCCACATTAGCTGCACTCTTGCCAAGTATTCCCTTCTCATGCCAAAGTTTTTTGATCTCCAGCTTGAGAATCCGCATGTCTTCCATCCTCTGCCCGTACTCGTTTTCCCCCCTGTTTAAGATGGCCTGCTGGATTTTTATCTTCTCATGGAGCAGAGCCACCTCATCCTTGTGACGAATAAGCTGGGTCCCCAGAGCATGTCTCTCACACAGCACCTGAGGGCACAGGGCAGCACCATAAACTCAATTACACTTCCTTCACACAATCCCAGAGTATCATGACGATACTTGTTTCAGCCAAAATCACCTACAGTAAGAGGTTTCACTGTTATTAATTAAAGAAATATGGCAAGAACCTAATAATTTCCCCTATAAGGGTTCAACCACCTGAACAGTACAAACTACAGATTTTGTTCACTTCAGTATCTTAACATTCTGGTTTCAATGCATTGTACTGTAAAGCTTTACTAGTCCCACATTCACAGTAGCTAAGAATCATCTTAAAAATACACTGGACAAATGAGGGAACAAAATGCAGGGAATCTGAAAACTCAAATTAGAGATTCCTACCTTGTCAAATTCCTTCTTCTGCTTCAGTCTCTCTGCATCAGCTTCAGCAATGATTTTTAGGAGTTTTGTCTTTTCTGCCTCCTGATTTTCAATATAGGCTTTGGTTTCCATAGCCTGCTTTGTCATCGTAAGCAGTTCAGTCTGATGGAGATAAAGAATATAGGTGAATTGTTAATTAATAACTTCCCCTTACACAAACACACAATTAAGAGTTAGGTAAAATTATCTCATATATTCTTTTAGCTTCCTAGGAAGTACATATTTTGTTAGTTTTTGAGAACTAATCACCGAGACAAGCAAGCATGAAGACCCATAAGGAAATACTGTAAATACTATTTTAATAACATTATTTTATACACAATAGAAATTTGAAAGGATTTTTATCTATGACAGTGGTTCAAGCTGTAATGCAGCGATGCCTTGTTTAATTTTTTTTTAATTATACAGGTCATACTTAAAAATCTTTTCAAAGGAGTTGTTATTTAGTCACTCTGGGATGTGAGAAAGAATAGCTAACCTTGCTGAAAAGGGTGACAATCTCTGCTATATAATACAAAGTGGCATCAACGTAAGAAAGGCTTCAAAATGGAATAAAAGAATTGGTGGCAACCAAGAAGAGAACATCCACATTTAAGAGCAGTAACACTTTGTTTAGTGGATGTGTAAATGAGGAAGACTGTGAAAAGAGGGGCTGTCCCTAAGCAAAGGAGCAGCAATGCATTGCTACAGCAGCTGCACAGCACTAACACAAACTAACACTGGAGTGTGCCCAGACATTCTATCCATTTCAAAAAATCTATAATTCAAGGCATGTATGTAGATAAAAACTAATGGGGTCTTCCTGGATTATTAGAATTTTTTATCACTGCTAGGCAATTAGAGCCAAGGTGGAACTAACTGACCACAGCTCATTTTCATAGATACAAAAACTTTCAAGCCTCAACTCATAGACTTTGCCACAGCTCTGACCCTTATAAAGGATGATGTTCAAGCTGCCTTTTGGGAAAAAGCATCATCCAATGCTGAAAGAATGAGGCTGTGATGAAGGCTGCACCTGCAAAAACATCGATTTAAGACAGAAACAGTTCCATCATCATAATAAAATAGCTTGTTCCATTCTTATTTGCTTTAATAAAATTCACATTTTCGCATATGTGCAAGACATAGCTCTCTTATTCAGTGACAGATATTCATCAGAATTCATCAGCTGAAGAAAAATAAAAGTCACTTCATCCTGAAATGCAATCAACACTGTGCAAAAGCTGTCCACAAATGTAAAACAGCTCATGCATTCGGCATTGCTGGATAATATCTTTTTTAATAGATCACAATTCTATGGTCTCCTTATGTCATAAAAATATGAATTGTAAACAAGAAGTGGCATTCAATGTGGTCAGCAAACAGTCATTTAAACAAATCTCCTCACTGGAATGCACTCAGTTAAAATAAATCTGAACTGCCTTGTACAGTAAGGAACATAAATACTTTAAGCCACACAAGGACTTTCAGTTAGATTAAATATGCTAAGAACAACAGTACAAGGGTCTTTGCACATGAGCTAAGAAAAAAGGAAATGAATAAACACAGTCACTGTGCAAGCAGAAAAATGGCATGTCTGCAACTGTTGTAAATCAGCACAGCTCACTTGAAGTTGGTTCAGGGAATTTGTAAGAACTGAGGAACAGTCAGCAAGAAAGAATAACATATATGGGACCTATACCAATATCTCAAACCAAACTCAAACTAAATTCTTGTTTAGATTCTGAAATATTAGTATGATACTTTTATTGGTATACTATACTAGAGGTGGCAGGAAAACAGGAATTTTAAAGGAGTTATAACTGAACACAGAATGCTGAAATAACAAGACAAATTTTACTCTCAGATTTCCAGAAAAAAATGCTAACAAAAAATATGCATCTACAAAATTATACAAAGCACTTGACTTGCCAGAAGCTCAAATCTCAAAGGACACAGATAGATTTTTTTCAATATTCAGATCCTTTGTCAAACAACTCTAACCTGCAGCCCTGTATGAAGGCCAACTGAAGCCAAAAGATGGCATTTTACTGGCTTTAATAGAGCTTGGATTTACCATGATTACACATTTTTAAGGCCTTTATTCCATCTGAGGCAAGCATGCCTGTATAACCTCATTCCTATGAACCCCAGTCTGCAGTGATTTAGCACATTCTTTAAACTTATTTCCCAGGAACAGCTTTCTTCTTTCCTTCACATCAGGGCAAACAGGACAAATTGATGCCAGCTTGCAACACAAATAATTGGGTTCTTTTGTGGCTGTGACAATCAGCTCCCTCTGAATTCTCTTCTGGTTTAGTACTCAGCAGTGACACTCAGGTAGGAGACCACAATGCCCTGAGGCAAGTCAGTAATGTCATATCAGTGTATGGACAAACCTGCTGGTGAATAATTGAGTGGGTAAACCATGCAGCAATCATATGTTTGTCAAATAAACGGCAGACAGTTCTAGGGTGATGAGACAGAATTGGGGACTAGTTAAAAAAGAAAGCTGCACACAGGAAATGAGATGCTGTTTGACTTCTCCATCACTGATAGAACATCTCTGAGACAGATCAGGTACAAGAATACAAATTCATCCCCCTTTTACAAAGTCCTATTGACATCTTGTCATAACTGTAATGTGCTGAGAGAGGCTGAAAATTTAAGGAGTCATTGCAGCAAAGCAAAAAACTGACAAAAGAAGACATAGTAAAAAGTGAGGGGGAATTTTTGTTTCATTTTTTGGGGTTGTTGTTTGTGTTTTTTCCTGGTATTGTTTGGTTTTTTTTCCTAGTGCTTAGTGAAGATTAAAAATAAACTCCTGTGAACACAACTCCCTAAATCTTTTCAGAGTGCAGAAAATTGGTTTGAGATAACACCACAAATCTAATATCTTATCTAAGGATGGGCTGCAGCCAGCACTGAGAAGAAGAACCCAAGCTTCAAGCTCAGATTTCCTTTGATTTAAGACAGATTCTCGCTGCTTTATACTACAATATTAAAATAACTTTCTGTGCAGAGGGACCTACTAAAAGGCACTGCCTAACTCCCAAAAGACTAATGCTTGCTAGTTACATAGAAATACAACATTGGGAAGTGCAATATAATGGGGTTTGCACTTAAAAACAGTAGAAAGAAAAAAGTTCTTAAAAAGAAAAAGTTGAGTCATAAGAGTCTACATTAAAAAGTTTGCTAGAATCAGTCTGTCCCCAAAATCAACATTTCTGCTAGCAAAATGGAACTTCTTAGTAAAAAATGTTCAATCACCAAGAGATTTAAAGCTTCCAACAGACAATTCAGTACTCTTTTATTATAATTATAGGCAGAGATTAAATTTGTCAGATACACAGACTTCTGCAACTAGTATCTCTAAAGGATACTGAAATCTGCTTCAACTACAGAATAGTTTATTAAAATACAGCAAAACAACTACCACAGGTCAGAACATAGTGAAGTCTCTGAAATCATGGAATCCATCCTTTGCAAGAAAGTATATATGTCAAGGGTCTTACTTTCAATGATTGTCTCTCATTCTCTGACTGCTTATGTTCCACATGGGCTTTCTCAAGGGCTGCACCCTTTTCTTGGAGCTCATTTTTCAGCTGCTCCAGCTGATGTGTGACACTTTTCAGCTTCATCTTCATTTCTGCTATCTCATCCTAACAGAACAGGAAGTGTGATTACAGAAAGGGCTAAAACAAGAGGTTGTTTGTGATGAGGAGTTCAGGCTATTTAGATGCTGGAAAATGCAGGCACGGTGCATGAAAGTAGATCTGTTGTCCCTACTATAAGACATCATTTTTTAATCCAACAGAACCAAACAGTTTCAATAAATAACAATTTTTTTGTTTATGCCAGCATGACATTGCAATAAAAAAAGACTTTAAAAGATACGCTGACCAAAATAATGACCATCTATCATGAGTTTAATAAGCCATTTAATTTAAAGTACTGGACACACTGTAAGAACTTGCAGTCAATCCAAAATATTAAGATTCTGATCATATCCATCTGTTTTCATGCTTCTAATAATGTGCTTTTCCAATAAGGTTGGGCACAAATCTTTGGAGAAAAGCTGGTTTTGTGTAAGCAAACATAGCCCTAAGTAAGATACCAAAATATGCTAGCTTGCACAGAGGTGCAAGGGGCAAAAGAGCATTTGAGAAGGCTCTGTGAGAATATTTAGCACATACTTTAAGCTCAAACACAGAGCAAAAGGGCTGGTAGCATTGTAGAGAGGTCAGGTCAGTAGGAATACTTCTACTCACAGCACAAAGGTTCCTGCCTGTACAAAATTAATATTTCAGCTCAGCACATGTTATGCCATAAAATGGAAGCTAAAAGAGTCAATGCTTAGACAGACATGTTATTCTGGATGTAATGACAGCAGCTTTAGAGACTATTATTCCTCTGCTAGAACCTACCACCTCACAGAGACATTGTAATCTTTCATATGAATACATCCTCTTCCAGAACCAAAGCAAGGTAGCTTTTAAAGCTTTTTAGCACTGTCCACAATGAGTGTGGATTTACTCGACTAATGAGGGATGTTTTCTTGCATTAAGTGCTTAAGGTAGCAAACCAAGGTCCTGAGAGAAAGTACTGATTAGTAGTAATATGCCATTAAGGCCCAACTGTTTGCATGTTCAGTCATTTTTGTGAAAGTAAAAGTTACTAAAAAATGTCTTTTCTACACAGCCTTTAAATCTCTTTAATGTTGTAAAAGAGGACAGAGATTTAGCAGAGATAGAGCCCAGACACACCCAAATATATTTTTAATTCTTTACTTAATGTAGAACAGTAAGAACACGCAATTTTGCAAACTGGTCTACTAATCAACTTGCTTAAATAAATGAATTCTCAACACCAAAAAAAATCCCAGGATGAAAGTATCAGATATTTATATCATAATAACAGCCTACCGGGATGCCTTTTCCATTTTACTGTCTTGAATATTATGGTACTCTGGATACCACTGGCAAGGTGGGCATGAGATCATTTCACATTAAGCAATCCAAAAATACTTGCATCTAGCTTTATCTGAACGAGCTAGTGCAATCTCACTTCCCAAAAGGAGAAAGAATTTACCATAATGTTTAAAACAACTCCTTTTTTTTTCTTTCATGACTGGCTGTTACTGAATACTGAATAGCTATTTTTCTCATTGTTAAACATAACACTGCCTTAGCCAAAAGATCTTTTGGGGTCAGCTATTTTCTCACACAGGACTTGCTAAGAGTTTTGCAGTATGATAAGTAAGCTATTAAAGTCTAAGCACTGGCCTCTAACAACTGGAACTGTGAACAGCATAGTGTTACCACCATGTAACATTCAAAACCCAAGGGCCAAAAGGCTGCTCCATTTTCTAACTCAGCACATAGATGCCCATTCTTTATAAATAACCAAATTTATGTTGTGTGTTTTAAAATAAAAATAACTAGGAAAAAAAAATAGCATTGTGATTTTTCAGCCTTATTTCTCCTAAGAGATTGTTTGGGAGCAGCAAGAATCCCAACACTGCATCCACTGATGGGAGGCTGACTAAGGTCAAGTGAAGCATCCCACATAAATGGCAAAATGGTTCATTCCTCATAAAATTCAGCAGACAGCTGGATAGGAACTTTGACAGTTCATTCTCATCTGCTTCTCAAACAAAACACCTACCTATTCAAACCTAAGTATAAATTTGTAATTTACTATACATGTTTATGTCATAAATACTTATTCAGAAATAACCCAAGGCTGTAAATGACAGCTGTCCAGGGTCCCAGTGTCTGCCAATTACCATAGGATTTCTGTAGTGTTTCAGATCTTTACATCAGAGTAACAGAATATATCCTTAAGTGGTCTGTTCTTTTCTTCTAGTATTGTTAGTGAGATCTCCAAGGAGGAGATTTGAATAGAGAGAATAATCTCCTGAGGAAAATGACACTCTCTGAAAGGAACAAGCAAGGTGGAAGTGTTTGGTTCTTGTCAGAAAATTCCACTTCAACTGGGAAAGCATTCTCTCTGCTTCCTAATCCTTACTCACAGTAATGTGCACACTCATTCAGGGCTAAGGAGGAAATCTTGTTCCCCTCATACCCTGTTTCACATACATGCATACAACTCCCGAAGGGATAAAAGAGACTGAAGCCAGGATGGCTTTATGACTCTGTAGCTCCAGTGTACCATGATTTTATGCATGGTTTGAAGCAGAGATATTTCCACATGATGAGTGTGGACTCCTATTTCCAGTCCAAATACAAGTGGTATAGATAAAACTTCAGGGACCTAAAACATTCATTTCTCCAAACCCACAGGAATGAAAAAAACACTTCTGCCATTGATCCACTGAGCTTTCCTTTAACAAATGAAAATTAAGTCAGGAAAAAAAACAAGAGCAGAGAGAGAAACACAAGGAAAAATTTATCCTTCTACCTTTGGTTCAATCATATTTTTACTGTACAGGGTTCTCTCTGATCTCAGAGTTTCACAAAGGTTTTGTTGCTGTTTTAATTTAATCTCCTGCACTTGTAGTTCCTTCTCATAGTTGCAGATCTGCATTTGATGTATTTCAAGATCTTTCTTGTTATGGAGGATCTGGAGCAAAAGGAAAGGAAAGAAATTAACATGATTAAACCATCATCACAAGATTAGAAGGATAGGACAAAGTTTATGATTTTCTTCTAAGATGACAAGTTCAAATCTCTGTGATAATCAGTTTTAACTATAGCTGAAAATTACTCCAGTCCCAATACAAGTTAAACCTTTCTGAGTTGCTTATGTGGGACAACATTGTATTTTAATCTGATATGTAGGTTTTGCCCAAGACTAAAATTTATAGAGGTGCACATACTTAATTGAACAACAAGCTACTGAAAGAAAATATCATCACAGAATAGGTGCAATAAAATCAACATAAACAGTCCCCATCAAGAATAAACTTAGTTTATTTATGAAGCAGACCTAGATTTTGGATGTTGTTTTGGATGTCAGTGGTATCATAAGATGAATTAATACACATGTTTTTCCAAAAAGGCCTGCATGTACTCTTAAATTCTAACAACCCTTTTTTTTAATGAACACATGATCACAAACAGCTGATGATCACAAACTGGTCATATATAATTACTATAATAAGAAAGTCAATTAATGTAACACACTTGGTCTACATAAGTAGGTAATCACCATCAGTTGCTTCTATGCAAGATTAGAAATAATTACGTGAAGATTACCTAAAGAGAATGGAGTATTGTAGACTATACAAAGAAGATGATGACATGCAGAATCAATTAAAAATGCAAAATTTTATAGACACCTTTATTAAGCAGTTACTACCATAAAAATGTATAATAATTGCTATGTTAGAGGGGCAAAAATACAGAGTTGCTAATCATTATGATAAGCTTCTAAATTATTTTTTAAAACCCAAGAACTTTTCTCCTGCTATACAAAGCTGAAAACTGAGGAGCTCAAGGAAGCAGCATTCATGTAGAATTCAGCATTATAAAAAAAAAAGAAATAAAAACCATTCTAAGGAGTACACACATCAATAACACAGTTTACCAGGTTCACTACCCAGAAGCAGAAACTAATGCCATCCTTAAAGCTAGGAAAAAGGTTAGGCATGAAAAAAAGCTGAGGAATCATACGGACAAAATTCAGGAGAGAAGTCCATTTCCAGACGCAGTTCATATCCAGTTCTCCTAACTCCACTTTTGAAGGCATATGTTCGGGCTAAAATTCATGTTTATATGTCAAAGCAGCAGCAGAAAACAAATGCTTACATCAAATAATCAATAACTGCAAAGTTTGCAGTTTACAGTGTTGTCCCTTCCTCAGCAGTAAAGCCTTGGGTAGGCCTAACTATGGGGCAGGAGCTTAAATAATTAAATATTCTACCAGGTACCTCCAACCAACTGCGAAGACAGGGGACAGTTAAATACTGAAATTTTGATTGCAGAAGCAGGAATACAATTCTAGCACATTGTAGCTGACTTCAGATGATCCCAGGAACTGCTTACAATGCAATACAAAAAAACAGTCCCAGCTTATAACCTATTCCTGCTTTTTCCTTTGCTGTTTAAACAATCTGCCAATAGTAATAGCACAGAGAAGAAATCAATAAGGCATGTTTCTATCTGCACTATGGTGATCATAGGCTGGAGCGAGATTTGAAAGTAGGTCACTGCATGTGTAAGTGTTTTACTTGGTTTTGATACAATATAAGTGCAGTAAGATTGTGGACAAAGTTTCCTGAGTTGTGCTGACTTTGCTTTTTCAGGAATGATTAAACCCAAATAATTCTTTCTTATAAATACAGAAAAGATACATGCAGTGATTCACAACACAGCCCCATGGGAGGCTGAGCATCCTCAATTCCTGTTTAGTTGATAGGCACACTACACCTCTCAGATTTGGCAACGAGGGCACAAAGCTAAGCAGAAAGGATTTGGTATTCATTGTTTTTCCTGTATCCTCATAGCTTTTTAATCTGTACACTTAACTATCATCTACTACTGCTTAGCTGTTTAGTTCAATGACCCTACTCAGTATGTCCATAATGGTGCTGTCTTTACTTGCTTATCTGTTTTTAACCACTCCAGGAAGTACTGTCATGGCCCTAACGACATGCCTATTGAACACTGGGTTTTCCAAAAGATTATGTGAATTTAAAAAAGAAAATGTATCTTTTCATTTTCCTGGATAGGTTGTTAACTCTAAACCTAACATTTTAAAAGGTTTTGTTTGAAAAACGCCAATATATTTGAGACTGAATTTGTGACCCCTAAGAAAACACAGAACAGTTCAGACAGGACTAAAAGGTAAACTTCACTGCTTCCTTCTCAGCAGTCTAAATCTTACACAGAGAAACCAAGATTTCATAATTTAAGAATTTCAATTCAAAGTAGAGATATTCTGCTAACAGTTGTACTCAGTAACACATGCCACATAACAAAGACAAAAAGAACAGATGTTTTTCTTACTGGTGCTGGCTAATCTAGAAGTAAGACTAGTCAACAAGTGACACTGACTTGAAAATAAGCAGTCAGCCAAGGCAGTAGTTAGGAGAGGAAGTCTGAATGCATGAATTCTTACCCTAAAAATATTTTACTGTTGTGTATATAACTTTGCTGACTCTGTTCATCAGTTAATAGTAAATGATTATTTTGAAAGTCGAATTCTGCAGCTCTATAGAGTCTATGCTGCTACAAATAGCAAGACAGCTTTCAGAGCCAGTATGGCTACATCTTTGGGCTTAGATGTGTTTGGCTCTTTTCCAGCTGTTATGCAATTCCAAAGGTGGGCTGCAACATCCTGCAAAACCAGCTTGGTGGCAAAAGGTGATGGAAGAGCTCTGACTGGCCAGAGCCTTACTGCCCATCAGTAGTATCTCATTCCACAGCAGCTGTGAAATGACTCCTGTAGTTTTGCCATAGCTTCTCAAGTCTGAATAGGTCAAACACTGAACCAAAATATTACCTATTTACATAGTAATCTAGATCCTATGTCCTCCTACCCTGCATTTGGACTTGAAGGACAAGACCATTGTCTCACATACTCCTGTGCTCAGAACTGTTCTTGCTGCTCTTCACCTGCAAGAGCAGTCAGGAATTGCCCCTCTGGTGAGTGAAGGAAACCTGCAAGTCCTTTGGAAACTTGCAGTCACAATGCAGGCATAATTATACAAACAGCTCAAGTGTCACAAGCCATTTACTGAGCCTCTGCCTTATAAGAAGTGATAGCAAATTTAAACCCAAAGTGGCAGGGGAAAAAGGAAAAAGTAAGAAAGCAAACATTTGTCATTCTCACCCTCAAAATATTATAGGCAACCCTGAACAGAATTAAAAGAAAGAGCCTTGTAGTTCTGAGTATTATGAATTACTCACTGGCCCTAGTTTACAATGTTCTTAACTCAGATCTACACTGTTAGAAATGCACTGTGTGGGAAAGAAGCAAAATATGACTTTGCAACAAAGACAAATCTCACTTTTGTGGAATATTATTTACAAGGAAATGGCAAGAGGTATTCCAGGCAATGGAGCATATACATTCCAAAATGATTTAAAAGCCCCTGGCCACGTGAAGTTGGAAGGATAATTTTACAGTGAAAAGATAGCAAATAACTTGTGAATTGAAACCACTTGAAAGCTAATCCCAGTAAATCAATGAGCTTCTTTGAGGGCTCTTCAATATGATACTCAGGAATTAATGGAACATGTTAAAATCATGTTCCTGATTTTACTCCATCAGGAATGAAGTTATACATAATAACGGGGAGCAGGCAACACAAATTTTATGCAGTATTTCTCTGCAGCTGCCCCTGGA
This sequence comes from Lanius collurio, assembly GCA_020086605.1. Classification (NCBI taxonomy): domain Eukaryota; kingdom Metazoa; phylum Chordata; class Aves; order Passeriformes; family Laniidae; genus Lanius; species Lanius collurio. The sequence goes on along the minus strand of JACBWW010000010.1, from coordinate 22,049,808 downwards.
AAATTTGTTTTCTTGTTTTCAGACTATCTTGAACATGCAGAGATGTTTTCACATATTGGAGTAATCCTTCAAAATGTTAAGTACCTTACAAAGATGTTGAGCACTCTTAGTTCTCACTGGCCCTGATTTTAGGACAGTGGTCATTTGCAAGATAAGGGCCTTTGTATATAAGACAGGACAATCAAACTATAACTTCCAGTAGCATGTGAGAGTTTCAACTGTGGGACTCACGTACAAGAAGTCAAGAGGCCTTGGTTTGAACTCCAGCCTGATGTTCATTTCCCAACTGATCACTGAATAAGAGCAATACATGGCTGGACTCCAATGCTCTCACAGAACTAGTAAGTGTCTCTCCCATTGATAAGGTTTCCCTAGAGAGACCCGAAGCAGTAGCAGGCAACACACACTGACAACAGGAAATATTTGTAACTGTATGAAGACCACCAACCCAAGCTTTCTCCCACGGGCATGTTAGAAAATTAATGTATCATCTTTACAGCTTTGAGAGTAAGACAGGGAAGAACCATTTGCACTAAGAGCTGTTCCGACCTTCTCTTTGAGCTCACTCGTTTCATTGATGAAATGCTCTCTCTCCTTCTCCAACTGGTAAATAATCTTCCTTTGTTTCTGAACTTCTGTCTTGTAACTTTGGATTTCCGCTTCCAAGTTCTGTTTTGACTGTTCATGGAGCTTCACCAAATCTATCTGCTTCTGAGTAGCATTTGTGGCCTTGATCAAGTTCTACAGGGAACAAAAAATAATTAGTCTTGAGCTGAAAAGGCAACACTGTCACCACTATGACAAAAGTATGCCATTGTCAAAGTGGACTATGGATTTTTAAATGTTATTATCCCTTATCTAATTTGTTCAGTTGAAATACTTGAACCTGAAATCTGATTTGAAAAACAACATATCTAGCACAGCTGCTAAATAGGGCTTCTCCTGATTTGAAGTTAATACACTAGTGTCTGCATTACAAAAAAAAATTGACAGAATTGTTTACAAGTGGATATAACTAATGACTGGAAAATTCTTAACCAGCTTTAAGGCATTTTGATTGTACAGCATGCCAATAGCCAGTAGCATTAATAATAAAGCCAAATACTCCTCCTTCTCATGTCTTAAATAGGAAGTTCAAGCTTGAAATTAACCAAGCTTACTTTAAAATTTTGCATAAGGATTAAACAGAAAATATCAACATATCTTTACAAAATCAGCCTCCTGGTCCCACTTTAAATTTTTTTCCCTATACAAAACAAATATTTGTTACCTGTCAAATCAAAGCCTCTGCTAGATTCAAGACACAGAACAGTGAATCTATACCAAATAAAGCATGACAGAAATCATCTTTTTGAATTGAATTTAGAAGATAACACTTCAGGAATACCCATAAACATGAGATGCTATACTGCAGCACAAGAACCTTGGGCTGATGGCAAACAATCAGTAAGAGAAACAGACCTAAAAGCAAGGATTAATACTCAAACAGACAGCCAACCTGCTACCCAGTGTATCAACATTCTGGTTTGTTCTTTTATTAGCAAAGACTTTGTCTGCCTAGATTAATAGTAAACTTCATAAGACACAGAGTGTAAAAGAACAGATGTAACAAACTCTTCGGACACCAAATAATGAGTTTGCAGTTTGAACTCCCTGATAGTTTATGTGAAAACTTAGAAATCTTCTGTGTGTTTATGGATACTAACACTATGACAGTGCACAGAAAAGAAGTAATTTGTTCATCTGCTTAAGGAAATCTGAAAGCTTTAAGTTAATGCTATGTATTCTACATTTCTGTGTTGCTGTGAATGTTTAAGCTTTGGACCTTTCATTCTCAAGCTCTGAGGCTTATCAACATGACCAACGCAAACTCACCTGGTTTAGCAAATCCCTTTCCCTCACGAGCCCATCCGTTGTTCTCTTGTCAATCTCTGCCTGATTTTTGGCTGTCTCTAATTCTAGAGAAAAAGAGGAAAGAGAATAAATCCTGGGTTCAAATTGCATGGCTGTTAAAAATGCAGAAAAAATTTAGTGGACTTTTTTTAAAGTCTTGCCATTTCATGACCAGTTCAATTAGCTGTGAATGGGTTTTACAACCCTAGGTATCAACTGATGATATTAATGCTTATTTGGGTACCTAGAATAACTCAGAAGAGCCCAGAAAAGAGATCCACCCACCTGTTAGACACCTACCTTTCTCCAGTCTGATTATTTGATTTTTTAGCATGCTTTTATCATGGTCTGCGTCAACTTTTTGTTCCTCTGCAGTACGCAGCTTATTCCGGAGAACAGCCCTCATTTTTCTCAGCTTTGAAATTTCAAGGTGCATCTGAGCTGCTTCATCCTCGGCCTCCTACAGAACAGGAACAAGGAAAGAGGAGAGAAAGCATTCACAGGAAGAAAGAAGAAAATGCTTTTGTTTTTGGCATACACTTACTCCATGAAACTCAGGAAGAAAACATGTAGGTGCTGTGGGTCAGCTGCAGAAAGGTAACTAGCTAGTTGAACAATATTTAAAATAACCTAAACAAAGCCAGCTCAGGAAAGGAAAATGATAAGCAAATCTTACACTTTAGGGCTGAAGATGATCAATAAAGAACCTCCAGCTGCAAACCTCACACAACACTACCAAATTAGTCCTGCAGATTAAACACAGGCAGCTCTATTTTCATTTGAAATACTAGGAACAGTGACAGTGATGAGAAAGGTATCTGTAGTGTGGCCTGATTGTATGTGTCTAAATAGCAGGTATGTGTTATCCCCATTCTTTTATAACCTATGGCTTTAAAGAAAAAGCAAAATCTAGAGTCTATCTCCTTTGCTATACAATAGAGGAAAAAATAATCAAAATACTGCATAACTGGTTACTGGGAGACATAACCAACAATCACAACAGAAATCAGTCTCTTTCCTTCTAAGAAGTAAGTATTACTTCTTCGTATAATTCAGTGCCACTGTTAGGTTTTACAGCCATCACAGACTACAGTGTTCCCTCCACTTACAGCCTCACATACTGATTCTGTGGGATGGGGAATCCTGCTATGAAGTCTCCTCTGGGAGAACAGGAATCTCCTCAGTTCTTACTGACAATAACCTTCAAGAGGTTAGAGAGTACTTTGACAATTCACAGTGCCCAGCACTCAGCACACTGCAGGATGGTATTGCAGGCACAGTCCCTACAATAACTGCATCCCATATCATGACTCTTAAGGCCTCTTAGGGAGCTTTAGGAGCTAGCTTAACTACTAACTGGGCAGTATCTTCTGATTTTTTGTTCCCAGAAGTCCATATGCATGACTTTAAAAGTTTCATCAACTTTTCCTGAAATCAGGATAAGATCATAGAATCAAAATCCTCTGACGCTCTGAAGTACCAAATGTAAGTCATGTTTGTAAAGTTTTAAACAATGATGGTATTGGTAGAAATAATGATAAAACTGGATAACCTGGAAAAGACAGTAATTTTTTTCTCAGATAGGTAAGAAAAACATCCTTCAGTTTGCCTAATAAATTACAACAGGAAAAAAAGCTCCTACATTCCTCCATTAAGGATCTAAATCAGAATCACCTGTGTTGTGTTAGTTGTGAACTGAGCTTTTAATCTGTCAGGGGTTAGCTTCTATCAGACTAACAATATCTGTTGGCAAACAAGCTTTTTATTTAGGTGAATTAGTTGTACTCGATGAAACTCAAGAAGATTAATTATTTTCTACCTGAATTTTCTAATGTAACCCCAATGCTGACACAAAATGCAAGATACGGTAACTGGCATAATAGCATCCAACATCTATACATCACCCTTTGTCATAAGGGCTTTCAAAGTACACTAAAAAGAATATGCAGGAATCCTTTAATTCTTCTTCAACTGAAACTCACCTGCTTCTCAGTAAAATGTTTTTAAATAATCAGGCAAAAAAACCATTTAATCTGAAAGTAAACACCATGTTGGTAACTTCTATTTAACTTTCTCAACTGATACTGGCAGGGGGAGAAATTTTAGTGTTGAAAGCAATTGCCTTTGGTGGAAACTATCCAGAACACCATTATTAAAATTTATTAGCATTTTTAGTGGATTTTGGCAACATTCAAATTATGTTAATCATTGTAAGAAAGTCATTGCTCTTATTTGAAGATTCCAGGATTGAAAAAACATGCCACATTTGTGACCACCTTCACGAACAGCATGTGTTGAGCATTTTGGTTCATGTGTTTTGTGAAACAGCTCCTCCAAGAGAACAGGTGCTACTTTGTCAGGTGAGAGAGCTGGACACTACCATGACCATGGTACTGCCATAGAAAGAATGGCATTCAGCATCAGCCAGATCTATTCTTAAAAACCACTCAAGTTTCCTCCAAAACTACCCCACGGGAACTATCAGGACAAGAACTGAAATCATCCCTGTGCCAGGTGGTAAGATATCATTGGAATGATACAGCTGGTAGGACACACCTTCTGGAACTTACTTTCAGTTGTGCTGTCTTCTGACCAATGTCCTTCAGCACACTGTCAATCATTGCACTCTGCTGCTCACTCTCTTGTGTGAGCTTTTGATTTTTCATCTTCAATTGCTCAAGTTCCTTACCAGCGTTTTCATTCAAGATCTGTTAGATTAAAGAATAATCCTATTAATTATTTTAAATCTCATTACAATATCTACATATACATGAAGACAGAACCTTTTTGCTGGAGATAAAAGCTGCTGCAGATTGTTGTCTGCTTAAAAACCACTCTTCATTGCTGATGAAATTACTAATGTTAAATATGATACATGGTCATAATGGAGAAATCCTAATTTCTAATGAATAACACATCCACTGTCTTTTTTTTTTCTGGAAGCTTAGCAGGTCTCTAGTGCAGGTGGTAGACAGATATTTTGCTTCTTGTTAGGCATTTGGCAGCCATCACAAAATACAACTTGCTACAAACAATTACTGAAAGTGAGTATGAGATTCAAATTACTTCAATCAGCAGAGGGCAGGGGAGCTCTGTTTTATGAGCAAGCAACCTACATTAATGTGCTGATAACATTTCTCTGGGTACATGTTTGCTGAGACCAGGACAAAGCATTTTCCTCTTTAATTTGTCTTCAGTCAAACATCTGGAATAGTGTTTTTGTGGTTTCTATACAGAACATATACTTCAGTACTGGAGCTACCAGCCTTATCTTCCGCTTGATGGAACAGTTTTACAGATATAAATGAGGAAAAAACAACCATCATATTTTTCACTCCTGATGAGGTCAATATATATTACACTCTTAAAAAAACATTAAAGGAAGAGAAGTAGAATCTAGTGTATAAACAAGGAATACTCTTTTTTGTATTGCAAATGTCAGGATAACACTGTTTCAGGCAATCCTTTATTGAGACTTGCACAAGGGTGGGACAAAGCTTATAGCAGCTGTATCAAACCATTTTCAATGCCATGCAAAAAAGGATATTTTATTAGAAATTTCTAATAAAATAAGAGTAAGAATAATAATAATAAGAGCAGGCATCACAAACAACTACAATTCAGTTGAGACAATAACCTGATGAAATTGCACCAGCTGTGTCACCTTCTTTTGCAGATCTCTATCTTTTGCAGATCTCTACCCTGACCCTTGCAGAGTTGGACAGCCTGTGTTTTGGACAGACTTCTCACAAAAGACCATGCAGGGCCTTCACAGACACCTTCAAGCCAGCACAGGCAAGAAAGACAATGCAGAGTCTGGTTAATTAGCCCACACACAGCATTTTATGTGAACTCTTGTTTTCCAGGACAGTTTGGATAATGTAATGCCCCTAAAATCTACACTTTGAAAGGCTGAAAGAGACTATAAAAAGGAGAAAAAATGGAACAGAACCAGGAATTGTATATACAATGTGATTGCCCTGGCAGATGATGGAGCTGCCCTCAAAAGCAGCATCAAATCAGCGATATTCAGAGAAATAATCAAGTCTTCTCTGTATCTCTTTATGTTAAGTATTTTATTAAGACTTCATGTTGACTAAAACTTGGCACAGACCTCTGCCTTCAAAATTTCAGGGAAAGAAAAGAAAAGAAAAAGCCATAAAAGTCATAAATTTACAAGATACACGCAACTCACAAGGAAGTTTCCCTTGAGCTAGGATTGGTTTACAGTGATGAGATCTCCCCTGCCATTTACTGAAATTGCTTCTGTGAGAGTTTCTCAAAGTCAAGGGAAATGGACTGAAAACCTGAAAATTCGCACTCTTGCAGAACACTATGTTAGGACATTTCCAGATAAAGTTTTTAGAAACAGAATGGGGAAAATCAATCAAAAAGGTTTATGAAGACAGTTCCTTGCCCTTTCACAGGCTTGAGAGGCAGATAAAAACTAATGTGAAAAAGAAGAAAGAAGGGGATGGAGGTAAAATAATTTTACCAATGCCACTAGACACAATCAATAGCAAAACTGGCAATATAGTCAGAAGTCCAACCTGGCAGTCTCCTGCTCCTATAGATCATCCATGCTCTTCACAGCCTATGTCTCACTTGCTGTGATTTTTCAAGATGAACAATACCATTGCAATCCACTACTGATTTCTGTGAGAAATCTATTTGAAATCTGTCAGCAAGCTTTACATATTTATTAGTAAATTAATATTTATATAAAAATAAGTGTTTCTTAAAATTTAATAACTTTAAATAATCTCCCTCCCCTTCCCCTCAGGAAAATCCGTTTTTTTCTTAATTACACATTTTACTCTAATCTTAGTCCTGATGAATACAGTGTGCCATGTACACTACCTGCTGCTCTCTAAGATTATTTTCTATTTTCAGTTGTTCCTCTGTGTTGTTCTCTATTTGTTGCTGCAACTTCTGGATCTCAGCTTGCTTGTTATCCATTTCAGCTAGAAGATTTTTCAGCTCATTCTCCATTTTCTCCTTCTTTTGTACCTCTCGTAATTCCTCGCTTTGACGCAGCCGGATGTCTTGCTGAAGCTATAATAATAGAGAAGAAAACAGTTTTAAATTCTGCTGCCTGTTACTCAGGAAAACAAGTCCTCTCACCTCTCTGACTATACTTAAAAACAAGAGCTTCTATATTATTGTAACCACCACTATATGCCAGATCTTCTCAGAAGTAATTATGTTTTCTAACAGTTGAACAAAAAATTCTGCATGAGGGACCCTATTTACTGATGACAAAAATTTGTTAAGCACCAGTCAAGTTCACCCACACAGAAGGGTCTGATACAATTCAAACATAAAAGCATTCCTCTGGAGATGTGTGGCACAAATGGCTCTACTGTTTTAAGTTACTTGCAAAGTGGTACTTTCCAAATGCAGCATTAAAATTAATTGGGGCTTGATGTAGTATTGCAAGGACTTTTATTTTTATTTTTCTCTCTGACTAGCAGAAACACTTATTACACTGATATTGACAGAAAGAGAGAGATGTCAGAGCAGTGTTCATTTCCACAACTGGTCTCAATCTTTCTGCTCTCAAAGCTCCTATGTGGGAACTTTGAAAGAGGAAATTTTTCTCATATTTAATAGACTGTCTTGTGACTCCTGCTCTCTCCCTCCACAAAAATTTGATGGAGCAGAATCAGCAGAGAGGAGACACAGGGGGCTGATCCATATGGAAATACTCAGTTCAGCTAGGGAACAGCAAGTAAAATATGTTCTTTGCTTAAGGATTCCTCCCCCTCTGAGCCCACTGATGAGAAGTTGCCAGAACTGACAGGGTCTTCAACAAGATCTTCAAAGAGACATTGTCATTTAAGCAGTCTGAAGGGGAGAATAATTTCCTACTGGGAGAATGGGAGGTGATTACAAATGCTGTAACAATTCTGTAAATGTAAGGGTTGATGAAGTGAGTATCAGAAGATTAAGGCTGCCAAGATTCAACAAGTTTTGACTCTTTTCTCCCATGCCCACAATGCTGTCAGAAAAACAAAGATTTTATATTCTCTTCTAGTACATTCCCAGTCATCTGCATTAGAAATAGAAACAATTTCTGTGCATGAAACCTAGACTGATCATTACTTTCCTGTTTTGTAATTACTAAAAAACTGAAAGCCAAATGCTCCTTCTAACATTTCTCTGTTCTTTGTTTAAGCATGATTTTCTACTCTTCATTTCTCCTGATGTCTGGCTGCAGCCCCTATTTATCTTCTGCTTTAAATTCTCTCATTTCTCATTATTATGCTTATACATTTGATGCATCAGAGTTCTGTATCCCATCTTCCATCATTTTCTACTTTCCATTCAGTGGCTATTCCACGGATGCTCAGCCTTCTCTATCTCTAGCTGCTCTATACATTTAAAGGAAGCCATATGTATTGATCACATAGAACAACTGTCTACTCAGATGGTCAGAAAAACAGAAAGAAATTTAATGTAAAGCTGAGATGGAGTATGACTGCTCTCTACAGACACTTTTGTGCTGAAGAATTTAAGCTGAAAAGCAGTAATCCACAATCAGTATGAAGAAGAAAGCAGGAGTCCTCAACCATAAAAAAAGTGAGGATCTGGAAAAGCTTCCCATAAAGAAGAGGAGGCAAAATAACTTCATTATTTTTAAAGTCATATTTTGATTCCTGCTTAAGAATTTCACCATACAGAAAGCACTGCCAAAGCAAGGGACCAAGAATCTCCATTCCAGGTCTATGTTCCAAGTGTCTCTTTCAAGGCATAAAGATTTACAACACAGAAAACATCCCATCTCTTCAGCATGAAAGATGAATATGCTTCACAGAAAGCAACCTTGGCCCCATTGGGGTATTGGGAAGCTATGGAAGCAGCTGGTACATGACAATACACTTTGCAAAGCACATAGCCTAGAACTACCGAAAAATATGAGTCATTCACAGCAGAATCCTTTCACAGCACTCCTGAAAATGTTTGAAAAGTGAAAGAACAGGTAGCAGTCTACTAGTCACCAGAGATCAACTGCAAGTGTGGAGAAAGGCTCAAGAAAAAGCCCAAAATCACCATCTGGTGATCAGTACAGACCTGCAAAACAGATTCCTCTGCCTCATTTTTTGCTTTCTCTGTTTCCTGCTGCTGCTCTGTGATTTCAGTGAGACGTTGACGTAACTCCAAAACTTCTGACAACAGTTGGTCTCGCTCCTCTGTTACCTCTTCTTGAAATCTTAGCAAATCCTCAACACTGAAAGCAAAGAAATAATACTTAAGCAGTGTCACAGGCCATTTCTGTTCTTCCTCTTATCCCAGAGCAAGACTTTAGTGAGAAAGAGGAGTTTTAATTATTTATTTTTTTTAATTTAAATCCTCTGTATTAAGACTGTTGGTCAACTGAATAACATGCTCTATCTACTGTGATCAGAGTCACCATAAACAAAGTCAAAACTCTTTCTTGTTGTATCACATTCTCATGGGACTGAATAAACCTTCCATTTCCAAGAACAGTAATTGGGAACAAAATTCCTTCTTCTATGCTCACTGCAAAATTAGAAAGGGACCAAAAATGTTTCAATGTTGTAACCAGTCTCTCTCCACCTCATCTGACTGGATACCTACCTAGGTTATGTCTCACACTCACATAATGTAAAAATAAAACTGACTCTGTTTTGACACATTTACAATACAAAAGGAAGTCCAACCTGTGGGTACAAGCTCAATCTTAAAAACAGTTTTATTGTTCTAAAAGATTATAGGGTTTTCAAGGCTGAAATTGTAAAGGAGTTACTTAGTCTCATGGCCTTGTCACTGGACAGGGTATTTAACCACAGAACTGGAGGGCAATACAGAGGGAACTTCAAGAAGAAATTGTAAGCTGGCAGGTCTCAGCAGCCTGGGCAGAACTGGAAACATGACTGAGGTGTTGGCAAAGCAACAGCTCATGGCTCTTGCAGGAAAATGCAAAAGGCAGCCAGAGAGAGAAGACTTTAAAGGAGAGTTATACTAGGGGGAGGTTGAATGACCAAGCTTTTAGATCCAAGGAAACCTGTTAAACAGGTCCAGAACGCTTCAGGGACAAAAGGCGAAGGAATGGATTTCTCATGGACCCAGGTGGTTTATGTGCTGGCACATTTCATGGAGGGGGAAATGTCTGAGCACACTGAAGACCTCTTGTTTTTGCAGTCTGGATACACAGAGCGTGCAGAGACCAGCATGCCCCGTACATATCCTGCATTCATATTATAAATAAATAACTTAAATGGAGTGAAAATTTCAAGCCATAATCAGGAGAGACAACCATCAGCAATTTCAGTAGAAAGTGCACAGCTCACAGGATCAACACACTCAGTCCCATCTTTGAGTTTAACTTAATGTTACAGCATAAGCAGTCTCTGAGGACCTGATTCTACCAACAGCAGATTCTGGAGAGCTTCTGAGCAGCTCCAGAGGATGATTATTATGTGCACAATGTAGTGGCTTAGAGGCTCCATCTCAGACTAGGTCCCTCTATGTGTGTTTGGTTAAAAAAACCCAACATAATCTTGAAAGTGTATAAATATAAAATACAAACAAGAACACAGACAGCGTTAATGCCTTATAACAAAGCTAGGAACAGAAGAGAAATCAAGCCTCCTGCCTTCTTGATTTATCTACTTGACCTTGCTGCCGTGAAATGTAAAAATGTTGACAGGATCCTATTCTCAAAGTGTGCTGAAGTGTTTGTCAGATAAAACAATATGACACATACTGAGAAAGTGCATAATATTCATTTTATTTGATCTCTCAGCTTAATCCAATACTGAATGAACTCACTCAGAGCCTCATTCTGTACTTGCTCACTGCATAAACACACAGACAAATAAATGTGTATTCATGAGAAAAGGCAGAAAAGATCTCTCTGTTTTCCACTGTGTCTACATGGCTAAACAAGGTATAGAATGATAGAAAACCAGAGAGGCTTTCCCTCTCCCTGAGGAAAACTTACTTGTACTCCTGTTCAGCTCTTTCCTTCATTAAATTATTTAGGTGTAAAATTTCCTTTTTCAGTGAATTAATCGTTTCCTTAGTTGTCTGTTCTCTTTCATTGGCTTTATCCACCATTTTCCAGGCATTTTCAAGCTCCTGGGAACAAAATGGAAAACAATTACATAAATGAAATTGTGTTTAAAAATAACCACAAATTAGAAATTAATTGCCTTGCATTTTGGTTAGTTGAGAAAATAGATTTTTGTGCCTTTTCATGCTTAGGTTCACAACAGTACACTTTTTTTTGGCTGAGGGTATAGCAAACATTTTGAGCTGTTCAGGCTATGTCAATTTACACCAGAAAAGCTCTAATATGTTTTCTTTAACACATAGCTCTGAATAGTCTCAAATCTCACTCAATGAGGCTTTGATCATGTGAGTACCACTAAAATCTAAAATTTTACTGACAATTCATTGTCCACAAAGGTATCACCTACTTAAATAGCTCATGATTGTAAAATTCTTATTAGTTGTTAGGACAATGAGCAACCAGTTTAATTTGGATGAGAAAAAGGTGTTACTCAACTTTTCTGCTTCTTTGTTAATTTTCATCTGTGAGAACTTAGTGTAATTTGACTTTAACTACTTATTTAGACAAGACACAATTCTTCTGCCAAATTTTAGCACCTGGAGTTACTCGAATGACAGATTTGTGTGCCTGTCACAAGCCTAGGATTTGATACCCACAAACAGGATAGGGGAGGAGGATCCACTTGATTTTTTAACTTCCTCTGCATCTCTCTCCCTTAAATCAGATCCTTATGAATCAAACAAAAGGCTTATTCCTTGCTAAGTTCAAATGAAGCTCCTACCATTTCTGGACTCCTGTGCTAAAAAAAATGCACAAATTCAGCAAGTGACTGGACTGGAAGAAAAGTTCCTGAAGTCTCAGTAAATAATGAAGATACTACTTTGACACGAGAAGTTCCTGAGCTTCAAGTCACAGCATGATGCTCTTTTAGCAGTTGGCTCCCAGCAGAGTCCAGGACTTGATGGACCTGTACAGATTTGGACCCCAAGTGTGGCTGTGCAGTTCTACATTAGCTCTACGGTCTCCCCAAGGAAAGCCAAATAGAAGCATCATTCTATCAGGCCCTTTCAACCCCAACTTGCATCATATGAAATTGGGGCAGGAAAAAAATACTTTCAAAACCATCTCCACAATGAAGAAAATAAAATAATTTATTGTAATTGACATCTCTGTTTCTGAAAAAAACCAACCCTACTTAACATTAAACTCTAAATTATGACACCTATGTTATGGTAAACTGTTAATATACTTATTGAACCCTTAAAAATCAAATATATCTAATATTTAGCTCTTTACTGCCTAAATTAAAAATTCAAACTATAGAACTAGCAGAAGTAACAGGCTACCAGATTTTGCTGAAGAGATAACACAAAGTATAACATCTGTAGCCTCTTCAAACTGCAGAGGGAATGCATTTCCATTTTATTTATTCAACTAGCTCAGCATATCCAAATTTGGGAAACCATCTGGAACTTAAAGATCAGGAATTTTTGCTCTTCTTTTTTTTCCCCCCCATACTAATAAAGAGTTAAACAATGGGCTTTCCTTGCTCAGAAATTCTGAAAATTACAGTCAATTAAATTCACTACCTACAAACAGTATTTTCATTACTTAATAAATTACTTAGTCCAAAATTTAGCTTGAAAAATGTGCTTTTTCACTCATGTATCAAGCATATTTAAACAGTTTTATATATTCAAGTCAATTTTATGTCATATATTTTGAGTTCTAATTTTCATTCAATGTAGCAATGATCATACATAAAGTATAAAGTATCATTTAGTAAATTATAAGTTTTTCATTCATTAATATCTTACACAAAAATGCTCAATTCTGAAATTTAAATAAATGTATGTTTGGCTGAAATAATGGCATGAAGACACAGTGCATCACGTTGATGAGCAGAAAAGCATAAAATATAACTGTAAATAAACATGCTTCAGATTTGTCAACCAGTAAGAGGCAACCACCCTTTCTCTAGAAAAAATGCAAATTGAAAATAAGATTAAAGCTGATTACTTAAATCAGAGATTCCTGCTGGCTGATTAGACTGTGATTAAAATTGGTGAATTAAATCATTATGATTGGAGTTTTGGGGAATAGAACTGGGGAATAAATTCAATACAGTCTCTGAAAGGTTTTAGTAGCTCCAGTGAGTGTTTTGTTCTGATGAGTATTTGCAACAGTGATCACTTGAAATCAATGAGGCCATTCACATAAGCACTGATTTCAGGTCACCCTAAGCTGTGCTTTTTGAACTTTATCTTTGGTGTGTAAAAACTATTGCATTGAATCGGTATTGATAATATAATTTTTTGTCAATAAAGTTAGGAGACACAGGGGTGGCCACATTAATATGCAAAATCTAAATAAGAATTTGCTACAGACTTCAGCATCAGCAGAACTGGGCTTCATTGTAGCTGCTTCTTGGTTGTGTCTTCTAATCTAAGAGTGCATCAATAGATCCTTTATTTTCAGAAACAAAAAGCAGCAAAACTTTGATGATGGAAGCCTTCAGAGAAGAAATATTCACATTCAGCATGAGAGACTGCAGTATGTCAGCAACACAGGGTAATTGCAGCACAAGATAGGTAGGTAATCCATGGCAGTCTGTTGCATAATGTTTGCTGTTAGAATCATTGAAAAAATTTTGGAGAAGTACTGAATTCTGGAACTTGTGAAGCAGAACTTATGAAGTGTGACTGCTTTACTTTACTTTCACTAAATACCCCAAAAGATCACTGTTATAAATGAAACTGATGTTCTGGGGTGTTGTTAATTAATATCGGGCTTAATGAACTGTAATTTAATTAAGAAGTTGGGGTCTTGCTAGTTTGTGCAATGGTAATGTTTTGCTGTAAGCACTAGGTGGGAGTGTAAATGGGGAACATGCAATGAGCTGGTGGAAAGAGGGAGAGCTGTCCAGAATGTTCTGCAAGGTGACATCAGGCGTGTGAGATCAATGCCTTAACACATAATTGGACAAGAGATGGACCAACAACTCAATGCCCCTAAGATGGACTCGACCACGAGCCAACTGGACCCCTGGATATGAGCCACTGGAGGGAGGAACTGGCTGGAGCAATCGTGGACAGGCAAAGGGTGTAAAGGCTGTGCCAGGGCTCCCCCCGGGTCCTCCTGAGGGGCTCGGTGTCCGAGGGAGCACCCAGTGTGTTACACTGGTTCTTTTTGGGACTCCAGCTTGTGGTGTGCAGCCTGGGCTACTCCCAGGTTCCCGCTCTCAGTAGCTCTCTAATAAACGAGCTGACTTTTATCTTTTAATTAAAAAGTCCCCGCCTCGTTTATAACAATCACATCAGTTTCATTGGTCAGAAACTGAGAATTAATGAAATGCTTTCTTATTATATTGGATTGATACGACTGGAAATTGAAAATTTGGTAATTTCAAGCAGGGCAGTACAAGCTCCTATAAATTGCCCTTCCAGCATTCTTCCAGTGCAGACTCATGGATCAGTGTCCCTACCCATGAAAACAAGAATTGTATTCCCTTCATAATTAGCTTGGCCCTTTGTTCCTTTGATACAACTGAAAACTGAAAACAGTTACATCCAGTTTATTAAAACTACAAAACAGATCCTTGAACAGCCACCTGACAGTTAACAGCTATTGACTGTCACTGACCCACATCTGCCATCCACTGATCTACGTGGTTAACCCTTGCCCCATACAAACCCTTCTGATTACAAACAGGCTTCACGTGAGAAAAATTCTGCTTCTGCAACTTCTATTTCTTACCCTAATGACCTATCAAGTCACCAAGATTTAGGGCCTTAATTTGGAGGAACTATATAATTTTTACAGGAACAGCCCCACCAGGATTCTTTTATTGCTTATAAATAATTAAACTGTAGGACAGATTGTTTGATTTAGCACTGAAGAATATCATCTTGGCTACTTTAGCACTTGAACTTCCTTTAACACTTAGCTTGGACACAGAAGAAACACATTTTTTGAATGTTAACAAAGTTGTAGTGAAATACTACAGCTCTAATAGAACTTCCCTTCAGAAAGAAGAATAATATGGAATATAAAGGGTTTACCAAGCAAAACCTCAGACAAGAATGAACATTTTAAACAATATCCAAGTAATTCCTGAACCTTTAAGAGAAAGACTAATTCTTAAACCCAAACTGAAAAAGTTTCAGCTGTATACTCAGCTCACAGCAACCACTAGAAATGAAATGTCACATGCTGTGCACTGCACATCATTTCTAACAGGATCATATTGTCAAGCAGCTTTTTCACCAGAAAATCACTTAATGGGTTTGATAGTAGGCAGTATGGTTCAGTCATACCCTGCCTGAACTTCAAATTAGCTGCTGAAATTGGAAAGGCTCTTACTTCAACATTTCCATTCCTCAGTTTCATGACATTCCTAAGACAGTGTATCCTCAGTTTGGGAACATCTTGAAGGATCACCTCTCCTACTGTTCCATACACAGGGTATTGCCATATAACACCAAAAAGGAAATTATAAGGATCATTGTGGTTTCGGACATTCATCTACCAGATTTTGATTAGCAGCACTGAAAATCAACAAGATTTTCTATGCTTTTCCTCCTCCTATTTATGTGCTGCTATTTATATTTACTCTGAATATACTTTCTTCATAATTCTAAGGACAAGAAACTTCATTTCAAAGAACTTATCTTTCTGTAGTGCTCAAAAATAACTCTGGATTGCTACACTGACTTTATTTTACTGGAACAAAACACTTTATTGTAAGGCATGGAGGTTTCTCAACTAAGTGCTAAATTAAAGCCTATCAAGGTATCACAAAACTAAGTTTTTAAACTATCAGAATGAAAAAAGTTCCAAATACAGTCTTATGATCACTTGGCAGCTTTAGGTTTCTGACAGTCAAAATTCACTGTAAGCCTAAAAGCATCAACTGTTTTTCGTGAGACAAGCACTTTGATTTGACAGAGTTCAAAGCAATAATAACAAGCAACACATCAAAATAAATTAGTGAAATCACACTGAAATGATATATAGGATTCCTTTTCAAAGACACCGTGAAACATTTATTTATATAAGTTACCACTTCACTGGCCTAAAATCCGTATTTCCACAGTAAGTAGATTTTTTATGTTTTGGCAACAGTCATCATCCAAGCAGCCCTGCAAAAATAATAATGAATCAAAAAATGTATATTAAGTTGAAAATGTGAGTTTTTCAGAGAAAAAACTTAAACAAAAACTGTTAAGTGAGTACTTGAAAGCTGATGGAGTTGGTTTAGTGCAAATAAACACAGTATTTGACTGAAACCTGTAAAAATACCAGGCTTTGCAAACAAAGCAAAGCAGAGGTTAAACAACTGGAGATATCAGCTCTATGCTTAGTCCTCCAGCTAGTTCTCTACATAAAATGAAGTGTTCTTGTAGGTGCTTTTCTTATTACCATGCTTTTCATTAACAATTTCAGATCATACTTCACTCTATTCAAAACTTTACCAACTTCAATGATGATATAGTTTCCTCATCATCTTTAGTGAGTTTTGTGAGCACAGCTACTTTAGATGACTTCTGCACAAGCTCAGCACTCAGCTTCCTGCATTTCTCCATGAGATGCTTTTCATTTTCACGAGACTTCTTCATAATAGCAAGGAGCTTCTCATATTCATCACGGAATTTTTCCAGAGCTTCATCTCTACTCAGTATACTGATGAATTCTTGGGAGTCTTTTTCCAGTGCTTCAAATGCACTTTCTTCTAGATATAGCTTGCCAGACTTTTCCTGAGTGAAAGAATCAACAAACAGGAGGAATTCAACATCTCACTTATGACCGCAGAATACAAAAAAGTATTGGGTGTATAACAGCGACTAAAAATCATGAAAAAAACCCTGAAATAATAGGGGTTTTTGCTAGCATCTAATAGGCATGTTGTAGGCTATTTTTCAAACACATCTCCCCCAATTTTACTAAAGTAACTTGTGCTTTACCAGCCAGAATTCTTGTAATTGAGTCCCACAACTGCTTTAAAAATAAGTCTACAAAATACCATCATTGTGATAGTGTTTGAATAATTCATCAACTACTGAGGAAACCCAGTATTTTAGCCCCAATTCTGCCCAGTTCTCTACCTTCTCAACTCTGATTAGTTTATGATTTCCATCCAGATAGTGCCAGAGACTCGCAGACAAGCACATCTGAAAGCTCCAGTAATGCCAATGCACGCCAGCCTTTCCTCTGTGGGAAATGCTACTATTAAACCTTTCACAGAAGACATTTTTGCTCTAGCTCAGTTCTGATGCCAAGTCCTTGCCAATGCACCTCTGAGGTGGTCTCACTAGGATAAGCAGCTCTCCTGTCAGCAGGAAAACCTCAAGGGCACCTTTAATACTACAGCCCATGCTCCAGCCAGCAGGAAAGAACAATCCCAACTATGAGCTGAAACTTAGCGTGTCCCCCTTTCAAACCTGCTCTGGGATTCCTGTGTTTCTTCACATTTCATCCTCCTCTCCAAACCACAGAATCACAAAATGTTTTGGGTTGGAAGGGGCCGTGAAGATCATCTCATTCCAACTCCCTGCCATGGACCTTCCACTAGACCAGGCTGCTCAGAGCTTCATCCAACCCGGCCTTGAATACTTCCAGGGATGAGACATCTGCAACTTCTCTGGGCAAACAGTGTCACTGCCTTCTCACCCTCGCAATAAAGAATTTCTCCGATTATCTAATCTAAACCTACTCTCAGTTTGAATCCATTCCCCTCTGTCCTGTCCCCACTACACACTCTTGTGAAGTCCCTCTCCATCTCTCTTGTAGGCTCCTTTCAGGTTCTTCAGTGTTGGTCTTGTTCGTGTTTCTGGTTGTAAATAGAGTTGAAAGACGAGCAGTAACGAGGGGGGAGGCAGGGCGGGAACCACACCCACGATCTTAAACGTAGGAGCTGCTCCTAAAAGTGAAGCGTTACTACTGCCTGCCTACAAGTAGCCTAATTGCTCCTACTTTCAACACAGGATATAACTGAGCTCTGCTCACACAGGTGACACATAAATATGGTATATGGCTATACAGATGATACACAGATGATGTTGTTGGTCTTATCCCGAGGTGCAGCCTTCGTCCTGTCCAGGGGACAGGAAGGGCAGGGCGTGAAAGGTTCCAGGTTACCTCAGCCATGCTGCTGTAGGGAGGGGGCGGCGGGCAGGGCGCGGCGGGTCGGTGTCAGTGCCGGTGCCGACGGCGGTGCCGGGGCGGTGGCGGTGCTGGGGTGGTGCCGGTGCCGGTGGTACCGGTGGTGGCGGTGCCGGGGCAGGGACGGACCGGGCCCGCCGCCGTTCCGAGGCCGTTGCTCGCAGCCAACGCCGCTCTGGTATCGTAGCAACGGCGGCGGCTGCGGGCGGGGCCGCCGTGAGCCCGGGCCCAGCGGCTGCCGCCTACATGGCCGTGGTCACCTCGCCGCCGAAGGGTGACTTGTCCTCTAAAAACTGTGTCCTCTAAAAGCTGCCGAAGTTCGGCCGTTGGGGGCTTTAACCAGGGACACCGAGGACTGTTTGCCCTCTGAGCCAAAAGGCTCCGGAGCAGAGGCGCTGAGCGCGGCCGGCAGGGCGGGCCCGCTGGGTCGCAGTTGTTAGGGCTGGACGGACCTGCGGTGCTCATCCAGTCCAACCGCCCTGCCGAGGCAGGCTCACCTGGAGCAGGCGGCACAGAATGCGTCCAGGTGGGTTTGGAATGTCTCCACAGAGGCAGACCTCACGACCTCCCTGGGCAGCCTCTTCCAGTGCTTTGCCATCCTCTATGGAAAGAATTTCTTCCTCATGTTGAAGTGAACGTCTTGTGGTTTAGTTTATGGCCATTGCTCCTCATCCTGGGCACCACTGAAAAGAGTCTTGCACCATCCTCTCAACACCTGCCTTTGAGACATTGATATGCATTGATGAGATCCCCTCTCAGTCATCTCCAGACTGAACAGGCCCAGCTCCTGCAGTCCCTTATCATACAAGAGATGCTCCAGACCTATCATCATCTTCGTGGCCTCTGCTGGACCCTTTCCAGTAGCTTCTTGTGTTTCTTTCCACTCAAGGCATGATCCTATGCAAGACAGTTAACAGGGATTTGTGCAGTTTGAGGGCATAAATCATAGAACCACAGAATACATAGGGTTGGAAGGGACCTTAAAGATAATCTCATTCCAACCCCATTACCATGGACAGGGACACATTCCACTAGACCAGGTTGCTCAGAGCTCCATCCAGCCTGGGATGGAACTCTTCCAGGGATGGGACATCCACAGATTGTCTGGGCAACCTGCACCAGTGCCTCACCATCCTCACAGTAAAGAATTTCTTACTAACATCTGGTCTAAACCTACCCTCCTTCAGCTTAAGGCCATTTCCCCTTGTCATGTCACCACATGGCAAATGGCATTTGGAGCCTGACTTCTGCCATGTCCTTGTACTCAACTATTCACAGTAGCCTATCCATGGATGGTTTGGCACAATCCATGGTGCAGGAAAAGGGAAGGCAGGACAGCAGATCCACTTCAGAGCTGTGCTCAAGAATCAGCCACTGCTGTTTACTCCCAGCTAACCCCTGAAATGGTGGGATTTATCTCTCTAAGCACACAAATTGTTCCATCTGATAGCTTTTCAGGTCAGGGAACGTACTGTACCATGTATACACTCCCTAGCAGCATGGATGTTGGTTACCACCTTAAAGTACCATTTGAAACAAATAATGATGATGGAAAACTTTTGCTGGTTTAATGAAGCCTGAATTGTAGCAGCTCATTTTACCGACTACGTGGCAAAATAGGCAGTTTCAAATGGATGCTTCCAAGTGGTCTGATTTTACCATTAGAACTGAAGAATAATATGTATTTTATAATGTATTCTTTTTATGTGTGACTTAATTTACAAAATACCCTATACACTGAAACATTCAATAATTTCAGTACACATTTCTAATGAAAAAAAAATCAATAAAGTTCCTTTTCTAAGTTTTGCGCTCCTCTTTTTCCTCATTTTCTTTTCTACTGCTGTTTCTTACATAATAAAATTACCAGGAAGATGATTATAATAAATTCCTTGATTCTGGGATTTCAGTTCTCAAGAGGACCCAACTTCTAGACCTTTAAAATAAAACAACTGCACATGTAATGAAATATCAAATGGTAAATTTTAATTTTGTGAGCAAAATACTGCTGGAGGAAGGGGACACGCTCAGAATTTTAAAAAATAGTATTATATGATGAACAAAAAAAACCCCTTTCAGTTTACATCTCAAATATACAACTTTGATTTTATTTCACTGTTTCTTAAGTCTTTAAAAGCAAAACAGCAGTGGAAACTCATGAAGGGAGATAGTCACCTTTGTGTTTCAGGTACATGTTTGTGCTTGAAGGTAACAGCATAAATGTGTCCAAAAACTATACCGGTTTATTGAGACATTCCCATGAGCTTCCTGGTCTGGTTGAAGATGTCCCTGTTCACTGCACAGGGTTGGACCAGAAAACCTTTAAAGGCCCCTCCCAACCCAAACTATTCTATGATTCCACTCATGTTTTTCAAACTCCTGGTGACCTGTGTCCTCTGAGACCACGTAAGGGTGACTGTATAGACTGGTCTCAATGACAACTTCCATTTGAGCTAAATTCATTCAAATTCTGCAAGTTCAGCCTCATGGTAGCTGCACCTCTAACTATAGTGCAGAGTGGGGTGAGTGTTCAGAGTCCATGATAACTCATGCAAAAGCCCATTTTTTTTTACAAAAAAAAATCACAAATTATAACATCGCAACTTGTAGCAAATAATTTTAACCA
The DNA here is from genome assembly GCA_020086605.1 of Lanius collurio. Lineage (NCBI taxonomy): Eukaryota > Metazoa > Chordata > Aves > Passeriformes > Laniidae > Lanius > Lanius collurio. The sequence continues at coordinate 22,029,088 of JACBWW010000010.1, read as the reverse complement.
GGACACAAATCTGTGACAAGACTCAAATATTCACATTGAATTAATTCTGCAACAAATCATATTAAACAGCAAGAGAATGCCTCAACAGCTTCATAAACAAGGAGCTGCACTAACACTCAAGAGGACACCTGGGTTTCTGACCTTACCAAGAATTAACTTCAGCTCAGGACCAGCCACTTAAAATTCCTTGTACTTGAGATTCATCAGTGAAGTGTAAATAATCACACCTGCCATCCTGCAGTGGTGCTGTGTCTATCGTGGCTATAAATGATTCACTCATGTCAGAGACAGGACTTCTGGACAAGGTGGAGCTCTTCAAGTGGGATCACTTTTTGACTCTCCCTTTTAAGATGAGCGTCCCCAGCTCTGCAAAATCCCTTCTGCTAGTAAGAGCAAAAAATCCCGGCTACAGAACAAAATTACCTTAAATAAAAACAAATAAATCTCCACTAAGAGCAAGGACAAGCCATAGCTAGAAAGTTTCAGTTCATTGAAATTTTTGTTATTTATTTCTCCAAATGTCTGACTTTGTTTAAGAGACACATGCATTTTATGGTAAATAAGCAGATCACCTGTCTCACCAGCTGCACAAAAGTGAATTTTGCATCAGTGAGGTGTGTTGGTGTGCATGCAAGAAAGGGTTACTAGACAAGAAGTGTTTGCTCACTGATTTATTTGAGGTCACAACCCTTGTGCAGTTAATTGAAGGCATGTTTTAAACTATAGTGGCATGAAAATGATAGGCCATTACTTCCTGAATGTAAGGATTTATGGGCTACTGCAAAGATATAAATAATAAAATAAAATCTCATCATAAAATGACCCAGGAGTATGTAAGCCATTTGGGGCAGGGACCATGACAGTACGTGTCTTGTGGAAAGCATAAAAGGAACCTTGTGGCCTCTGTCCGGTAAGGATAGGATGAACTGATGAAGGAAAGCGCGGGGTTGAAGCGATTCCTCCCAGCCCCGCTGCTGTCAGGCGGTGTCGGGAGGCGGCAGCACCGCACCGCGGCCGTGTCTGCGGAACCGACCCGCACCGCGGCCGCGTCTGCGGAACCGACCCGCACCGCGCTCCCGGCCCGCCGCCGGCTTGCAAACATCCCGTAATACACGGGGATCCCATGGTGGGGGCAACGCGTGTTCATGCATGACCTCTGCGTTTGAATTCGGGATCGCCCCGTTTACTCAGAGAACATCATCAATGGAAAATCACCACTAAGGAAAGCAAAATTTATTTAGCGATTGTCTAATATCAAATTGTTGTTTGGTATATATTACAAATGTATTACATATATAGTACTTAATCTAACTGCAAGTCTTGTAGTTTTCCCAGCGGTATGGAAATCTAGCAGAGCCTCATGGCCTCAAAGAGCTGAGATGCTGCAGGCACTGTCACTGAGCTGACACACCCTGGAAACCAGATTGCCTTCTCAGAGTAGAAGTCTTGCAGTATTAAAAGGAATAAGAGCTTACTGAAAATGCTCTTTTTTCTCCAGTGGCAAGGAAACACTATATAGTTCTCAATTACTTAATTATCTAACTGATATTTTTACTGTATTCTTTTTTAGTGTTCTCTCCGCCTGTTATTTTTAAACTTAATGATCAACAACGGTTTTTCTGTTTAAATTGGACTGAGACTTTCTACTTTGTTCATAAAGATGATGCAACAGATCTCAAATAACCTTTGATCATGTAACCCTTTATCATGTTTGGCATTAGACTTGAGCCAATGATCTCAAGAGAGAAAACATTACCATTTTCATAAGAAGTTAAATCCTGGCAATGTTTCAATTAATAGAAACACCCAGCTTCAATTTTTTTATTTACTAAGAGTTTCTAAGATTTTGCAGAACTATTGATGATTTTGCAACAAATTAGAAATACTAGTGGAAAGATTAAGTTCTCAATCTTCTAATGTATCTGAAAGCAGCTGAGAAAGGTACCTAAAATTTGACTCTCAGCTCAAATCTTGCTTTTGTCCTGCCCCTGCTGATGGGATCTTAAGAGTCCATTTTAGAAATAATATTATTATATCTAATTTCTGCTGCAGTAGTAGTCACATCACAGTGCAACAGGGTAAGTCTCAGTGCGTGAAGAACTCTGGTACTGTTACTCCACTGCTTGCAGCTTCAGGTCCTGCACAGCATGTGAGTAAGGTTAGCGGAGCTTGGCTCATTATCAAATAAATTACTACCTTTAGCAAGATAATGATCTCAAGCCTTCTGCAGTGCAGCAATACTCAAACAATGAATCATGCCCTAGAGTTGTCAGGATATGTGCTTCTATCTTTCCCACTTTCAGACTCCTGAACTGCATCAAAAACCCCCTAACACAAATCAAATGAATGTGTCTTGGTCTGAGTTTTCCATTTACATGTATTGTATTGTTATCATAATTTTATACTATCCTAGGTGGCACAGAAAGTAGATGCTGAATCTAGGATGGTGGATATATAATATAATATAATCTGTTGAGATGTGAGTGTTCCTGTGAAAAATGTTCAGGTCTTTTCCCTGTATCACAGAGAAATTTTACAGATACATACATATAGTGATTTGTATTGTCCAGTGTGTATATCCATATAGATACACATTCAGAATCAGTAATTACTACCTTATTGGGCTTTATGTGGGTGATATTTAATAGGCATTTTCCTCTGGCTTAGGTGATGAATAGCTGGGATCCTGGCAAAGGAGCTGCTTTCTCTCCTCCAGCTGCTGTGAAGTTCCCAGGGGAAATAAACAATGCACCAGACAGGCTGGGTCCTGCAGCAGAGAAGCAGGGAGATTCCAGTACTGCTCTTGCTAGAGATATTTCCATAGATAAGGGCATATGAGGAAGGAATGTACTAATAACACCCAGGTTACTAATAAAACTGAATAAACTTGATTCGGACACTGAGGAAATAATACCTGTATATGCAAATTTACAAACACAAACCCTTTGAATAACACTTAAACTGTTATTTAATTCGATATGCACTTCAGGAAATACAAAGAACAGGATGATTTAACAGTCCCAGCTATCACTCACAAGCTAGCCAGCCTGCCTCAGAACAAATCTGTGCCACCGCATTTCCCTGTGATAGCACAAAATCTTAGTGCAACATAAAATGCAGATGGTTTCCCAACACCACACATGTCCACCATCTGAGCTTAAAAAAAAATCAAAGAAGTGGTGGTGGAGAACATGCAACATGTTAGAGCAGTAGTAATACAAACCCGTTGTTGCAATGCTGTGGAAAGAGGAGGGGTACAATATAGTTCCCTAAATCACATAGATGTTATTATGCTCGTGCCCTCTTTCTGTGAAAGTGACAGTTGTTGAGAAAACTTATTTCTGTGAGAAATACAAGATGGCCTTTAACTCGAGAATGAGAGTAGTGTTGGAAAACTTTCAAGAATCCTTTACTGTGGCCTTGATCATTAGCTAGCACTTACTGTGACTCAGTTCCCTCGTCCCTATAAGGACCAAGCCTGTCAAGAGTTCAAAAAAGCGTTTGGACAACACTGTCAGGTACATGGTGGGGTTGTCGTGTGCACGGCCAGGAGATGACCCTGTGGGTCCCTTCCAACTCAGGATATGCTACGATTCCTCTGGGCCTCAGAAGGATGTTAGCAGCTTCACAACTTTTTTCTTGTTCCAGCTTTGAGCACGAAAATGGGTCAGCACCTCCGAGATCTACTCCTTTGCTTTGATAAGAACAGTACGCGAGGTTACGTGTTTCAGCTCTTTCCTGACTTTCAGGCACGACCACCAGGAGGTCAGAGCACATCCGAGAGGCAAGATGAGCGCATTTCCTCTCCGTGCGCCGTGCCCTCGGTCCAGCACCGTCTAGGAAGCTAATGGGGGAGCCAAGGGGGAGATCAGACAGCCCGCTGCCGCCCGCCGGGGCACGGCTCGGCTCCTAGGGCTGGCGGGGGTGGTTTGAAGGAGGAGAGAAGCAGCAAACCAAAGAGCAGCGGCAGCCCGGGCGGGGCGGGCTCCTGCCCCTCGCTGCGCGGAGCCGCCGCCGCCCAACAGCGCCGGTGTGCGCGGAGCGCCCGGGAGCGGGGCCGCCAACCCGGCCCGGCCCGGTGAGTCTGTGCGGGGGCGCGGGGGGCGCGGGAAGGGCCTGCCCGCCTTCGGGACGGAGCGGGGGTGCGGGCTGCCCGCCGCTGGTCGCGTTGGTGGGGCTGCCCCCGGGTTCTCCTCGCAGCCTATCTCTTGTGTTTTGCGCCTTCGCCGTCCCGGTGGGTAGAGCGCCGCCGGCAGGGTCGGGCCCCTGAAGCGGGACACTGCGCCCACCAAAGTTCCTGCAGAGCTTTGGGCATCCCTCTCCCTCCAGCCCCGGCGGGAGCCGAACGCGCGGGGCGCCGGGAGCGGCGGGCGAGCGGCCGCAGGGACTCGGCGGGACCGAGCCGTGTGGTCAGAGACCGCTCGGCCATCGCCCTTTGCTGGTGACACAGCCCGTGGTGTCCTGGGGCCAGCGCTGACCTCGGACATGAACAGTCCGTGCAGAATGCATCACTGAGCTTTGCTGCGCGTTCAGAGTTACATGGCTTGGGCTTAAAACTTCCTTGTCTTTCTTCTGAGATACACATCTCACTAATGAGCGCTCAGAGGAGTAAAGTTTTCAGTGGAGCTGAAGAAGGGATATTTTCAGTAGAGTTACTTTTCATGTGTGTGGGCATGTTTTTTATGGTGGCCAGCAGGTATCTGTAGCTCAAACCAGAGTGAGGCAGGACTGTGATACTGGAAGTCAATGGTCTGTTAAACTGGTGAGCCTTAGTGGCCCTTTGCATCTTCAGCTTGGCAGTCTCCCACTGAAGCTGTTCTTTTGGGAACTGCCGTGCTAAAATCCTTCAGGAAAATAGGACATGTTGCTGTTGGCATCTCTTATGTGGTCAGGCAAGATGAGCAGTGTCTCTAAGCAAACATTACTATTAATACGTTTTTAATGAGTGCTGTAGGCCTCACCCATACCCAGTGCATCTCCTTCAGGTGCAAGTGTTTGCCATGAGCTGCCAGGCAAGGACCTGCCATGAGCTGCCATGAAAGCAGCACTTGGACAGGAGAGCCGCTGTCGTCTTGTGTGAGGTTGTGGGTGCTAAAAAGCTAGAGGCAGAGGAATTTTCCAGCTACTGCATAATTCTGTTTTCTTTCTCATACAGCATAGCGAGAAACAGTGAAGACTGTTTTGTAAACTAATTCTCTGTCTTTGCACCTGCAACTTGTTTTCCAAAGTCTTCTTTTGGTATATGGGGAAAAATATTTTGAATGGGTGTTGTGTAGCTTCCACCCATCATTCTAGAGGGTGGATGTCCTGCCACTCTTCTGTACCAAGGTACATAGCCTAGCTTGGAAATAATAAAATAATTCCATTTCTCCCTGGATTTGGATTGTGTCATTTCTTGCTGATTCTCGGTACAACAGCAACATGAGGGTTTTTAGTTTGGTTTGGTGATGATGGTAATGCTCTTCTGCAACTCTCACTAAAGTGATTCTGGCTACCTTCATAGGCATCTGCTTTTAAAATCAGATTTTCCTTAGCATAAGTGAATGAGGTTCCTTCAATCCTCAAAGAAAAGTAGAGCATAGAAATTAGGAATGGAAACTTCAAGCCTTCTCTTCAACCTTGTTTTCAGCACAATAGATGCTTCATGCTGCTCTCACGTGGGAACTGCACATATTTAGTGTGATTGCCACAGATGTGGAGAGAGGTGAATTGATTTCCCAAATTCAGAGACCCAGTGTGAGTACTGGGACCAGCCCTTAGGGTTTCTTGACTCCCAGCTCTAGATGATGCTATTTTTTGCTTGCATGACTTGGGTGTACGGGTTTCAGTGATCTGTGTTCGTACCAGGAGCATCCGCAAGGAAGAAGCGACCTGGGCACACCAAAGGCATTGAACTTTTTTATCGAGAGCTCAGGTGGTGCCCCTCCCCACCTAACTGTCTTACTCTTTTTGTTGCTTGAAGCATTACTATAAACTAAGAAGATTTTTTTTTTTTTTTTTTTTTTTTACACTACCTTCCCTGCCTCAAGTCAGACTAAATATCCCCGGTCAGGGACTAAGGAATTTGGTTTTCCTGAGCAATTGTTTTGGGCTATGTGATGACTCAGGTAACCAAAAGCTGCATGTCCTGCTCCCTATTTGTTTTTTTGTTGGTGCTATCCATGGCAATAAGGGCTCTCATGTGTCTCTGCCTTATGTCTCAGAGGGGTGCCAATGCTTATGATTCTTCTTGCATGGCAGTGACTTAACACTGGAAAGGAATCTGATCCACAGAAAACTAACCCTCGTGTTTCACAAGCTGATCTCACTAATTTCTGAGTTTGTTTTTTAAGAAAAACTGTATGGTTTTCCAAAGGACAATTTTAGTCTGGCTTTTGCAACTGTCTACCTGCTGACTGTGGTTTAAGTGTCTTGGAGCTTGCCTGCAAATGAATTAACACAGGTATATGGACTCCATGAAGAGTCTGCATGAGTCTCCCTGCTATCCTGTGCTGTCCTGTCCTGCTTTCTCCGCTCCGCAGAATTGCAATTGCAGTCCATAGCAGTGGTGCAATGGAAAAGGAAGCTGAAAAAAGCTTCTGGCTTCTTCCTTTAGATCCCCTTTAAAATAGACTGTTGGGTGGGCCAGCTTTTTCTCTCCCAAGTGTTATTACAATCCATTTATACTGGGGAAAAAGCAGGTTTGCTGCCAGGCAGCATATTTTCCATCGGCACTTGTAATTGTTGGGTGGCGGAGAGAGGTAGAGACTCTGGTTTCCAGGCTGGAGGGAGAGAGCGTGGCCACGGTGCACACTGGGTAGCATCGTCATGTGCCCAACCATGAATTCCAGGTTTTTCAGGGATGTGGGCTCAGCTGTGTAAGCAAAACCTTCTGCCCGCTCACTCCTTGGAGCAGGCAGGGAGGCAGGTAGCCAACCTTCAGACAGCTTGAGGGATGGAGAGCTGGCCTGGGGTGTAGCTGCAGCAGGGGTCTTTATTTAGCTTGTTTATACTTACACGTGGGCCATGCAAAGTTGGCTGAGCCAACCTTGACCAGCAGCAAAACAGGTTTTACTGCCGTGACATGAAGGCCAGATCAGCTGCTGAGCTTCGCTGGAGCGGGTCAGCTTTCATTTCTGTCAAGGAGAGGAGGCTCTCGTATAGAGCTGACTCAAAACAAACATTGTGCTCAGTTGCTCAGACTTCTTCATGGAAGCAGTGTTAAGAAGGCTTATGCAAGACAAAGAGGTGATTCGAGGTAGCCAGCATGGCTTCACTGGGGGCAAATCATGCCTGACCAATCTGGTGGCCGCCTATGGTGGAGTGACTGCGATGTTTGGCAAGGGAAGACAGACTGATGTAATTTACCTAGACTTCTCTAAGACCTTTGACATGATTCCACACGATATTTTCATCTCCAAATGCGAGTGAAATTAATTGGAAGGGTTGACTGTTCAGTGGATAAGGATTTGGCTGGATGGACGCATCCAGAGAGCTGTGGTCATTGGCCATCTGTGGAGGCAAGAGCCAGTGGTGTCCCTCAGGGGCTGGTGCTCTTTAATACCTTTATCAGTGGCATATTGAGATCGACTGCACCCTCAGCAGCTTTGCAGATGACACCCAGCTGAGTGGTGCTGTTGGCACAACAGAGGGAAGGGATGGCATCCAAGGAGACCTGGACAAGCTTGAGAGGTGGGTCCACAAGAATCTCCTGAAGTTGAACAAGGCCAAGTGCTAGATGCTGCACCTGGCGTGGGGCAACTCCAGATATGAGGACAGACTGGGAGAACTCATTGAGAGCTATGGAGATTGACTTTGGGCCTCTCTGAGTGAAAAGCTGGACCTACCCAGCAGTGTGTACCCATAGCCCAGAAAGCCAGCCGTGTCCTGGGCTGCTTCCAAAGCAGCGTGGCCAGCAGGTCGAGGGAGGGAATTCTGCCCCTCTACTCCACTCTGCTGAGACTCCACCTGCAGTGCTGCATCCATCTCTGGGGTTCCCAGCGCAGGAAGAACATGGAACTCTTGGAGCAGGAGCTAAGGAGGCTACAAAGATGATCAGAGGGCTGGAGTACCTCTCCTATGAAAACAGGCTGAGAGACTTGTTCAGCCTGGAGGTTCTGGAAGAGACATCATTGTGGCCTTCCAGTACCCATAAGGTTCAGTCAAGGTGTCTCCAACATCTATACACATAGTTTGAGGGAGACCCTAACTTAAACTCTCTCTGTTGAAATTTGAAAATGATCTTAAGAAGTGAATTGTAAGTCACATAGCAACAGTTCCTGCACAGCATTTAATAGCTCCTTTCCTCTGAGCAGATGCACCTGCTCTACCTCACTGGCCCTGAGTCACCCTGAGACCAGACATTGCAGGCCCTCAGGGCTCACAAATATCCATTGGGATATTACAGTGCAGACCATTGAGGTTTGGGGTGTGTTTCTCCTGTGTTCAGCACTCTGTGCTGCTGGTGGTGGTGTTGTGGCAAAGGTTGAAGCAGAGGCACCAGCAGCCCTGCAAGATGGGTGGGCTGGGCAGAGCCCATTTGACCAATTTGGCCTCAAATGGCCAAATGGAAGTTTCACAGAGAAGTGAAACAGTCTGGTCAAAGCAGGTACGTGGGAGGAGGGAGATGAATTGAAAGAGCTCAAGCGAGCAAGGATGTGTCAGCCTAATGCTGAGCCTTGGAAATACCCTACTCTAAAGCCCAGCTCAGCCCACACTGATCATTTCATCAGGCTTCGGATGAAGACAGTGGGAAGGTTTGAAGTGGTGGTAGCTGGAATTGAGGGTGGTGCATTCCTCCTACCCAGCCCATTTGTGCACAGCTGGGTAATCTCTCTGTTGTCTGCCTGCAACCAGCTTGTTGAGTCCTCTCCTCCTTTTGGCTGGGGGACTTTGTTTCCTGTTGCATATAAGATTTCTTCACTTCTCTATCCTAAAATATTGTAGTTTATCTTTTGTGGTTCTGTGTTTCACATCTTCCTGTGCTCTTACGCTTGCTTCCTGTCTCTTCTGTTTTTTCTGTTTCTCCCATTAGCTCTCTAAACCCAACTCCCCAAGCAAGTATTTCTACCTTACAAGCTGCTTACAGCAGCTAGATGCTTTTCTAGACAAACTAATCCCAGACAAAACTGTCCCAGCCCTTGCACTTATGCAGCTGTTCATTTGACCCTAATCCGTTTTAAAAGGAGAGTGCTGGTGAGTGAGGATGGAGTCAGAAGAGGATGTCCTTGCTTGCCGATACGTGTGCAAGACTGAGAGACCCACTGTGTGATCTGCACACTTTCCCATGGGAGAAGCAGCGTTTTAACTCTTCTCTGATCACTTCAAACTGATTATTTCTGGTCTCTTGAGCTTTTATGATCATTTTATTATGTAAAGGCATGAGTTAATATTGCTTTTAATCAATCCCTAATCTAGATAACTGCATTATGTACCCATCTTCTGCCTGCACTTCCTCATTCATTCTCTTTGTGTTTTGCAGACTTCCTGGCTGTGCTTCAGTGGCGGGTGACTGAATTTAGTCTTCTCTGCATCACAGTGATGGTAGTAATGTGAAGTTTAATGAGCACCTGCAAAGCTGTGTAGCAGGTAAGTGCTCCAGGGGTCATTCTTCCTTCCAGATTTGATGTGATTTAAAAAAGCTTCTTGATGGGCTCTCACTAGGAGATCTTGAGCCTTGAAGCAGAAATGCTGAAAGGAAATTGGTGTGGCTCTTATTTTAGAAATGTTCCCAGCAGTGAGATTCAGACAGCTTCGTGCAAAGCAAAAGTAGCAATGTTTTGAAGGTTTAATCTGGAAATGGCTTCAGTGTGGAAGATCAGTGTTAAAAGCCTCTCTCTTCTTCACTTTCAATATAAAATTGTTTTTATTTGACTGCTTGGTACAGTTGGGATCTAGTCAGAGAATGATGGCAGAAAAAGGGGTCCAAAGCTTTGCTGACATCAGCTACTGATGCATTTTCTGCTGCACAGGAGAACTTGCCAGAAGAACCTTACCCAGACTGGGAAAGTACTGGAATTCCCCTCTTCTAAGTGTTGTAGGGAGAGCAAATGCCTGGAAGTACCTGGACAACTTCCAGATGATCAAGGGTGACAGCAGTGGCAGATGAAGGGAAATTGTGCTTTCACAAGCCAGCAATGTGTAGAGTTTTCATGTTTGTATGAAGACCCCTAAAAACACGCTGAAAGGAGAACTGCTGGGTGAAGCAAAGATGTCTGGCAGTGCTGCTCTGCAAGTGTGTGACAGGAGGCTCTATGGGCAACAGTGGTGGGAAGGCAAGAACTGATGGCAGAGGGAGCTGCCAGAGCAGCAGTCCTGGCTGCCACAATGTCCTGCTGCAGCTCTGAGTACCTGTGAGTTCATGCCGTCCATGTGATTTTTTTTTTTTTTTACTTATTTATTCTGGATCTGTGTTGGGTGGTGTCTGTCCCCTTTTTCCCATGACAGAGTTCAAACAGCTGCTCTGCTCTAGCAAAGCTCAGCTCACAGAGTTCCCTGGCATGCTCCTCCAGCCAGCCATGATCAAAGCTGTGAGAGCTGGCCCACTGCCATTCTCCTATGTGTAAATGAAGCTCTTTCTCTTTTTCCTTTCCATTCACCATCTTTCATTATTATCCCTCCTCCAGAGTCAGGTTTTTCTGGCTGATCTAGCACATTATTTGTATCAGCAGTATTTGCCTGAAGGCAGAGATGCTTTTTCAGCATTTATAGGGAAACCATCTGATGCATCCCACTGCCATGTATGTGGCTCAGAAAAACCAAGCATGGTGTTGGCAAGGATGAGGACCATTGCAGCCAACTGTTGCAGAATTTAAGCCCTGTTAGGAACAGTCTCCAATTCGTGGGGTTATTCTGGTTGCCTGGCAAAGGAAAACTGTTACTGTTCCCTCACTTTTGAAACCAGGGGGAGAGCACGTAGAGAAGGTTCCTTGTGCCCTGAGAGGAAAAGGCACATGAGTTATAAGGTGGCAGCTGAGCCACCTGTGTCATCAACTCATCTTCTGGGTTGCCTCCAGGGATGGTGGATGCCCTCAGTTGAAAAGGAAGAGTTTGTGGTCAAACCCAAGTAAAAACAATGTGAATGGGCTTGAGAGTGCCTTGAGAGTGCTTTCAGCTCTTCCAAATTGCAGAGGGTTTGGTGATGAGTGGTGAGCACCTGATGAGGAGTGGGAGCAAATGGTTCCCATGCTGTCTGCAAGGAGGTGAAGTAGCTCCCTAAGACAAGATACCACCTGCCTGTGCCAGGATCCCAGCAGGGATCCAAACAGCTTGTTTGGGAGAAAGCACATGCAGTGATAAAGAGATTTTCCTGCAGGTAGGGGCAGCTAAAAAGTAGTCTAGACTGCCTTGGCAAGCAGAGATTTGCTGGAAGTTTTTCAGAACAAAGTAAACAGAGACTTGCCAGAAATCATCCAGGCACAGTGTAAGCCGTGTGTATAGGCAGAGGGAAGAAACTGTATTGCTTTTTCAGACCTCTTTTTTCTCCTATTTTTTAAGCTCTTGTAGAGTGTTAACACGTACCAGAGGTGGAGCTGATGAGATGTTCTCAAGCTTAAAATGTCACACTTGATATTCACACTATAGTGCTTCCCAGAGGAGCTTGGTCTTCCATATCTGCATCCAGAATGCTTCAGTGCTAATGTATTTCCTCCTGGATGTTCAGGTACCTTACTGCCACTGGTTTCGGAGGAGAGTTTGATTTCCAAAGGCCTCTGGGGATTTAGCAACCAAATACCTCAGGACTATTGGAAATGTGAGGAAAAATACTTGAAGTTTCAGCAGCACAGACACCTCTGCACTGCAGATTGCAACTCATTCATGGTAATTAAAAATTACCCTTATCTTCCAGTCTTCTAGGATGGAAGGGATGTCTTTATTTTGGGTAGCTGGAATCCACCAGTTGACCCTCCCCTCCTGTATCACAAAATGACACAAACTATCTGGCACAGTAGGTGACTTAAGGACAGAGTTCTAGTGGGGTCCCACCTAGTGAGATGGCTATTCTCGGTCTAAGAACCATGGCAATGCTCTTCTGCAGCCAAAGTCAAAAGATGGTCTGAAGGTGCTTGGATGACGTTTATCCCACCTTCTTGTTGACTCATAGCTGAATCGTGCTCTTGGTGCAGGGTTATGATCTCGCACTCTGAGGAAGTTACAGGAAGACATGTCGACCGAAAGGGAGGTATTTGTGTGCTGTGATCCACAACACGTGCTCTCAGCCCAGCCTTGTATTTGCTGCTAGTCTTGGATGCTTTGGGTCTCCCATGTGGAGCTGGAGGGTTTGCTCCTTGCCAAGCTCCTTGCCTGCTGCAGCAGAGGGGTTTTTGTGCCTGTGAGCAGGGGCCCCACAGCTGTGAGTCACAGTTCCCATTACGTTTTAACTTAGCCTTTAAGTGAGCTGAGAGGCTGTCCCTTGGATTTCAAACAAAGCCTTCCTTTGTTGTGCTTATGGTATAAAGAAAGCAACCGTATGTGCTCACCCCACACATCCCAAATGAAAACCACGTGGCTTCACAATCTTAGTATGTGTGTTTGATATTTCTGCTGCAGCACTGCAAGTTACATTGCTCCTTTCCCCTTGAGTCTTTTTCAGTTTTTCTTCCCAGTGTTCAGTTTACAAATTCTTCAGGGAAACAAAGAGCTTAGAGATGTTTTGTTTTCTTGGTAAGAAGAGGGGATTGAGCAGAGAGCACATGAAAATTATTTAATATTGGGTGCATGTGGTAATAGTCTGAGTCATTCCCTTGGGTGAAAATGGCTCTGGGTTGGTGGCCATGGGTACTGAAAGGATAAGCTTCATAGAAATATTGCACGGAAGTGGGGCAGTTTGTTTTCTTGTATGACTTTGCTTTCTTCTGCTGCTTTTTATTTATTCAAACTCATTTTGAAGAGCGGGATTAGTCAGAAGTACTCTGCAGCCAACATATTTATGTGCATGCGTCTGTCTTGGCAGTTTTTGGGTTTATGGCAAGTGAGCCAAGTCTGGGATTTCTGCTTCCCAAAGCATTTGTGTTGTTTCTCCTGATCTTTTCTAGAGTCACTAGGTAATGAAGTAACAGGGTTTGATTCTTCCTCAGAATCTGTGTTCCAGTGCACATTGTCTCTGCTTTGATCAAGGAGTCATCCTGGTCAGAGGCAAGGAAATGGGGCAGTGCAGTAAAAGTGCTCTTCTTGTTCTCTCTTCCTTCCACACTCTGTACCCATCCCTGCAGGGGCTTTCACAGGCTGTTGAGTTGTGTTTTGTTTCTTACTTTATTTAAAGAACTATATTGTTTTTTTTAAAAAAAAAGCTGGGATTTCAGGCAATGGAATAAAGCATTGCTTTTGATTTCTGTGGTGATGTTTTGGCAACAATAGCCAGCTTTTAAAAACATTTTTTTCCCCTATTGTTTGAATACAAACAGCAGTGACTAGTTAGCAAAACAATGGTCCAGTATCACACAAACCTTCAATCCCATCCAGTGTTTTTGAGTCCTGTTTAAGCACATACTTGGGCCTGCAGGTCTCTGTGAGTGTGGCTTTGTCACTGAGTCAAGACTGTGATGGACTAGAAAATCTCAGATCAGCCAAATTTCCAACCTGCAATGGCAATTTCTTTTTGCTGTGTTTTTGTTTGGTGTCTCAGTGTGGAAGTGTCTGGCAGCTGCTGTGCTTTCTGCTGTCTGTAAATACCTGAGTGCTCATGGGCCATAACTGAAATGGGACTTCATAGTTTCCCATGTAAAACGTAATCCCTCTGCAAGTCGCATCTGAGCCCTGTCAATATCCATGTGTGCTCTTTTTAAGATGTGCTGGAGTGCTGTGTCCCTGCTGGGAAATCAACTTTCTAATAAAGTTTCCACCAATTCTTTTAATACCAAAGCATTTGTTCCAATGGGTGTACAGTTAAGTTGTATGTACAAGGATGCATATGCTTACCACAGGATGAGGAGAGCCAGACTAACCAATGCCTGATTTAACAACAATGGTGTGGGGTTTTTCCACCTTGCTGAGAATTAAGTGAGGAAAAGGGAGGCAGATTTAAACAAACATATTTGCAATTGAACCCTTTCTGTACTCACTACCTCTCCCAGAGGTGACTGCCAGGCCAGATCCACGAGCCATGGCTGCCTCACATGCGAGGAGCTGTTGTGTGGCTGAGGGGGTGACAGCCAGAGTGGGGCCCAGCGTGAGCACCAGGAGGAGGCCAGAGGGTGTCTGTGCAGTGACAGTTCTCCATGCATTGTGGTTGGCACTATCAGGCTTTTGGTGGAGCAGCAGGGGTGTTTGTCCATTTGTGCTGATGAAAGAGTGTGCAAGGGAATGATCAACCATTGCCCAGGCTCCCATCATGTTGGGTTGGAGGAGGAGGACGATGGTCAGGGTGGTAAGTTAAGGGTTTTTTCCTCACTATTAACAAAATTTATTTGGCTTAAAAAGACAAGCTGTTCCTGGCTGTGGTCCTACTACAACAGCTCAATATGTGGGTGGGAGTCACATACACACTTCCTACCTTTCCCCTCCTGCCTCTCCTGCAGCCAACACTGTTCCAATTTGTAAAACCCCCTCTTGGCCATAGCAGGGGGAACCCAAGGCACTACACAGACTTCCCATGTGCTGCTTGCTGACAAGAGCTGAGCTGGCTTACATAGTCAAAAAGCAATAAAAACTCATTTGGACAATGAGCAGAATGCTGAGTAACACACTCCTCATGCTGTTGGCTGTCTCCTGGTCTCCATGGGCAACCCCTCTTGGGTCCAGCCTTGCAGTGAGTAAGCAGTGAGTGCTTTTGGGGGCGTGATGTGGCTCTGGGTTATTCATTAGTTGTTAAAACTGCCTTTAATGGTGGCTGCTGGCTTCTGGGGCAGGAAGAGAATCATGTTTTGATTAGTGTTTTGATTAGTGGCATGATACCTGTATGCACTGAGAAACAATTACTTAGAAATGGGCCTGATAAATCCCCACTTTCTGTCGAAACTGAAAATCTAACGTGCCACATCTCTTTGGGTTTTGGAAAAGACCCTTAGAAGGCAAATAGCTCCCTTTGAGCCAGAAAGAAGACTTTGGACTGTCTAGGCTTTGGGGTATGGGGGACTGTGGGATTTTTTTTATGGTGACAGCTTATAAATGTACCCATGTATAGTGAAAGCTGAGGCAGGAGAGAAGTACCTCTCAATATCCTGAGTGCTACTACAAGAAGAAAAAAAATCCATCCTACTTTTACCCACAGTGGTCACTGCAGTGTTAGGGGGTTTGAACTGCAGCAAGGGTGAGTTAACAAGGCCTGAGAAAAAGCTTCCTGATGGCAAAGGCAGTGATCAACTGGAAGACAGGAGAGAGACTGCCTGTCTTTTCTAGGGCCAGTCAAGCACTCCTGTGCTTGGAGAGATGCTGACAAAATCCCTCCTTTGGACCAGAGGCTGCCCAGAAGTATCTGTTTCCAGAGCACTGTTAGTGCCCTTCGCATGCTTATCCCCCCCGAATCCGCCTGCCCATGGGAAGGGAGGGCTATCTAGTCCTGTGCACAGGATGAGCATCAGCATTTCCTCGGAAATACCTGCTCTGGTGACCTCCAGGAGATATTGTTTCCGAAAGTCCACAGCAGACCTGTTGGGCAGGATGTCCGACTTGGGCTGCACGACTGACCCCGTTGGCACTGCAGCAGGCCTGGGACAGGATGTCCACGCATATTACCAAAGGCTAACGTTCTCAATCAAACAGGAGAACAATAGCTATCAGGCAAGTGGCCTTGTCCAACTGCTGTGCTGTGGCCAAGCAGCTAATCTGGGGTGTGGCTTCCAGGCATGGTTTGGAAGGAGGGTGTTGTGCCATGCGTGACTGTCGTAGTCCTGGGCAGGGCAGCTGGCTTGTCCTGGTTTTGAACGTGGTTGTGTTACCAGTCTCAACATCCAGGCCCCTGTACCTCATGTATTGGTGCATTTGGTTCTTCCCCAGTTGTGGCTTTGGTAGAGAGCCAAAGACAGAGCCCAATCCCATCTGTCTGTGCTGAATCAGTTGAGATTGTGCTGGCAGCTGGAATTTGGTACTTTGTCTGTAGCACTAATTTA
Source organism: Lanius collurio (assembly GCA_020086605.1). Lineage (NCBI taxonomy): Eukaryota > Metazoa > Chordata > Aves > Passeriformes > Laniidae > Lanius > Lanius collurio. The sequence goes on along the minus strand of JACBWW010000010.1, from coordinate 22,013,063 downwards.
ATGCTCAAAAAACAAGTCAGAACATGAGTTAGAGCTGCTGTGGCTGGCACTGTTCTGTCCCAGTCGACATTTCATCCCACTGACGTCCTTCACACAGCTTAATTCATAGGGCCTGAAAGTTCAAAGGGAAGAAAGCACAAGTTGGTGCTGCTCAGGCTCTGTATTGGATTTTTATCCCTTAATTTTCCTGTCTGGGCTGTGTGTACTACAGCTGACTGTGTGCTCCGGAGATGGGAGAGCAAGAGCCTGTCCTGGCTGCGCTGTGCTGTGTGGGTATAGGGTTGTCTAAGGAAGTACCTCTGTACAGGTTTTTGGCAGGAACAGTTACACTGACATGCTTCTCTGCAATTCCCATTTCCCCTGTTGTGTGAGTTTCTTACAAATCAGAGCTTGTAGTCCCCACTAAGAGAAAACATGATTTCTTTCAGTGGCAGCTGGATCATATCTCTGAATACCTGCAGAGGTGGCAGTGATACTTGTAAGTTGGAGAAGGATATGATGCATTACTAAGGGCTTTCAGCAAACTTTTATTCTTGACCTGATCTCTGTGAATGCAGCAGAAGCTTTTTTCAGACTATACACTCGAAGTCTGAAAGGTAATTTGTTTACTGTTGTACATCAAGAGAAGGAATCACAGAGCTCCCAGAAGCTCAACCATGAGGAAGTGCAGCTGAGCTGGGCCTGAAACCCTTCCCACTGAGGTTTGCATCTCCCCAGTAAGAAAGCCCCAGTTGCAGGTTAGTGGATGGTTTGAGGTGTTAATCTCTCCAGTCAAAACAAGTAGCAGAGTCCTTTCCAAACTTCAAGGACCTTCCCAGTGAGAGAGTCAGAAATCATATTTTTTCCCATGAAAGTTCTGGTTTCAAAAATTGGCAGCTTTCAATGAAAAAAGCCTCCCAACCAGCTGTATTTTCTATCATCTACTTGAAATGCCTGTTTTCTTGCAGCCTTCCAAAGCAAAATACAATGTAGCAGCCACCTATTCATTGCCTTTTGTGTCAGACAGATTGCAGGAAGCAATCGAGTGTGTTGTAAGTGATGTCTTGGCGTGTTCCAGTGTAATACTGAACTGCACTCAGTGGCTTGATTTGGGTTTTTCCAATTTAAGAATCAAAGCTTCAGCTCTCTCCTACCTGGTTTATTGCTGAACACCAGCCAGAGCATGTTTTGCTTACTGTGATTCAAAATCTAGAAGAAAAAAATGGCTGAAAAAATAAAGCAATATAAGGAAGTCTGGAGGAAAGGAAGGCACTGCTAATGAAACAGAAATATTTTCCCATGTCTTCAGAGAAGGTAGAGGGTTATCTGGGCTCAGAGCACATGAGCAGCCTACAGAGGCAAATTGCAAGCTGCCATCTCTTTCTTTCCTTTGCCAGGCAAAAGGATCTGAAGCTGCCATGGAAAAGGGTGTGAGAAAGGCTTGGGGACATCAGAAATTAGTCACATTTAGCTGGAAGGGACAGGACATTGCTATGACTTTCAGCAGCATCATCTCCATGAAGGACTTTGCTGCTCCTGCTGGGAAATGCCCTGTGAAGGCGTGGCTCGGGAAGGGGGAGAGCACACATTGCCCCAGGGCAGCAGCTGCCTCAGGCTGGTCCACACAAACCCTGGATGACCTCTGTGATGCTGTGAAGAGGAGAAGAAGCTGAAGGCAGAGCAGCTGCTGCCTGGCTCTGTGAAGGCTTCTTCCTGTGCAGTTTCCTTTTGCTTATGCTGTGCTACCTGGAACTGTGTTCTCAGCGAGCCAAACATTACTAAATTGTGCAGCAAAGGACTGTGAGATCAGCTAGGGCGAGAGCTGGCCTCCCTCTCTGTTTGTGGCTTCATGGCACCAACCTGAACTGCATGACAGCAGCATCACCTTTCCCCTTCCTCTCTTGGAGCTTCCTGCATCATTGAGGACCTGCTCTACCGCTGGGGAGGAGCCTCCAGCTGGGGAGGCAGCTTCAGGCTTGAAAGGATGAAGCCTAACCTGCCTGGGAGCTGAGGGTGGAGGGTTGAAGGTGCTCTTGGTAGACCCTTTGAACATACCATGTGCTGCAGGATGCAGCTGATTGTTTGTAATCAAGCAGCAGTGTGATCAGCTGTTTTTATCTCTCTGTGCCCTCGCTCCCAGCTGGAGGGTGGGATGGTGTCTGCCCCCTCACTTCCCAGGGTTGTGCAGAGTGGTCATTAACCTTAAACTTGGTGAAGGCCCTAGTCACTGCAGGAGTGAGTGGCACAGAAAAGCCCATAAGGAAACTAATTCTAGTGCCAGAGGCAGGTTTGAACAAGTAGCATCACATGCTGGGCAGTGAGCAGAGTCAGCTTTACCTCAACACAGTGAGATTTCACATACCCTGGCCCTTCTCCCTTTTCCAAGCAGTTTTCTTTGGTCTTCCTCCACCTTTCCCTGCTTTGTGCCCACAGAAGAAAAGGGGGATCTCTGCATTCTCACCTGGCCCAGGGAGCAGGGCAAGAGCTGCTTTGGCTGCTGGCAGGAGTGGCCTGCCTGTGATGCAGACTGAGGCACTTTCTGGGAGGGTCTTTGGAGTTCCAAGACTGCCACAAAAGGTTCTGCAGAAGGTAGGTAGGATGTAAGCCTGTTACTGAGTCCAGATGTTGTTTATACTTTAAATGGGAAAAAACTGTCAGGGTGAGAAATTTGGAAAAGGTTGCAGATTGCTTTGAGAACTTGCTGTTTAAAAACTTACAAATACCTTTTATTTTTTTCCCCTATATTTGAAATATTGCTAAATTTGATACATAGATGGAAAAATTGCCATTTCTCTTTCTTAGTCTCCATCTTGGAAAGGTTTGGACTCTCTCCCTCTTTCCCACACAAAAGCTGTCTTAGCCTGAGCAGGCATAAATATTTTTATCAGGCTTAAATAGCTTGGGCTAAAGTTAAAAGCAATGTGAGAGAGCAGCCTTTGTTATGGGGAATGCTGGAGCACCGTAGCAGGCAGTGCTACTGGTTTCACCTGTATTGTTGAGTCTTTCATATTAGCCAGGAAAGCTGTGTCTGAGAGATGTGGGAATGCTCTGCCTGTACCACTCTTGCTGCTGCTGAGGCCAGGCTCCACTGGCTTCGGTCACTGAGCACCACTGACCTTAAGCCTTAACTGAGGTTAATGTTTGGCTTCATTTCCTGGAGTCAGTAGCTACAGTAGCAAAAGGGCAGTTTTGACCAGCAGAACTTGCTCTGGGCTGAAAACAGATACTCCTCTCGCAAATCCACATGATGTGACCTTCTTGTTACTTCCAGTTTCCAGAGGTTGCCTGTAGGTTTTGCTGAGGGCACAGGTTGCATGCATGTTCCCCAACCCAATCCTGCAAAATGAGCTGGGGTATCCTAGAATGTCAGTGTGCACTGGAGTTAATTCAGCTGAGCCAGCCAGTGATGGACTTGGGGATGTCTGGCCTTACTCCTGTTGCTAGCAGAGCTTTAGGACAGGTAACTGTGGCAGCAGTGTGCCCATGGGCAGCTGGGCATGAGAAGGAAGATCCTGAGGACGCTGACTTCTTTCAGCCTTACGCATCTTAGAAGTAATGTGGTAACAGTAAAAAACATTTCATGTGCAGGGACAGTGGTCTAGCAGAGCAGTGATGTCATCCTGGTCAAGACTGCAAGAAGGAGGCACCTGGCCCCTGGCCATGTTATTTTTAAGCTTGGAGGCACTCGTGGTCTGCAAGAGCGTAGCACTAAGGAAGGGAACTCGCAAGCACTTCCTGCCCTGCCCCAGCAAACTGATAAAGCCCTTTGCAATGCAGAGTGACCTGAGTTTATTTTTAAAATGTGCCCAGGAATGGAGCTCACAGAATAACTGGAACACCTGGATTTGGACATTAATTCATCTTTAATTCATTGCCTGATGAATTAATGAGTTAATGTAAATGTAAAAAAGGACAAGATAGGGCCACAAACTACTTCCAGAGCAGTGTCTACGCAAGAACATTTAACTGTGCATGTGCATGACATGTAAGAAAAGGGTAGTTGGTAAATGTTACACAGGGAGGGGCATGGAGCATTATCTTGAGCACCGTGTGAATTTTCTTGCTGCTTGGACAATGCATCTCAATCCTTTTCCCTTCCCTTGTTATTGCAGTCCCAGCCCACTCATAAGCAAATATAATTGTGTGCCGAAGGATACAGTTCCCATGTACAGTAAATGCTCACATTGAGGAAATCCAGGTTCCTGCAATCAAAACCAGCAGTTTGTTGTGCAGTTATGATAACAAGGTCCACTGGGGTGCATCTATCTTTATTGTGTGCCCTGTGGAGGCATAAATGAGATTGCCAGAGGTATTTTCCTTCTTGCCCAGATGCTGGGACAGCAGGATTGCTGTGGCACCAAAACATGTTGGGTTCAAGCCAGGAAAGAGCTGTTCCTGGGGGTCAGAATTACAGCCTAGAGCTCCTGGAGCACACAGAGTGCCTCACCATCTCTTGGCTCTCCATGAAACAGCTTCATTCCCACAGCAGAATTACTTAGGAATGAAATTGCTATTTCTGGTCTGATTGATGAAGTATTTTATTGATAGACTTTATTTCTGTAACAGAAACCATTCTCTCTTGAGCACTTTTGAGGCATTAAAGCAGCCGTGCTAAAATTTCCGAGCTGGAAGAAGAAATATCCCTGCTTGTCCATCTTGTCCTTCTGATCTCCCTGTGCTAGGACTGAGAGCTGATATTGCTAGAAAGAGGGACTGGTGAGCTTCCAACGTCACAGCAGTGGATGTACTGCCCTGGGCAGGCACTTGGGCTCTTGATAGTGATGCCAGCCCTCCAGAAACAGGAATGCCAGCTGGGAGGAAACAGGCCAGGCTTTAGCCTGAGCACCATCTGGCCCAGCCCTCTGGGAGGCCTTGTCACCACCAGGCAGAGACCCTGGCAATAGCACCATGTCCCAGAAAGATGGGAATTAAATCCTTTCATTGTGAGCCCCATGGCACAGAAAGCTTTAATAAATGTGTGGTTGGAGCAGCAGAGCCAGTAACCACACCAAGTCACTGCAAAACACCATAGTGGTCTCAGTCATGCCAAGGGCCTGTGGAAAGGGTGACATGTGGGACTGCTGGTGGCACATGGCTGGGATGTGGCTCACAGCCTTGCTGAGGTCACTGCTAACAGGAGTGAGCTGGCTGCAAGCACAGCTGTCAAGGGGCTGCTTGGGGAAGATGGCTTAGCCATAGTTTCTACTAATGTCCTCCACAGGTCAATAGTGTAGTAAGCACCAAAAATAAGCACCCTGATGCTTTTAGAACTACTGGGCTAAAGGAAATCCTTTCCATTTTAGCAGAGTCTCTGCCCTTCTTCTGGGAACTGTGCTCATGAGGCATCCTGGGGGCCAGGAGGGTTTGCCACAGCCTGATCCTGGTAGTGCTGAAAGGCAGAAAGAGCTTTGCCTATAGTTCCTGCTTAGAAGCACAAAGCTGTGCAGGCTTGTTCCCACTCAGGTGCCCCTCACCAGTAGGGCAGTGAAGGTTGCCCTGATCCAAGCAGGTTGTGTGGGTTCCCAGACATGTTTAACATGGAAGGTGGCCAGGACAGACCTGCCGATGCCATTGCCACATCTGAAATACTAGCTTTATGGTGAGAAAAAGCAGTGCTCATCTTCAGTCCTGCTTTTATACACCTGGGGAAGGTCTGCTTGCTTGTTTCTTTCCCTTTCTGTCCAGAAAATTTTAAAGGAGAGGCAAAGGAAGGGCATGCCCTCCCATACTGCCTAACAGCATCACAAGGGATTGACAGCAGGAAGTGCCTTCATAGTTCTGTTTTTCGAAGTTCATTTGATAAGAGCCACTTTCATCTCACTGGCAGCTGATAAAGCCTCTTTGGGAAGTTGGTTGTTAACTTGCAGAAAGGGGCATGCACTTAGGAGTTTCTAGAGTTAAGCATTTTTTTCAGGGGTAGAAAGGATGTCCAAGTTTTTCTTGCAGTGGGGAGTTCCTTTCATTTTTTCACTTGAGGGATGATATTTCGAATCATGGGCAATTCCACCTTTCTCTCTCTTCCAGGGAAGGAACTGCCATGCCTGTGGGACTCTTCCGGGTGTGCCTACTGGTGATTACAGCTCTTGTCAACCACCCGCTCTTCTTCCCTAAGGAGAATGGCACCATCCCTGAGAACACGGAAGAAATCATCCAGAAGATGAAGGAGCGGGAGGAGAGCCTTCGGCTGGAGCAGTTGCGCTTGGAGCAGGAAATCGCAGACCAGGAAGCCACACAGAAGGCTCTGGAAAAGGCTGCAGTGGTAGTGGAGGAAAGCAAAGAGGAAAAGGTCCGATGGGATATGTGGACTGCCCTTTCCATGGTCATTTTCCTGCTGATTGAGCTCTGGAGGCAGGATTTCCAAGAGGGGAACTGGCAGGACATAGGAGGAGAAGAGGATGACATGGCAGTGCTGGGGAAAGCATTTAAAGGAGTGGCCTTCCCTGACAAGGCTGTCCTGGCCAGCTTCTATGAGAAGCGTATCCTGGGTACCACTGCAGACATGGCCAGGATGCGGGAGATGGTGGAGGGCTTTGCAGATGACCTGCTGGAGGCCTTGAGGAGTGTTTGTAACCGGGATGCCGACATGGAAGTGGAAGATTGTGTGGGCGTGGGGAGCATGTATGAGAATTGGAGAGTGCGTAAACCCTTTGTCTGTGATCTGATAGTGCCTTTTGCCCCCCCAGAGCCTTACTGCTTTCGCTGCCAGACCTGGTGCTCTGGTGACTCTTTTCCCCCAGATGAACAAGGTTATGGCACTATCAAGGTGTGCAGGGCAGATGAGGATGTGACAGGTTGCATCTGTGACAAGACTAAACTAGGGGAAGATATGCTGTGCCTCCTCCATAGCCAGGTCAGTAGTACCAGGCCCAGCAGTGAGATGGAAGACCTCCTGTGCTTCAAAAATACTCAATATCTGGATGCTGACCAAGTCATGAAGTGGTTCCAGATTGCTGTCACCAAGGCCTGGAACAGAATCTCTCACAAGTATGAATTTGACCTTTCATTCAGCCTCCTGGACTCGCCAGGAGCCCTGAAGATAAAATTTAAATCGGGGAAATCGATTGCCTTCAACCTCACCCCTGTGGTGCAGTATGAGAACTCTGACGTTTACTTCATCTCCCACTTCCCTCGGAGCAGCCTGGCAGCAGACATCCCCTCCAGCACTCACTGGTTTCTCACCTTCGCAGTGTATGAGAGGAGGTTCATCCAGCTGGTCTCCAAAACACTGCCTGCCAATGCCTGCCACGTCAGCTGCCTTCAGATCCTCTCCTTCCTCCATGGGAAGCAATGCAGCCTCACGGGTCCCAGTGGGCTCACCAACTACCACCTGAAGACAGTGCTGCTGCATCTCCTGCAGGCACGTCCCAGTCAGGACTGGGCCCCAGAAAAGCTGGAGGCCCGCCTACAGGACATGCTGAAATTCCTAGAGAAATGTCTGCATGAAAAGAAGCTCTATCACTTCTTTATTGGCAATGGGAAGGTACCAGCAGAGCTGGGTTTCCCCATCGTATTTCAGAGGGCTGAGCCTCTCAACCTTTTCCGTCCTTTTGTGCTGCGCAGGGACATTTACAGGAAGATGGTGGACACGTTCCACGAGATGCTCAGGAACATGTCTGCACTGATAAATGAGTACACAGTGCACATTCCCCTTGCACACACCAATGGGATCCGTAAGGAACCCCTTTAACCAAAGCCAAACTCTAAGCACAAGTCCAGAGGGCAACTTCCTGAAGGCTTCTGGAGACAACTGACTTTGCCAAAACAGCTTCTTGTCTGGAGCTGAATCTGTCCTGGGCCATGGTTCCTGCAGAAAGGAAGAGGCGATGAGGGGAGAGTAGGAAGAAACTGGAAGATGTAGTGTTGAAGTAGATTTCTCTTCCACTGCTGTGCTTGGTTTTATGCAGCTAAGAATATATTTTTCTATTGTGCCTCAGTCATGTTACAGCAGTGGTAAGCAAGAAATATAAGTAATTTATTCAGATGCCTGCAATGCAAATAGGGGTGGGGGGTGTGATGGTGGCCATATACTTAATTTCCTTCAGAAGGGGGAGATAAGAACAGGGTGGGGGAAATCAGAGACAGGATCTTGGGATCAAAGGAGCCTGTTGGCTTGCAGACAGCAGGAGCTCTTTCACCAATGGGAAGTACACCATTAGACTCCATGCTGGTGTGGAGATGAGGAGGGTCAGTGAGGATGGGATGGAAATCCTTAAACACAGCTTCAAAAAGGAACTGCAGAAAAAAAAAGAAAAAGCCTTTCTGATTGGACTTGCAACAGCAATTTAAATGGCTCATCCTGTCTTTCAAAAACACCCCTGCACATTTTTTCTCTTGTGGGAGGATGTAGCAGAACAGGGTCTGTGTCTTCAGACCATTTCATTAGAGTCTTCCATGGTCACATGGCTAGTGGTTTATATTCCTGTCCATTTTGTATGGATCAATAAACAGGAACCTTTTTTACCTTAGATAACAGAAACACCACTATTGAGTTCTGATATTTTGGGTTGTTTGTTTTTCTTACCTTGGGGCACTAAGGCATGAGAACAGCTAGAGAGAAAGGAAAAGCAGGCATTGAACTATATGAGCTTTGGAGGTCCCTGCCAGCCCAAAATATTCTGATTATATGACTACTGTAAGTTTTGCTTTCAGAAAAGAAGCACTTCTCCAAAATTATCCTGTAATGAAACCAATCTCAGCAGTCTGGTAGCAGGAGTGAACAATCACCCTCCAGATGAGAATGTGACTCTCTGCACATGGTTTTAATTAGGCCAAGGCTGGCAGGGAGGAGAAGGAAGGGATGAAAAAGATGCTCGTGTAGTAGACCTGGGCAGTGTTGTCTGCAGCTGCCTCGTGATCCGTGTTGCATCTCTTCTGCTCCATGTATGCAGGCAATAGTTACTTTATACATTCTCCTCAATCTTTTTAAAGTCTGCTGCTCTGAGGAGCTGCATTAGCAGACTGTAATTTGCTGAGCTGGGAGTGCAAAGGAGGAGAGCTGCTGCAGGCTTTCAGGCCAGGGGAGAATCTTGAGGCATGTGCTAAAAAAAAAAACAGTGTAGAAATGGTAATGCCTGAAATCCCACAGGAAGCACATTAGTGCTGTGCAAGGGGGCTGCCCAGCCCCAGCAAGGTGGCTTTGCTGGAGGAGAGGACCTGGGAGATCCTCACCCTCCTGAGTATGGGGTCCAGGCCAGGGCCTCAGTGCATAATTGCTTTATGCTTCTCCCAGGAGCCTGGCCTCCAGTGCTAAGGGGCCTTTCCTACCATTTTCTTACACTAGGGCTTCCCTTAATCCTGTTTACAAGAGGCTTGTTGTCCTGTGAGGTAAGACCCATCAGGGATGCTTTTACTATCACTCCAATGGGTCCCTTTTTATCAATCCTCTCTATGACATCAGAAGATTCAATTCTGTATCACTGCTGGGGACAGCATACAGCATGAAGCTTGCTATCCAGCCTTATCCAGTTGATAAGCAGACATCCATAGACATGTCCTCTCCTCCATTTTCCTGGTAAAAACTGCTTCACCACTTCCTTGGTGTCTGCTCATCTCTGTCTCCCCACCAGTGAGGGACACTTCATGCACAAAGGCCGAGAAAGCTGTAACTTGTGTCTCCATGCCGGGTTTATAAGACAGCACAGGTGGTGACTGGGAACTGTGCTCAAAGTGCTGCCTCCCTTGGTTTTTATTACCACAGGTAGCCAAGTAGGATCTCTGAGCAGAAAGTAAGTGGTAGGTAGGAATGGGAGAGAAGAGGCTGGTGGGTAATGCCAGTAGGAAAAAGTCTTGGATCATCAGTGCTTGCTTCAGCACCCTTGGTGATGAGTGCCTGGGAGCTTGCCAGGGCTGGCAGAGCAACAGGGCAGGACTAATTGCTGACGCTAACGAGTGCTGTAAGCCCCTGGCTTTCCTTAGTACAGCCAAGAGGGCTTTCCTCAGAGGAAAGAGCAGGAGCAATCTCAGGGGATATGCCAAGCAGGTAGTGACAAGCAGACGTGCAGGGAGGGTGGGTCAATACTGGAGCCTGGAGGCTCCATCGAAAGCTGTGTAAGTTGTTTGCAAACCCAGGCCATTTTCCATTTTTACCTGCCTGGGTTTATTGCAAAGTGCCCGTAGCAGATCCAGCTTTACATGGACTGCTGGCAGGCAGGTCACACTGGAGCAGTTGTGGTTGGAGTTGCTTCTAAATGTGCTCCAAGCCCAGCCAGAGAGAAATTAGAATTTCTTTGCCATTTCCTGTCAGGAGTCTAAATTTAGATTGTCCAAAGAACAGAAACAAATTTGTGACCCAGGTCTCTCAGGAAATTACATCCAGAGTTGAAAAATAACTTTTATATAAGGTTGAGCAGGGGGAGCATGAGAAGAAAAGGCTGTTGAACAGAATAAGGTAACTCCTCTATTAAAATGTCAGAACAAAGCTTTGCAAGCCAGTTGCAATGGGCTTGTAAACGTGCCCAAACTCGTCTTTACACAGCCCCAAGCACCACTGCTCAGACTCAAAGGGAACCTGAACTGATAAGTAGATTGAATCTTTTGTTCTTTGTTTTCTGTACTTGTATGCCTGTTCTTTCTTATGCCCAAACTGACCCTGAAGTGTTCCCATGGGGTTTAGTTGAACACAAGCTGGAGCTGAATCAAGTAATTTATGGATTTGATTCCACTGAAAGCAAATTGCTTGGCTTAATTTTCCTACATGCAATATGCTCATTTTGCCCTGAGCACCTTTAAAGTGATCTGATCTGTGCATTTAGGCTGTGAGGGAACCCTCTGATACCTGTTGAGGGGAAAGGTTCTATGTGATTATAAGCTGTGCTCCAGTCAGCCTCAGAGAGGAGATCTTCCTTGCAAGGCAAAGGTACAGACATGTCCTGTCAGAGGAGAGGCTGGCACACACTGTTTCTTTGGACCACACCTCTGCTGTGGTACGAGGAGGCTGTGATGTGAAGCACATCATTCCTTGGACTTCCTTGTCTCTCCTGTGTCAAATCTTTGCCCACCAAATACTAGCCTATCAGTAAAAGCCCACACTCATATTTAACAAAATAAAGTTTCTAAGACAATTCGGTTCCATCCACCAGTAAAAATGTCCTAAGAATTTTTAGTGTTGCCCATGTGTAGCTCTGCCTTGATAAAAATCTGGGTGGATATTCATAGGAAGCAGCTTTGAAGGGTGGGAGTGGAAGTGATTTAAAGTGAAAAACATTATTTTAAAACCAAACTGCGTATGACACCTGAGTATCAAACATGTCTTTGGCAATGCCTGTATCTCACATGCTTAGGATGTGAGACATCCAAAGGAAAGGTAAATGGCCTGTCCTGGACCTCTTTCTTGTGCCTCAGTACTGTTCTTGCTATTTGCTAACCAAGTGAATTCAACACATGAACTCTGAGTGCCTTCCACTGGTTTCCAGCCACTCCCTGTGCCCTCAACTTGTGGTTTTAATATTTTATTACAGGCTCTGTCAAAGCAATAGAATTAGTGGTGGGGTGATAGCAACCACTGATCTACAGCATAGCCTCCGGAGCCATTTGCCTTCAGAAAATGTCTTAGTCTAAGGTTATTATTGCTGTTCAGGAGCTGAATGTCTTCTAAGGGGAGGTGCTGGGTGTTCACTGTTAAACAGCTACAGAAAACAGTTTCTCTCTCTGCAAGTTGCTCTGTACACAAGTCTTACAGGGGTGTAAAGATGTAGTTTAGCAAAATGATCCAAAAATGTATCCAGTATTCAAGCAGCAGGATTTGGTGTTTGTTCACCAGCCATTTTTAATGCAGTCTTTGCAGTGTTTTCTCTGTGGTAAGAAATGAGACCTGAGGCACCTGTAACAGCTTTGCTGCTGCTCAGTGAGGGGGTGGCTCTCATAGGACCCTACCTTGTAAACAGCTTTATTTATTATTTGTCTTTTTTTTAGAACTGGGGTGTCTGTGCATAACATGTTAGCTCAGAAGCAAAACTAGTGCAAAGGTGAATCTTGGCAATGCAGCCAAGATGGGCAATGACACCAGAACTCTCCAAACTAAGCTCTTCCTTGATAGACAGAGTTGTACTTAAACCGCTGCTTCTGTAGCAGGACACTGTTGATTTGTATAGATCTTATGGTGCAGCTTTATTTATAATAAAGGAAGTCTTGTACAAAATCTAAATGAGTATGAAGTCTCTTTTGTTTCTAGTTCCCTGCAAAATGGTTCTAAGAGAGCAGAAGGAAGGAGTGGGGATATTTCTAGTGTGATCCTCACACAGTGAGCTCAGCAGCAAGAATCCCTATAGAAATTATTCCAGAATAAACTGCAACATGAACACAAAGTGGGATAGCTATTTCAGAGTAATGGCAGGGATGTCATTCTTGAGAATATGAATCCACAGAAAATCAAAGTGATTATTCTGAATATGTCTGCTCAAAACCACCCTTTTGTGGCAAGCCCTAAATAATGCTGATAGATGTTGCCCTTATGGGCTGAACAAGAAATCTCCTGAATTTCCAGTTCAGCCAGAGGAGTCCTCTTTACCTGCTTGTTTTATGGGTATTCACAGCCAAGTTCAGCAACCACCCACCACCCCCTGCTTCACCCCTTTGCCTGGTTGAAGGGAATGGCATCTCCTTGTTAATATTCTAATATGCTCTGGAAGCACACCCAGGGCTAGTTATTATTTCATATAATAAAAGCACCACTGCTTCCTTGGCAAAATGTCTCCCAGCCCCACAGAATGCCCTGCACACCTTTAATAAGTGCCTTCCAGAGGGCTCACTGGGGCTGAATCAGCACTGAGCAGGGCTGAGAAGCAGCTGGCTTAATAGCTGCAGCCCAAATCTACTCAGCCAGAAGTTAGTTTCACAGGGTGAACCACATACTGCTGGAAAGGGAATTCTGTAGCCCAGGATCATTAGCAGCCTTGGTTGGTGCAACTTTTTTATAACAAAAAAAAAACCCCAAACCAAACAAAAATAAACCCATCCTGCTTCAAAGCTATCTGACAAGCTCAGCAACATTTTCTCCATTGAGCTCTTGATTTCCCACAGCATTTTTTTTTCTTTGCCTCATTTACTGCTTCAGTGTTGCTGTGGAACAGAAAGGGTAACATCACTATAAAATCCTTTTTCAGAAGGGCAATTGGCAGATTTTTGGCCCTTGCCATGACCATTATTGCAGTATTATCTGTTATAGAGTAAGCAGAGCAGAGAGAGAAAGCCACGCACCAGAGACTAGCTTTTAGCTTAAAAATTTATCTAATTACTTTTTACCACTCATGGGATAGCTGTAAGCAAAGACACAATCTCTACTTCAAGTAGGCAGAAATACCTGTGCTATAAAAGAAAAAAATAAAAAAAAAAGCAAAAGCAACCTCAGAGGATATGGTGACTCACAAACATGCTAACATAAATTTGATAAGGTACCACTAGGGACAAAACTGGTAACACTGGTCTAAACATGATACTGCTCAGGATTTGCCCACATATTGAGCATGTTCCATCCACTCTGCTCAACTCTGCATTAGGGTTTGTTGCTTGCAGGACTAAAAGCTAACACAGGTCCCCAAGAGCCACTGGCACAGGATCAGATTTTCACTTGTATTTAACTGGATTCTATTTGTTTGGGAAAAGGATGTCTCAAGGTGTTGAGTCATTGGGTCCAACCAAATGTGAACTGTTTCATCTCTTCCAAGTAAAATTCCAGGCAGTCCTGTCTTTTTCTGAAATGATAAATTCCTTATGGCAACATAAACTAGGTTATTTTTAGCCAGTCTCCTATGCAGTCAGTTCACACACATGGGCTGGGGGGAAAGAGGGCCTATGCTTTTATCTCCTACCAATTAGCTTCTGAATCCTTCAAACAACTTTCACTAAATTTGACAGAGCTCAGAAATAACTGATAATCTTTAGGCAAGCAGGTGAATGGATAGGAGACAGAGACTCTCATAATGCTGCAAAAGCACAAAATATGTACTTTAAATGTTCCCAGTGTAGTAAAAGGTAGTAGGTACTCATGTCTTCTTTGACCTGAAGAAATAAGCTGTGAGAAAATGCAGAGCTGTGTTACTGCTTCTGCTACTCTCAAAATGATCCACCCCGCTTTGCAGCAGAGCCTTAAGGGAAGATGGATGCAAACAGATACTCCCATCATATCTATTGGACCAGTCTGGTCTCAAAACAGAAATCTGAACAAGCCCTTGCTGTGGATCAATTGATGTTACAGTGCTTTCAAGAAACTTCATTTTCCAGTTATGTTACATTTAAGAGCGTCATCTGAGACTCCTCAGCTGCTGGAAGTAAAATCTCTGGCTGCAGAGGCAGAGAACAAAACTTCTCAGTCATTACTCAAAGGCAGCACCTCTGCAAATAAAGGCTCTGAGTTTACAAGTAATTATAAATCTGTCTAGCTAAAACCAGAGCTCACCCAGAATGTCAGAGAAAGGAGAACAAAAAGGTATTAGCTTTATTGATCTGCTCTGAGGGGAAGCACATTAAGCACTGAGCTGAAACATTTAAATACAGCCTGTTCAGATATTTGAGTGCCTGTAAAATGTCTGTCTGTGGCACTGGGTTAAAAATTGTGGACCCCCAAAATAAAACCAGTGAAGGTCATAAAAGTGTCTTAGGCACTCAGCAGGAACAAGAGTCTATTTTAGACATGAAACTATCTTCAAATCCACTGGTGGGCCCATACCCATTAACACTCTCAACTCAAAGACTTAGTCATGTAAGGAGACAAGATTAAATTTGTGTCTGTACTGTCCTACTTCCCAGAAGAGCCATGACACACTGCCATTGGAAGTGCAATTAGGCACCTTTCTGCAGACAATCTAACATTCAGGATCCAACACAGTGCAATACAGGCCCAGGGGGCAGAGCTAGGCAGGACAGGGATCAGTAACCACAGAGCACAGCCTGACTCATCAGACACTTCACCTCCCCAGGTGCACCGTGGCAGAAATCCATTCCATGGCTCCCAACCTTCAGTCTTGCATTCTAGCCCTCTGTTGGGAATCAGCACAGAGGGATTTCCCAAATCCTCAGGGAGATGTTAGCAAGCTAAATACCATGTTCCAGGTCTCATCCCTGCCAGCTCACACCAGGCAGGGCAGGGCAGCCTTGGATGGTTCCTGTGCCTGTAAGCGCAGATGATCCAGAACAGCCCTTCCTGGCCTCCCTCACACAGGTGTTCCCATGGAACAGAGGTGTTCTGCACTCTCAGCAGGATATTCCTGCCATTTCAGTTCCCCTTCAGGGCTATCACACCATGTCAGTGTTACAAACCTCCCATATGCAAAATGAGGGAAAAGCAAAGCTTGTCCACATGCAGCTTTCTGCCATTAGCCTCACACTGACTCCCCTGCCAGAGCCACACCTGGCAAAGCTTTGGAAGTGAAAGGTTTGATCCAGAGCAGAGACACACCAGCACAAAACAGCCAAGACACATAAAGCATATGGAGAGGAACTGAGGCACCTATCTGTGGGCTTGAATACACAGGTTTTATCAGAGCTGTCTTCCCACAAAGACAAACAGCTGATTAATCACCATGCCTTAATTACTACAAGTAAGAGGAGATAAACTCTGCTTCCAGCCTGAATAAGCACGGAAAAGATGAATGTATAGGGGAAAAAAAACATCCACACTCCAACCTCTGGACTGGCCCAAAGCACTTATGTGTTGAGAGCTCCCTTCTGAGGATGGTTTGAGTGACAGGAGGAAAGGCACAAAAGCATCCTTTGGTGTAGCAGGAATGCTGCAAATACCTGCAGGAAGGACAGTATTAAGTCATAATGCCTCCATTGGTCCTCATTGATTCTTCAGGAATTCTGAAGCTGGCAGCTTTTTTCCTCCTTTTTTCTCAGCCCTCCTATGCTTTTGCTGTGCAGTCACGTAGGTGACTCATGCAAATGGTTTGCAGCTTACAGGAAACACTGTCTGTTCCCTACCCAGCTTGTGGCTGTTCAATGCCCCTATTCCTGGCTCTCTTTCCCCTGGGGAGATGGCTTTTTCCATTGGCTTTGCCAAGGGTGGTGTTTCTAAGACACAAACCTGCAGCACGTGCTGCAGTTCTCCCAAGCTGCTTCCTGCTCACCAAGAGATGCTGTGAGAGGCACAGAACAGGCTCCATCCATCAGCCCCTTCATACCAGCTGCATTCTCACTCCCTCCTGGACTAGATACAGTGTTATTGAAGACTGCTAAACAGCTGTCACACTCCACCCCAAGCACAGCTGCATCTCACTGACAAGTTTTGATACTCCTGTTTTAGTAAATCAAAGTGTTGTAGAAGGGGAAAAATACTAATGACATCACGTGGCATTATTACTTCACTCAGATAAATCAGCAACCTACATCCCTGTTGGCTTTGGACCAGCACTAGAAAAGACTGTTTCCATCTTACAGAAAATGGGAGTGATTTCACAGAATTGCACCTGACCCTGTGACTTTAAAGAGACTGCATTTTGATGAGCCGTTCCCAAGTGAAATCTGTGGCCAAGTAACAGTGGTAAAATAATCAGGCTACTTGTAAAGAGAGGAGAGAGGATAAGAAACAGCCAGTTCTCAAACCCTGCTAATGCAGGGGAACACTACAGATGCTACAACAGTGGAAAACTGGAGAGAGCAGTCCCAGGACATGTAACACTGTGCCAACACCACACTCCCAACATGTGCACTCACAGCCAGGCCTGTCTGGTGAGCAGCACAGACAGCTGCTAAATGAAGCATGGCAAGAAGCTGAGATTAAGTGAAACACGGCAAAACGTTGAGTTTTTCTTTTTGATTGATTAGAAAAAGTAAATCCACAGGCACCTGTGTGGGGTTGACACAAGTGTTCCAGGTGTCTGTAGTATATGATTTTTGAGAATTTTCAAACCAGTATCTCCAGTTACTACTACATTCAACATAAGAACCACTGGCCCTTTTAATACCTCCCTAGACAGCAACTTCTCAACAATTTCCCCAAGCAAGGGCCTTCTGTTATGGCCACAGTTCCATTCACCCAAATTCCCACTCAACTTACCCAACACTGAGATCTGAGAACCTGGGATCCCCATTCTTTCCTCCTATCTTGGCTCCCTTCTACCTTTCTCTTGGCTTCAATATAAGGGATCCTAAAATTATAATGAACACTGGAACACATCTTGTATGAGGACACCAAACATCTCAAGAACATCAGTAAAGATAAAAATGCTACAAATGCAGGACAGAACAATGCCCAATGCCTTGCTAACCTGAAGTATCTATTACCTATCCTGCTACTAAACTAACTATTTTTAAAAGACAGACTCTCTCCTTGTTTGCTTGACATTGAATTTATCTTTTTTTAACCTGTGCTAGTAGCAGTTATATTTAGTGGCACAACAGAAAAGAAACAAAGTAAAAAAAAAAGACCCTCTTTTTTTGAAAGCAAGAGCACTCACGATTTTCAAGGGCAAAACATGGAGCAGAAGGTGAGTAAAGACCATACTTAATGGACTATCTGATCCACAGAAGGTTTTAAGGAGAGCTCTGACCAAAGGGAAGAGCTGTTCATCTGCTTGATCCTTTCCTTACCAACTTCCACCTTTCTCTTCTGTTGATAAAAAACTGAAAATGCAAATGCGTCTCCTTTACATTCATCCACCCTGAAAGGAGAGATCCAGTCCATTCCACATAACTTGTCTTTTCCTTTCAAGACTGGGACAGTATTGCATATTCATTACCACATTAAAAACACTTTGCCTGAGGCCTGCATTTCTTGCTGTGCCAAAATGAGTTCAAGACCCCAGCTGTTTGCCTCGGGATTTAGAACACAGATGGGGATTTAGAACACAGATATTTAATAGTAAATTATAAGGCAGACCATTTAATTTTACTTTTTTTTTCCCTGAAGTAGCACCTTTATAATGGTACACTACAGCCACTAAATAAATAGGGGGAGAGCGTCTCTTTCTGTTCAGATAACACAGTCACTGGGTTACTGCAGTCTGGCTGGAGCCAGTTCAGATTTTGGATGCTGATCTCTGCTTTTAACCTATTATTGGATCTCCCTAATGTCACATTTCCCACTACAGTCACATAACACACTGGAGCAAACTTTAACATATTTCTAGCACTATCCTAACAGTTTTTAACAAGCCCTACACAAAGCAGAGCTGCTAATAAAGCCAAAATGCTCTGCAGATAATTCTTGGGAGATCTGCCACTGAGATCCCACCAACACTGCTTCAGAGACATTGGTTTCATAAAGCTCTAACCCTGCTTTCATCTAAGGGCCCAGATCCACATCCTGACAACACTTCACAGCTCCAGGCTTCCTCTGGGTCCTCTAATGACAATCTATAAAACATGTGTAGCATCCTATCCCTACTAGAAAGTTTTTTTTTTAAACTACAGTATTTTGGAAGGAACAGCAGCATAATTATTACTTCTCTAAGTAGTGCCAGATGTGTTTAAAAGCCACAAAGATAAACAGGAGGGGAAAAGCTGCAGTTTGAATTAAAGCTAGTAAGAACATAAACAAGTCCCTCCAATAGCCACAGGCTGACTGACCAAGTTCCTGCTCATTCTTTTTCCTCATCAAATCTCTCTTTCCTACTTTAAGTTACACAAGCACGCACTGCCTCAGAGTTACTGTGCCAGGGCAGAACATGTTACAGGAAAAAGATCAGGCCACTTTTCCTCCAGAAAAGCTCCAAGACTCCCAGTGCCTCAATGACCATGAAACCCATGAACCACCATATTCTGCTACGCTACCTCACCTCATTGCAATGGGAGGCAGATAGGAACAGTCTTGGATCTCTCATGACAACCACCTCAGCCCCACAGGAACCACAGCCCCTGCCCTTGGACACACTGCTTTGCCTTATTTCTTTCTGTGTGCTGGTTTTTATGGCTCGTTTGGGCAGCTAGACATACACAGCTGAGCAACATCAGAATGAGTCATAGATGTGGACAGGAAAAAAAGGAAAAACAGAAGAAGTTTTTCCTGTGACTGCTTGTGACTCAAATAATCTTGTCCACACTCTGCTATGTTAACATAGAGGATAGCTTCAAAGATCTTCAGCTGAAAAGCTCTGATCCTGCCACTTAGCTGATAAAACAGAATATTTTTCTTTCACCAGCAGCAAGACATCACCAGCATAATGTTCTCACTAAACTCCTTTTACTTGTTCTCTAATTTCACCTACAACCTGACAAGCAGAGCAATGCTTTAAATTTTGAGAACAGAAAGAAATGTTCTGCTCAGGACATGGCTTCCTGCTGGCTTTACTCCTTAGGTTAGAACCTACAATAAACACAACACTACTTCAGAAGGGCAGAGAAGGATTACAACCTAGCATATCTAACTGAAACTGGAAGCCCTTACGAGAGTGTTCCTGCAAACATGACTTCAGCAGGGGTAGAGGGGCAGGGCTGCAAAGTCAGTGTTTTGGCAGTAGAGCTGTCTGAAGAGACCAACCAGTTTGCACTAGGAATCACATTTTAACATCACAAGTCACACTATCTGTTTTAGCCTTTATAGTGCACTGCTCCTCTCTCACTGTACAATCAGTCCAGTGACTAATACCTGCCCAGAAACAAGAAGGAAAAACTCTTTGAAGACAACATTGCTTGCTTTTTATTCATTTTCAAGACACCAGCATTACAATTTTTATATCAGGTAACAGCATCAGTTCAGGGAGTGCCCACTGCAACATCTACCAAGAGGCCAGAGATTACAGACCATCACCTCTGAGTAGAGACGTTTTCCTTTATGCAATATTCATGGACAACAATGCTTTCCATCCCCTGCTTGAAGCCAGCACATCCTTCTCATGACAGGAAGGAGTGGAGTTCACAGAAAGTTTCTCAGCCTTTTCAGCACTGATTTATTCCCCATTATGAAATGCAACCACAGCAGAGCCCCCAGCCCACACTGAAAAAACAGCACTGACACTTCAGCCAGCACATGTCTACTGGCACCTCAGAGCCCATAATCACATGCCTCAGGGCTGTTCTTCAAATACAGCTGGAGGTAGTTTTTGAATGTCTGTGGGTCAGTTATTGTAGCCTTGACAGCAGGGTCCTCCTTCATGGCCTCCACCCAGCACTGGAGCTTTGGGGTGTGATTCAAAGAGCTACAGGAAAAAGGAAGGGACTGAGTAATGCAAATGGAAAATCTGGAGGGCATCAAGGAAACAAAACAGCTAGAACAGTTCCATTTTAGTACTTTGTCTGTCCCAGTAAAATGTCCAGCTTAGAGCAGGACTGCAGCACAATACAAACTTTCTTCAGCAGCCCCCAAGAGTGCCCCACTGCTGCAGTGTACACAAGGAGTATTGACACTGAGGCACTTCACAACACACCAGAAGCCAGGCAAGGTACTCACTCTTTCAGCTGGAATGGTTCCAGACGTTCAAACCACGGCCAGATCATGTAGTCAACCATTGAGACTGAGTCCCCACCATAAAATACCGTGTTGCGTTTGGACAGAACCTGTGAAGGGTGAGAGATGTCAGTTGTCCCTGAAAGGAAAGTGTGGCAGAACACTACACAAAACTCCCTAGTGGAAGGCAGGCACACTACAGGGATCAGTGAGCAGGTGAAGGAGACACAGCATATTTCTCTTCTGCATGCCACAAAGCAGAGTTGGAGCTAGTCAGTATAGTTAAGCTTCATACTACACCTGCTCATAAACTCAGCCCAGCTCTCCTCCAGAGGTTCAAAAACTGCCACAAAATATGAATCACTAGCAAGCTGCAGCGTGTGCACAAACAGAGAGAAGTTTAGCTCAGAATATGTTTGTGATTTCTTGCTTGTCATAAAGCATTAATGGCACAGACTAATTGAACACAACAGCACACATGCATTTCTTGAGCAACAAACCCAGCTATATTTATCATCCTGGTAAATGAGAGCACCATTTTAGCAGGGACTCTTTTGCCATGGCAGTTGAGGCCAAGTGGTGTCAGGGAAGTACTTCTAACATTACATCTCAAACTGCACTTGATTCCAGGTGTAAAGGCAATAGGAAGCAAGTGTAACTTACACCAGAAAGAGATCCTCCTCACAACTCAGCACAGAAAGCAGGGCCACAAAGAATGCAGCAGGCTCTCTCTGTTACATTTATGACTCTGATGCATTTTTAAGTGCCATGGTCATCCAAGTTTAATATGCTTTAAGGACCCTCCAGAGCTTGGTATCTTCTTTCATTACACTCGTGCCTCTGTTTTCAGGCACTTGGGTGTTTTATAGGTGGAACTCAAGAGACCTTACAAATCTTTGTCTGTTTGGACACACACCATTCTATACACTCATACAGCATTTATTCCCTGTCCACAAACCTCATCATCTAGCAGAAATTTTAAAGAAGCCCTTTGGGAAGTACCAAGCTACTTGAGCTCTCAGGCAGAACATAACCAGCAGCTGCACAGGGCAGAGATGGGAACACAGCCCCCTCTGTCGGGCAGCAGAAATCAAAATACAGAAGTGTTCCAAAGTACTTCCCCTCT
This sequence comes from Lanius collurio, assembly GCA_020086605.1. Lineage (NCBI taxonomy): Eukaryota > Metazoa > Chordata > Aves > Passeriformes > Laniidae > Lanius > Lanius collurio. Next base: position 21,991,641 of record JACBWW010000010.1, on the reverse strand, counting down.
GAAATATCTCTCGCAGTATACTGAGGGAAGTTTGAATGGCTCTGTTCCCATTCACAGACCATCAGCAGCTGCTGCAAAATCATTCAGGGTATAGTAAAATAGAGACATTGAAAGAATAGCAAGTTATTTCACAGTATTAAACAAGCAGGAAGAAGGTTAATACACCTGTATGTCAGGGAAGTGAAACACAACTTCCCTCAGGGACTCGTTATCTGCACTACTCCAGCCTCAGTCTAACCAGATGGACAAGACTATCCTGGAAACAACTGTGTTTTGGCAACCCAAGAGGAAGGGAAAGCAGAACACAGAGCACTGTTAGGAGAACTAGGACAGTACTAAGAGGTTATTGGCATCTTTGCACCAGAACAGAAATATTCTGGAAGAACTCTCCTTCATTGATCCACCCAAGCATTGGCTGTGGCTGCTAAAGACAGAAGGAACGGGTTCATGAAAAAGGCAAGTCCGACAGCTGTTCAGACTAGCCAAGAACCATTACTGACATGGACTGTCAAGTGGCTAATACAGCATCAAAGCCACCTGACTCTTCCTGGAGCTCCACTGAAGTTGCATTACACCACCAGCAGAACATAGTCCAGGGTTGAATTTCTACAAGGGACACATTACATTCTGCTTCCACCCACCCCCAAAGACAAGCTCTAGAGTGAAAAAAGATTTCATGTCATCACCAAAGTATCTGCACTGCTTTCAGCACAGATGCTCTTCAGCAGGTCAGACTCTTCAACCCTTGCTTTTAGTACATGCTTCTTGTGGTTAAGTTTCAATCTACTACAATGCTGCAAGATCTCCTTCACTTAAAGCAGAACAAAGAAATCCAAGACAACTAGAATTCAAAAATCTCTACAAGTCTACACAGTCTTCATCATTAGATGAAGTTTAGTTTACCTACTTGACATTTACTCTAATGGTGCATCCTACCCTGGGACAGTAAACTGAGAGACCATTTCTTGTTCTAACTACCAACTAAATGAGAGATCCACCTCCAGAGGCCATGGCATGAAAGGAAAAAAAAGGAATCATATATAAAGGCTGGTAATCTGTTCATTATCATGAAATACTCTCACCTCTTCAAGTTTGCCAAACTTTTCAGCAATCTCTGCTTTCAGTGCCGTGGTGTCCTGTCCATCTTTGACTGCCAGAACATGTTTGAAAAGCAAGGATGTTATCTATACAAAGGAAAGTAAAAGTTTTTAATGCACCTAGTACAAGAATACAAGCAAGTCACTCAAAATGTTAAGATATCAAATGCAAGTTAAAGCTTAAAAGATTCGACTTTAAAGAGTTAAAGTCCATTAATAAAAATCTATACTTCATAAAAGGCAAGCAAAAGCCTAGAGGAAGAATGAATACAAATAGTAATGAATTTTAGTCTTGTAATATGAGAATAGTGAATCGAAGGGTGTTTCCCATCTGCACATTTTCTTTCTTGCAACATACTTCCCTGTAACTCTCTTCTCATCTTGTCTGTTTAAAAAGGCCTGTTGCAAATATATCCTCTCACCTAGCCCCTTCTTTGTCATCTTCTGTTGATTCCTCTACTGTCTCATATCCAAGCTGACTTCTTTCACTTCCTACACTCCTCAAATCACATGCTAGTAGAGAGAGGTTAATTCCAGTCAACCAGCCCCAACCACAAATGAGAGCAAAAACAAGCCTCCCTATACATGTTCCATGTTCACAGCCACGTGCCAGCTCTTGTCCATGGTTTTAGGCTCTCAGGCACTCTCCTAATTCGGCATTCACACAGTATTTCTTACAGAAAGAATCAGAATAAAATACAGCAACTGTCACTTCCCAGGTCTCACATATTCAGCTGGTTTGGTCTACTAACCTTTGCTCTATTGTAGGATGTTCAAATCCTACCTCAGTCATACAAACTTTCACTAGCTTGGATGCCTTCCTGCATCCATCCCTGCACATAAATGCTGGGAGCAATTCAAAGACACAATGGTTTGTGTGTGCTCACAGCAAAAGGTCACAAATATCCCCTGTGCTTATTTAAATGCTCATCCCAGACACAAGATCTGCTTTAAAGGATGAAAGCAGCATCAGTGACAGCTGCAGTTTTTGGAGCAATGGTGAAGTCACAAACGCAGTCACACTCTGCTCACACAGTACCTTTGAGAAGTCTTCCAAGATCATCCTCTGACAGGCTCGCTCATATGGGTCTGAAGGCATCAGCTTCTTCCCTGGAAATGCTTCATCCAAATACTCACAAGTGATTGGAGACTCACAGATCAGCTGGCCCTTGCTGGTCTCCAGAACAGGAACCAGCCCAGCAGGGTTCTTTTCAAAGTACCACTCAGGTTTGTTCTTCAGATTGATGTTGATTACTTCATGGCTAAAAGAGTAAAAGAAACAAGACCCAGACAGGCTCAGTTCTGCTCCAGTCCACACCATGGTGTGGGTCACCTCATCAGTACTTGAGAAGCTACACCCTCAAGCCCTGTACTCCTGTTTTCTTTGAAGCTATTTGCAGGACTAGTCCTTTGACACAGAATTACTCCACATTTTGCTGAAGAAAGCAAGCATAGACTTGAAATGAGTTGTTTGCAGACTGTATGCATGTCTTTTTTTAGTTTAACAAGCACCCAGCTATCAGGCTAAAAACAAAGATCAGAACTCTCAGCACACTTTATTTGAGTTCAGGGGCAGTCTAAGAAAGAAGCAGTTGATTGCAAATGAGCTACACCCCAATTAAGAAATGCACCTGAACCTTAACCTGCCCTTACACCAAAGGGCATATCAGGAGAGCATCCTACCTACTTATCTTCCCAACCTATGGCCTCACACAGAACAGGTGTTTATGGCAAAAAGAAACAGCCATTGATTCAAAAAAAAAAGGATACATGAGAAATATGTCTATATTAACAAATCTAAGTTTATGCTGAGTTATATGTGTGACCCTAGAAAATTCCTAGTAAGCCCAAAAGTCTGCTAAACACAGCTGAACCTTCAAAACAACTGAGAAGTTACCAGAAGGCAACTGTCACATCTAGGTAGCCACAAAACCCCTCCAAAATCACTATGCTACAACAAACCTCCCAGCTCCAAAATCAGTCCAAAGACACTAAATCAAAACAGAATTAAACTGACCCAGAAGTTTTACTCCAGCTACTCTTTAAAAAAAAAAAATCCATGTAAGAAACAAAATTAACAAACTCAACTCTCATCTTACTAGTATCAAGAGACCTGTTAGCATTCCCTATTCCAACATGAACTCCCAGCCCTGTGTTGGTTAACAAACTGCTGGCAGGCCTTGGACTTGGGAGAATCAGAAAAAGATGGAAAAACAGACACTTTTAATTTGTAAACTTAGGGGGACATTAGACTGCATTGAAGAATGCTGAAATGACATGGCTATCTTGAGAAAGAAACAAACAAAAGCACTGAGTTTCATTAACTTACTTCAGCACAAGAACAAGACAATGTTAGAGGAACACAGGACATTTCCTCTTTTAAAAAGGCCATTCACTCACTATTGTGTTTTACTGGGCAGTGATACAACAGAAACACTGAATATTCGTAGCTTCCAGAATTTTCATGCCCACTCACATCAAAATCAAACAGAAGTATGTTATGTCTCTACTCACATTTACCCAGGACAAGCTGTGACAGGCGAGAATGATTACATAAAATCAGCTTGGGGTTTTTACTTTGGGCCTTTACGCAGCTGATTTCATACACAGCCTACTTATTCAAGCTTTAGAGCAAAATCACTCACAGAAACCTCTTCTCAATCAGTTCGTTGATGGATGTTTAATTTAGGAAAGAAACGAAGCCTGGCGCGCCGCCGGCTCCGTGCGCGCCCTGGGGTGCGGGGATGTGCGGCGGGGCCGCGCAGCGCTCACCTGATGCCCTTGGCGCGGAGAACCAGGCGCGTCCGCTGCGCGTAGGGGCAGAAGCGCATGCTGTAGAGCCGGACCAGCCCCGCGGGCACGGGCCCCGGCGCCGCGCTGCCTGCGGCGAGAGGAGAGGGGCTGTCACCGCCGGCTCGCACCGCCCGCCCCGCCAGCCCCCGATGGGCAGCCCGCGGCGCTTACCCTTGCCCAAGCTGCGGGAGTGATCGCCCGACATCCCGGCACAAAGCGATGGGTTCCGACCGGCGCCTGCGATCCGTGAGGGCCCCTCCGCGCCGCCGGCACCGCCTCTCTCCCTCCTCCCCTCCCTCCCCGTGGGCCCGGGGCAGCGCTGCTGCCCTCTGCTGACCGGAGAGCCCGCCCGGTGGTCAGCCCGGGAGCTGAGCGCCCTGCCCACCCAGCTGCGACAGGCACTGCTCAGCTGCTCTCGATGCTCTCTCCCTCCTCTCGTTTACAAATAACAGCACAACCACCTCTGGCACTCCCGTGGAAACAGGACACCTACGGCTGAGCTCCAGCCCACAGGCCAGGCAGTATTTATAAGCAGTGCCTCCAACAGCTGGTGATGCGCCAGATTTCCCTCAGTGCCTCCTCCTGCATCACCGACCACCCTCCAAAACCCGATCCAACTCCACCCTGAGGGTGACGAGAAGGGTTGTTCTCTCCTGCAGCTGTTCTGCTTCATGATGGAAACCCCGACAATAACCCAACAGATAAGTGGACACAGCAGAAGTTAAATCTGACTTAATTACTACCATGCAGTCATGGAGGGATTCATGCTTACTTCTGCAAACTGAATCTTTGTGAGACCATCAGTGCATGCATAGAGCAAAATAAAGAACCAAAGCACAGGTTGAAGTCTTCTCTGTCCCTTTGCTCCCTCTGCACTTGAGATCAGGGCACTTCCTTGCACTAGCTCTCCTTGGAGTATAATAATGGAAATGGAAGTGATTTCCTCTAATGAGTTTCACACATTGAAACAGTGTCCAAGTTGATCTCTGACCACAGAGGTGAAGTGATTCTCTTCCCATGGCTCCACACAGCGATCTTCAGGTTGGAACTGTACATTAATAGGAAACAGCAAGTTCACAGGGACCAGTGGGCTGGCATAGCTCTTGCCAACGGGAGGGAAAATTGCAGCCTTCCTGGCAATGCACATTTCTCTGTCAAACCCCCAAGGCTAATAGAGCATTTTCCAGTCTCATCAGTGGATCCGTGCTTGCACAGGGGGCAAGTTCCACCTGTGGGTAACTTTTGGTTTGATTTTGTCACTGGAGCTGGGCCTCAGACACCAGATCACAAAGACTAATATTTTCTGTGGTGATCTCACCAGCAGATAAACACCAAGATGGTCACTAGTAATATAACTGTGGCCTTGACACCATTATCCATTGGAATGGAGGAACATGATTTTTGTTGAGTCACTGCTGCTTGATTAGGTATATATTAAGCAGGTCAGCAGAGAAAGGGAGTGGTAACTTGTTGCACAAGTCTGCCATGCCCTAGGCAAACAGAAGCTGTACACAAGGTATTCTTTACCAACAAAATAATTTCCCCTGCTATAAAAAACCAAACAACTGTATTAGAGGACATAGTCCTCATTCCTCTAAGTACATATCCTTAGGAAAGACTGAGCAAAATTTTAGGTGATGAAAATAGAGAAAAATAATTTGATATTTCTCATAGCAGTTATGAAGCACACAGGTAGTCTGCTAACTCACAGCCTGGAGACAGGTATATAGGAACTCAAACCAACATTGCAAGACCCACATGTTACAGCAGACCCTCAGAAACATCAAAGAAAATAAACCCACTTCCTCATTCTCTCCTGGTGTTGCCTGGCATGCAGAGTGTCTGTGGAGATAAGAGGTAAGGAACAGGCTTGTCCTTCTGCCTCTGGACAGGAATGCCAGTCTCCATCATTGCTCTCTAGTACTGAGAGGGCAGACTAGTTCTGCACACTGCCACTGTGCAGGGAAATAACAGCAACCAAACACAAGCAAGACACTAGAAATAAAACCCCTCCCTTTAGAAAAGAAAATCTGTTTTTTAAACACTAGGAGGTTCCTACTGTGAAACCAGGCTAAAAGCCACAAGCATAAAGGCTGCAGGTGTACTTTCTTTTCTTTCCCAGGTAAAACTTCTCCTCAGCTCAGTCTGAAGCTTCAGTAGCTTTATAATACACAATCCAGTGACAACTTTTGTACCTTATAGAATTACAGAATCATCAAGTTTGGAAGAGACATTTAAGATCATCAGGCCCACCTACCACCCCTAAACCGTATCACTCAGCACCAAAACCGGACCCCTCCAGAACACCTTTATGGAGGTAACTTTCTAGACACAAGAAGCAATAGGAAGAGAGGCACAGCTGTCCTGGTAAGAGATGGGCAGATGGCACTGGACCAGGTGCATGGCCACACAGGGTGACCAAGAGACAGAAGCCAGAGTCTCTCCTCCAAGGCTGGTGCACTCCTACACTTGCTTCAGCACCTCATTCCTAGACACAGCAGCAAATCACCCAGGTTAAAAACTACAGGTATCAGCGGCTCAGGGTCAGAACTACTGCATTTTATCAACAACAAGCGCTGCCAAAGCACGCCGAACGCTTCCCGCTGCTTCAGACGGATACGCGCGGCCCCCCCCCCCCCCCCCAGGCCTTTAAATACCGACCCGCGCCCACTGATTGGCTAGCGCAGGTGCGCGGGCCAATCAGCTGCGGGCTCCGAGCCCGGCCAATGGCGCCTGCCATTGCTGTTGCCAGGCTGAGGGAGCTTGCGGTGGCGGGGCCGGGGATGGAGGTGCCCGCCATGGAGGGGCCCGGCCGCGCCGCCGGGGCCGCGCTGGAAGTGAGGTGGGGCGGCCCGCACAGCCTCCACACGCTCCTGGGCCCCGGTGGGGTGCGCGGTATCCTGCGCTGTGCTCACCCCGCGGCGGCTCTGTGAATAGGGCGGTCAGACTGGGAGAGGAAAGGAGGCTGCCCTGTTGGGATCTGTCAGGACAGCGCGGGGGGAGAGGGAAAGAAGCATTTGCACGGGCACAGACGCAGGATCACAGATCGGTCGGGTTCAAGGGACCACAGTGGGTCATCGGGTCCAACCTCCCTGCTAGGCAGGGTCATCCCAGAGCGTGGTGCTTGGGATTACATCTAGACGGTTCTGGAATAGCTCCTGTGAGGGAGACTCCACAGCCTCTCTGGGAGACCTGTTCCAGTGCGTGGTCACTCGCACAGTAAAGACGTTATCTATCCATCTATCTCTGTCTGTCTGTCTGTCTTCTGTTACATGTAACAGCCCGAACCCTTGTCCCCGTAGGATGTATAAGAATGATAAATTGCACTGTCACCCCATTAATTAATCCCAGCATGCATATTTTCTAGATTTCATTTTACTTCCAGAAGCAGAAGTTAGAAATACTTCATTTCCAGACCTAGTGTTGGAGAAAAGCACGGAGCTAGTCCTGTAAACAGGTTAAGGAGCTCTCATGTGCCATGGCACCCTATTGCAACCTGTTCTTGTATGAAGGAAGGCTCAGAAAAACATTATGAACTGAAATGCCTCCTCTGTTGCCATGGCTTTCAGTTCATCTCCACAAGCACATTGTCAGTGCTCCCACTCCTCTCTGGCTCCACTTGACTCCTCTCTTACGTAGCAAAAGAAGCCAAGAGCAGAAACTCCTCAGAAAAGATAACGGGAAGTTATTGCCGGGCATAAATTTATCTCAAGACCAGTAATTTTAAAATGTTCCTAAGTATGAGAGTGCTGAAGTTGTAGTACCATCTCCTAAGAGTACGAAGGATCAGCAACTGAGCTGATTTTATGACCGACTTATGTTTGTGAAAGGAGCATAAAAATATTTCTGGCCATTGCAGAGAACAAAGGTCTTTCCCAGTCAAATTCCCTGGATTTGGAAAAAAGAGCAGAGATGGGATGTTTCTGAATGATAATTCAAAGAGAAGATGCTAACAGCAGTGTTGTACACAGAGCCTGTTTGTTTCCTGCCGTGGTACCAGCAGGCTAAACTGACATCCTTGCTTAGTGGTAAATGCAAATGCCTTTGGTAAGACAACCGTGATGTTTGTCCACACACTTTTTGAAAAGTAAAAACATCTGCAAGCAGTTATGAATTTCTTGACATGTTTTAAGTTTGTAAGCAGAATCCTCTTTAGTAATTTATTTCCGTCCTTGTGTAACACATCCTGTTTACATTCCAGAGCTTTACCATGTTAAAGTACTGGAGTCTTTTAAGCAGAACAGTCCTCCTGATTTGCTTCATATAAACAGTAGCTATGCCTTTATATTTTTTATTTTATGTGTATGAGATGAACTATGAAAGTGCAAAAAGGTTAAGCAAACACAATTGGGTCCCAAGTATGGATTGTACCCTTGCAATTCTTTCAAATAAAGTTAAACCATTTGCTGAGATATATGAGTACAAAACCAGAGCCTGTTAACTTGGCTGACTTTATTTTTAGTGAGAACTGAAAGAAATAAAAGCATCTCTCCATGTTCTTATGCCAGTCCTTGTGCTCCATCAGGGTAAGATCAACCATATGTTTTTGGAAGCACTGAACTAGTGACTCCTAATACCAAATCTCAGTTACTGTGGTTTTGCAACATGGGTATGAGGATGAATCTAACAAATCCCAAGCATCAGTTCAGTGGAACTTAGGCTCCAACATTCCCTTTTGCACAGTATTTTGAGAAATGTGTGTCTTTGGTTAATGTTTTAACATTCAGTTGCTCTATTTTCAGTTGGGTTCAGGGATTCTCAGACAAGAACTTTGGCTTTATCAACAACCAAACTGTCTGCTATCCTTGTGGTAATTACATCCTCTTCCTGGACATCAAAACAAAGAAGACAAGAGCTCTGCAGTGTCAGACTGGCCAGGTGGGAGCCTTTGCAGCAAATGCCAACAGTCAAGTGCTGGCCTTTTCCGACCGGAAGCTCAACCCCATCATACACATCTACACTTTCCCAGAACTGAGTAAACTGACAGAATTAAAAGGTAGTGATGTGGTCATCCTCCTCATCATCATTTCAGTAAAACAATGCTTTGATAATCCTGTTTCTGAGGTTGGGGTTTTTTAATAAGACTTGAAAAAACTGTGTGACAGGGAACATAAATCTCATGATGAGATTTATGAAAAGCAGTGGAAGGAATTTTCCACTGCACTACTTTTACTTAGGTTTAAGCTAGGGAGGAATATGACCATGCATAATGAAGCTAATTTAAAAGGAAAAGAAAAGGAGTTAAATAGAATTCATTTTAGGAAGATGTAGTCAGAATAAGCAACAAAATCATACTGCAGTATACTCCCAAGCAGACTGCTGAAAGCCAGATGAGAAATTCAGGATGTGAGAGGGATGAAGGTTCTTGCAGTTAAACTTTGGAGTCCAGAATTTAATGTATGTTTTTGCCTGCCTCATGTAATTTCTCTCTTTAGTTAAGTTGCTTACCCTATTCATGTTTCAGTTCCTTTGCCATTTAAATAAGGATCCTTTTTTCATGTATATGAATAAAATTTTGACTGCAAAGGATTTCATGGGACTTGGGGAAAATTACTTTACAATTTCAAAATATTATTGAAAAAAAGTTGAAAAAATTCCAAGCAGTGATATATAGGGAACATTTTTATGATCAAATCAAAAGAATAATCTGCAGTAAAGCAAAAAAATCAAGGGCTTGGGGAATATTTAGAGTTAAACTGGATATAAAGGAAGTGAGAAGAGTATCTGTGGTACTACAAAATAAAGTCTGGAACAATCATAGACCATGTTCTTTATTTTTATATTTCAGGTGATGCTCAGCTGGACTACACCTTACTTGCATTTAGTTTTACAGGCCCATATCTGGCCAGTTACTCTTCGATCCCAGAATTTGTTCTTTCAGTATGGTAAGAGTAAAAAATAAAATTCTGTTTTACCATTTGCATTTTATTCATATATTTGTCTGACTACTGTTTTAACACAGATTAAGTTAACAAATTTGGAAAACATACTTGTTTGCCTTCATCTCTTTTTTTTTCCCTGATTGATCATTGTCTGCAAACTTTCTCTACCAAAATTGTAGTTTATTTTCTATTATTAGTAGACACCAGTCAAATTGGCTGTTAGCTGTACCAAAGTTATCTTCTCCCTTCTTCCAAATTTTGTGTTTTGGAGTAATTCCAGAGCCTTCAGCATCAGTTAATTATCTGTTCACTGTTGGAAGTTGAGCCCATGCTGTTTGTGTGAAAAAGTTGCCTGCTGAAAAAAAGGAGAAAGGTTCTAAAGCCGATTTGCACTGATTTGTCCCCCTGGACTGTTCAGTGGTCCTCTTAATTACTTTTGCTTGATCTTAGTTCTGGCTTATAATTTTGCTCAGTGATTACACTAACTTGGATCACTGGGTTAGATCATAATTTTCTGTTCATTGATGTGAAATATATAATGCAGTGCAGATACAGAAAGGTAGAATATTTAATATTTTAATTGTACTGTAAAATACAGTCCTGCTATTGCCTCCATTGCCAGCAAGCTCGCTTTGACTGTGGAGTCTGAGCCCTTCAAAATAAATGAGGAGGGAGCGAGGCCAGCAAGGACATGTAAGGAATAGTCAGTATAGTCTCAATTTAATGATGATCTTTTCTTATACAAGTGAAGTTGCAGGAACTCCTGGAATTTCAGAATTTAGTAATGAGGGTAGATGCTATTACAGATGCCTCTTCTTTATCCCTTCTGAAAAAGAATAAAGTTTGCTGTGAGCTCTGGTCTTACACAGAAGTTCAAGAAGGATGTCTGTGTATATCACACTGGAAACCAACGAAGCCTTACTGGCCTGACAGCTGACACACTTGTCACTTACAGCAGAAGTAACACACATGGTCCAATGTCGTCATTGTGTGCTCTTAAAAATGCTCCATCCTGAAAGACTTCTCTGGATTATTTTTAAAACCAGAAATACCAAGAAATGTTTAAATGCTTTATAGTAGTAGCAATTTCCAAGGCCAAACAATTTTAACCAGCTTGAATCAGCGTGTTACAACTATCAGCAGCTAATTTGTATAAAAAACCATCCTAAGTCACAAAGAATTTAGTAACAAAATACAATTACATTAGAATATTAAGCTTAGAATTTATAGTAATTTGAACAGAAGTGTGTGAATTACCTGTGAAATCAGGACCTTCATTTTTGTGATTGGATTATATTGTGCATTCATTAACAGAAATCTCAGTGTTGAGTATTAGATGTCATGACTATATGACAATTGCATAGCCCCAGTGCTTTAAGCAGCTAGTTTGGAATCAGAGGTATAAGAGATGTTTTGAAAGAGGTCAGTCTCAAAATATAAAGAGCTTCTGGATAACTAAAAGCTGCCTTTCATCTGAGGTATTTTATCCCTAATCTTTATTCTTTTGTGTTCAAAGGAGAAGCTTAATGTCAGATTCCTTTTCAGATACATGTTTCACCATAGTTTCAGATCTCAGTAAATTATCTACTATAAAACCCAGTTGGTGTTATCTGGTAGGTATGAGACAAGAACACACTGACAGATCTTTAGAAAGCATGATACACTGATATCTTTAAAAGTGAGAGTTGTAATTTATAGCTTCCTGTAATTTTAATGAGGGCTACTGCATATGTATGAATAATTCCCATTTTTGCATATGTTGTAAATGTTAACCATTGTTTACTTTGTGATTATTTCTTTGAGTGAATTTATTACAGACAGACTAAGGGATTATACTGAATTCATTTACAGTACTGTATGCATTTTAGCTTATTCCTCTCAGCAATAATGACAAATACTAAAGCTATAAATGTTATTTAGATTAACAGTCAGATAGATCGTCCAATAAATTAAGAAACAGTTTTAACCATTTTCTTCACATAATGTTAATCAGTTCTTGGATAGCACCTAAAAATGCAAATGCCATCAAATATTAACCAAAAATATTGAAAAATATGCAAAGTAGATGAGGAGAACATAAAATAGGTTATACTGGACAAAAGAAAATTCAGTGGAAAGCAGATTCCCAGGCTTCTGTCAGCTGTACATAACAGCCCCACACAAACCCTGCCGTGGTTAGTTAATGCAAGTTAGTTAATGCAGCCATAGCTTGCATGTCTCCATTCACAACACAGTTACTGTGTTACCTAGGTAATTAATCCATAGATAATCATAGGCTGACTGTGATTTGTTTCCAGCTGCAAGCATTACAGTCATTATGTTACAGATTGGAAAAGCAAGGCTGGGCTGCTGAAGAGTTAATTGTTTGGGCCCATTTGAGTAATCATTGATGGAGCTAATGAAGAAAAAATCCATTTCTCATGACCATAGGTCTTTTCACAAAAGGGAGTACATGATAGTGTTTCTAAACTGTCAGTTATTCAATCATTTTCTAGCAGTAATAACTTTATGTGTGGCTAATTAACCACATCCTTTTCATTCTCAAGAGGATCTAACTTGTTTGACAACAGAAATTTTTTGTCAGTGACAAAGTATTTGTTTTCCATACTGGATCTTGAACATCAGTCATAATCACATCCAGATCTTTGGCTTCAATGCTTTTTACCTGTTTAATGAATTTGATTTTCTTTTACTCTCTTTAATGAAGGAATTGGCAAGAAAATATCCTCCTTTGCAGTGAGTCTCAGCCAGGGCTAACAGGGACCTCTCTGAGTTTCAACCCTATGAATTGGCAGCAGCTGTGTTTTGTTGCTGAGAGCTCTGTTACCATCTGGCACGTTGAGAGGTGTAAGGACGAGCATCACCTTACGCGACGGTGAGTGGAACACCCCTCAGACTAAGGGCAAAATCTACAAGTATATTTTAATATCGAAGACTAACAATGCATGTCTATTTGCAAAAGATTTAGTCCCACTTAGTTCACCTAGCCATTGCAGTCAGTAATTGCTAAATCACAACCACTATAAATCTGTCTAGTCAATCAAGTGAATTAAATTTATGATTTCATTTCTCAGTACTCACATGACCAGATTATGCACACCATGAAGCTAATACTAATCAGTTGCTTTGGCAGCCTTGATCAAAAGCTGTGTGACTGCATTAAGGTAGTGCCTGGACTGCCTTTCTGTAAAAGACTACATTGAGTATTGCTTTTGTAGCTCTGAAACCATCAAATTTGAATCAATTTTTTTGTAGTAAGCATAATTAAATATTATCTCCTTGTAATCACAAATTGTACCAAAAGCAGTATGAGTTTTCTATGTGATTTCCAGCTTGTGTGGCTAATTTACAGGTCCAGAGAGCATGGCTCTGTCAATGCAGTTCACTGAGCACAGCAAAACTAGAATTTATTTATGCCAAAATGTTTTTTGAGATTGGTATAAAAGTCATATGTATCATTCAAGTTGGAGTCCTCAAACTACAAATGCTTTGAGGTAGCAGCTACTCTACCATTCCCAACTGTATTTAATCTTGTTAACTACTAATATAATCAATATATTGCCACTGAGAGTTATACTAATGAAAGTATAAACAAGGCCTTGATCTGTGATCTGACAAAAGTACCAAAGGTTTTTGTGTGTTTTGGCATTACAGAATACATGTGTAAATACATAGGCATACTCACTTTTCCTCGATTACTTTTGCAGAAATAAAGCCCATTTTGAAAACAGCTTCTCTGTTTGTATCAGCATTTACTATTCACATTTCTTCTCCTCAGACCGTGTCTTTTGCCTTTTGACAGCCCTGTGGAACTCCCCGATGGTCATGGGACTGTGACTCCTCACGAGGATTTGTTTTTCCCACCTTCTCGTAATGATGATCCCTACCATGGCCCTGATTTGCCAGTTTCAGCCATTGCTGGACTGGAAGGAGATGAAGCAGAAACATTTGTGGTACTTACTGAATTTTTTCTTTTCACTTTTCCGAGTCATTATATTTTCTATACAAATAGGTGTTAATAAATTCGTAATTATTAATGCTTATTAAATAGGTACGACCCAGGAAATGGATCTGCTACCTCAAGAATATTTTTGAAATCCATTTTGGCAGGAGACTGAGAAGGCACAAAGCTGCTGTGTAGTGCAGTACAGTGGTGAGATGTCTGACACAGATCCTAGCACAGTCATTTATCTGTGCAGTGGAGGTTTGAATCTGTATCCCAGAAGCAGCATGAAGTGTGTCAGCATACAACTATGCCCAAGCTAAAAATGACATGCTGAAACCTTGAAAACTTGTTCCCACACTAAACTGATAGTAATCCTCACATATGATTACTTCCCCTTGGGATTGCTTTCTTTTTGACTTTGAAAATGCCTCAGGCTATGGAAACATTGAAGGCTGTATTCCAGACAGGAACCCCTGCTTCTGAAATACATTCCCATACCACTGTCAGTGTTGGACCTTGCCATTTGTCTCACTTATTTTAGATTATTTACTTTTTATCCTCCCTTGAGATGCCTCTTTTTAGAGGCTTCAAAAGTGTTCTCATTTTGTTTGAAATTTACTTTCACCTGACTACAAACTAGAAGTGTAAAAACATTTAACTTGCAAATCTGGGATTCTCTTCTAAGAAAAAGACCATCAATTTCTATTTGGTGGCTTGTGATATATATGAGACACCAAAACTAGCATGCAGAAGATGATACTGGCTTTATACCACATCTTCTCAGTGGACAAATGGGAGTTCTGTATGATCAGCCAGTGTGCAAAGAAGAATCAAAAAATAGAAACAGGAAATGATGTTTTCCTGACCTCATCCTCTTTTCATTTCTTCATGCTTTCACAATGGTAGAGATTTTTTAACTGTGTAACTGGTTTCCTATGGTTTTCAGGACAATGAAGAACTATAAACAAATATCGTATATTGATTCTAAATACGTGTGAACTGCTCATATTTGAAATCAGTTAGAACATGGTAAATGAACATAAGGTGTGCTCATCTGGGGCCTTGCCTTTTTCTTCTGCCTTACTGCCTTTTAAGTTATTGCAGATGACAAACTTTGCAAAACTCACTTCATTCTTTATTCTGTACAGTGAATTACGAGAAGTACTGGGGGAAAGAACAGCTCCTGTATTAGGTCTGTAAGGCTTAATAGAATTTGCCTGGAGGGGATGCTGTTCTGTTCAGTAGTAGTAGTAGGTTCTTATGCTTGAACTCATGTTGTGGACTTTTCCACATGGAAAAGTTTGTGCTATCAGCGATACTAGATATATACACTAAAGATTTCTGTAGGGATTTTGCATTCCCAACTGCCTTCAGAAAATCCTAGATTTCTTTTTAGCACCCTCAATGGAATTGTATTGTCCTTATCCATGGAAATATTTCTGGAGTAAGAGTAGGCTGTTCTTATAGCCTTCACTGAAGATTTCCTTTTTTTTTTTCAAATTATATGGTAAATATTTTGATAGTTATTTACTGTCTCGTTTTCTTAGATGGGTGTATTTTTGTTGTCAATATTGATGAGGTAATGAACAACAAGTTATTAAGAAATGAAAGGTTTTCTTCTGAAATACGAGCTCTTGTTCCTTTTGTTGTGGTGGTGGTGGAATGTTTCCCTTGTACTAAACTGTGGGTCCAGCACTGGGAGGCAATGAATCTGTTTCTGGCATGTTTTCACCTTGCTCCAGACTATGGTAGCTAAGTAATTTTTTTAGGACTTAAATTTATTTTGCCTTACAGCACTAATTCTCTCCTCTATGCATGCCTGTGCACATAAACCCCACCTCTAACCGAGCAGAAAAACTGAGTACTGTTAGATCTTCTAAGCCCTGACACTGGAGGGAAATCACATGCATAAGTCCTGCGAAGTTAAGCACCTCTTTCCAACACCCCAGCACTGAAAAGCAAGCCTATTGCCAGTCTGCTTGTTTGCTTCTTGGAAGTGTGTCCGTGTTCCATGCTCTAGAGCCAGGTACTGAGTATGTACCCAAGTGTAACCACAGCGGGGCAGCAGAGGGAAAGGAATTGAAATGTCCTATAGCTTTCCATCCTTTTGTTTGTTGTATTAGATTTTTCTACATGAGAGTTTTCTAAATGTGCTTTACCATAGAATCCCAGAATATGCTGAGTTGGAAGGGACCTACAGGGATCATCAAGTCCAATACCTGGCCCTGCAATCCCCAGGAATCACACCCTGTGCCTGAGAGCATTGTCCAAATGCTGCTTGAACTCTGTCAGGCTTGGTGCTGTGACCACTTCCTGGGGAGCCTCTTCTAATGCCCAGCCAGCCTCTGGGTGAAGAATCTTTTTCTAATGTCCAACCTAAACCTCCCCTGGCACAGCTTCAGGCCATTCCCTTGGGTCCTGTGACTAGTCACCACAGAGTGATCATTGCCTGCCTCTCCTTTTCCCATTGCAAGGAAGTTGTAACTGCAGTGAGGTCTCCCCTCAGTCTCTTCATCAGGCTGAACAGACCAAATCACCTCAGCTGCTCTTTATACAGCTTCCCCTCCAGACTCTTCACTATCTTCCTAAATCCTCCTTTGGACACTCTCTAATAGTTTAATATCTTTCTTACATTGCAGTGACCAAAACTGTACACAATATTCAAGGTAAGGCAGCACTGGTGCAGAGCAGAGTGGGACATTCAAAGCCCACTTGATTCAACTTCATCTCTAGTGCCAATTTTATTCCATTGTACTTTTATAAAACTTTTTGTGGCAAGAATCCATAATGGAATTTTTTCCCCTGAAGAAGTGCTACTCAAAAGGGAGAGAAGTTCAAAAAATATATTATAGTAGTAGTAGAAGTATTGGCAGTATTGGTAGTATTATTATGCAGCACCGTACCAATGCACAATTCAAGAAGCAACCTGGTTTGGCATTTACATCATCTTATCCTAGGATTAGCATATTTTACCTAGTTTATGTGTAAAGACAGTCATGGCAGCAGGTACAAAGGAATATTACAGAAGTTATGTTTACACAGGAAGCTTGTGTTTTGCAGAAATTCAGTTACAACCTTCCCAAAGATTTGTCATGTTCAAGCCTTATAAAATCAATGAAAATGCTTGTATTAAATGTTTCTCTGGGTGATGTAAAGCCCTGCTTGCTGTAGATTTATTAATGTTAGTCCTATTTGATTTATAAAGTAAATAGTAATATAATTTATTTCTGTAACATTTTTCCCCTTAGAAATCAAAAAAGCTTTGGAAGCATAAATAGAATACAAGTTACTTACCAGGAATCATATAGCAAGTGCTTGGTATATTTTGCTAATGAAATCTAGGTACTTATGAATCTCTGTCCTATCTTTTCATCCCAAATCCATCCATATTTCCTCTTTTTATGGAAACTTTAGTGAGACAGCAGGTGTTTTATAGAATTATAGAACCCTCTTTTTTTCATCCATCATATTGTTTAGTGATCCTCACCACTTCTGCACATATGCATGGTGCTTCAAATTCTCTCTTTCAGATATTCTCCCAAGGTTTTCTTGTGTTTTGTCCCTCTCTTCCCTTCCCTGAATTTTCTTTAATCTAGTTCTTTCTATCATGGTATTTTTATGACCTCTGTTACTGTTATATCTGAACAGGCCACTCTGTCTTTAATAATATTTGCTGGAGAAGTTCTGTTCTTCCTGTTCTATGGATGACAGGTTTATGAGAGTTATTTTAGTGAAACGAAATTCAAGGCACATGGGAAGTCCAGGTCAGGGATATTTCTAGCACTTATTTTCAGATGACACAAAGATTGACAGAGCTGTTTTACAGAGCAATTTGGATTATACAATAAGATAAGCTATTCAAACAAAATGTGTTTTAGTACTGTCAGGTATGCAAGAACCACGTGTTGACATTTTGGCTATAAAGTGGAAGAATATTCTGAAAAGCAGTTTGAAAGGCATTTGTCATGGCAAGGTCATAATAAGCAACCATTTAAATTGAAGCTTCCAGTGCCCCTCTGACATTTAAAGAAACCTCTAGGGGCTCAGTGTGTTGAATTTTATCATAATTTTATCATTAGAAGTTTGGGAGATGCCCTTGTTATGGTGGGTCAATTTCTTTGTGAGGATAGGGAAGATACTGGAGGGATTTCCAAGCTAGGGTAAAACTGTAACAGTTGCAAGTGTTGGAGAATAAATCCAGATAAATGCAAATTTTAAAATATATTTTTTTAATTGAAAATATAATTCCTCATTTAAACAAGTTTCTAGAGAGAAAAGTGAGTTCACCACTTTCTCCAGGCATATACTTTTCTGGAGAATGTTCTTTGTCAAATTACTGCCTTCAGTGAAGGGATGACTGAATAAAATGATGCTGATGTTAAACATGATGTCAGACTCTTATGAGATAATGATCTTTTTTTTTTCTTATATTGAAATGTATGTAACAGTTTGTACAGATATTTGTCAGTTGTTGATTGAACTTTTTTATTTTCATGCTGAAGCCTAGAAATTGTATAAAGACTTCTGTGCATCCCACAGCCCACTGCTGGACTGCAACCTCAGAAATATACATGGGCTGTAAAGAAGGATATGTTTTGGCAATTGATGCTGAGAAGTACAGTGTTTCTGTTCTTCAACAAAAAGCTCCACCTGGTAAGAAATAGTTGAGTGTGTTTCATTCAAGTAGGGAGAAAAGGGGATAGGTGAAAGCTTTTTGTGTTTTCTTCTGTTCTCCTGTTGTGTACCTTACAGAAATTAGAAAGTTATATTGTATAACCTTATTTTTTTTTTTACTAGTGCAGTAAACATATGAGAATGTCTTTTGAGCTTCTGTGGGAGTGTTTTGAACACCCAATAACTGACTTTCATTTTTCTTTATGAAAAAAAAACCAAACAAAACCAAAACAACTATAAATACATCAAAATTTACTACATTAACATGCATCAAAATTGATTAAATTAACTATATTTCCAGGATTCCAGGTCTTACTAACCAGCCCTACTAGATTAGCAGTAAAATATTAATATACCAGCTATTATTAGTAGTATTAACAGTAGTATTATTTTTACTATTAGTTAAGTACCAATAATTTTTTTTTTTTGCATGAAATGTTGGATAGCCTTCCTTTGCTATATTAGGTAATGTTAGAAGTGATCTTTGAGGGCTCACAGGTCTTCAAACAACAAAACTGAAGCAGTGTGGCTTAACAGCATTCCTTAATGCCAGCTCTTACCATAGACTATTTTATAATGAAAACAAGGCTACAAACACTACCAGGCTTTACTGGAGAATCTGTGAGGCACAGAGAGTGAACAGAAGATATCTTTGGCTTCAAAGAAAAAAATCTGCTTCTAATTTGTTCTGGAATGGGAGGACCTCTGATTGATTGCAACTCACCAAGTTGGTTTGTGTGCCCTATATGTATTCCCACCTATCTTTTTTTCATGGGAACCTTTGGCAGGCTATGACTGACTAAAGTTTTATCTCAAGGGCAGCCCATTTCACACCTCCTGGGAAACCTGAGATGTCTCCTCTGCTACATGCCACTACCCTTCTGTGCCCATTCAAAGGGTTCCCAAAATGGAGGATGCTGAGACACAGCCATCAAAAATTGTTCCTTTGGTAATCTGTACCCCATCATCCTTTGATGGGATGGGAGGTGTCAGTCCTGCTGTGCACATGAAGTTCATGCTTTGGTCAGGTCTAGGAGTACTGGAATATGCTTCTTCCTGGCATAGAGCTGTTTGTCTAACAAACACTGAATTAGTGGTAATAGATAATTTCCTGGTAATCTTATTTTCTTCTGTTCACATGATTTTTTAAGCTGCAGCAAGTATTCTGACTTTCACTTTTGATAGTTAACACCAAAATGGAAGGCTGCTTTTAAAACAACCCCACAAACCAGCATTGTTTCTCTTTTTGAAACTATCACAGTGTTAAATTTAGCAAATCAGGAGTTGGAGATCATCAAGAAATGAAAAGCTGAGGTGTGATCAGAACTGTCTTTGTCAGTTGAGTTGAAGACAACAAGAATATTTGCCATTTGGGCTTTTTCTTGGCCTGTATGTTTGTCTTTGGGTGCTGTCCTAAAACTGTGTAACAAAATGGTCTGTATTTATATTATACTGAAGCTTCTGCTTAATTTAAACCAGGCTGCAATCTGTATCTATTTAGCAGAATGCTTAAGTGTATGGCCAGCTTTAAGCACATGCTGACTTCCTGATATGGTGTTGCAAACAGAATTATAAGCAGCCACAGCATTTCATTTGGGTATTGTTTTCAGACTGGCTGAAGTTTCCTTGTAAGTGTCTAAAAAAAAAAATTAATCATTGTTAGAAATAAGAATACCATAACTTAGCACTAGTAGGAAGATAAATCTGCATCTGTACCACTCTCCACGCCAAGTCCATGTTATCTCCTTTTTACAGTGGTAAACTGAGTAAGAGAACTGTGCCTGCTCGGTTGCACAGATAGCAGAAATGGTAGATATTGAGAAAAAAATGCACATTTCTCATTTAGTGTACTGAACCTAGCCTTTTTGTTCAGTAGAGTGGAATACAACTGGCATGTATTGCAATATTGGTGTACAAACAAGGTTGACATTATAAATTGTTTTCTTTTGTGCAGAGTTCATGCAGAAAATAGCGGATGTGGTGTCCTATGTTCGCAGAGAAGTGCAGAAAAAGAAAGGTATTTCCATGTGCTAATAGATTTTTAGGCAGCACTGCTGATGTCTGGGAGTAATATGTGAGTACAGCTGGAAACCACTGGTTAGAAAAACTCATCTCACACTGGCTTCTGTAAGACACATTGTTGGCAATATTATGTGTGTTTACATGACAAAAGATTAATAGCTTTTGTGCCAATAGACAGCCAAATTAAAAGCCTCAGGAGAAAGTGGCAGTGGAAAAATTTCTATTTGTTGTAATTTAAATTGGAATGAGTGGTGCTAGAAGAGGTTTCCTACTGCTTAGTTTTAGCATTTCTTTAGAACTGCAGTCACTTGTAATTTATCTGAGTTAGGATTTAGGAGTTTGTTTCAAACACTTTGTTTTGGGCTCCACAGTACAAAAACAATAGCATGGATGAAGTTCAGCACATTACCACAAAGATTATTGCAGTCTTAGTACATGACATACAAAGATGGTCTGAGAGAACTATGTTTGTTCAGCCTGGAGGAAAGGAAATGAGGGATTTTACTATTGCTTTAGCTATTCAGTGAAAGGCTACAGAGAAGATACAACCAGACAGGCAAAGGACACAGTTTGCATCAACAGAAATTCTAAGTGTATATTAGGAAACAAAAACTTTCACAGAGAAGGTAGTCAGACATGGGCACAAGTTGCCCAGAGAAGATACGGAATTTCCATTTTGGGGTAAATTCAAACCTTAGCTGATATGACTCTGGACAACATACTCCAACTTTGAAGTTAGTTCTGAGTTTGAAGCTGGCTCTGTGCTGAGCAGGGTGTTGGATTAGAGGACTTCTATGATCCCTTCCAACCTAAGTGACTCTATGATCTTTTTACTCACAAATTAATAGTAAATCATCCCAGATTTGGAGTTGGAACACATTGTTGCAATAAATTAAATATGATATTTTATTTTGGTTTTGTGCTTTCAGGTGGCAAACCAAACAATCTGCAAAAAACAGTTTTACTTGCCATGGCATTTTGTAATGAGGGACTGTACGCAGCTGGAAGTGTAAGGAATCCTTTATGCCTTTTAACTTACTGTGTGAAAATCAAAGAACATTCAAATGGACTATATTTGCAGAGTTCACTGCAAAGACAGGAGTTAGGAAAAAGTGAAGGGCTGCAGGACTATAAAGATCCTTTCTGGTGCTGTCTATATTCACTTTGTTAAGACTTGACACAGGGGAGCAGAGCGGGAAAATATTCTATTTTTGTAGTAAAGAAGCAATAAAAGAGGGCAATCCTGTTTTTATTCAAGAATGTTGTAGAGGAACAGAAAAGAAGGACGGACAAAAAATAGGAAAGGAGAGAAAATGGCCAGTGGAATTGCCAAATTTTTTTGTGCAAAATCTAACTCAATATCTAACCCAATCTGACAATGCCATTGTACATTCCTGCTTAAGAGAGGGACAAATTCTTACAGTGTCTCAAAAAGAATAACAGAAAATCTGAAGCATTAGCTGATGTGAGAGTTCCCAAACATGGATTGTCACTAAGAACTGTATTAAAGAACACCTTCTTGTTCAATAGATTTATTATCTCGGTTTGGAGTCCTTTTGACGTAAACATACTAAAGACAAATGAGACCATTGGTGGTGGGATGCAGTTAAACACTGCTGCTCTAGTGATTTTCAGATCTCACAGTTCAGTTTGCCAGACAGTATAAGTGACATAGACCTCATGTGGATTTGTACTTTTCTGCACAGGAGGGCATTTTAATCTTTTATCACATCAAAGAGCTGCAGTATGAGATGAAAATCTGTGCAGATATCTCACAGCCCATATCCAGCCTCATATTTTCTCCTGATTACACCAGTCTTCTGCTTGTCACTGACCAGGTACAGCATTTGAGATAACAGCACTACAGAATGGGAAATTCCTGTGACTTTATATGAATATGCTGCTACTATTAGTACAAAACATCTAATGCAATCATACAAGTCAAAAAGTTGTATCAGAGGTGCACATAGTCCATTCTGTGTTTCTACAGAAATTTGGAAAGACTTTTAATGAAGTACAGGAAAATTGTCTCCTATGGATGGTGGAATATAAAGTACCTAATGTTGAGATTTCCCAACAGAAATCCTTGTGTGTGTGCAGTTGAGTACTGAGTACATGTTCAGGGTCTCCCATGTGTCCAAGTCAGGGATCTACTGGGCATGAACTTCAGGTTTGATGTGTGCCTGTACAGGGAGGAAAGTGTAGCTTGGGTATGTCAGACCTACTGTGACTGCATAGAGTTGTTCTCTATACAGACATGAAGTTTGGTGTTGGTTTAGAATATTTATTAATTTCTGGAGTCACATGAGATTTGATGTGTTGGAATTGTTTTATTAAAGCAAGTTTGAGAAACAAAACTTTCAACTTGTGTTGAAAATGTGATTAGCTGGATCGCTCTAAAATGAACTAACCTCCTCTTCAGCAGTGTAACAATATAATCCACTAAATTCTGATGATAAATTCTACTGGGCACTTTTTACCTCAGGTTAGAGTCAAATATAAAAGTTCAAAGAGTGAAGCTCAGAAAGATGGTGGTGTTTTTTTAAGTCTTCAAAAGTTTTTAATGAAAAGTTTCATAGCCAGTGATGGATTATTTCTCTTTATTTGTCAGGGGACAGTCTATAGTTACAAACCTGCCCATAGTGGAGAAGCTGTCAAACTGTTGGACACATCCAGCAGTTGTTTTCTGGCAGCTGATTTTCTTACTCCAGGGAACAACTACTGTGTGGTAAGAAATTGTATTATTTCTAATATAGAACAGTGGTTCTTTCTGGGTAACCAGTATGTTGCTAAGGCAGGAAATGAAAAGCCTTGCAGAAATCAGGACTGTTCTGATATTTGTACAGTTGTGTAACTTCTCATTAAGGAAGTAAATGACAGTGATTCAGCTATAGCCTATAAGAGAGTCAGAACTTGCCCTAGAATGCTGGTTGGGTAATTTATGTTGTATTGGTTCTGCTGCTGATTTGTGTGACTTTCATTGTTCAGGAAGATAGCTGAGCAAAAGAGAACTGATTCAGTTCAGAGAACTGATGTTGTCCAACAATTGCTAATGATCTTTTCAGCCTTCTGCAGAGGTTGGAACATCCTGAGAGATACCCCTCTGCCCTGGGTCCAGGAACAAAGAATGCCTTACTCAGGGACCTGTCTGTTCTCAGAAATTCCATGCTTTTCATTGTCTTTTACTCTTGCAAGGCATATATTTCAGCCAGCAATTCATTTCCAGGTCATGAATTCCCCAAGTAGCCAGCCTAGAAAATCTAGGGTCATGGTCGATTAAGATGGCTGAATCTCTTTGTTCATCCTTAGCATGGGAATGCTGAATTTTACCTGACTGTGTATGAGTACTGTGAAGTAGAAGTGATCTCTAGCCTTACTTTACTGAGGAATTACAAAATTGCCTGAATATAAGAAGAAATCAAGTATTGCTTTATTATCCATAATTTTTCATGTGAGCAAACAAGACCTCTCCTCAAGGCTTTCCTGTGCAAAGAAAATTATAAGCAGGTTCTTCTATTGAAGTCAGAATGGTGGGAGTGCTAATATTGATCAAGCTTCCATATTTTGCCCTAAAGTGTCTCATTCTGCTTAAAGATCATTCCTGTATTGCAGGAATACACAAAAATTATTGACAGTATTCCTTAAGCAGGTGTACCTTGCAGCAACTGGACTTAATGCAAAGCTAAATAAACCCCAGTGAAGCTAGTAACCCTTAATCTGCTATGCTCAGAGATTAGTTGAATTTATATTCTATAGGGGATCACTAGTCACTTCCAGATGATTTGGTTATTTCATCCGCTTTTGACTCTGTTTTTCTCTGTTCAACAGTCTGTAACAATTTCAGGTGAAGTACAAGTTTGGTCCTTGGAAGATGGAACTTTCCTCAGCAAGCTAAACCTTGGTATTGAGGTACATGTAACCAGGAGCTTATTTAGTGACTGATACTTAAAATTTTTATATTTTTCTATTGATAGCATAATATTCCACAGATTTGGATCAACCAGTGCTGAGCAAATCTCAGTAATGTCTTTGAACAACCCATGGATGAGATTTAAAGAATATGATCTTTCAGAATGTTTCCTTGAGCTAATCATGTCGTGTTTATCTTGACTACAGCGCAGAGGAAACATTTCAGCCAGATGTCCTAGTGATGTGTCTCTAAGCACATCTTTGTAAACAATGTCTAATTTTTAATTTTTATGGTATTCCTTTTTTTTTTTTCCTTTTAATGAGTAACAGAAAAGTTTCAAAGGTATAAAAGCTAAATGACTTGACTGATATGAAAAACAAGTTTTAAGAATTGAGTTGATAAAAGCATTTCAAAGTGCTAATGCTTTGTCCTGATTTAAGATGCATTCAAACCCTGAAATCTGACATAGTAAGGAAAAAATCCCTTTCTATAACAGCTGTGCACTTACTGTTTTATTGAGGTGAAACTTCTTTTACTTCAAATCTGGAGAGTGGATATAATAGTTGTTTTTTTCTGGAAAGAACAATTAGTTTTTGATGTGTAGCTACAAAGCATAGATTAAATTTCCATGATGCCTCTAAAATACTTGCTTTGTTAAAAACTTGTTTTTTAAATAAACCACTTGGGTTTCCTTCTTCAAATTCTAGAGACTTCTAAATAGCAAAGGAAATTGCATACTAACAAATAGCATAATATATAACAATATTTTGAACTGTTAAGTATCTTCTACTTCTCAACTAGGCAACTTCTATGGCTTGCTGTCCCTCCTCCAGCAGTGTTGCTGTAGGGACCCAAATAGGTCAGCTCTGTTTTGTTGATGTTACCAAAGCTGAAGCTCCTCGGCTTGTTCACAGAACTTTTCTTTCCAAACTTCCAGTGCTGTCTTTGCAGTAAGTATCTAGTAGGGGAGGAGTATTGCCAGTTTATTGCTGGAGTAATGATATTGGTTGAACAAAAAAAAAGTAATTTTTATTTTACAAATAACCAATTAAAAATTTTTAACAGCTTCTATGTTTTTCCATCATATTCTGAATTGCTTGCAACAGGTAGTAGCAAGATTTATATAAGAGAAATGTAATAAATCTGTATTTTAAGAAGGTTTAACTGAACACAGAACATACTAAAGTGTAAGATGCTTTCTGACAGATCACCATATGCAGAAACTACGCACAATTCCATATATCTGACTTTGGAGGGTTATTTCTCACTGAATAGAAATTTAAGTTTTTGTGAAGTTTAAGCCTTTTGGTCATCTCTTTTTATTTGGTGCATTTTTGTTACTGTTGTTAATTATTCATTTGCTTAAAGTTCTGGAATTTACCCGTCATGTTGTAATTAGTTCCAAGTGATCTAAAAGGCTTTTTTTGTTTGGTTGGGGTTTTTGTTGGTTGGGTTTTTTTCCCCCCAGTTATTGAAAAATCTCTACTTTGCAAAGGATACAATGGATTTTGAACTCTTAAACATTAATATGAATCTGCCTGTTATTTGAGACTCAGATGTCTCTCTTTTCACAGCTACCTAAGACAGAACTTTAAAAATAAATACAGAAAGCGACTTGTTCAAAATCAAATCAATGCAAAGCCATGTTTTTTCAAAATAATATCAAGATCTGTATAATAGTTTTATTTCTAAATAAGTGAACGTAAAGGAAATTCTGACTTAACAAAGTAGTTAATGTGGACTGCTGTGGAGTATGATCAGCTTTAGACTGACCACTCACTCAATTAGAAACTGCACTCATAGCACTGGGCTTTAGATCAGACCCTAACCCTGTAAACCCAGAAGCTGAAATTTGTGTTTATGCTGTCAGGGAAGTCAGCAAGTTAAGGGAGTGAAATTATTTGACTACTTTTATTGACTGTATTGAATTGATTTCTACTTGGATTTACATTTTACCTAGTTATGATCAGAGGGGCCAGTTCCTCATTGCAAGAGCTACAGAAGGACACATCTTTATTCTAGATGCTCATCCATCAAAATTATTCCAAGTTCTGGGATATATAGGTAATACATGTAACAACATTAATTACATTTTCTTCTCACTGTTTTCTGCATTTTAAGTGTACTTGCCAGTCAGGCTAAGCCATTCACCTTCAGTCTACTTATTTTCTTGGAGGACTAAACATATTCTTCCCACCTATTTTGTAAGGACCAGAGTTCTTTTTTATTTTGTTTTGTGGAGTTTCGTCGGTTGGTTGGTTTTGGTGTTTTACATTTTCTCCCCCTTTGTAATTTTAGTTAGAAAGTGTACCAATATTACCTTCTTTTAGAGTATGTATAAATCACAGGGAATATAATGGATTAGCTGACAAACTGATCACAGCATCAGCACAAAAGTAATAGTGGTGGCAAAGAACTAAAGAACCTTGTGAGAATTTGGACTAAAAATTATGATCACTGTGTGTAATCTCCTGTTACAAATTTCTACCACAGTCATCTTTAATGTGGGGACTGCTGAAATTGTCAACTTTCCTGATTGATAGTGAGGAATAAAATATGATGAATTTTAACTCACAAAAAATTTTGAAATTTGTGAATTTATTTTTCCAAAAACATTATTCTTACAGATAATATCTGTGTGTATCGACATTCACCATAATTTTAAGTATAAAAGACATTATCTTATCATTTTAATTAATTTATCTCCTTAAATAATTTTTGTAATTTGCCTGATCATTGTCTGGATGGCTTGTTAGAGGAGGGTTTTTCTGTGCTTTATCTGGCAGTTAGCAGCAGACAGCCTCAAAATGGCTACAGTTCAAGCTGGAGGTAAATTCACATTTGACTGCTTAATGTAATAACAATGAGCTTGTGCTTAGGGATTCCCAGCACCCAGTGCCTCAAGCAGAGTTGAGTGCATGCAGCACTCCTGAGCTGAGATAAATTCCCAACTGGGATCTTGTTTTGTGTCACAGGATAGCTTAGTAAAAACAGGGTTACCATACTTCAGTAACAATTTCCATTGGTGTTCCTTACCTGCTTCAGTACTGGCAGATGAAGTGCTCCACCTTTCTGTAATTTCTGACTTAAAGAATGACTTAGTTGAAGTGATGGTACTTCTTAATGTAGCAGAGGTCCAACAAGCACGACTGGAAATTTTTCATCTGTCCTCAGCAATTGCAACAGGTAAGAACTGAAATATATACTAACTTTTTCTAGGGCAACAAGCCTAGTGTCAGATTTTCAAGTTATTTACATTTAATTTTTAAAAGGCTGTACATTTTTCAAACTTTTCAAAAAGTAGTTTTCTATTTTTCAACAAAGTTAATATTTTCTTTAACTATTCATTAATATTGGATTCTTTTTGTGCCTATTTTTAGATGTATAAAATGGGGATTTATTTTCAAAGTTGCTGAAGACCTACAGTTATTGTCTTCATTTCAGTTTTATATCAGGTGCCTTGTCAGTCTTAATTTCAGGTGTCCCTTTAAAGCTCAAAATAGAAAACCAAAAAGAATAAAATGCCCTTTTGAAGATGTGAACTGCAGTGTTTTAACCAATACCACCCAGGCTGTGTGTTCCTCATGGCACATATTCCTAAAATAAGTTCTAGATGAAGGCAATGGTGACATGAACCTGCATGCAAACTAATCAGCACGTAATACTCAAGAAGCAGAGTAAATTTTTGTATGCAAATTGTCACATCACTGTGGTTAAACTGTTTCTTGTACTTCTTTAGAGCCAGTAGAGCTATTGCTCTGCTTCACTGCAGTGTGCTACATCAGCACAACTCACTGAGTTGGTGTTAAATCTGAGTAATTAATTCCCAGTCTCTTCCCTGAAAAGTTACATCATGCTCACTCCTTGCTGAGGATCATTTTCATAAATATATCATAGATAAAGTACCTGCATTAGTGGTAGTGATGCCTCTTTCTCTCTGTTTCTTTTGTCAATCTTTTAGATAATGATAAGTATGTGAATGAACAAGGAATGCTTAATGCTAGTGACTTGAAAAAGGAGCAATATGATCTGGATTGCCCTTTGAGCTCAGCAGTCAGACTGAAGGATAACATTGTGTATGGCTACTGCACCTGTGCACCTTTCATCTGTAAATACCACCTCTCTGAAGAGGTAATTCTCTGCAGTTGCTTTACTTTGGGTGATGGTTAAATACCAGCAAACAAAGGCTTTAGATGAAATTAATACAGCAGGATATCATCTTAAAGAAATTCTCTCTCCACTCAAAATACCTATTCCATACATACTCATCAACTTTTAGTATCCTATCACTTGCTCAGAAACCTGGCAAAAATAATGTCCTTGTTCTGTTGTATTGTTTTTTAAAATCCACACCGCATGCAGACACTTCTCAAGTGGCTTCTGTGCTGGAGCTGTGGGTTTGTGCAGCCTGCTGAGTAACCTGGGCATGCAGCTCCTGGGGGGGCTGAGCCAACGTGAGCCCAGGACTCTCAGATGCAAACCCAGCCTGGCATCACAATGAAGTAGTGGGGGCATCAGGAAGCCACTGTCATTGCCTGCTGAAGAACTGCAGCTCTCTGCAGCTCACAGATCTCCCAGAGTTTAAGAGTCAAGGTAAGTAAAAAGGTGAATTCTACAGGTCAGCATTCCTCCTTGACATGTCACATCCTTTCTGAGCCAAGAAATTCCAGGCTCAAACATACTGAATCCAGACCCTTTTGCAGAGGTGAGAGGCAAATCAGCAGCACAGCAATGGCACTAGTTCCTGAGTTTAGTAATCCAGCAACAGTTTAAACTGCAATCTATGTGATAACCCACAAACCTGTCATTTATGTTTTCAAAATGGCATAGATATTTCATAGCTATCATCTGAACTGCTGCTAACCTTTTGGTTGTTTGGCAGAGTAAGTTGGAAAATCCATCAGTATATTCATCAGAAAAGAGGATTCCTAGCAATCAGTTTGGATCAGGTTTGCTCTGTTTATCACCCAACAGCCAGTGGCTGGCAGCAGCAGCCAAGGATGGTGTTTTGTTTGTCTACAATACTTCTACTCTGGTAGGTGGGCGTCTGGGCACAGGCTCTGTTTGATTTACATGAGACAGAAGTGTGAAAGTTACTTTCCTTCACTGTAAACTTTTCCTCACCTGAATAGAAGGTGTTTGAGAAAAAAATTGTGTTGAACATGAACTGATACGGCATTACACAGGACCATTGTTTTTATAATGAATGTGTATACAGTCATACAAACCACTTCCCTCTTCAGTATAGCTTTGTGGAGATAATTTTGCTACTCTTCTTTATCTCTTGTAAAATCAATATACTACAAACTTGTCCCATGTGTAGTCAAACCTTTTAAACTTAAAAACCCTAGTATTTTA
Organism: Lanius collurio; assembly: GCA_020086605.1. Taxonomy (NCBI): domain Eukaryota; kingdom Metazoa; phylum Chordata; class Aves; order Passeriformes; family Laniidae; genus Lanius; species Lanius collurio. The sequence goes on along the minus strand of JACBWW010000010.1, from coordinate 21,961,959 downwards.
TGTACTTTGTGTTGCCATTTTGGATTGACTTTTATCTAAACATAAAGAAACATCAAAATATTTTCAAAATTTAAATAATAAAAATAATTTAAAGACATATTCCATTATAAAAATGTATTTGCTGATACTGCTTCTGTGACTTCTCTAGGATATACTTGCTCAAAAGCATTGTCAGTCATATCAAGGAGGGGGAATCAGATCCATGGTATTCTCCCTGGATGGCAATTTCATCCTAGTTAACGGTGAAAATGACTGTGCCCTGGTGTGTCTGAAGTGGAAGTATGTATAAAGTGGCAGACTAATATTGATTGTGTCATTTCTTGTATCCTCACAGATTAATTTTTGCATCTACTTGTGATTCTAGACTTCATTATTCTTAGTCTCAAAGTAAGGAGAAGAATTGGATAGAAATAAAATTGTTCCTGTCATCTTTAGAGGCAGCTGGTCTCCCTAGCTCAGGAAAAGTATTGCACTTTGGGTCTGATTCCAGCACAGCATACAGGAATATCTTCTGGGAAGTATCACCAATAGTGATACTTACAATTCTCAAATCAGCTCTGGAAAGGGCTCCCTGGGAATGTACGGGATGTTATCTCCTGAGATACTATTTTAGCTCAGTGATAAGGAGACATCACAGCTTTTATGTGGCTACAGAGAGCTCTTAGCAGACATTAGCAGTAAGAGACACATGAATGCACAGCTTTTGTGTGGTAAAATAAATGTTTAGGGAGATGCATAGATTAAAGATGACTCTGTCAGAGCAACATTTCTAATATGGGCAATCTCTCAGAATTTTTACTTCTGTGGAGATTTCACTTAATTATGCAATTCTAGAACTCAAACAATACAAAAATATTGAAGAGGCATTTTTAAATAACTTAATAATTGGGTTATAAAGAGTATTTAATATTTTGTCCTTTTCTGTACTATACAAAAAATACATCAGTTCCCTTTTTGTTTACCAGGGAGTTAAAGGAAACTGAAGCTGAGGAAGCTGCTCTTTACTGGCAATCTCTACTTGAAATACTGAACAAGTCTACTTCAGATGAAAATTTGTTTTTAAAATCTATGCCAGAATTGAAGTCTGACCCAGAATCCACATCAAAATCACTTCCAGTAAAGAAATTCAATGTGTTTTCTTTATTTTTATGGGGAAAAAAGTTTGATCATTATTCTGAAATTGTACATGATAAAAATTGTCTTTTCTACACTGATCCTTTTGTTATGGAAGAATAACCCCAAGGATAGGCTAATTATGTTTAAATAGTAATTTGCAGAAGAGTACTATCAAAGAAATGGAATATTTATGGGAAGATGACATTCACATCTTCAGTTTCACTTGGTTTCTTCAGCCACAGAAGCCTCTGTGAAAGTCAGTTTCTCATGTGAAGTTACGTGTTATTCCCAGTGAGGTGTTACTGCTGTACATTGTGTGTTACCAATTCTACATTTTTCCATTGGAATCAATCAAACTTGTGATTACAGAGATTAGTCCAGTAAATCACTTGAGTCAAAAGGTGTTGCACAATAGCAAGGGTTTGCAGGATCAAATCTGGGGACTGGTTAGGCCACAAAAATGTAACACTCTCTAATCTGGTGGTGGGGGTGTTTCCAATGGGAGTCCACTTTTTCTTTCATTTCCATCTTTCTTTCACTCTCTCTAAGTACCTGAGCTAGACATTTATATCCTTAATTTCAGGAGGCACTGAAATCTTCCAATGTAGAGGTGACAGAAGAAGATGGAAACATCACAAATACCAGTGACATGACATGGATAGGCCAGAAAATGCAGAAGGTACTTTCACAGAACAAGTACTAATTGAAGCCAGAGTTTTCAGGGTCATTACTTACTTGGGGTGCTAAAGTATTTGCTGTAAAGGAATCTGGTTTCAAAAGCTTTTCTCACATTTGTACTTCTCTTTAACCGTTCTGATCTAGACTTTTAGAAATTCTAGGTCAAGGTTATAAACACATCAGAGAACATGCCAAGCACAATAGGAGGTCTGGAAACCAGAACAGCACTTCTACACAAGGAGTAAAGAAAAAAAGCAAAGAAAAAAAGCCTGACAAATTCACTTATTTTAGAAACTTATAAAGACTTTTTCATTCTAAATATCAAAAAGTTGTACAGAAGATTATTACCAGAAACCAAGCAGGTTACTCAATGAAAAATGAAAGCAGTAAAAATTTTCAACAATGAAAAAATCTAAGGATTAAAAAATTCTGGCAGTAGGCTTTATGCAGCTCAATGTGTCTGTAAGCATTGCACTTGTAATTACATCTTTCTTTAGTATTTTCTTTTTTTCAAGCACTATTGCTGTAAAACCAGTTTACAATGTGACCTGACTGTAAAATCTGTTTTCTGTTGTGCAATTCTAAGGATTATCGTATTGAATTAGGGTTGTGTCTGTTTCAGGTATTAACCCCTCTGGCATTTTATTTTCTGTACAGAAAATGTTCCTTTAGATTGCTTCAGTATTTGTTTTCTCTTGCCTTTTTTTTGTCTTTCAACATTACATTTGTTGTATGCCAGGTTATGAGAGAAGACACTCAGAGATTTGCTAACCAGAAGAAAGAAGTGCAAATGGGAATTAAAAAGCTGCGTGAAACTGTGAGTTTCTTACATGGGTAATGGCTCAGCTTCCCAGTTTTGTTTACAAGAACTCTTCCTTTATGGCTGTGAGCTCTAGTGTTCAGTTACATTTTTGTCATAAATTCTGAGCAGACAGGTATTAAAGAGATGTGTTTCTTCAGGGACCTGAAGAACTCCTAAAACTGCCAGGAGCTACTGTCTGCTTCTTAGTTTCCTTTGCTCCAAATGAGTATTTTATACCACCCTTATACCTTGTACCTTATACCTGTATCTGTCCCATCTGCAGGCTTATTTCTGCCTAACAACCTTCCATTATAGAAAATACTGTCCTCTCTTTTTTCTTCTGTTTCTTCCCATAAGGCAGTTAAAAGTGCAGATAATTAAAATAATTTTCTCTGATATCAAGTTCTGTAGTGTTAAAAATAGCATTTCCCCTATTCACATTCAAATTACTTTTTATTCCTTGTATTTATTTTTTCCAAAAAACAGATTCAGAAAATGATGCATGAAAATGAGCAGGTGCCAGACATTGAGAAACTCGAGCACTGGGAGTTTAACCTGGATTTAGAAGAACAGGAACGAGTGCAAGAAGAGGCTGAACAAGACGTGGCCAGGGTATGGCAAAATGGGGGAACATTTTAAAACTATCAGTGGAAAGGAGAAAACTGAGTGAATAACAGGATTATCTCAAAGTTGTGTCCACTGCTGAGAAGCAGAAAAACGGAAAAGTAAAGTCACTTTTTGAAGCAGGTGAAACTGCTGATGCAGACAATGCAAATTGGAATATGATTTATGCCAGAAACTATAAATCTCACACTGTGGCCTTGGGCATGTTGCTTAAGTTCTAGAATGCTTTTTGTCACATGAAAATGATGCCTTCAGTACCATGCAATATAGGTTTTGGAGAAGATAGTAGTGATAGTCTAAAATGATGAAATATTGCTGCTTCATTTCACCTGTTAGTTTTCTTTCAATAACTCAATGCACATTGTCCGTATCTTGTTACTTTGCATCACATCTTATTTTCTCTTCTGTATCTTGAAAGGCAAGGAAGGAGATTGAGATGGAGAATTTATTCTACTGCTATTTGCAGGATTTAATCAAATATGAGTGCTGGGATGTTATGTGTGTAAAAAAGCGTGCAGTTAAGGTAACCTCTTCTTTTTAAGACATTTCCTGCAGTAGTTTATTTATTCCTTAAGGTACTGAGAAAAAACAACATGTTTCTGATTTGCTTATGGTGTGGGAAAAACTTTACTTCTTCCCAGGGCTCAGGGAAATCTTTTATTCTGTTCATTTTGTCTGAGCCAGGCTGATTTTACCTTCTAAGGTAGAAAAGGGTGCTGATTAGCAAATAGGCAACACTTTAATTCCTTGATCTCAGACAATATATTTTGTATTGCTAAAAGGAGAAGTAAACACTGCTTTTCTTTGTGTAGTCCATATGACTTCTGCTACACAGAACATAAAGGCAAAACTTAACCCTGATTTTGCCTATTGTAAACAGAGGGAGATGAATGAAACTGATAATACTGGATTATCCAAGGGTAGTTAAAGTGCAAGTAATAAAAAACCCCCTAGTTCTAGTTTAATTCTATGGATAAAGTGACCACATCCATAGATTATTTTTAAAAACTGCATTTAATACATTGTCTGTACCAACTGATCCTCAATTTTATTCCTGAATCTAAGAAGCCTTTGTAACTGTTTAGCATTCAGGTATTGAACAAATTAACTGATGTAAGCGTTCTGAAAAAATTCTTTCTTTGGGTTTTTGTATTTTAAATTTGAGCAGTGCTTCCATATGGATTGTCAAGTGAGTAATTATCCACTGAAGGAACATAGTAAAGAAGAGCTGGAAACTTTGAAGAAAGTTCTCCACTTAAAGAAGACTGAGACAGCTAATCTTAAGGTAGAAATCATGATTTTTTGAGCTGGGATCTTATCACTTTTTTATCTAGTTACATTCCTAAGGCTCATTTTCTTGCCGTTGAAGTTGGCAAAAAAAATTTAAAAATAGAAATAAAGATGAAATGTTGCTTAAAAAATGTATTAGTCTTAAATAATCACAGAACATCTGGGGTTAGAAGAGCCCTTTGGAAGTTTATCTAGTCCCAACATTCCTGGAGCATTTACTTAGGGCTGTGTCCAGTGAGGCTTGGAATACCTCCTTGGGAAAGAATCCATAACCTCTCTGGGCTACCTTTTCTCATGTGTGACAACCCTCACAGGAAATAGAACTCCCCAAGCCTTCTTCTTCCTGAGGGGAAGCAATTCCAGTTCTCTTAGTCTGCCCTCACATGTAAAATGTTTAAAATCTTTACTCATATTAGTGGCCTATCACTGGACTTGCTTCAGTATTCCCAGTGTTGTACTGGGGAACCTAAACATGAACCAAATATTCCAGATATGCACATTTCAACTTGTATTATTTTGATCACTGACCTTAATTGAAGAATATAACCTCTAGAATTTTTTTCATTGTGTGCCACTGGATCATGTACAAATCTAACACAGTTGCCATGTTTGTGACATGCAGGCTCAGAAGAAAAATCTTGAGGTTGACTCTGAAACTGCTTTATCTGAGGAAGAAGGAGAGAAGGCAGCAGGAGTGGCTGATGATGGTGCATCTCACTGCCTAAATGGAAGCCTGAGCTGTCAGTATGGTGGGGACACAGCTACCCTATACCACCAATGTGACTTGCATACCAGGGAGCAGAAATTCCATCAGACAATATTATTGAAGGTGACACCTTCTGAAATTTGTCTTACTGCAGTGACACTCTCATATCTGTTGGTTTTCACAGCAGTCACAGCCACTGTTAGATTTTGGACATACTGACACTAAACAATGAAGAGTTGCACCAGTCTCTGAGTAACTGAAACAAAAGCTGATAAATGCAGAGAGTGCTGTGGATTTTCCAGCTTGGGTTTGGAGGAACATCTTATGAAATTGGTTATACAATTTCAGGGTATCTGTATCCTTTTTATGTTGCATTTTAGTAAATTGACACGGTAAGAGAGACATATGCTACCCTCTTAAAGGTCTACTTTTCTGTTGAGATCAAGTATTTATGCTAAAAGAAGAATTCATCTACTCAGAATACATGCTTTTTTAAATTATTATAAGGTCTGAGGTGTTCTTAAAAAGTCAGTTTCCAATGTTTATTTGTTTAATGGACACATTTTACTTACATATGTCAGAGAATCACATGAAAGCATATTGAAACTGCAGGTTGCATCAGGAAAGTATATCCTCTGCTCTCCCTTCCTGCACCTGTGATTTACAGTCTCCAGATTTACAGGTCACATGTTTTTTTCTTTGAAGCTCCTCCTTCTTTTAGCTGAAGAGGGCCAAAAGAAAAACAGAGGACAGACTGATTTTATCTACCTTTGGCAGCAGAATGTTTCTTTCAGATTCTTTCTTAAATGCCAAATATGTAGAAGAAAATTAATAAAAATTTCTAGGGGAAAAAAAAAGGCAGAAAGATCATCTGCCCAACTCCATTTAATAAAGCTTGAACTCTGCCCTTATGATTTTCCCATAAAGGCTTTATCAGTTTATCTCCCTGTCACACACCAAAATAGACACATTTATGATTCTGATGGCTTGAGGAGTAGTATATAAACATGGATGGATGTGTCCTGTGATGCCTTTTCCTGGTCTTAAAATCAAGAATCAAACATGATTTGAAGGGAAAAAGGGATTTTACCTCAGTATTTATTTTAAGGATTCTCAGGTGCACCATGTCCAGATGGAATGCCTCAAAATGCACACCATGCACAATAGATGGTCCTAACATTACAGGTCTTACCAATTAGCATATCTATTCAATATTCTCCAATAAGAGGCTCGAGTGAGCCCCCCTCCCCAAGGAACCTTCCCCTGGATGGCTCTATCTTGTTCTGGAGAGGACCTTGGGGTCTGGGGCACACTGATCCCTAACTACAAAGCTTTTAAGATGCTTAGTCTCCTAGCTTAACAAAGTAGGTCTAAGAATGTATGCTAAAAAACACTAAGAATACAAAAAGCTATAAAAACATATATAAAAGGGGTATAAAAGAAAAGAAAAATCATCATGGCATCACCTGAACAGTACTGCTTTTTTCTTTTTCGGTATTCCAGGATGTCATTTACAAAGTGAAAACTGCTTTTAATGAGGAATTTGATGTAATTGTACAACAAAAAGAGCGGGAGATAGCACGAGTGAAAGAAGCAAACATGAAGATCCGAGAAATCTTGGAACAGCTTGAACTTCAAGTGGAAGTGTGGGAGCCAGTCCTTACAGATGATGAGATGCCAGAGCGAGCACTCACCGTTCAGGATTCAGAGGTGTCTGAAAAATGCATCTTTCTATTTCACCCATTCAAATCCAGTTGTCTAATTCTTCACATTTCCAGACATTGTGTCAGTACTGAAAAACCTTAAAGCAGATATGTCTGTACACTTAAAATAATCTTTTTGGCTCATTTTCTTCCCTTTCTTTTTTAAGGAGAAAAGACCTAAATCAATCTGAAATGAATAAAATGTATACAGAATTAATTTATTGATGTTAAAAGTGCCCATAAATTAGGTAGAAATTCTTTGTTTCTGACATTCAAACCAGGCTTTCAGGAACTGCTTCCATAGTTAAGGGTTTCTCTGTTTTCTCTGAGCGCCATTTTGAAAAAAAGTAGTTTCCAGCTGAAAATCTAAGTATTAGAGCATACTTAGTAATGTACTTATAAATTCAATTAATTATTTACAAAGAAACACCATACCTCTTATGCAATATATTCCACTGATGTTACCTGCTCGTGTGGTCAATCTTTTCCCATTTCTCTTTGCTCTCTCACCAGTCCCTGTTATCCTACTGTAAGAATAGGCATGCACAAAACACAGCTAGTATCAACAAAAGTGATGGTGGTTTATATTTTAGGATATTTAAATGGAGTTTTTGTAGCTGCACAGAAGGAGAATTTTCATCTTGAGGAATATTGTCATAGAGCAGGGATAGAGAAAGCTTTAAGAATTTGTATTACACCATGGTCACGGTTTAACCCCAGTCAGCAGCTATGCACCACACAGCTGCTCCCTCACTGCCCCATCTCACCAGGGTGAGGGAGAGAATTGGAAGGGTAAAAGTGAGAGAATTCATGTGTTGAGATTAGAACAGTTTCATAACTGAAATGAAATATCATAATAATAACAGCAATGATAATCATAATGTAATTAATGAAATTAAAACTTTATCATAAATGTAATTAAGAGGAAAATAATAAAAAGAGAAAGAAAACCCAGGAAAAACAACTGATGCAAATGAAAAACAGTTGCTCACCACCAACATACTAGCCCAAAGGCTGAGGGATGCACTGTACCAGCTACTAGGAAGAAATTTAACTCCATCCTGGCCAAAACCAGGACCACCATTCTTCCAAAGGTTCTTAGTCCACATGTGATCACGTTTGGAGAAAAGAACCCTGATATGAACCTCATTTTCTTCCTTCAGATTAAAGCTGAGAAATACTTGACTCAAGAGGAGAAAGAGCAATTGGAATTGCTGGCTAAGCTTGAAATGGAAAGAGGCCTTGCTGCCACGGTAATTAAAGTAATATCCTTCCTACAGGACTTTGTCTCTGGTTAGGCTTTTTAATACAGCACTGAAACATGCCAGTAATGTAGTATGGGAGAATAAATTTAAACTGGTAGGTAACGATATGTGCCTTTTCCTTATTATTTACAATCAGTACTATATAGGTCAGCTGGGAGCAGAAAAGATAGTGTTAGACTCACAGTTTTTAAACATGTGCTTAGGGGCAATTTAAAATACTTTATCAGGTGGCTGGGAACTAGATACATGTCCAAATTCATGCTACTGCTCAGTCAAGAGCTTTGTGCTTGATATGTGCTTGTTGATTGAGCAGCCTCTGTTCTCCAGGGATCAGACTAGGAGACCATAGTGCTTTCCTCTAGCTTTAAAATGTATCTGTAAAAAAACTAAGATGGTTCTGGCCCCAAAACAGATCCACAATAAGACAGTGATGCTACAACTTCCTTCATCATAGGTTGCCAGTTGGCCAGGAGTACCCTATTCCTACGTGTTCTTTCCAGAACTACCAAAATGGCAGTTTTAGTAAGTTGTTTGGCATATGAACATCTGTTTACCAGAAAAACCTCTGAAACTTTTGGCATGTTTCACATACTTCCCCAAAGAGCATCAATCTGCTAGTGGCACACTGAATAATCTAGAGGTGAACACTGCTGTTGTCCCCAAAACTTGCAAATGCTACACTTCTTTTGTACCTTCAAGTATTTTTTGTGGTTGTTCCCAGGATGATGAAAGACTGCGTGCTCTTGATGACATGATGGGTGGAGTGCTAGAAATCAGGAGAGAAGATGTTTTGAAAATGGTGAGATGTGTTTCTGCTGAGACCTTTAGGAAACTTGGGGGCTCTTATGGCAATGTGAAATTCAACCAGCAAATATCTCTAACCTCAGTGACAGAAGAAAGCTGGAGAACTGTAGAATTGCATTATGGCCAGATAGACTCCATAAGAGAGCATACATGAAAAAAGACCACAAGATTCTATTGCCTGTGTATGATTTACCCATCAATACCTGTTCCTGTCACAGTGGAATACTGTAGGAATATCACCTATTTAATATATCATCATTACATCTATCTAATATATTACCATTATGACAACTATATTGCTGGGGGAATGGTCTATTATCCATGGCTGTGATCTTACAGAAAAACACTGTTTCATTTAACTCAGCAAATATAGATAGTACAGCAGTAGAGGAAGGAAAGGATGTGAAGGAGTGCCACAGAAAAAGGGTAGGGCATACCTAAGCACTCCTCTGAAATCGATCTGTTTTGAAAAACTAGGACTCCACTTAGAAGTTTACCTTAGCATGGAGTTAGATTTGGGGTTCTGAGACAGAAAATGTGGTGTATTTTGTACTAACAGTAGTATTTGAGCACCAAATACTTGTATTTTACAAGATCTGGTAGTGAATTCCTGTAAGCCAGTGAGTCTAGCACAATGTAATTACGCTAAAATTACTGGTGCAAGTAACAGACCAGAGCAACAGAAGATATATGTTACTTTGACTTGTACCTTACTAAGAAATACCTTTTGTTAGATTTAGTGCATGCTGTAGTTTGTTAGTGTGCTGATGTAGACTTAATATTGCTTTTTAAGTGTATTTTTCTTCAATACTTCCAGGATATTCCTCCACCTTCTTTTATATCCAGACCTGAGGATCTTTGGAGTGAAGAAGAAAAGAGAACATTTGAAGACTATGAGAAAAAAGTCAAGGAACTGAATGAAGACAAAGAAGAGTATAGAGAGGTAAATTAAAATGAGGAAAAGGTGGATTTGTTCACAGTGCTCGTGACCAAAGCTTCCTATCTTTCCCAGAAGCAACTTCTAAAAATGAATACTAATAAACAGGCTAAACTAAGAATAAATGATCACAAAAGATCATATTAAATCAATCCTACCTTAAACAGTAGAATTAGGCAGTCTCCACTTACAACAATTACTATGGGTAAAAACTTGTGATAGCCTAAGAAGGTAACTTTGCTTCAGTATTTCTGAAATGTGTTTTTCAAGTTCCATTCCCAGAGTTGCTGATGCCATACACAAATACTACAATTATATTTATTCTTCAAAGTAGTATTGGAACAACATAACTTTGTAGCTTGCCATAACTCTTTCCAAACAAGTAATTTCTGTGGCCTTTTGGCTGAATTATACAGTTCCATATTGTGCATTCTCTATCATCTCTCTAGACATATAGATATATATCGAGAGAGACAGAAATCATTTGTTCCTCCAGATGTAATATAGCTGCTCTTGTCCTTCTCTTCCCCAGTTTCTGAGAAATGAATGGAAGAAACTTGAAGATTCCATCAAGGAAACAACACAAAATTTTGATGAGAGTGTCTGCAAACTCTATGAAAAGAAAGTGAAATCAGAGATGGTCATCTATCAGGTGTTAATGCAAAAACATTAATTTTTCATCTCTGCCTCTGTGCAGCAGAAATGTTAACTTTCTTTTTATTATAATCATTTCACAGGAAGAACTCAAAATAGCCAATCTCATTTATGCTTTACTGTTGGATGAAGAGTTGGACACCAGAGAAGCTGGACTTCATAAATTCCTTACGAAAAAGAAGAAAGAAAAAGTAAGTTGTCATTTGGAATGCTGTTGTTAGGAGTAATGTAATATTTACAGTACAGTTTCATGTGAAGCCTGCTCTTTCCAAACCAAAATCTTGCCACAAAGGACCTTCTGGTAATTTACAGGGTCATTGTTTTTTTTTTCAACTTGTACATGTGACATACATTATAAATACATCTGGTTTTCTTAATAAGTGCTCAGCTCAGTTCATCTGGAGTTATTTGGTAAAACTTCATACATTCAGAAGGGCATGCTGCTATTTGTTTGCTACATAAAATATTCTTTAGTACCTGGTATCAAGCTGAAAGTACCAATTATGTTGGATTTATGACAGGAAGATGCACAAAGAATGTGTAATGCCATCACATTTTTCACTGAGGTGTCCAGTGCAGGCCAGGGCCATGCTGATGTGTGTTGCCAGTTCAAAGCACAAGACAGAGTGAGAGCAGCTGAGCATGGAAGCAGAACATACCACAGAGTACAAAGTATTTGTATTTTATCAACCAGTTTAACTTCCTGAAGAGTTTATCCATTCCTGTCTAATCCCATAGAAGTCAACAAAAGCCTGGATAGCACAGTAGTAGATCTGGGTTTCAATGCAAGTCTCTTACTGTGGTAGTCTGCAGGTTGGTTCTGGCTCTTGGGACAATATTGTTTCATTTGCCCACTTTATCTTCATGGAGCTGTTCATGAGTCCACAGATAATATTCTGCTGCCTCCACATGTCAGATCTCCTGCTCAACCTGTGCAGAGCACTGTGTTTGGAGCTGCCAGTAGTGCTTTGTGAGCTGCAGGGAGGGATTCCAAACAGGCACTTCGCCCCTACCCATGAATTGGGTGAACTAGTTTTAAAGCCATCTGAAGCCAAGTGTTCACCAGCTTACATTTTTAAAAATACTTTCTTTTTTTTTTATTTTTTTTTTTTCTAAATGGTCCCATTGGTACAACTTTTGGTCCCTGGAAACTGTAAAATACAACAAAACTGTCTACCCAGCAGAGTATTAGCTTTAACAGTGTCTATTAAACATGAATTTCACTTAGTAGAACTCTGCCATGAGACTATGGAAATTGCATTCTAAAGTTAAGAACTCTCCACTGAACAACATCTGAGATTTTTTTGACTCATCTTACCTGAGATGACATGAAAGTAAAAGAAAATCTGGGTGGGAAAAATAAGTATCAACACATGTCCTTATATTCAATGTTTCAAAATGCTTGTAAGCATCTCTTATACAAATTTGTTACAGTCATAAGCAGTAGGCTAGTTTAATTTCACAGCCCTTCATCTTCTAGCAGTATCTTCAAGTGACCCCTGAAGAAGTCACTCTGTGGCTACAAAAAGTAGCTCACAAGGTTTTCTATAGAAATATGGAAGTGTCAGCTCTATGAGTGTATGTGAATAGCCATTCAGTGCTTCTGCTGGCTGACTGATTTCATTCCTGAAATCTTTTGGTTTTACTATAGGTCAAGAGTGCAAGAAAAATCCTGACTGCAAAAAATTGTGTTGAGGCTTACACAGGCCTCTATAAAGATGCAGTACATGAACAGAAGGTGAGATTCTTGGAAACACAAGGAGGTTCAGAAGTTAAAAGTTAATGTTGTGTCTTGATAATGAGAAGAATATACTTCTCTGTAAGCAAGAGTTCTGGTCAACTCACTGATCAATGAAATTAGGCAATAAAGGACAGTGTGTGTCCTTCAAATTGAACAATTTATGAAATAGTGCAGATTCCCATGATGTTTGGGAGCACTTGGAAAAGCACTGTATCCTGTATTTTGAAGATATGGGCATGCTGATGCTTTTTTAAAATAATGATATTGTGATAACAAGAAAGCTTTCTTCCCCACCCCCAGAGCCTGGAATATGGTTTTATAAAGGAGTTTGCTGATATACCTGAGGATCTCCTTGATGAACTTCTACAACTTTACAAGCATCAGCCAGAGTAAGATCCCCTCCCCTACTAATATTTCTCATGAGTCAAGAATGAGAATACTATTTATTCTAATAGTCTAAATTATATTGTCAGCTTTTTATTGGATAGTTAACAATAGCTAATTTCCCATTATGCTAACAATTGATATTTTGAATATACATTTCCTTATTCACTCCACAAAGTCTATTTTAAATGCAATCTAAATAATCATCAGGTTCTAAGACAATATTCTTATTTTGTGTAGTCTTATCTATTTGGTTTTTGCAAGAGGTTGAGAGCATGAAACATTCTTAGTTGTTTGTGACCTTCTTCTATGCAAGAGAGAATACAAAGTACATCCTGTCTGTGCTGTGTGCACTAGGACCCCATGGACAGAAACCCTCCTTGACACAGCTAACCCCTATGTGAAGGGATCACCTGAGGATTACCAGGACGCACTTTCCCTTTTAATGAAAGCCATGGATGAACTGGATAGTCCTGAGCACATGCCTAGTGGCTTAGAGCAGTCCGTGTGGGAACGTTTTTGTCTAGCTAGACGAAATAAAATGAAGAGTAAGGAGCTGGTACGTAAAATTCTTTATTTTTCTATGTACTTCTTGATATTTTTGAGTGGAGTTATCATGTATGGTCAAGCTAATGGTGAAATCCAGGATACATAAATTCCATTGCCCTTTCAAAGTTTCTTCTGGACACATCAATTCAGAATAACTGGGAAACCAGTTCTCTTGTTCTAGCTGAGCTGTTCTTCAGAGGAAAAATTAGCATATTAATATGGATGGATTTGATCAGAGTGACTGTGATCTTGATATGGTTTCATTAAAAATAAAAAAATACCACTTTCCTTTTCTCCATCCATACCAAAAAACCTATATTTGATTCCCATTACCTGTTGAAGTCATCCTCTCCCATTAGCATTGTACACTTGCAACAATGCATTCCAATATTTTTCTAGAACATAAAGAGCAATTGTTAACAAAAGGTGTTTCTGGAGACGTATTTGTTCATTATGAAAGCATGAATGCATAAATCTGAATTATCCAGAGAAAGACACATGAAATTTGACCAAAAGAGATGGAAATATGATTTCCTTCCAAGTGACTAAACTCTGCATATATGAGCAAATAATTTTCTGAGCAGAGTATAGGGATTGTAACCTTTTTGTCTCATGCAGTACTGAGATTCTCCAAATACCAGGCTGCACATTTATATATACAGAGATCTTCTTAGGAACTTGTCTTCCCTGTGCTTGTCAGGCTTGCCCTGACATACTGACAAAGTTGAAAAAGTTGGGAATGTCACAATGTTGCTTGCCTAGGTGAAATGGAAGGCCCTAGCACTGAAAGAGATGAAGGCCTTTCTCCAAAGAAGAGTGGATGAAAATGAGAAGATGAAGTCAGAATTGGAGAACATTTTCCAAGAACTCACTTGGTAATTTTGTGTCTTTTCCTATGTTCAGCTAACCTTTAATACTCCACTAACACAGAACCATAAGTCACAAACAAAATTACACATCTCTGTTCTCCAACACTCTTTTATCTAGGTTTCATTGTTTCTTGGACCTGCAATATTTCATTTTTTCATGTGCATAACATAATCTTCACATTCGTTATCATTCAAGACCAAATTCCAAAGTAAAATATACAGGAAAATGAGTGCTGGCTGGAAGTCTCTTCTGTTTTCTTTTCAATTGATATTAAGATCTCTTTTCAGTATTAACATTTTCCCTCAGAACATCTGCTAGAGTATGGTAAACTGAATCCAGTGGTTGAAAACTTCATGTATACACATACCATAAGTTACAGATTTTGTAGTAGCTTTAGCAGCAAACAGAAGACAGGCTGTTAAAGAATAAGCCCTACATGGACATAGCACCATCATGTAATAAATATAACCATTGAGAATCATGGGAGGATTTATATAATCCTCTTGAAATCACTAAATGCTGTTTCTGTTTTCTGCCATTTTAGGCTGAAGGAGGAGAAGATGAAACTTCAGCAGAATTTGATGGTCCAGTTTTTGCTAAAACAAGGACAGGTGGAATTGGAAAGTACTGTGGTCCCAGACTACAGTGATGCTGTTCTCATTAATAGGAGTGTTGTTGAAGAACTGAATTGCACTCTCGCGGTAATTCACATTATCTGAAAGAAATTTAAGCTTTTTAAACAAATGTATTGTCCTTTGAGGGCTCTGCTTTTTCTCCAGTTTGACATCTAGTTTCAATTCATTACAACACACCAGAAGGCTCAATTGTAATCTAGAAGCTATTAAGAATTCTCTAATGTCTCTTCTCATGATGTAAAGATTGCAGTGCAGACTGCTTTCTTGATGTTTGGTCAATACAATTCAGATCAATGAAATGGCAACAGTCTTCAGACACTCCATCACTTACACATACATTGTAAATAGAAAATGCTAATATCCTGGGACCAGTCCAAAAACTCCCTCAAGGTAAATTTACAGTCATGTTAAGAAGCATTTGAATAATAGCTCACATTAAATTAAAAAATTAATAGTTTTTTATGTAAGGTGAAATTGGTGATGTTACTTATACCCTCATGAACTGTTCGTTTTTTAGGCATTCTAGCTATACAAAAATTGCCTTTTACTGCTACTGCACAAAGCCTTCAGCAGTAGCTGCATACCTTAAACAGAGCAAGCTTGAATTTTGTAGACCTAAAATGCCTTTCCATTCTTATATAAGATAGATGGAAGGAGAGGGTAGTTGTCATTTTCTTAATCTATTTCTATGATCCAAGGCTGTGACACAGAGCATAAAAGAGAACAAACTTCAATAAAAGATAACCAACTGGAGCAAATTCTGGAAAGAGACTGCAGTATAGCACGTTTAACTGACTAAAATTACAACTTTGGAAGCTTGCCCCTCTTCTTGCAAACAATTATTCCATAATCTGCAAAGTGTGTTAATTATCTATTTTTTTTAGGCTCAAGGAGAAAAAAAAATTACTGCCATGGCAGAATTTAAAGACTTCTCTAAAGGGATGATACAGCTGGAATGGGAACAAAAGAAAATGAAAATGCAGATACAAGATCTGACAGAGAGGGCTCGGGATATTGTAATACTACCTATTTCAAAAGATTGCCAGCTAGTGAGTTGCTTTCTCTAATTTATATTTTAACTGCAGAAAATTATGCTGCCTATACCTGTAAGAAAGATTATTTATATTTATACCTCATAAGTCTCTTATTACCAGAGAAATGTGATGCCTAATAGGTCAACAATTCAGCCTTCAAAGGGAAGTTTTACTTATGAGATTGAGCAGTGATGAAATTCTTTGGGATATTCAAGTGTAAATTAGGGCAAAATTAGCTCTAAGTATTATTGTTTCAAAACTGGCGTTGAATAAGGAATCAGGATTTTGCAGCCACAAGGAACAGATCTCCTAAACCGAGCAGCATCCCTTTTAAGTGGCAGGTCTGAGGTGCCCCCATGTGGTATCACACACAAATACCATAACTTTGCTCTGCACAGACACTGAGCGTTCCTACCGGAGCCCCACGGAGTCCCACCCTCTCACTCCCTTTGCTGGCCCAGCAGTAGAACAGGGACTTGTTTGCCATGCCTGGCAGGCAAGGGGGAGCAGCTGGCCAGCATGTCAGAATTGACATAGCTGTGAACAAGTCCAGCTGGCAGGCCAGGAAACAGAGGTAAAGGCTGTGGGACACAGCCAGGGATACTGCTGGGAGAAGAAAGGAGGAGGCAGAAAGGTTGTAGGGAAAGTCTGAGGGTATTGCAGTATGGGATGTAGAAGACTGCAGGGAAATCTTACAGGCTTGTGGTGATGATGTGGGTGGTATAAAGGTTTGGAGTAAGGGATGTTGAAGGATGGGTAAGCTGAAGATACAGCAGTAGGGGCAGCTATAAAGCACAGAGAAAAAGTGTTGGACAGTAGGTAAGGATATTGCAATTCAATCAAAAGATTAAAAGAAAATTCAAACCATATATTTTGCTTAATCTTCATTTGTTTTGCTGCTCTCCAAATGCTTGTTCTGAATCACAGCCCCAGGACTTTCATAACTAACTCCAGTCAACAGAACAGCTTTCCAAAGAAGTGATAACACACTGAAAAATTCTTGTTTCTAATTTATCAGCAGTGTTGCCGTTAGCTCAGGCTTCATTAACTGATGAGCAGAACTCTCACCCTTCAGAGAGAGTTAAACTGCCCATAGCAAAGGCACTACCAGTTTAATCAGGATTTGAGTGCCCTGAGGGGCTTGACTTACGTCACTTTTTGAGTAGAAATATGGGGTTAGTGGGAAAGACAAGGCAACAAATACCCCAACAATAGGAATGGAAAGACGGATGGCTTAGATAAATGTGTGTGGGCAAGGACATGAGAATATCTGGAATGACAGCTGTTACTGAAGCAGTGAGGGAAAGAAGTTTAATTCTGTAGGCAAGGAGCTTCTGGGTCTTTCCTGCTTCTCTTCTAACTAGAATAGTCCACAGAATTCTGTCACTTTGGTGGGACATTACTCTGGAAGGATTAATCTAAATCTACAGAAACCTGTCTGCTGCCCGTTACAGATCCATAAAGCATTATAGGGTTTACCATTTGTCATTTGATAAAGAGGTATTTTAGTAGCAGTGTGCTCAAGGAAAAAATCAATAATTTCTCTGAAATCTCAATTACTGTGCAGCTAGAACAATAAAAAAAGTAAGAATGACTAGGAAGCCATTAGACAGAAAATAATTTTCCTCTCTAGCCTAAAGACAGACTGTCTTAGACCTGCAGCTGTGTTATCTTAGACTACGTTATAAACAAAAGTATAGCTTGAGGCTTTTGACAATCTCAGAGTAATTGTTTGGCCCTTGTTTCCATTATAAATATATAATAGATAACATCCTTTTTAACAGCTGCACAATCCAGCACTCATAGCATCCAAGAGTGTCCTTAACGATGTCCATTTATGATCACCAGTAAGCTTTACCACTGCAGAATTCTATTTTTTGAGTTTTGCATAGTATGATTTTCTTTCTAGAAGGGTAGAATTGTTGAGAATTAACAGGCATAAGATAATTTCTTTCTGGTTTTATTTCTTCAGTTCCTAACTGTGCAGAACTACGACACCCACATTGCTGAGCACTTAGCCAGGATGGAGCAGAGTCTTGGCACCATGGATAAGGTAAATCCTAAGTGAACCACCACATCTGAAACTTTAAATGCAGCTCCTTGCCTTCATTAGCAAGAGGTGTTGGAAAGAGTAAGTGCAATTGATATAGGCATGCTAACTCAAGGACTGTTGGAGTACAGCCATAACAGCACACACACACATTGATATTTATATATATCATGTATTTGTACATCTGGCTTTCAATAGTTTTCTCAACTTGAGCTGTGCTGTCTATAGCAGCAGTTCTCTAGTGCTTGGAAGCAGTTACCATAGATGGATTGCTGCAGAGATCAAGCCTATGGAGAGAAATCTACTTGTTCTGTTACTGGAATTAAATACTTTCCTATCCTGAACATCTGAATGCAGATCTGCTAATCACTTCTTACACGGCACCACCTATAAAAGTCACTCTTCCATTTCTAATGAAGCATTCTTTCAGTCTTCACTGTTTAATTTCTCTCCAAGAGCACCTGACTGTTCAAAGTATCCCTGGCCCTTGTATTCAAAATAGCAGAGACACAACAATCTGATTTGCTGGCTATCTCATCTATTTCGTCATTCAAATTATGACTGTCCTTGTTTGTGATTCCCCTGGATTTTCTTGAACTTGTGCTAGTTGGCATCAGCTTCCTCTTCCTCTTCAAGCTTAATATTTATCTTGTTCCTTTACAGCCCATCCATCAGCATCAGCAGCTCCCAGCAGCCAAGAGCATGTCCTTAACTCACTGATTCCATTTACTTCCTTTTTTCCCTTTGCCTTTCAAATTTCATCTTTAATACATCTCTCTTCCTGACCCATACCTCTTTATTCCTTGGCTGCTCCTTAAATTAGAACTCCATTATCATTTTGGGATACAGTGTGTGAAAGACACTATGCAAAGTAAAGCTTAGAATGTCCTACTAGTCAAATTAACATACATGTAAGTTTATCGAGCTACAATACAGTGCTTAAGATTACAGCTTTTCATCATGTTTATCTGAACAGTTTTTCCATGACCTCATATATTTTCTTTATTCATTTCAAAATGGACAGTTGCACAAGAAGGAGGTGAAGAACCATCAAAAAAAAGTTAGAGAGCTGAAGAAATGCATCCGTCTAAAAGAGCAAGCAAACTACGAGCTCAGCCTGCAGCTGAAGGAAATGCTTATCTCTCTGTCAGAAAGGATGCACATCTTTGAGGCAGCTGGTGAGTCCAGTGATGCACTTAAGGCACATGCAAAAACATTCAGAAAGTAACTCCAAGGCTGGACAGTGCTGTTCTCCACCATCAGCTCTGGGGCAAGGAATGCCTGTCTGTTAGTGTATGTGCACAATGAGCAGAGTCCTTCCTGCCAAAGCCTAACATGGTTATTGAAGAGTTACCTGGAGACTGTGGCTCTTGTAACCAAAGCTAATTGACTACATTCCTGAAACTATTCAAGTCAAAATATTACAGTCATTAATAACTTCATTAGGCAACATGCTCTCATTTTTTCTGAGAGCTGTTCAGTGGGCTTCTTTCCACCCTTCCAAGAGAACACAGGAAGTAATGTGGAGCTAAGAATGGTATTCACTATTGGGAAAACTACAGAGATCTTTCCACTAGTGGAAAACAGTTACAGATTTTCAGAACAGTGGGTACTTGCTAGAAACTAAAGAAAGTGTGTCCAGTGCCTTTTTGAAATATTTTGCTTTATTCAGTACTATAAAGGCTCATAAGCCCAACTGTGAGACTTTTTATAAATGCTTACCTCTTATATACAGAACTTGGAATAACCCCAAGACAAGTCCCACATAGACTACACATGCCCTATGAGCCCAGGCTAACACTAATACTTTATTTTACGCAGACACACGGGATATTTCTGAAAAGATCACAAAGCAGCGTTACCAAGAGATTTTAAAGCAGAAATATCTACGGAACTTTATAAGGGAACAGGAAAAACAGCTTACAATTCTTCAGTCAGAAGCTGAAAACCTGAAACCAAGAACACTCCATCTTGTTTAAAAATCAGAGTCTAGGTAGATGAATAATACCATGGTCTTATCGAAGGAAGAGTTTTGACAGCTGATTATTCTCCCTGAACTTTTCTCTCCACAAATTATTTCTTCTGTAATTCCTTTAAATATAACTTCCATTTGAAAGATGCGTGTTTGTCTGGTTTGTATTTTTTATCTGCATTATATTTCACTAGATGAGATTTATTTCTACTGGTTTTATTACATATGCCATGTAAGCTCATTACAGAAAACAGAGGACATAAGAAATTGTAGACTGATAGAAGAACAGGTATATTTGTATGTGCATTGTTTGCAACATGCAGTTGTAGAACCTTTTAAAGGTAAAGAAATCTCTGAATCTGCATCTGCTAAAATTAATGTCTGTGGATTTAACATAATAACTTACCCTTGTAATGGCACAGGTGCAGGTTTCTGAGCAGATGTAGGGATGCTTCCTCCTGACCCTGAGTGCAACCTGGCCCCCTCCCAAAAGCAGCTGAGCCTTATCATGGTGTAAGTACCCACAGCAAGCAGGAGCTGTGGCTGCTGCCACGGGCAGAAGCACAGGAAAAACACATTTGAAAGCATCTGGCCTCCTGAAATAGCTGCTGGCATCTCCCACCCTGTTACATTTGAGATGCAGTGTATTCTGCCAGCTCCCTCCATAACAGCTAAGAAGAATAAAGAACCTGTGATAAAATTAACTACTGCTGGGTCCTATCTACCTGCTCGGCCATTTTCCCTGCTTTTTATTTCCCTGCTCCACGGTGTGTGTCAATTCTTCTCCTTTCATAAATTCACCTGACATCTAAACCCATTTCATTGTGAGAGCATCAATAGCTTTTGATATCTTAGCTTAAAATTCTACATTTGTAAGAAAAAACTATTGCTGTTGTGATCCTGTACATCTCCTTTTTTGCTTTACCATCTGTGAGGATTCTAATTACATCTCACTTATTGAAACATTTTTTGTCTTCCTGCTGAAACTGCCCTAGAAGCACCTGAGTTCCAAATATGCCAAGGATCTCAGGGAAGATAGCTGGCCCCTTCACCAGGCACCATCATCTTTTTGTACAAGCCTAATAAGGCAGAGAAACAATGCTTTAATACTCAAAATACGACTAGCAATAAAGGTTGTTTTGCATTAATTCTCCATAGACAGTGACAATCAGTATTTTTAAGAGCAAGTTGTAGTACAGGCCTAAGTCTAACACACCCTGTCACTGTTAAGAGGGCAAGTATGATCTTTGGTTTTCTTTCTCTTGACCTAAGACATTACTCCCTTATTAAGGAAACAGTATATAGCACCTGTAAACAAAAGAGGTAAGGTATAACCAATAAGAAAACAAGATTCCTAGCATGGAGAGTTGTAAAGTAGTTAAGATTTATGTATTGTTACACTTGAGAAGCAGTGATTCTAGGGAAAATAAAAAAGGAAAGTCATCATGATGAGAAAATAAAAACTTTCAAGTTCAAAAAAAAACTTTTGAAAAAGGCATTTATTGGAGAATAAATGAAATTATAAAGATTTATTCAACTTTAAGATGCTGTGCTTGAAGCAATCCCATTAAATAAGGCCTTGTTTTTCTTATTTATTTGAAGAGAGAAAACACCTTGGTGTAGTAGGAGAGTAGAAAGTTGGTTTCAATTTTCTTGCCTTCCCTTTTATTACCTCAGGCTGTGGCAGAATGTTTAGGAGATGGCAGCCCCGAAGAGACTGCCTGGACCAGTACCTGAAAGCAACTGCATTACGGCACATTTCCCTCAGTAGGAGTTAAAGCTAGTGAGAACATCTTATCTCATCTCTGGAATATTAACATCATGAAAAGTAGTTACCTTTACTTAACTCAAAAAATGATGTCATTAGCCTTCATTAGCTGACTGGCACCAGGAAGACATTTGTAAAATGGAGGTGTATCTACAAACAAACTGAACTTTTCCCCATCTGAACATGAACAGAATTGACATCAATACAAGTATTACCATGCAGAGACTGATCTAAAAATGAACTGCTTTCTACCTGTTAAAGTATGACTTAATTTTCTTTTTCTTAAATAAAAATTAATTGACCAAATCATTAAGCCAGGTTCTCCAAAACATCACCAGTTTGATTTTTTCCATTAAGTAATGCTTTGTACAGTGCTTACTGTACACAGCTTCACAAGTATCTCTGGAGAAAACCTCCTAATCCCAAAGCATAAAGTCCACTGTCTGACCAACATTTCTGACATGATCAGAATTTATTCAGTCTTTTCTGCTTTTGTGTCTGTAAAGAAAACTCTGCAGCTGTAGATTATGCATCTACAAAATCTTCTTCTGTTCTGCTGTAGTGCAGTAACTGGTCTTCTAACCCAAAAGTATCAATGAGCTGAGTGAGACTCACTTTCTTGCCATCTGCAGAAAAGGCCGACTGCAGTTCATACAGCATCAGCTGGGTGCTACTTCTCCACTTCACTATCAAAGCCTGCAGCTCAGACAGGTTGTTCTGGAATTGGGACAAACAAAAAAAACAGTCATCATTTGCTAATATAAGGGGGTGTTGATACCCTGCAGGTACTCTTAAAAAAATGCCTTAAACTGAGACACAAATACCACACTAAAAAACCAGTAAGTATTGCCTCACCTTGGATCGATACATCTTCACCAGTTTCAGCCTACGAAGTAGCTCTTCCTTCTCCTGCACTTGTTTCACCAGCTTTACTTTTTCTTCCAGGGACTGCTGCTGACCAAGATCAACCTGTAGCACATTCGAATTCTCTGCTGATCCACAGGGATCACTCTCTAGTAAGGGACTTTTGAAACATGTATGTCCAGTGCTATTTCCTTCCAGGTTTTCAGAACCATCCTGTAATCTGAAACAGTCTGTACTTGTCTCTGGCAAGCACCCTGTGTCAGCAGCAGCAGAGTCTTTTTCTTCAGTGTCTATTTTGAGCCGCTTTGGCACTGTAAAATTGGCATTAAACGAACGTCTTGTTTTCCTTAATCGTTCCCTCAGAGCTGCACTCATATGCTAAAAAATAAATAAACCCAAAAAACCCAGGTGGTCAGAATAATCTAAAATTTTTATCAAATCTTAAACAACTGTTTACCCATCAGTATTATTTACATAGAATAATATTTAAGTATCATTGTAAAGCCAGACTTCCTAATTCTCTGTATAGCCTTCAAAAACTTGAACAAAGTTAACTTCTTCCTTTCGCACGTAATTGCACACACAGCTGCAGGATATGGAAAGATGTAGCTCCACATTTTCTTGGACAAAATCCTGTATTCTGTTGAGGCAAACTTACCCATCTAGTCTTTGTATAAAAGAAATATGGCATATTTCAACTTGGCTAATTTTATTCTTTGAAATTCAATTTCTCCTCTAGTTTAATGGAGGTAAGGGTTATTTTTCCTGCTGTTCCATCCTATCACATATATACATCTGTATTAGAACTAGTACACAAATCTCTATTCTAGAGCATATTAAAAATATCTGTACAGTTTTGACTTGTTCATGCTTCGAGATACTTCACAAGCATCTAAAAAGGTTTTTTCTTCAAAATAACTATTTTTTATAATCTATGCCTAACATTTTTACTTATAGAAATGCATTACAATACAGGAATGAGGGATTAGTTACAGAATACTTTCAAGCTAGACCTGTCCTGCATAGATCTGGATGTTGTGACAGTATCACCAATTCACATGCCAGGATAAGACCAAAGCAGAGCTCAGCACTATGGAGATATACAAACTGAAAGCATTGTACTTTGTTCCACTGCAGGCAGAAGTCACAGAAAGTCATCCTGCATGCACAGCAACCCAGAAAACTAGGATTTGAGAAAACTGAAGATGACAGGCTGAAACAAACAAGCAAAAAACACCCAATAGAGTATTTAAATGTATTAATATGGCATTTGGGTTGTGTTGCTCCATCACTTTGTATTCGCAGCCAACATCTGCATTTTCAGAGCAAAGGGACATTGCTTACCTGCACAGCCTTGTAGCTATAGGTATAAGGTACCTGGCTTTGGACTTCCAGCAAACAATATCTCAGTGACTTCTGACTCATTTATAACTTCACAAGCATTTTTGTTACTGTGAAGAATCACATTATTGGAGTAGCATTAAGTTTTCATACCTGTTTCCCTGAACTAGTCCCCTGTGGAGGTGCTGCCCCAGAATCCTTGGGAGTATTGCACAGAGATGGCAATTTATCCAGCACTGACTCTTCCATCTCGAGATGAACAGTAGTCTCTGTTATTTAACAGAATGAATTATGGTGTCATTTTCACCTGATTATAATGAGCCATGTGGCTGCAGAAATGAGTAAAAAGCTCTAATATGAAATTCTGAGGCTTATTTTCTAATTGGCATGTTCAAAAAAGGCATCTGCACAAATTACTCAACTGTTTCATGAGCTAAGTAGCATCTTGCTTTGTGAACAGCTTTTCTTTAAGAGGATGCATGAAACTACTAACTGACAAAGTATTTACCATCAATTTTATATATTATTTTTCCCCTTGCTCCTAAAGCTCTGTGGAACCAGGAAGATTTTTGCTGTCCACACGTCTAAACAATCTTTTCTATAGAACAAAATAATTGGGTATCCAGATCCATGAAAATAATCCAGTCTCATCTGATCCTTCTGGGGATGCTGCTTAAAAAAGTAATTACTCACACAAGTAGAACTTTTGATCAACAGGAAGCATCCTCAGCTCACTCAGAAAGGCACCTTAATTAAAATGGTGAAGTCACACCTCCCAGCACGAACCAACTTCAAATTGATTTGGCAAAATGTTTAACTTTGTTTAGTAATTGTGAGCCACCTGCTAATGACTGGAATGCAGCTGGAAAATCGACAGCTACATCTCTGCTCACCTGCAAATTGCAATTAGGAGTTTTGAAACTGAAGCCTCTCAAGAATAAAATCCTGTGAACCAAAACTAGGCAACACAGGAGTGGCACAAGGGGCTTCCTCTTCAAAGATTAAAAATGCCAAAGCTTCATTATGCCAAAGCCTTAATAGCCCAGCAACCCTGGTCTTCCTGGCTTGATAACAAAGGATGGAGGTTCTTATTTATCTTAGAAGGCAACATTTTCCCCCAGCTGTTCAAAACTGAACATACGGTACTCTTAATAAAAAACTCCAGACCTTAGCAAAGAGTCTAGTTAATTGGGTATTTTAGCAATCTATCAATTAAACAGGAAACCCACAGCATCCATTAAATATCATGGAAGTTTAATGCTATTATTTCTTGGTGTAAGCAACAGCCTCGAAAAAGCTTCATCATTCTTATGCATATATATGTCACAAATATGTAATAAGTCTTTCCAAGCAACAAAATCAAGGCTAAGAGATGGCTTTAAAAATATATAGCTTGAAAAAAACAAGCCTATTATTCTCTGCCTTTACTTTCTAATGCAGATTCGTTTACAAATAACCATAACAAATACTGTTTGCACTGGTTTGCTAATGCTGTTACTTGGCAGCACATACACACAGATCTTCTGCACTCTTAAAATCCTTTCCCTGCACCTTAGGCTAAGAATCCTTGACATTTTCAAGCAGTGATGCTGTTCACCGCACAAATAATTCTGTCCAGCAAGTAAAGAAAACTTGAGTTAGAAGGGGAAAAGACAACTTTGCTTTTCAGTACTTACTTGACTTTTGCACTTTGGGTACGTCTGTGACTACGTCCTCAGTTTTCCTGCTTATAGCTACGTTATATAACAGCACTCATTCCTTTTACTTTCTCAACAACAAAAGACTCTATTAACGCTCAATACAGCTTTTGCCTTGCTAGTTTTCCACCCGCAGAGAAGCAGAACAAAGGCTGGGCAGCCCATTAGCAGGGCCACAGACCCGTGAAGCTCGTTCTGAGGTGTTGCACCCCAAAAACGCAGCCACAGCACCGACCGGCAGGTTGAGGAGGACAGGGAGGCCCCTCGGGGAGCACAAACCCCCAGAACCCGGGAGAAGGAGGAAGAAGCCGGGCAGAACGCGCCGCGCTCCCCTCACACGCTCCAACTTCCCGCTGCCGGGGCAGAGCCGCTCCGCGCCTGCGCGCCGCGCGTGCCTGAGTGCGCGAGCATATCGCGCCTGCGCGCGGGGGAGGCGCTGTGGGGCTGAGGGCCCTGTGGGGCGGCTGTGGGAGCTCTGGTCGCGCTCCCGGTGCCGGTGCCTTGTGCCAGTGAAATAAAAACGGGCAGGACTGATGGTCCTTTTTAAGCCGTTATTAAAAGTGATCAGCTCGGGTGGGAGCTCTGGCCAGCTTCGCTGCTCCCAGCTTCGACTTGGGGGAGGAGAATCTGCGGCTCTACCACTCCCTGTGTTAGAGCCGGGCCTTCAAGCGTTCCTCACGAGGCGTGGCTGTATACCAAGGGGTATACGAAGGCGATGGTGGTAATTCGCTGTCCTCAGGGCAGTGGCTCCAATAGACTTTGTTGTTACGGTGACTTCTTGGAGAACTCAAAAGCTGGCCCGGTAGTAGTTGCCTATAGAGCAACCTGGTTCATTTTTCTTAAAAGTTTGTTGGCTCGTTTTAAATTATTATTGTCTAGGGATTTTTTACTCCCAAGGGTCTTTTCAGCTCTAGTTTGCATATTCAGCCCCTTTTCTTCTCTTTTTTTTTTTTTTTTTTTTTTTTTTCTGTCTTTTTTTCTTATCTACTACTCTCCAGGCAGGCCAGCTTCGAAAGGGGTAAGGAGGGGGTCGTAAATTCCTGCATTGGAATGCAAGCCCTGATAAGAAGCTGTTTTTTTCACAACTAAGTGTTGGTTTCTTTCTTAAACTGCAAGAGAGATCCTAACTTACAAAGCTACAACAAAGCACAAAATTACATTCAAACAAAGCTACAATGTAGTACAAAATAAATGGATAATTGTTAAATTGATAATCTGGTCCCTTATTTATAACACCTGTGCCTTGTCCTTGTGCCTGTGCCTTGTGCCTGTGCCGCTGCCGCGGGCGGAAAACGCGGGCCATCCTCGGGACTCTTAGACTTTCCTGTTGCGTCTGGGCATGTGAAGCGGTGCTGTGTCCCTTAGGCCAGCGTGAGCCCACCACTACGTGGCTGGGGTCAGGACTAAGGCCAGGGGCCACCTCAGAGGGTCACAGAATCAGTTAGGCTGGAAAAGATCTTTAAGATCATCGAATCCAACCTATGACCCAACACCACCATGCCAACTAGACCATGGCACCAAGTGCAGCGTTCAGTCTTAATGTGACTCCACCACCTCGCTGGGCAGTCTGTTCCAATTCCAGTCACCATTTCTGTGAAGAATTTTTTCCTAGCGACCAACGTAAACCTTCCATATCTTAAGACGACAAGACAGCGTCCCTGCAAGTGTCCCTGTGCCAGGGAGGGGGGTTCTGCCTCAGTGGTCCCCACCCATAGCACGGTAGGCCCTGCCTTTTATCACACCCAAGGGAATCACAGCTCTCCATCGCAAGCTGCCAAAGCCTTTATCCCAGGCACTCTCCTCACGTAAGGGGAAAAAGTGTAACTGAGGGACGCAATGGGAGATGTGTGACCTGAGCAGCACTGTCATGGTTGTGGGAAAGAAGTGAAAATGAAGAAATTTGACTGAAGAAACAGGCAGGGAGATAGTGACTGTGACAAGGAGCAACCCCAGCTATGGCTGCACTGTGCAGTTCAGGATTAGAGAGTTCCCTGATGCTCAAAGGCACTTCTAAAGCAAGAGTGATCTTCCTGTCTCTGTAAGCTACACACCTGGCTTCCCCATGTGGATTTACTTTTCTCAGAACTGATTTGTACAAAACGATTTTCAGCTGTAACTGTCAGGTCTGACAAAATGAGCTGTGGAAGCCATAACAGCAACAGCTCCCAGCTCTTAGCGATGATGTCCCAGTGGTTCCTCCAGCACTGCCCGCAGCCGACCGGCCCCGAGCTGTGCATCGATGCCTCACACAGCTGTGCTGAGAGCTGCACGTGGGGTACGGGCACCCACATGCTCTCAGTGGATCATGCCCCTAACTTGTGTATCAGAACTGCATTAATTTCCTGCCTGGTTCCTCCTCACAGCTGCAGATGAGGATGGTCTATTTTCTCTTCACCTTGAGTAATTCCCATCCCTATTGACCTGAGAGGTGAGTAAGCACTGAGTGTTGTAGGGGTGATAACATGTTAGCAGTTGCTGTGGTTTTGACCATGAGTATACATAGATTCACTCATTTCAAATAGAATTTGGGATGATAGCAACCTTTTACTCTCCTACACTAAAAGGTATCAAAGCATTCAAAGCCCATCTGTAACAAGTTGTGCTGGGAAATCTGAGAACTTGAGGCCTTTAGGTTACTCCTTGTATAAGATTTTATCTGTGGGTGAAATTGACTTAGAAATAATATTTTCAGTAGCAAATGTGGGAACTTAGATTATGTGGTATTGTACGATCTTTTGTAACCATCTAGCAAAAAAACCCCCCGTTGCACAATACCTGAAGTGTTGAGGCAGTTTGGATGCATTTGTTAAACCTGCCCTTTTTTTGTTTTTTAAACCTTCATCTAATTTAATGTCACAAATATTTTAATTTTTTAATATGTTAAAAATGGACTCCTGAGTGCAATGGTGAAAGTGCTAATAGAACTTCTGCAAATTTATCAAGAGGGTTGGATCTCAGATGTTCTGGAGCTTTGAGGTGGCATGTCTCCAAATTCACAGGGTATTTCCTTCAGTCTCAAGGATGGTCCCTGCTTTAAATTACTCATGCTCTGTTGTACAGACATGTCAACAGTTGAATTGCAAAAGAACAACAGAAAGTTTGAGATTTTAGATCATTTGCCAGGTGAGATTCCAGTAAGGTTTTACAGGAACATAACACATGAAAAAGTCATCCTGTGCATTATCACTGCACTTAATTAGAGCAACGCCCATGTGCCCCACCCTGAGTGGGATTAGAGATTGTTTGGGACTGGGAATATAGAATGATGGTGCTACATGTTGGCTGCATGAGTTTGGTATGCTACATTTAAAGTAGAGGAAAGAAAATATTGCCATCAGTATTCACTGATGGGTAATGACTCTAGGAAAAGATCCTGTTCAGGTTGGTACTATATGTTTAGCTCTGTTTACTCAATTTGCCTATGAATTTCCCTGGTGTTTACACAGTACTGCAAAAACATGACTCTCCCAGCATTTGGCTGGAGGCTTCTGACAGAGCTGGGAACTAGAGTGCCATCAAGCACTATCCAGCGACAATCCAATATTTTTATTACAGAAACAGAGTAGTGATGGATATTATGTTATCCTCAATTTACTGATGGCAAGCCAGAGTCAGGCTGAAACCTTCCTCTCAAAAACTGCACATCTGTTTCCCTTGAGGAAAACAGATTATCCATGTGTCATTGATACTGACATGTTTATGGCACACTGCAGAGTGTTTCTGCTGCTGTTCTGTTAAGATCACCAGTATGTGCACACAGTAGCACATTCACTGCAATACAGTGTTTATTAAGCACTATAATGCTATTGTTTGATTTCTTTTATTGCTTTTGTGATCAGAGTAGTTTGGGGTAAGCAAAATAAATGAAAAAAAAAATATGAAATTGTGGACTGGCTAAAAAAATTATTGATCTCTATTTGCTGAACATGCCACTTCCCTTCAGATAAATTAGTTTCCCCAAGGAACCAAAAGGAAAATGTCCTCCTTGGTTTTATTTTCTTTGGTATTTCTGTGATGACATTTTAGTGATAGGATTATTTTTAATTCCAAGTGTGCACCAGTTTGTCTGCCCAGTTGAAAGATATTATCCGTGTACCCTCTCAATAATCTTGTGTTACCAGCAGAGTGCTGGGGCTGACACATCAGCACTCTCAGGACAAGGACATGTTTTAATTCCCTTATGGGCATCATCTATAGTAGCAAAGCCAAAATGGAAAGTAACAGAAAAGGATACTGGCTTTGAGTTTAGAAACTCCAGTTTGACCTTTTTGGGTTCTTCTCTTCCAGAGTGTCAGGAGAATCGCAGAACTTCCATTTAACAGTTTTCTGGGAACAACGACCAGGCCTTTTCCCCCTAACATTGCCACTGAGTAACTGGGATGTTAGTCAACATACTATGTCTTAAGGCACATATGTATTACCCCCTTCTCTCATTTTTCTGATATCTGTTGATCTTGTTTAAAGCCAAGTGATGTATCCTTATGCATGAAGTACACTCTGCACTGTCTGCTATTCTCTCTTGCCTGGGGCAGGAGGGTGGGGTGTTTTTATGAGCCCAACCACTAACTGCTGCAGAAAGTTTTAAAATCATACCCACTTCAGCATCAGCCTAGGGCTGTGTTTTTGCTGGCTGCAATTCACTTCTCAGAAAGATGTTCTGACTTGCTTATAGCCATGTAAATATACCAGGGGAAGGACTTTATAGACCAGATTCCTGGAGTAAAACCAGTTTACTACAACAAAATCTGTTCTTGGGAGATGGATTCTGCTCTCATAGTGGTGCAAATTCCCAGTAACTAAAAGTGAAGTCTCTAGAATGACGTCAGCATAAGCTAAAGCAAAAGTAAAGTTTTTTTGCCTTTTCTGCTTTACATGTGTGGCTTGCAATTTTCAAGGTACCTGACTTGAAAAGAAAAACTTCCTGGATTTATTGTAGCTGAGGGGCACTGCAATTTGCCATTTCAAAAGCTAATGTAAGAGCCAGGCAGGATGGGCAGCGTAGTTCTCACTGCTGCATGTGTGAATAACCAAGTGGGTGAGGCACAGTGCTAATAAAAGGGGTCAGCATACAATTGTCTCTTGTTTCTGTGTCTGTGGGATTTTCTCTGACATAGCAAGCCAAAGATTACAGTTTGAAGTCTTTATGAGACTGCAGCAGACAAAGGAAACAATAAACAGACCTTCAGTGTTCTTGTCTTTGCTGGAAAATTAATTGATCATTATTTTAAGAAAAAGCCTTTTAAGTCTAAGCTCTTGCTCAAAGTAGCGTTTATATCATCTCTGATGGTCTGAGCATATTTTTGTGTTAAAAGTATTTGAATTGTAGTAGAGCTTGAAGAGTTGTTTCATTTTCTCACATACCTGATGTAAGAGTTCACTCTGTGCTGTGTGCACAGAGCTCTTGGGTTGCTCACATTTACCTGCACTGCTGGAGTTGGTGAAGCTGGCAAAGTAAACGTGGTTTGTTCTCAAGTGCAGCCAAGCTGATTTGAGCAGTTACCCGTGCTTTGGAGGCCTTGGCAGGGCCCTGTGGATTAAACTGGTGTACCAAACAAGTAATCCAATGAGCAGATAAGCACCAATGGAGACTTCTCCTTCTTCCTGAACTTCTGGGGGTTTCACTGTGGCTCTGAGTGCAGACATGAGTGAATAGTGTCCGTCATCACCTCAGCAGCACCACTGGTTATTTTTTTTAGAACAAATAACCGTTCTACTGAGCACACCCTACCAAACGGCAACATCAGCAGGCAAGGTTTTAAAATACACCTCCTCCCTGGAAACGAATTAGGTCATTTACCTGAGGCTAGAGAAAGCCTTATAAAGTAAAAATTTAGAAGTTTTTTCCTAAAGATGAAATATTAAAGTGTTCATGGCAGTTTTCCATCTCCTTATGCTGTTGAGAGTAAAGTCATATCTAGAGGGCTGAGATTTCAGTGTGGCAATGTTGTCAGCCACTGACCACCACCTTATGTTGCAAATCAGACTCACAAGTAGTACACTGATGTGAGAGCTGGCTTAAAGCTCTCTCCTGTTTTCCATACAGTTAATAAAAGATGTAACATTTCAAGTGTGCATGTTTGATGTGAGATGGGGCATATGTCTGTGTATTATTTGTGCAAACCAAATCACTGTCTAAGGACAGCTGCCTCAGAACTGTGAGGCTGGCAACTCACCAAAATTTGTGAACAGATACAAAACTGTCATGTCTTAATGTAAAGGTTGAGGCAAATTCTTAAAAGTCAGAATATCTAAGGTACTCAAAACCAATGGGAATTCAATAAATACTCTTTTATCACACCTTCTCCCAAAATATTCAGCTAAAGGGAAGACAACAAGAATGTCTGCAGTGTCATTTCCTTTAGCAAGTAAAATGTGCAGTGAAGCTTTTTTGACTTCTTGTTTCTTGAGTGAAATATGCTGTTTATGCCAGTTATGGCTCATTAAAAATTAATTTTTTATTGTTTACGACCTGTATTGCTTTTGTTCCAATTATTTCCAAAGCAATTTCAGTGCAAATTTTCTACTCATATTCCTACCTGAAATAAGTGTATTTTGAGTCTCTTTCTCTACATAGACATACAGAAAGCTTTACTGATGAGTGTATAATATTTTCTTACAGCCTCAGTGGGTTCAAGTGATTACTCTTACGTTATTTTTACTGTTGTTGTGTTATCTTCCTGCAGAAGGGCAGCTTAGCCCTTGTGACATTTGAGTCATTGAGAAAGTTCCTGCTGAACTGAAGGGAAGCAGAACTCTGCTATCCTCATGGAAGTTAGGGGAAGTGTGGCATATGGAGTCAGTTAATGGTATTATTTCATGTGGTGCTGAGGATATTGGAATTGCAGCTGACTGCATTAGTGTAAGTGTTTCACACTGTGAGGGAAAGCAGCCAGTCTCCCTCTCAACACGTTAAGGCAACTGTATTTTGGGTGAAGAACATTTGTCCCAAGTGGAGTACAGGAACACTGAACTGATGCTAAATGAACCAAATTAGCAAATGCCACCTTCTTTAACTGATGGGATGTTTTCCCATCAGTAGCCCACGTAACTTTGTGTCCTAGCTACAGCAACCTCCACCACAATATCAACAGACACTGAACAAGCTGTTTGTCATCAACCTCTTTGATGACAGCCATGCCACACCATATTACATAACACTCCTAAAACCAGAAATCCTGCGCTTCATTCACAGCTGAAAGTGTTTTTCTGGTTTTGATGTTTTAATGTCTAGTTCATTTTTTCCTTGAGTTAATTACAAGCATTTCATGGGTAATATATGCCAGAATAAGATATTTCATCACTGTTAAATGCATGGTGGTAACTCAACACATGGGTATGCACTGACAAGTTTTCTCTTGAAAGGCTCCTCAGGATTTAGACCAGCAGATAGATCATTTAAATTTTACATGGTGTATGCCCTGCCTGTTCTTGAGACTGTGAAACTGGGCATGAATAGCCTTAAGACTGTCCTCACGATGTCTGGATGGGAAGTCTTATGTGAGATTCATTTTTCTAGGATCAAAAGTGCACATATGGGTATACACTACTTAATCACATGTGGGTGCAAAGATTAATCAAGAGTATCATTACCTACTCCCTACAGTTCACTCTGTTCGGTGACGTTTCTTTTCCATCTCAGTGAAGAATTCTGGGTAAGAATTTTTTTTTCCTTAAAGCAGGATTCTAACTATCTAAAACTGAGCCTAGAAGCTGTGAAACTCTCTGCTTTAGCACTTCCTAGTCCTAAAGTTTTCTCTCAAACCTAGAGACATGCTTTCTCACAAGTACCGCTATGATGTGTGACTATTTGTCCCTGACAGTTCCTGAATACTTCTCACAGACATATTCTGTGAATATTGCACATTCACACAATACAGAGTAAACAAGTCTCTTGTATTGGATCATACACTTGCTTATTGCTAAGTTGTTTATGTGTTGGGAACTGTACATCCCAATTTTTTTATTGTACACTTGACTTCTATTGCTTCTAGGTGCTGGTCCTTTTTTACTAGTTTGTTATTTTTTCGTTGTGCCAACACTATGCATTTGTTTTAGGAAAAGCTGAAAGATTCCACTTACGCTGCAAATAGCTACAGTAAAGTAAACAGAACAGAAGTAGGAGCCTGTAATTCTAATAGCCCCTTTAACACCAGCCCAGTCATGGTTCACTGCCCTCTCACCTGTGAGCTGATTGCTCTTGCCTCTAGCAGTTGCTTAGTCTGTTTCCATTCTGTCTTATTCCCACTTGGTCTCTGTCTGCTTAAGTTTTCATTATAATATTTTATGTACATGTATTGGCTTGTTGATTTCTTTATGTTTTGCTTGATTGCATACATTTGGCATGTGTCAGCTACCACAGATGCTGTTCTGTCTGCTGCATTTTGGGTGCTCAAATAGAGGGAATTGAACCTCTTTATGGATGAGGTTGGGGATATATTTGTGTATCAATGTCTCACTGTGCATTAGGAATTTGACATGGCTGTTCATTGGCAAATGAATTTGCTTCTAGACATATTAAGAACAGCAATTTCCAATATACACTGTTCATGCCTGCACTGTTAAGGAAATGCCTTATGAAGCTATAAGTTAAACACTGCCTGCCGGTCAAGTAGATAAGATTCACAACAGTTTGGCACTGGTTGTCTTTCATTAGCAAAATTTGGTTTTTACCTGCAGTTACATATTTAAAGACATTTGCAAAACTGCCACGTTTATCATCAAAACAGTAATTAACTGAAATGTCATGCAATTAAACCAGACCAGCATGTGTTTGACAGCCTTAGGCAGCACTAGAAATGAAGTCTCCAGCTCAGCACAGTACTTAAATGTGCATGTAGCTTTAAGCACGTGAGTACTCCCCGCGAAGGCTGGAGGTAGTTCCCAGTGATTGGAAATCTAGGAAACTCAGCCTCTGAGGAAAGCTTCAAGAACAGGAAAAGCTTCGTTTGGTGTTGAAAACTCTAATGGCAAATGTGACAACAGCATTCAAATACATAAAAAGTGACAGCAAGAAAAGAGATGAGTTACACTGAAAGGAAAGAGAGAAAGTGA
This sequence comes from Lanius collurio, assembly GCA_020086605.1. NCBI lineage: Eukaryota > Metazoa > Chordata > Aves > Passeriformes > Laniidae > Lanius > Lanius collurio. The sequence goes on along the minus strand of JACBWW010000010.1, from coordinate 21,927,424 downwards.
TTGTCAACTCAAGGTACTTGTTTGGATCTTCAAGACCTTTTCTAACAGCAAGTGTGGGAGATACAGAGCAGATCACATCAGGAGGCCCTGAAACCTCATGGAAAGTTTTAAAAGTGTTTTAAAGAAAATTTGTGAAGAATAATTAATGTGGAGGTAGGCTTTGGACAGACAGATGGACAAGATACCTAATTAAAGGCCTTTTCAGCCTTGTTTTCTACAGTGGTATAATTTTATGTGCTTAAAATTACACATGTGCATCAAAGTAAGTGTATAAGACTCTCACAGTGTTCTTCTTTACAGGCTTAGAAGAATGTTGTTCTGACAGAAGTTGGAGCTGTGGATCAGTGCTCTTATTGGGCCTCATCTTTCAAAATGGAACAGATTCAGTGAACTCAGTGTACTGAACTCCAAAAATGCAAACACTTCTTAGTAAGGGTTCTTCAGATCACACCTATATTCTATTTTATTCATTAGTTTTATATTGCCATTGTGCCTAACAGAACGATTTCTTAGTACAGATTTTAATATTTGGGGGAGGAGGTGTAAATACTTTGTTCTGAACTCTTTAATTTATGCTGAAAACTAAAAATATCTTTAGGAGTTGTAGTTACAAAGCCTTCAGCTGACAACTTTAATCTTGGATGTTATTAAAGTAGAATCCAAAAAGCACCTTTGCAGTCACTGGATGAGGAAGGCAGCCACCATACCATGTATCTGGCAACTCTGTGATAACAATAAAAATACCCAAAAAGCTCCATGCCAGCAGGAACACCTGAAATACATAACATATGGATTGAGGATGAGCCCAGAATGCTGTGATTTTAATAAGAGAAAGCTGCGTGTTATCACAGGTCTCACAAGACGAACTTCTGATGGAAGCAAATTAATGAGAATCTGAATGGCTGTGAAATGAAAAGTTTGAGTAACAACTAAGATTCCAGCCAGTCATCTTGCTGAGAAGAAATGACAAACAACAGACCTGGTTTTTGGAAAAGGCAATACTTTGGTGCTTTGGATAAGAAACAGGATTTTTCAAGCAGAGACATGAAAATAAAGATGGGCACAGTCAGAAGGTTCCAAGCCAAGTCAGAAAACCTGCCAGAAACTGGAAGCAGAGGCAACTTAAATAGCTTGGATCCAAGTTTTGGGTATTCATTTGCAAATATTTCCCTCAGAACTGTTTAGAAAAAACAATCTGCTTGTCTGAAGTCAGCAAGTCCTGAAAAGGAAAGCTTCCTTTTTCACCAAGGTTCTGCCCTTCCAGCTGAGCAGCTGGAGCACAGAGTACTTGCCATCATGACATCTTTCATCCTTTTACTTTTGATTTTAAATACCTTCTTGGTACTGGAGAAAAGCTGGTTCGTAAAATGAGATCCTCTTGTAGGTGATGTTTTATGAAGGAGTGATAGAATCTCTCTAGTGATAGAGAGCAATAGTGATAGAGTGATTCACCACTATTCCCAACTGAGGACAGCAAGGAGTAAAAGAGTCACTTGGAGCTTGGGAACCAAATTATGTAGAGGCTTTCCCAGTAAAGCCAGCTGCTGTTCATTGTGTTTCTCTGAATATTCCTTGCTTATATGCTTGTTGTTTTGCTCATTCCAACTGAAATTTTAATACTCACGTTTAGCAAAGATGGTGAGCTATTCCATGAAAAACCCCTTTGTGCAAGGCAGTGCGACCCTCAGCCAGCTTGGGATTATCAAGAGAGATGAGTGAAAGAAGTCAGCAGGTGAAATGAAGAAGTGTTCCTGCCTAACTCCACAGAAATGAGTCCTGCTGAAAAGAAAAGACATCTCCATCAGCTCTGGCATATTGGAGAGCTGGTCCTACAGTTGTCACCTTACCATTGTCATTTTAATCATAAGAAAAAGAGTGACAGCTCAATTAAATGAATTTTGATAGATGCAGCAATTTAGGATTGTCTGAGTTCTAACTACATGTGAGGTAATTGTAAGACTGCCACGCATGAAAGAGCTGCATGATTTTGATAAAAATAATATTAGCTATTATTATTGTTCTGTTGTTATTACTACTCCTTTTACTGCTACTGCACTAGCGATCATAGGTAAATATTGGAGAGACTGCACAGTGGAGAAGATAAGGCTTTGAGATTACTGAATTGTGGCATTCCAGTATCTGGAGGGAGCCCATGAGAAAGCTGGAGAGGGACTTTTGACAAGGGCAGGTAGTGACAGGACAAAAGCTGAATGGCTTCAAACTGAAGGAGGGCAGGCTTAGACCAGATGTTAGGAAGAAATTCTGTACTGTCAGGCTGGTGAAGCCCTGGCACTGGTTGCCCAGAGAAGTTGCGGATGCCCCATCCGTGGAAGTGTTCAGGGCCAGGTTGGATGGGATTCTGAGCAACCTGGTTTAGTGGGAGGGTTCCCTGCCCATGGCAGAGGGCTGGAACTAGATGATCTTTAAAGTCTCTTCTATCCCAAACCATTCTGTGATTCTATGATTGTACCTCAGTGTTCTTACAAGGCAGAAATAAATAATATGAAAGGGCTCACACTCATGTGTTTTATTCTCTTCTGGGTCACAAATCTTCTCTGTTTATTTTTGAACACACAGTTTTGGGTTGGAATTAGCATATCACTTGTGGTTTGTATGGAAAAGGTGTGTCTAGCTAGAGATTTGCTTGCAGAAGCATGATCTCTTCTAATGAAAAGTGAGAAACCTGGAGAGTTTCCCATTTTGAGGGAATGAGAGCATAAACAAAATAACCATGAAAGGTGCTGAAAACTGCTTTAAACCCACATGAGAAGAAAGCTGCAAACTAAAAGAAGTCCTAGATTAAAGGACAGTGGGAGATCATAAAAAAAAATTGAAAAACACTTGTTAATGAGTTGTAAGCCATGACTTTTTGCTTCTATAATATTGCTCAAATATTTACTCTTATTGTAACTATTGATAAATGGTGTGTCTCTAACTGCATTGTAACTCCAGCTGCAGTTTCCAGCTTTTACATAGGTCTGTTCTTAACTGACTCAGAGTCAAGACAAAAAAGAAACTGCGAGGTCCGGCTTAATTTGACTCTTGTATCTGTTTTTTTTCCAAATGGTTTCTGAAGGGAAGTATTGAGTCTGTGTTGTGACTGTTCTCTGGGGATCTGGTCTGTTGTGTTTCTGTGGGAACATTGGTATGGTCAGGAATTCTGTGCCAGGGTGATGGATGTAGCTGAGGAACTTGATCAAACTTGTTGAAGTGCTGCATGTCAAAATAGAAGGAAGTCCACAAATGCTATAATTTTAACACAACAAGATACAGGTGAAAGACACTGTGAAAGAGATAAATAATTACTATTTGCAAAAATCCATATTTAACAGTGGAATTTGTGAAAATACACCTTACACCTTTTGACCAAGATCGTAAAAATAAATCCCTCTGTAGAAAAACAATGGATTCTAATTTCAGTCTGTGCCAACTTCCTCATAAACAGAGCAAAGATCTGTGTTATCTCCAGAATAACCATTAGGGAGAAGGCAGAACACTGTAGGCACTTTCTCCAAACTTTTTCAATGACCAGCTGAAAAAAGAAAGACCACTATGCTTTCTGCAAACGTCATATAAAGGAGTCTTGTTAACAACCAATTCACTCTAAAAGTCAAGACAGAAGTATGTTCTGGTGAAGACATCTATAACTACCCTATGGAAATAGAGGCACAATTGAAGCACTAAATTTGAAAAACTCACACAACTCTGTTTCATTGTGAATTGAAATAACAGCTTCTCTCCTATGACCACAAAACTTGGGAATTAATAAATTGCCATTACTACTTGCTAAAAAGAGAAGATGAGGAAAATTTCTGAAAGAAGTAGAAAGAGTACTGTTAATCTCTGTCTTGAGGAGGATACTGAGGAATTCTTGCAGACTGGAAGAGGTAGAAAAGTGTCAGAAACATAATTTCAATAATTAAGGGAATGTTTCCACTGAAGAAACAACTGAAGAAATGAGAGCTACTGTCTCAATGAGATTGACTCATTCTTTACTTCAGTAATTTTTGCAGTGTGAGAGAGAAGGGTCTCCAGCCTCAGTACTGACAACGTGTCCAAAGCTTCCAGAGCCACGTGAGGTGTGTTCTGAAGATCGATTTTACCGAGAGTCTCATGTCCCATCTTGTGCTTGCAGTCCTGCAGGAGATCAGCAGTCTCCTAGTCATGTGTATCGGATAATAATATTTTATGCCTCTGGAATGCATCCTCTAATAAAGGAGTGCCATTTAAATTGGGGCTTTGCAAGCCTGCACATGGCAGATTGAGCCTGTGTGCCCCAAGAAAAGCAGGTGCAGCATGACAGCAGCCAAGAAGAAGAATTCAAGCCTTTCTGAGGACCAGTTCAGCAAATAAATAGCAGTAGAAATAGGAATAAAAGCAGCTTCATACACCTTCTTGCCACAAGCAGTATGAACAAGTGCTATGTTGCCTTCAGAACCAAAATAAAATCCAGATTGCTCTTTTATTGTGTGCTGTTAATCCAGATCTAAACAAATGCAACAGGAACAAGACCAATCCATGTTTATGCTAATGGAAACCAGTTTCTTAATTTAAAATTGTTTTGCAATACTCAGATAAGCATGCGTTTGAAAATTGATTTATGGTTGTGAAGAACCCAGGAGAACAAAAAGCTGGTGTGAGCTGAAATGCCCATCCCTTATTACAACAGCAATCTGTACTGTGATAAATTCCAATCCATGATAAATCCATAATGATCAGTGGCAATAAACAGGGCTTACAGCAGAGCATGTTCCCTTAGAGGGAATACCTTAGTAGCCCAGCAGGGACTTTTCATTCTGTTGTTTACATTGGCAGTGAAAAGTGAGCACCACCCTGAAATGTTTAAGAGCTTAATCACAGGAAGTACCTTCCTAGGAAAGAAGGAGAAGGATCATGGTGACAGGGACCATCTCTGGACAGAAATCTGGTAGAACTCTGCAGTCTTCCATTCAAAGTCTAACTCAGGAAATTTGCTTAATGGCCTCAGTCTTTATTATGCATGGTCCTGGGGGATAGCCAGGACTTCCCAGGATATACAGAGCAATTCTGTTCTAATGTTTTGTACAAACCCCTTCCTTCCCCCCCCCGCCCCCGCCTCAGAAACTTTGCTACCAAAGCCCCACAATTCCCTCAAAAATCTCATTGTTTTAAAGGAAGCATTTTCTCAAAGCCCCTTCAGCCCAGGACAGACTGTATAATCTCATGGGTGGAGAGAACAGTGTGAAAATCACTGTACAGGTGTTTAGATGTTCCAAGTGACTATATTCACCCTTGGGATGGCCTTCTCTCACTTCCTCACAAAAATTCAGTGTGTTTTGATTTCATTTTGACATAGGTTTCAGACTAAGGTTGCAGTTCAACTCTTCCTGCAGCAACAGGTCTGGTGCTTTCTTCATTTATTCCCTAGCAGTGATCACAAGTGCTTGACCAGGTTCCTTGGACTGGTATGAACTGTGGGCTTCAATCACAATCTTGTGTTTGATTTCATTCTCAGTGCTCAGGTACTTCCAGGAGATATTCTTGTTCTATGCACAAACTCGCCTCAGTGACGCAGCATCAGTAGCACTTCTGTTCCTAAAGACTCCTGAGTTGTGAAATAATCCTTGATCCAGAAATGACTCTTTGAAATTTAGCAGGGAAAAGGGCTTGCAGGGTAGGAATGTATAGGGCTGGAAAAGGGGAAAGAAAAAGAAAACTGCTCTCAGAGACCCTTCAGGCACCATCCCCTTTCGCCTGCCTTTAGCATTTGCCTTTCTGCTAACGAGAATCCCTCTCTCTGTATGAGGTGAGTTGCTACAACCTGTAGCTAAACTCGCCAGAGATTTTTCATCAGGATTCTTTTGCCAATATGTATTTTGAATTTTCTGTCAAGATTGCAGATAGAAATCATGCTTATTTGCCAACATCCATAATCTTCTGAGGCAGATCTCCAAGATAAGCAGAGCTTTTGTCCAGCTTTTGTCCTGTATGCAGTGTTGCACTGCAAGTCTCCTTGTGTTGCTTTTTGTAATGGTGCTTAAACTTGCAGGCTTTGGACTGGCACAGATAGAACTGATAGAATTGTTTGTTTGTTTGAAATACTAATTGCTTGAAATTTCAACCATGGACAAACCATGCTGGTGAGCTGTTCACAAATCATATCTTATTTCATTTGGCGCTGCAAGAAAGATGGGGTTTTTTAGTGTTTTGGGGTTTTTTTCCATGGTGCCAGTTTTTTGTAAACAGCTTGCTTTGAATTTTCTCCACTATCTATATTGGCAGCACCACAGCCAGGTCATCTGGCCCTGGTTGTGTCCCTTTGCTGTCTGCCTGAACAGCAGATATGTGAGGTTAGTATGCATGTTTTTTTTCTAGAAGGCACTGGTGCTAAAACTGTTTTAAGCTTTCGCAGGTGGGCTTTCAAACAGGCAGGAGTTTTCTTCAGGGGATAGGAAATTATTTGATTCCTTGAATGCAGTTTTCATTCTATGGTAAGTAAAATAGTCAAGGACTAGTTCCCTTTGACCAAGCAGATTAGGCAGTGGGCTTTTTGGGAATAAGTACCAGCATCAAACAAGAGACTCAGTTCAGCTCATAGCTGTGCTGCCATATGCAGCATGTGTTGCAGGCAACTCTCACCTAGACGACAAAGTGAAAGGGGTTATTCATCATGCCAGCACTGTGAAGGAGAAGAATCTTATGGATGCAAATTACTTCATTTAAACTCGAAGTGAAACCACTCAGAGTGGGAGTGATAGGATCATCTGCTTCACAGCCCTGTTCCCTGGCAGATGCTGTGGTGTGTTGGACAGCTGGGGTAGTTCCCTAATTTCTATGGGGATGCTGGGGTGGGATTGGAGAGAGGAGGAGGGAAAGATGACAGCAGGTCACCTTCACACATAGGTCTGTTTACATCTCAGCCACGATGCCATTAGAGGTGAATCTGACATGGGTGGTACCTTCTGGCTCTGCCAGCCAGCTCCTGCTGTACAGCCTGATCTGCACTGAGATGTAAAATGTGCCCAAGCATCAATGTGCATGAAAAGCAGCATGGACGACAGGGAGACTTGAAGATGTCACAAGTGTGTTTTGTTTGGATCTGTCACCAAAACTTACATTATCAGGAGCAGTCCCAGGTACACAAGACAATGCACGTCCATCCCCAGCCCTTGGACTAGGCTGCTTGCTAGTAACTATTAGGCAGTTGTATTGCAGATCACTGTGACAGCACCTGGGCACTGGTTTCTGTACAGACTTGTGTCTGAGCAGAGGTACCCAGCTGTCTACAGCTGCTGAAAAGACCCACTCCTCCTGTCTGCATGGTGATAGTAAGAGCAGCAAGCCCAAGTCTTCAGCCACTTTTTCAGAGTAGCTGTGCCCCCCCAGAACAGTCCAGCCTCACCTCTGTAGGCCAGTATAATTCAGTTTGTCCTGCACTGTTGAGCAACGATGTTTTATTGTACTCCATAATATGAAGCTATAGCTTTATTATAAATATTGTTATTTATTATTTGCACTGAGAAGCTGTGTGGAATGCTATATAAACCCAGAAGGAGAGAGAAAAGGGTGTCCTTAGCTGTACAATTATTGTACTAGTTAGTACAAACAGTCAAGACTGTAGATCACTGAAGTATTCTGGGACCTGAGAGATGGAGTTAGCAATGTTTTTTTGCATCCTGACATTACTCACCTCCCTGCACCCCAGAAAAGATGATCAGTTCCCAACAAGGCTTTTATTCATGCCCGAGGTTACTCACAGTGAGTTTCCCAAGTGATGTGCAAGCCATGGACTCAGGGCATTGAGTCAAGAGAGTGACTCAAGAGGCTCTGGTTGGTTCAGTGGCTGCCTGGCTACCTTGTGAAAAACCAAGGCATGGAGGGAGCTACAGAAATAGGTGTGCCTTCTTCCTTGTGCAAACCATCTTTGTGTGGGCCTGCACTATTCCAATCAGCTTCTTGGCTGATTCATGAGTTGTGTAATTTATGTGTCAATCAAGACAGAATTATCAGAGCAATGTGCACCTTATTCTGTGCTCCACAGCTTCTTTTGAAGCTGAAGATGACAAGTTACCATAACTTGTCTGCTTCTAAACCATGAACACACCTTAAGCTTTTAGAGAATGGCCATGACAAAATAATTTGGTTCCTCTTTGAGAACCTTTATCTTTGGACTCCCCTTGCAGAGTAAGAAGTGATTCAGATGTGCTGTAGCACAGCTCACCTCCAGGAGCAGTGAATGTGCAGGATAGAGTTCTGCTTCATCTTCTCAACTTTTTCAGTGTCATCATCAGGTATCATAAACTCTTGGAGCATCTTTCACCAGGAAAATGGTGCTGTCTTCAGCTGTGATTTGATGTCTCTAACTGCCAGACTGAGGCATCGACTGAAAGCTCAATGTCTCTGCAGCTGCTTCTTGTGCTGGGAGCAGGAAAAGCAGTAAACTCTGCACCTGGTAGAACATTTCCAGGTACACCCAACAGGAGCATGTTTCTACCTCAACAGATGTCTACAGCTTCTACGAGCAAAATAAAGCAGGACAGATGGGGATGGGAGGATGATGATTGTTACTGCAAGAGGAGCTCATGGTGCCTCCCCTGCTCTAACCATTAGTCCACACATCACTGTTAGTGCAGGAGTGGCAGCTGATGACCTGAAGCTGGATCTGCTGCTGTTCTTTGCACTGTGCCACTAGACACCTGACTTTCAGTGACTTTGAGTATCTGAGGCAATCACTGATTTCAGTAAAAGGTGAAGAAGCTCAGGACTTCTCTAAATTATGTTGTTCATGTTGACATTTGCCCAGTAGGGACCTGAGTGAACTAATCAGTGTTTCAGCAGGCAGCACTCCCAACTCCATCTTCTCTTATATTGTCCCTGTTAAATGTGAAGTCAATTCTCAAGAGGTTCTCAAGATGTCATTTAAGTTTCCTTTTAAATCACCTTCATGTTATACCCTACCTCCACCTTCTTTAACTTTGCAGTGAGAAATTGGCAAAATGACTCATGAAGAAATGCTCCTTGAGCACTTTGTTCTAAATAAACATTAAACCAGGATCTTTGTCACAACATTGCAGGGATTAAAATACTGTAATTTTATTATTTTATTGAAATTGTAATGGCTTCATTTTGTTTGTGCATAAAGAAAACTGGTAGACCAAGATAAAGGAGGATGGAAATGTCTCCAATCATGAGAACTTTGAAAATGTGAAGTCATGTCTCTTGCTCCAGTGAAATCTGTCTGCCATTCCAGTAAGTCCCCCTCATACTGATAGATTTTACAGAGCTAGAATAGCCCAGTGCATTCAGTGCTGTCTTCCTTGAGCAACTTGTGTGTCTGAAGCACACAATGAATTGTGCTAAAAGTGCACATAAAATAAGATGAATGAAGTGCAGGTTTTAGGTGCAGTTGATGACAAGAGGGACAGTTTTGTGTCACATTCAAAGAGCATGAAGTTCAGAAAGCTAAAGCCACTTTTATCCTTTTGGTCAAGGCTTAAAGCCAAGTGCAATTTGACCAGGTCTCAGGCTGAGACACCTCTTAATGATTTAATTACCACATGCAGCTTGTTTAGACAACTAAGTGTTCTTTGGTTAGTGTTCCAAAAGCAGAGTAATAGAAGCTTCCTGCATGCTGGGAAGAAATTACGCTGCATAAATATCTGTCTGACTGAAGATAAATATAAATAGAAGGTCTGGGATTTAGGAGATGCGTTGATCAATTCTGAAGAAGTCTTGATCCCCCATCAAAAACACAGGGCATAGCCTTTGGAGTGGAGTGCAGTGCTATAGAGCAGCCATGTCCCTACACACCTTTGGAAATTTCCAATATGGAACTTAATTGGGCATCATCTTGACAATAAAAGGCTACACCCCTTCAAAAGGTCTGGGCAGAAATCCACATGAAGTGTTAAGCAGAACGAATCTGTCAAAATCTGTGTAGGGTGAGAAAAGCCAAGGTGAACTCTGATTCTTACAAAGAAGCACAGGGCACTGAATGGCACTGTTATGTTCGGTAGGAGGAAAAATCTTTACACGAGGTATAGTTAAGCTATAAAAATCTTTGCTGTAGGACTCTGTATGTACTAAAATGTAGAGATTAAAAACTAATTGGAAAAATTAATGGAAAATCACTTGTCAGCAAATGACTGCAATGCTGTCGCTTTTGACTCTACACCAGGAAAATATCTGCATGGGCTTGTCCAGTTCACCTGGGGCTCCCAGGCTGTCACAATGAGCTGTGGTTAGAAAGCAGGGTCGTGAGCTAGATAGAGGTTTGCTTTGACCCACCATGCCTGTGCTTCTGCTTCACTTCGTAGTCAGTGAGAATTTTGCAGGTAGTATACATGGAAGAAATTTTCTTACTTAGTTTGGTGCATTTTTTATTTATTATTATTGCTATCTTCTGAAGAGAGATAAATATCTATGGTATTGGCAAAGCACTTCAGATCACTGACTTGAGTTGTTTTCAGCCAGTTTGTTGTAGCTGGTAGTTCAGCCCATTGTATTTGCAAGCAGCAGAACGTGCTTAGCTTGCAGGTAACTTTGCAGTGGCATCAGCAGGTGCTGTGTAATTTCCTGCAAGAAAATGCCCAAACAGATCTCAGATGATGTATCAAAAAATACTGCTATACATGTTCATGTTCCCTGACATAAGCCTGTATACCTTTGTCTGGGATCTTAATAGTTAATCTACCTGAGCAAATAGGAAGGAGCATTTTTTCTTTCAATGAAGTTTGATTCCTGGAGGCAGATCTTTTTTTTCAGTGAGTGTCAGATAATTTGAAGGGTAGGGTGAGGCAGGAAACCACGACACGCCCTTTGTTGGGACTTGTATAAGAGCAAGGGAATAGAAAAGCAAAAGAAGGGCGAGAAGAAAACAGGAGAAATAAAGAAGAGGTGAACATTTTTGGATGATCACTCAGGTTCCACACACCTTTGGAAGGACATGATATAAAGTGTAGGTGGCAAATTTTTGGTAGAAGGGAAGCAGTTGAGGAGAAAAAAAGATTTTCATTTCAGTAATCAAAGCTCTCCAGGTAAGTTGCATTACTAAAAATAAAAAAAGGCACAAAAAGGTATCCTTTATTTTCTGTCTTCCAGATTCCTTTAAGAACAAGACTTACTTTTCAGGCAGGATAAAGGAGGTGTTACATTTTTCTGTGGGGAATACAGTATGAAAACAGGTTTGCATAAGGGCTGGGTCATTTTGGGTTTCTCTTTGTCAGTGAATACTGCTCTTTTGAAGTGAGTATCCAGTGAAAGGGAGAAATTAAATGTGAAGCCAAGTTATAGGTGCATTTTTAATGCGTTTTGTGAAACTACCGCAAAATAGATGAAGTTTAGCTGAATGTTCTCTGTTCCATGAGGGTACTGGCATGGTGAAATGCAGATCATCTGGTGGCTGTTTTTAAAACTGAGCAGATCTGGAATGGGCTGGAGGAGTAGTGATTGTAAATTGGATGGTGGGTGCAGGGTGTAATATTAAGGAATGAATAGTCCTGAGAATGCCTAGAACTGCTTCTTAGTGAAAGTTTGTGTTGCCATGGGCAAACTTTGCTTTATCTCAGAGAAGTGGGTTTATTATCAGCAGTGACTCATTGATTATGTACTTTGTTCTGTATTTTTGTCATAGAAGATTGTGAGGCGTTTTGGTCACAGTAAGTCAGAAAAGTGTAATTTGAGATTCAGTTTGAATCCTTTTTACAGCAGGTCCAGCAATTTGAACATAGTGATTTTAAGTAAAATATTTACCTTTTCCTGTCTTCAGACTGATTTGAGTGATTTTATGGAAGTTACTTGTCCGTCTGTGGCTAGTTGCTTCATTTGTGAAATGGTGACAGCAGATCTTTCTCCTTCTGCAAACACTTTTTTCATTAATACCAGACTGTTTGTCTCTTTTTCTGTGCCAGAGCCAAGAAGCTTGTGCAGGTCAGAATGGCCTATTTCTTTTTGAGTAGCACAGTTAAGTAGGGACAGTGAGGACACCTTTCTGAAAGGAAGGTGTCTGGCAGAGCAGAGTGAAGTCTGGGCAGCACTGTTGCTTGTTCTCTGAGTTATGAGCACATATTGGTGTCAAAGAAGCAGGACAGGTTGTGGGCAGGGAAGAATTTGGTTCCTGCAGCATGTCCAAGCTTTGGCTGGGCATCTAACCTGCTTCCCTGGCATTTGTAAAATTTCAGCCTACAAAGTGAGCAGATTTGGAAGTATGATTTGGTTTGTTCAATTCTGACTGTGTTAGTTTTGGTAAAATGACTTGAAAGCAACAGCTTTTAGAACAGAAGATCAAATTCCTAGTCTGTGGGGTAAAAGAGATAAGGGATTGTTTTTTAACCAGTTCTTTTAGTTCCAGGCCAGTGGCACCTGAAAGGCTTAGTTAAAGGAAGGGACGCTCTAAAAAATATGTGATATGATGGGAGACATAGTCAGTGGTATCATTTGGAGGCATCTGCTGAGTGTCAGAGTATTCATGATCAAAAGGTTCTGCTGACATTAAATATTATTGGTCTTGGCACCTGCCGGTGCCTCTTTCTCCTAATGGAGTGTCTCACAGCAGGAACCTCTGGAGAGAGGAGGGAGCTGAGAAGATGTGCTGTGAGCACAACACCATTGTGGGATGAAAACTGGGAGGGCATTGTGGAGGGATAAAAGTATCTGAAACATGCTTGGTTTTAGTTTTTCGCCAAAGGACAGCTTTGTGGCTATTCCACTCCACTTTGAAAAACGTCTGTAATAAACTTTATTACCATTGCATACAATACCTAGATTCTAAAATAATAGGAGAGAGTTGAATGTCCCATCTCAGAATGGCTTAGTGTCCTTGCCAGTGTGCTGCCCTGCAGTGAAGTGGAACAGGGGATGCAAGAGGTCACATGCATTGTCAGGCTTTTGTGGAAAGCACAGATCTGAGCATGTCTTGCAGCGCTGGGCAGTTATTACTATCCTGCTTTCAGTGCTGTACAGAGAAGAGGCAGCTTGCACTGCTGCAGTGTGGCAGGGCCAGACCTCTCCTGGTTCCTATATATAATATATAATATATATAATAATGGCTGCAATTTCTTTGTTTCTGTGGGTGCCACAAGCACACTACAGCCCCTGAGCTTATGTAAAGGGTCCATAATGTTGCTTCCTGCACTGAGTGACCGCACTTCACAAGTTGCTGCTTGTTGCTTCAAGGCGGTTGCAGATGACTTCTCTGATTCAACAGTGCTGTTGCTGTGCCACAGACATAGCCCACAGCTATGCTTTTGTGACTCCAGATAGGAGCTGGGGAGATGAATCAGGCCTGACAGGTAATGGAAATGCAGTGCAGTCAGCCTGCTGGCATCCATGTGCCAAGCACACATGCAAAGGCACTGTGTGCTGGGGCCAGGCTGGGGCATGCACGGCTCCAAAGATGAGCCTTAACCTATTTTTTTTTCCTAATTGATATCACAGCAAGATATTTCCCTTTCTCAAGGGAAGGCAAAGATGCAGAAGGTACATTCACTCCATGGTGGTGCTGGTCTCTTCCAGCATTCATAACTAGCACCAACTCCCAATAGCAGAGAGAAGGTGGAGTTCTGGGGCTACAAAGCAATGGGAAAGCAGTTTCCAAATACAAAACTGTGCTCTTTGCCAAAAACACTGATAAAGCCAACAGTGCTGACATCTAGACAACAGCTTCCAGCATCTGTTTCTAGGGAGAGAGCTTGAAAGATGCTTCCACTGTTGATGCAGTAAGGAAGAATAGCAGGGATAATGCCTTTCCTTGGTGTGAATGACCAGAAACCCTTCTATTGCAGGAGACTGTTATCCTACTGGAGGAGGAACATATAGCTCCAGTCTTGCATATGCCTTGGAATCAAAACCCTGGAAAATCCCTTGGAAATCCCTAGTTTTAGCAAGTACTGTAAGAGTTGACCAGCATCCTGCTGCCACCAGGTTGTGTAAGGATTTGGACATGGCCTCAGGAGCCCCATTTACAGGGCTGTTTGGACAAGCTCAGGGTCTGCAGTGCAGAGTGAGGGCTGGTGGGCACTGTCGTGTTGTCTGTAAAGGGCAGATAAGTCTGTCATGGGGGGCTGGAGTGGCTTGGCTGACACTGTTTTTCTCCACTCAAAGTCCTGTCCAGCTCTGGGAATAGCAGGAGCTGGTTAAAGACAGAATTGAATCTGAATGTTGGATCTTCCTGCAGATTCTCTGCTGCATCTTGCTTTGTGTCAGTATTTATGCCTGGGCAGTACAAGTGTTAACATCTAGAGGGCTGCAGTTTACAAAAGAGTAAGAGGAATCATGAGGATCAAACTCAAATTTAACAGAATTGGGGGTCATTGTCATGGGTTCTGCGTCAAGCTGGGCTTTAAAACTTGGAAGGAATTTTGCCCAAAGCTTTTTTTAAACTCAGCATCTTAAATGTGTTAGTTTTGATAGTTTTGAGACTTTAAATCCAGTGAAGGACTTTTCCCTATGGTGAGCTTGTGTGTAAATTAAAATCTTTTACTTGTCATTGTATTTGGCTGCACAAGATGAAATGTTATCTTAGCAAGACTAGGAGTGAGCAATTGTGTGGTTCCTTCTGACAGAAGTGTTTTCTCTTCTAGATGATGTCTCTTTTCCACAATCATGTTTTTTGTAGTATTATTGCCTTGGCAGACAGTCATACCTCTGCTAGAGATTATAATTTTGACTAGAGAGGGATGCAAGTAACAAAAAAGTGTGTACACAGCATTCACAGCATTGATTCCAGTACTGTGTAGACTGACCTGAGCTGGCATTAAATTAGATCAGATTCCAAAGCCACGGACAAGGTCTCCAAACTGTTGCTGCTCTGCCTGTAAAGCAAGATAAAGCACTTTCTACCTTGAGTTCCTTGCTGTCAGAAATAGGTAGTTCAAAGGTACCCCCAGTGCTTTTTCTGGTTTGCTAAAGTCAGTGCTGTGGAATAGCACATTATGAGAATAGCATAAGTGTACCCCGAGAATGCACTATTACTGTCAGCAGAGCAGCAGTATGTCTGCTGAGGTTTTTCTGGTAGTCCTGGCAGGGTGCAGGTAGCTTACTTGCCTGCACAGTTAATCCTGTACTGTTGAGTCCTGCCCAGAAGAGATGTATGGGAGTAGTGTTTGAATCTTCTGGTTTTTATCAAACCTTTATAGGGGCACAGCTGGATACCATAATGTAGTGTAGTCTGGGTATAAATCCAGGTCTAAACTCCATCACTTAGTGGATTTGTTTCAACTGCCTCTACCTCACGTGTTGGCTTTACAGCCCCTCCCGCTGTTTCAGCTCTGGTGCCTTGTGCAGCAGTGTTGTAGGTGCTAGTCCATCAGTAAAAATCATATGGCTCTGGAAGGGCACTGTAAATTCCCTGGCACAGACATCTTCCAGGCAGTCTAGTCCCCATCCAAAGGGAGCAAAGTGGGGAGCTGCTGTCATTTCTTATTCTTCACAGAGCTCTGAGTGCAGTCCCTCTGTTTTTCTTGCAGGTGGCAATGATATGGATTCTGTAACAAAGAAAACGAGGCAAGATGGATCAGAAGTTACTGAAAGACGTAAGGAGGAGATTTTAAATTTTTATATCACACCCCAGAAATCCCAGAAGTGAATGGCCATTTTTGTAAGGGATTAAATACTGACCAGAGCTCCAGAACTAAATTCTGCTCCTGGCCCTGGTCTCTGTGTTGAAGTCAGAAAAAGGAATAGAATGGGCCAAGGTCAGATATTTAGAGATAGATGTGCATGACCTGGTTGTTTAACCAGATGATTGCCCTGTCGTAGCATTTCTAACCAGTAGTGCAGACATTGGTATGCTACTCCTATCTCTAATATCAATGCCCTGGGTGGCCTAGAAAATGTCTGAGGGCTTTGTGTGAAACAGAGGTTAATTTTCTACTGACCTTATGAGAATTAACTAGTAGGAAGCTACTAAGGGGTCTGACCATGGGCTTTGCTGTTACAGCAATGGCTGTGGTTCAGAAGTGGCCAGAAATTTTACAGGGATCTTTTAACAGGTAAAGAAAAAAATCTTTCATGGCAGTGATGTCCTTATTCAGAGCTAGAAATATCTACAAAGAAACACAGCATTGTGTGATAATGAGCCTGTAGCCACAGCCCCAGGCAGTGTGGTCTTAAGGGACTTTTATTTAAATGAGTCAATCTTCTTTGAACAAGCCATGCTTTTGCATGGAAAATAGGTAGAACATTGATCCAGTTTGGCTATATTAACATGCTATTGCTTCTGCACTCTTTTCTTCCCTCAGTTATTACAGAGATTGTAACCACAAGACTGACATCCTTACCACCCAGTAAGTAATTCTCAGTCATTGCATTGCTTCCGCTCAGTGTTCTGTGCCTCTCCATGCCATTTATTTGTCTGCATTATTTTCATTATTTCCATAAATCCATGCGTGCAGCAGGTCTCAGTGCATAAAGATCTGCACCCAAAGGAAAGCAGAAGTGCCTTTCTCCCAAAATACTTGTTGCTGGAGAAGAATAGTATTTGAGGACCTGTCTGGGTATTGTCAGAAACAAAGCCACATACTCTACTAAGACTGGAAGACCAGACTCTCCGAAGATTTAAGTCCAGATATTGGGTCTCCAGTGGTGATTGTGTCTTGGGAACAGGGATCAAAAGTGATGGGTCTGTGGCCTCCACTCCTCAGGCTACAGTGTATTATTTCTCCTGTCATCTTACCCATTTATCCTGTCTACTTACAGTCAGCAACAGTGAGTGAATCTTTTTGGGTAATATCAGAGGTCACACATTATTTCTACCTCTGCAGAGAAGTACAAGCTCCAAATAGGGAAGAATCCTTCACACTCTTTATCTCACCATATCCGTGATTAGCTTGCTGCAGCTGAGTTGGCAAGGAATTGCACTATCACCTCATTTGTGATGAGGGTTAACAGGAGTATTCTTCAGTCTGGGTATGGAGGAAAACTTGACTACAAACCTGCTGGCTGTGTAGTGTGAGTGTTTGTCTGCTCTGCTAAGACACTTCTCTGTAGCTCTGATCTCTCACCAGATATGAAGCTGTACTTGTAATTGTGTGGACAACTTTAGGTCCCTCCTGCCTTGTCTTGCAGTGTCTTTGCTTTTCTTATCTCCTGCCTAGAGACAATGTCTCATTTTGTGCTCATTTCTTTCAGAAGGAGGGAGCAGCAGTGGGCTCAAAACATCATCCCACGCTGGAGGGAGTGGAGTAGAAAAGCGGTCGTACACCCATGGAAGCAGCTATGTGACCTCAAGTAAGGAATGAAAGCATTGCCCAGTAGGAAACAGAGAGCAAAGGCAGCAGAAATGGGCTGAAGAGAGATTCAAGGCAGGGAAGTAGGGTGAGACAGGGCTAAGGAAAACAAGGTTTATTAAAGTAGAAGTGGCAAATAGACATACAAAGTGAAGGTATTCTTTCCATAAAGTTGGATTTGAGAATGGGTAAGTAAGTGGCAAAAGTTTTGTTTTCCACAGGAAAAATTTAATTTCAGGAGAAAAACAAAGGATGTCATTCCTATTGTTTTTAGAAATCATTCAGAACCTGAATTTCCCCTCTTTCAGTTTTTCCAAATCACAGTCTTTCTGACAATTTTTGTTCTAAAGGCAGTTTTGATTAATCTTTTTGTTGATCTTGCTGAGGGTAGAATATTATTAAAGAATTTCCAAGAAAATGTTTTCTTACGTTTGTGTGTTCATGGCTTTAGCACTTTGAACACTCTGCCAGATTTTCTGGATGTGTTAAATCAGTGTGTGCTGCCTCCTCCATAAAACCAGGATTCTTCTCTAACAGCATTCTTTACTCAGCTGTTAGACTGTTATAACAAAGGCTTCTAAAGACTAAACTTCCTAGCCAGGTACCTGACACACTTCTCTGTCTCCAGTGGGACTGACTGTATAAGTCTCCTTATGGAAAACATTCTTTGTGCTCAAAGGGAGCTGACAAACCAAAGGGAGTGAAGTGCACTTTGGAAGTTCAAGGGGAGAGTTAGCCATACCAAACAGATCTGACAGACACCTGCATGCCAGTTAAAGGCCAGAGTGTGGAATCACTTTTCCTCGGGGCACATGTGAAGTAACTACAGTGAAGATGTCAGTCTAATTGTCTGGACTGGCACCAGTGTGAGAACTGAACCAAGTCCTACAAACTCAGAGGACCATGCAGCATTACCATCTTCCTTTGATTACTTTTCAGTATGTGGAAGAAGAGAAAAGAACCTGAACTTCTGAGATACTGAGTTCTTGCAGTTTCACAGAGCATTCTGTAGTCTCTTCTTTCCCACTTTCTTGCAGAATGCATCTAACAGAGGCCTACTTGTCACAGTAGTTCTTTCTGCTGAATTGAATGGAAAAGTTACAGAACAAAACAAGTCCCTTTAGAGGGAAAGTTGGCATGAAAACACTGTTGAGATCAAAAGGACACACTCTTTTTATAGGGATGGGTAAACAATATCTGGTTTGATCCTGCTGATCAGCATAGCTAGGTTGCAGCTTATCACAGAGCTCCCTTTTTGCTGCACCCTGATCATAGTCTAGCATTAGATTTTGTGCAAGAGTATAAACACATTAGTTACAGATGCTCAGTTCCTTCTCCACAGCACTGATGTGAATTAGGAGGGAAATTGTTTCCTCTGTCTACAATAACAGCTACTAATAACCTCCAGGCTGTCTCAGGCCTAATGCACACCTCAATCACTTCTCCAGAAAATGGCCTAAGTGGATAGCTGCTTTATAGGGAAGTGAACTCGTCTCTGCTTTCCATTATCTCATAAACTGCATCCTTCAGCATTCTGAATTAGTTTAACAATCTCCCAATTTTTGTGGCCTGTGTCATGTAACACTTGAGTTTACAAGTGAATCTATATCCTAACAAAAACTCAGCATCACCCAGAACTAGATTGGTTTCTGCTTGGGGGAGACGGCTCACTATTGCCCTAGGCCAGAACCTGGTTTCATACATATCATTGATAAGATTTGTTTTGAAACCACAGTAATAAACAATACTCCCCTCTGCATTGAATGCTGAGGCTAGCCAGAGTTAGAAGCAAATATTGTTCTTGTCCATCTCTAGTTGTGAAACACCAATGCAAATTTCTCCAGCTCAGAAGAGAATAACATAAAACACCCAGGGCATACAGAGTGTAGAGCCAGGGCTTTTCTTCCATTTGCTGAGGGTGTTTTGTTTTAACTACAGGTGGAAGTGGTAGATTGAATTCAACATCATCCTCCTCCAGCTACAGACAAGCTCAGTCTCCCAGCTCTACTCTCACCAAGTCACCTGGCTCAACATTTGAAAGAAAAGCTTATGTCAACCGCCATGCAACATATGAAGGTATCACAGAACATACCATAGAGGGAAGGCAATGTGCAGTGCACTCTGAGGTCACATTAATGCAGAATTGTCCCCAATAGCACAAGAATCCCTTTGTGGTTTTCCTAGGAAATAAGCCATCAGGGACACAATTTAATGATTAAGTCCTGTTTATCCTAAGAGTAGTGTTCATTCCTAAAAGGAGCTGTGGCATATATTTGTTGAAAGATATTAGCAGTTCTTTCATATGAAACCTGAATAGATCTTTTTTTAAATGGAAATGTTTGCTGCCCACTGAGATTAAACAGTTGCCAGGAAGACATGTTTTGAAAGATTTTAATGATCTTATGCAAAGTATTAATGAACACCTTTCTGTTCTTTGCAGGGAGCTCCAGTGCCAACTCTTCTCCTGAGTTTCCCAGGAAAGATTTTGGTATGTTCTTTTTAGAGCTGTTTCTCTGAATGTTATGGCAACATCATGTGAGTGGATGACCATAATGGTTTTTGCACATTGCTGTGTCCTGCTCTGCCTGTGCTGCTTCTATCTGGGCAGTCATGCCACTCCTTCAGAGGAGTTATTTGGGATTTACATTAACAGCTGACAGTCAGGTCTCTATCTGATCATATTCAAATGGAGGGTGCATACTCTGTATCTGCTACTCTCAGCTGCTTTTGTGATGCTCCCTGTATGATATAGGACATGGACAGGAGAAGGCAGACATGAGATACTCCACAGCATTCCCTTCACCCTTCCAAAATATCTGGGAAAACAGCTGCAAGCCGGAAAGTGTAGACTCTTAGGGTTTTGAGCCATTGCTGAATATACTTTTCCCATAGCTCACTTCTAGACTTCAGCAAGTATATATGGAAAGATGAAGTGTCTATCGAGTGATATATTTACACTGAACATTGTCAGCAGGTATGAGCTTGTCCTGTCCAAACTCTGAGCTGCTGATTTTACTCAGTGAAGATAGTGAAACATTATGATCAGGTCACCTTTTGGCTCATAGAGAAGGGAGGGTTTCACAATATCCAGCATTGGTGAGTGGGGTGAACAGGCCTATTAACTTCCTTTTGGCCATTTGAAATGGGACATCACCATATATGAACATTTCTCTGTACAATAAGAAACATTTGGTCCAGAAAGGCTAAAAGTGCTACTGATTCTGTAAGGTACCTTGTGGTCTAAAGGAGGCCTGGTAAAAACTCTTATGGTTCAATTGTCCCAGCTGTGCTCCAAGAAAAGTTACTGTCTGAATATGAGCACCCTGAGCAAGATCAGTGTGTTAATTTTCAGAGGCGTCATAGGCAGTAAAGACTAATATTGCTTTTCTCTCATTGCTGTTCATAGCATCTGCCACTACAAGAGGGAGAAGCCAAAGTCGAGGTGAGTCGAGAATGCTGTTCTTTGAGAAGCCTTCTTTTTTCAGTTCAGCATAATTCAGGTGTGTTAAATTGTCCTATTCTTTAGCTGGAGTTTACATTTAGAACAGTCAGATGAGGTATGTGGATCTACACCACTTCAGATGTGAACCATTAATCTGTATGCAGTTGTTTAAAAATGCTTGGTGTAAAAATTGACCTTAGTGAAGGTCATGGTAGTTTGGACTGTGTCGGGATCTACTTGGTAACCTGGGTGTCTGAAGGCATAGGACATAGTCTTCCATCTTGTCTGTTCACTACCATAACCGTAGTCCATTCATGATCTGGGACCCACCTCTGACATATTTACAGTAATTGCATTCATGCTTCTCCTACTGTGATGTTTCTTGCAAACTATAAAGGTGTACCCTGAAATAATCTCATGCTGGTAGTAAAGAGATGGTGAGGAAATTGTGGACTTACTGTGGTCTGTGTAGCCAGCTCACTGTAAAGCTCTGCATTGTTTAAATCATTCAGCTCTTCTAATAATTTATTAAGAGTGTTAGGGAAAGAAGGGTTTTCTTGGTCTCAAAGAATGTAATATCTCTTTCCAGTTGCTTGAAGAGGAAACTGTAGTGTCACTTTATTCAAGTTAATTTTAGCAGTGGGTATAAATCACAGCATGGTCTTGCACAGTCCTCCTGGAGAGTGTCACATTCCCAATTATTCTGCCTCAGATTGTCACAGTTTCCTCTAGCACACTACATACCTGAGCTCCCAGCAGAACTGGGCCATGCATAATAAAGTAGACACCAGAGAATCAAGTCCAGCTTCTCATATTACTTCAGAAAATAATTCCAATCCATCATCTTCTCCACATGAATGCCAAGATAGTGTTTCTTTTATAGTGCATGCACTGTCAGATTTCATCTTGAGGAGTGTGTATCACATGTTCTGGCTGGCCATTTTGCTGGTGGGAAGCCAGTTTAAAGGCTTACCCCAGCCAAATCACATTAACTTTGTAGTTTCTTGTGCCAGACAGTAAAGGTCCAGTAAAAGCAAAGTAATAGCATTGGGTACCTGGTGAGAATGTTGTCTGGAAACTGGACTGTTTACATTCAGTGAGCCAAAACATAAGTCAGCACATGCTAAGAGACTGAACCATGCAGCCCATTGTAGAGATGTCAGTTTTATCCAAGAAGTAGTAGGGAATTTGTGTATTTAGTAAACTTCTTTTGGCTGTCTAGTTTATTTATTCAGAAGGAAAATAAAAATAATATTTGTGATGAGTGGGAACATCAGTGTGATTAAGGACTGCATAATTAGACCTTCTGTATATCTGACAGTAGCAGCACTATTGACTTCAACAGAGGCCGTCAATGAGTGAAACACAATTCCCTGGAATTTAAAGTAACAGAATGTGACCCCAAAACAAAAAGTCACCCAAGCCAATTTGCAGCCAATTCACATGGGACATGAGTACTGCTGAGATTAGGCAGCAAGAGAGCAAGGTGGAATATAGACAGCAAGAATGAAGGAATTCACTTCAGCCTAAAGATTTCTTCCCAGCCCAGGGCAAAAATGGATCTCTCTCCATATTCATGATCTGCTTTTTATCTTCCCAGAGAGTGAAATACGAGTCCGACTGCAGAGCGCATCTCCGTCTGGCAGATGTAAGTGCCATGACTTTTATTTCAGAGGTATCAGGGATAAGATAGAGGGTGTTGCTGCTAGGGTTATGTCTTTTCCTGTTAAGAACATTAATCTGAGACCCCTTTCTGGACAAGGAAGCGTGCTGTGGGTTAAGTGGTGCTCTTGCAAAGATTTAAAATGGTACTTAGTCCCAGAAACATCCTCTGGAGCTTTGTCATTAAGTGGCACCCCCAAGAAGTAACAACTTCATAGACATGCAGATAATTCCACTGAATGATTTAGATCCAGAGCAGGATTACAGATCAATGAAACACTGGCTTTTGGGTGACTCTGGACACTTGCTTTTCCTGCTAGGGACAGAGTTGGATGATGTGAAACGTTTGCTGAAAGGAAGTCGATCTGCCAGCTGCAGCCCTACTCGGTCATCATCCAGTACACTCCCGATACCAAAAAAGGCTGTGGTGGAGACGAAGATGGTCACTGAGAGCTCTCAGTCAGGTACTTGGTCTTTAAGCAGTGTTGTAGTCATTCCAAACAGCATTTGCCATAAAAAGTACTCAGTTGCTAAGAACATCCAGGTAAGAATACATGGTGTTCCAGTACAGAAGAAGGGTCAGAATGCTGAAAGTCTGTCTAAGGTCTTGCCATAACAAAAGCCCTCTTGGGTATCTTTCTAGTGACTAGTCTAATTTCCATAAAAATAAGTTCATTCTTTCTGCCACCAGCTTCAATTCAGAGGTATTTCTGGCAGAGATAGGAGCTCTAAGCAAATGTGTC
This sequence comes from Lanius collurio, assembly GCA_020086605.1. NCBI lineage: Eukaryota > Metazoa > Chordata > Aves > Passeriformes > Laniidae > Lanius > Lanius collurio. The sequence continues at coordinate 21,904,373 of JACBWW010000010.1, read as the reverse complement.
TGAGAGTGATTTGATGTCTTATCTCCAAGTAAGACAGAGATAGTACTGAGGACAGCATTTCAGTGAGTGATTTATTAGCCATACCATTTGATAGGAACTCATCAGGAGCTATGTGACAGGACAAGGGGGAATAGCTTCAAACTGAAAGAGAGCAGGCTTAGATTAGATGTGAGGATGAAATTCTTTACTTTGGGAGTGGTGAGGCACTGGAATAGGTTACCCATAGAAGTTGTGGATGCCCCATCCATGGAAGTGTTCCAGACCGGGATAGGTGAGACTTTCAGCGACTTGATCTAGTGGAAGGTGTCCCTGCCCATGGCAGGAGGTTGGAAATAGATGGTCTTTGAGGTCCCTTCCAACCCAAACCATTCTGTGATTCTAGGATTCTGTGATTGTATAATTGAAGTGGTACTTGAAATAATTCAGCCTTCTGTAGTTATTTATATGCCTCACCACAGGGCTTGCGGAAGTGGTATTTACATTTACTCCATTGTCTTCCACCAGTATCTAAGAACAATATCTTTTATCTTACTCAGAACTCCAATCCTGTCTAAAGCTGAGAATTTTAGTCCAATATACTAGTGAACCAATCAGAGACATGTGTGGGAAGCAAAAGCCATACATCCCATGGCCCGGGGTGATTTATTAATAGAATGGCAGACTGAAGTGGTTTATTCTGGTACCATAACATCTATGAGCAATGAAATCTCTTCAAGGTGTTTTGTGAATGATCATACTATCAGGTCAATCTTTATTCCATTGGTTAAAATTTGCATGGGCTGTAATCAGCTGACATTTGAGGTCAGTTATGCCATGTTGACCTGGAGTCATTGGATTGACTCCACAATGGTAATTGAAATTTATGTGCCATATCATATAAACCTGCAGTGCATGCTAAGCCACATGCCTGGTTTCACTGAAAACCACTTCTGTTTGTGTTTTTACAGTGTCGGGGACATATGACACAGCCATACTGAATACTGCCCTCCCTTCATACATGTGGTCCTCCACTCTGCCTGCTGGGTCTTCCCTTAGTGGATACCATAACAGCTCTTCCTTGATCAATGCCATGTCTCACTCTACAGGATCAGGTATGCTCTCTGGATTGTCCTGGTTTGAAGGATGGAACCATCCTGAAACTGGGACAAAAGCAGTGCCCGTTTTTTTGCACAGCATAAACTAAAATGATGGAATAATCGAAATGGCAAAGGATATGCTTGAATTTTCTCAGGTTTTCTGTAATTTGGTGCTCTCTGCTTCTACACTGACTGTATCTGAAAATAGTTCTTTTTGAGGACCTATTGTCCTGATTCTCTGAATGTCACTAAACTTTAGTGACATCTTTATCAATGAGGTCAAGCTCACATTCCCTATAAAAACTAGTTTAGACTCAAATTAATATTGAATTATCCTGGCCCATTGAAGAATGCTCATATACTAAATATAAGTAAATTTGTTTTTTATTACACCTGGTAAGGCCCATTTCTAAATGCCAGGGATTCTGCATTCCCCAGCTGCAGAGAAAAAACACAGGAAGGTTTATGATAGCATGCTATTAAAGCTTTACTTTCTCTCACTGTCACATGATCTCAACTTGTCTGAGGTAGGATTATTTCCCTTTTATCAGTTCAGTAAAAAGGTGGTTTGTTGTCAAAATTTTCAAGATTTTTCCTCTATGCAATTATTGTGCATTATCATTAATTGCACTTCCAAGTTAACTCTTAATTTCTGGGACTGTGCCACTGACCTTTGAGTGTTGGATTTATGATTTGAGAGAAGTAATAACATTTTACTTCATCTTTTTGCAGTTTTTGGTGTTCCAAATAACCTGGCTCCCACCAATCATACCCTGAATGCGGGCCTGAGCTCCTCCTCTACAGGTCAGATTTTTCTTCCCTTCACACTTTGACAGCACCACCTTTCTGGCAAACAAGTACAGTGAAATAATACCTATGTACCAGTGGAAGGTACCTCCACACTCTTCTATTCCTCATCTGAGTGTCAGCAACTTTTTCCCAACTGCCCGACCTGCAGAAATGTCCATGCAGCCATGAGAGTGGCCTTGCAATGTAACTTGAGATAATGTTTTTAAATGGTCACCATTATTGTCCTGGGCCTACAATAACAATACAGCAAAGTGATCTAAGTTACGAAACATTTTGTGAGGAAGATCTTTCTAGAGAAGGGCTTAGGCCCGTGGTGCCTCCAGATAGCTGGTGAAATTTGTTGGGAGAGGTCATTATTGTTGTGTTATTGGTTTTGTTTGGATTTTTGCCAGAATACCACCTGCACTGCAGGACTCCTATAACCCTCATTGCAATGTTTTTTGTTGCAGTGTTTGGAGTTCAAAACAACCTGTCTCCAAGCTCTTCATCTATGACCCAGAATGCTACAGCAGCCTCTGCAGGTCAGCAACAAAGTAAGCCTAGAGAAAGTGTGAGAGTCACCAATGTGTGCTTCCTTCTTCCACCTTTTCTGTAGTGACTAGAAAGTTCATCTTGACAGAGGCTCCCTCATCACCATCTTCTTGTGTGGCACAGTGTGGTATGAAGGGATATTGAGGAACATTTCCTCTGCTTTGCACATGCAGGAATAGCTCCCAGTGCTGATGCACTAGAGATTTGCTTGCTGGGGAGACACTTGGTTGTTTGACTTGTCCTAGGAACATTGAATGAGAAAAGATTTTCAAATGCTTTGATGTGTGTAGATCCCTTGTTATTCTTTATCTCTGTCATTGCTGAATTTCTTCTTTGCAGCATATGGGATGAAGAACACTTCTCAGAGCAACACCATGGCAAGTACTGGTGTGTCTGCCTCAGCAGGTGAGTGTGTCATTCACAGGTGTTTAGGCATTGCCTCGTATAAGAATATCATAATAAAAACAAGTTAGCGATTCAGCATAGCTGAGTGACACTCAGGTGAATAACTTATTGCTAGTTAAGTCTCCTACCAGTACCTTTCTGAAAAGAAAACAAGTCAGAAGCTAAGAATGAGAAAATGAACTGGTCTTATTCAGATCTCTGTAATAACTTTGATTCTTTAATTCTGAGCTATTTCTGCTCAGCAGGCAGGGAGCTGGATAGAAGAGCACACATGAAATTTTACTTCATTTGAGGCCAAAACATTTGCAAGGTTGCTCTTAAAAATAATTTGTCAGTAGTACCAGCTTCAACCACTCAAAAATGAAGGAATTGACTTATACATGATCAGATTATGTTTTTTTAATGAGAGAAGCCCTTTGTCCTTGAACAGTTAGGATTCATTCTTTCCAGCTCTTTTCTTCAACTCTGAGAATTATAAATCATAATTTTTTTTTGTGTGTGTAAAGTAAGCCAAGTTTGCTTTGTAATCCAAGTACTCCCAAAGACAAGGCTTAAAAAGAGATATAACAGAAGTTAGGATAACATTTCTAATAAAGATTTATTCCAGGTTCCACAAGAGTCATGGAATAATACCTTTCTGTTTATCTTGATTTTCAATATTGTGTCAATTTGTGTGCAAATTCATGTTTGTACACATTTCCAGACACACTTTGTAACGGGACCACAGTGATGGTTTTGAACCTTGTTTGGCCTGTGCCAAACCTCAGAAACTGCAGTTCAGTGTCTCCTAACCCTGCCTGCTCCCAGGATATGGAGTGCTTTGTACTTGACAGAGTAACTTGGCGGTGCTTGATGGGCTCCTCAGCTTGAGCTGTGGTGGCTCTGCTGACCCCTGAATTTCTCTCTCACGTTGAGTTTCTTTGACTCCATAGTAAGTGTGTTTGAAGAGTAAAGAGGTCATTGAGCAAATCACTTCTACATGTGGTTGAATTCCAGATGTTCTCCATTTCTGGCAGCAGTTGCTCTCCTGCTAGTGAAATGCACATCCCCAAAGAAACCTAATGACATGCACAGCTCTCCTGTTACCTTTAGTGACCAGTGTGTCTCTTGCAAGGTGCTTATTGTAGTGGCAACCCCAATCAACATGTGTCCACCTGTTTTTATGACCAAAAGTGATGTGGCTTGTAGTTACGGACTCAATGGCCCACACTCATCTCCTCTTTACTGCCTTTTACCAATATTCCAGGAGGAACTGTTTTGAGCTCCCAGGGAGATGACATTCTGCGCAAAGACTGCAAGTTCCTGCTGCTGGAGAAGGAGAAGGCACCAGCAAAGGAGATGGAGCTCTTGGTCATGACAAAGGACAGTGGCAAAGTCTTTAGTGCCTCTAACACTGGGCTTAATGGAGGTAACTTCCTTTTTTTAGAACATACGGTTATTCTTAGGGCAGAGAAATGGAGACTGATCAGAAGGAAAGCTCAACATTCAGGACACTATACCTGACTTGTACATCATGCAAGAACCTCTGGCAGGCAGGCAGCTGTTAACCATGCCAGCTGAAATCTGCATCTGCCTTTTGCATTTGAAGCTCCAGAGTGTGCCTTGGGGTATTTCACAAAGCTCAGGAGCTTTGAGAGCAAAAACCCTTGATCTGGTTTAAACAGGCAGAGCTATTGTGTCTTCCCAATAAAAATAAGCCTTTTACCAATGAAAGAAGATAGGCCTGGTTGAACTTCTGGTGTCATGTTTTTAATTATATTTGGTTCCTGTTCAGGGTCTTTTGTAGAAGACACCTTGAAGAAAGAGAAGCAGGGATTTTCCTCCTCTTATGCTACAGATACTGGCCTAAAATCAGATACAAATGGTAAGAGTTTGTTCCTGTGGAAATGCAGCAGAAGTTTCTACTTCTGCCTCCATTACTACCTTTCCCTTTTAAGCCCCAGCTCTAAATTTTATGATGCACAGAAAGACTGATAAAACCTCTTTTACTGTTGTTAAAACAGGAGGGCTGAAATCCATGCCAAAAAGGGACAAAGAAACTTATGCAGGTAAGTGGTGCCACTCAGTCTTTCATTGGAAGAATTACCAAAGCACAATATACTAAAAAACAATCATTCTTGAGGGGCATGAGTGATCTCTGTGCAATGAATCAGGAGGAGGGAATGTTCAGGAGGCTACCAGAGAAATTAGTACCAGGGATTTGATTGTAGATGAGTGGGCAGTTGGGATATTTTTTAATGGCTAGAGAAAATCAGATAGCTGACAGTCCAGCTGCATCCTGCTACTGGGACAGATTTTGGGGGAAGAGAAAGCTCAGACAGACCATGCTGGCTATTGCTGTCATTTATGACTCAGATCTGTAGAAAAAAATTACCCCTATGGAATTTTGTTTTCCAGCTGCTATTTTAAAATGCACTGAATATTTTTGTCCCCTGTTGGAAATTCCTTTGGAAATACTGTTCCAAGCTTCCACAGGGACTAGAATTACATTCACCATGTGTGCATAGTGGTGTAAAGATTTTTCCATAGCCCTTTGTATAATGGATCAGACCTTGGTGTCCTTCTTGTTAGAGATTCTTAACACTCAAGTCAAGGAACTTTTCATTAACTAGGAGGCTGCTCCTTCCCTCTTGCAGAAATACGAGGTGGTGATGCAGGGGGTGCCATTGGATCAGCACCATCCTGGTGTCCCTGTGGTTCCTGCTGTAGCTGGTGGAAATGGCTCCTGGGTTTACTTCTGGCGTGGTTGTTTCTCCTCGGCTTGCTTTTTGGACTCATTGCTCTGGGTAAGAAATAACTAAGGAAAAAAATGTTGAATGGGATAGAAGGAGAGAGGGTTTAAGCTGGCAATGAGCCCAAGCACCAGAGATACCAAGCCAGAGAACTGAAGAGAACATTCAGCTTGGTGGTGACTGCCACTAAGATATTAAAAATGGACAGAAGGAATGGATAAGGAACACAATCTTTGGTAAGGAGTTGTATTGTCTTGGGGTGAGCAGGATAGGAAAGTTCCTGAGATCTTACTGCTCTGAGACTACAGATTCCAAAGTTGTCATTTAAACTTCAGAAAAGTTTGCTGGGAAAAGAAAAGATACAAAGAATTCTGCAAAACTGAGTGGACATAGGTACCTGACACAGTGTTGGCATGTCCCTGTGATAGCACAAGGTATTTCAGGCATTCATATCTAGCAGCATGTTCCCTAGCCTTTTCCTTTAACCTTCCAGCGGAAGAAGTGAGAAAGCTGAAATCTCGTGTGGAAGACCTGGAAAAAATCAATGGTGGCCTCCTGGCAATTAACCAAGGGAATTCAAAAATAGAAAAGGATGTTTCAAGAGTAGACTTTCTTCATGGTATCTCACCCTCTTCGACCTTCCCATATGAAAATGAAGAGTCAATCTGGTTGATGGTGAAGAGCAGACTGAATAAGGAAATAGAGCGAGGTGAGCAGAGTCAAAAAATGAACCCATACCTTATTTCTTCTGCTACTTTTGTTAGCAAGGGAAAGGTGATTTACTTCTGTTTAGCAGATGATGGAAAGAGATTAACAACACAGGAGGCTACATTCTCCCGTCTTTCGAGATTTCATGTATTTGTGGAAACAAATTTACTGAGGATACTGTGCTCCCTGTAGCCCCAAATGGATGGATCCTTGTTTTTGAAATGAGTAGCTGTATTTTATAATACACCCTAACAGCCCTTTCACTTCCTGTTACAGGCTATTTCCGAGGGGAGAGAGGAGAACGTGGTGAGAAAGGTACAGCCATATAGTCCTTCTCTTGCTCTGTCCAATTCCTTGGCTCTGGCAATGCACAGTTTTAGGGCAGTTGTTGCTGCAAGGGACAGTTAGCACTGAGAAAGATGAAAATGGTTTATATTTGAACAAAAAGAATATAGAATTGTTCAGGTTGGAAAAGATCTTGAAGGTCATGGAGTCCAACCATAAACATAACGCTGCCATGTCCATCACTAAACCACCTCCCTAAGGCCCACATCTGTGTGCCTTTTCAGTGCCTCCAGAGACACTGACTTAGCCTCTTCCCTGGGCAGCCTGTTCCAATGCCCCATAACCCTTCTGGTGAAGAAATTTTTCCTAATATCCAATCTAAACCTCCCTGGTGCAGCTTGAGGCCATTTCCTCTTGTCCTATCACTTGTTACTTGGGAGAAGTAGCTGACCCCCAGCTCACTGCCTTCCTTTCAGGCAGTTGTAGTGAGCAATAAGGTCACCCCTTAGTCTCCTCTTTTTGGGTCTAAACACCCACAGCTCCCTCAGCCACTCCTCACAGGACTTGTGCTCTAGACCCTTCACCAGCTCTGTTGCCCTTCTCTGGACACACTCTAGCACCTTAAAACCTTCATGTAGTAAGGGGCCAGAACTGGACACAATACTCGAGGTGCAGTCTCACCAGTGCTGAGTGCAGGGGCATAATCACTGTCCTGCTCCTGCCAGTTTGCCATGTAAACTGTAGAGACCCTGATCCCACACAGAACAAAACAGGAGGCCAAATCTGGTGTTGTGCCAGTGTGAAAGGCCAGGTTGGGTCCAGTCCTGTACTATTCAAGTGTGAAGTGTCCTGTTTTGGCCATAATTACTTCATGTTTCATTGGAGGTGGGAAAGCAACTGGGAGATGAAATGAATGAGTAATCATAGGATGTCTCTTGATTCAATTTTTTTTTCCACTTTTCTCAGGTGACATGGGAATACAAGGTCCCAAAGGTGAGTCTGAAGCTACCTGCTTTCTCAGGTAGATTGGCAGCCTGTCATAGGACCTGGGTAGCAAATGGTTTTGTGTTACTCCAGTATTTAGAGAAGCTGATGCTAGTTATCTGTTAATTCAGATATTGTTGTGAAGATTGGGGATTTTTTCTTGTTTTCTGGTCAAAAAAAATTTTAGAGTTTATAGTAGAAGAGATAACAGATCTCACTTTGAATCTGGGAGCTCCTTTCACCTGGATGAAAGTCATTCCTGAAGCCAGGCTCTACCTGGTTTAATCAGAGGGTGCTTCAGTGCACAGAGGGTTTTGTGTGGTGTGAATGACTCAATTCTTTGCATAAATACAAGGAAGACAATTGCTGTAGACACTAGAACTTTTAAATATTCCAGGAACATAAACGCTTTTTTATGGGGTGAGGGTTAGCCAAAGTGACTAAAAGGGAGGACTTATTATTCCCCACTGACTGTCTCTTTGTTTCTGTCTACAGGTGACCGAGGACTTCCTGGTGTCCCAGGTGGGCTATAGTTGAATTCCTCTTTGAGAGAGGACATTCAGTGACATTACTGTAGGAAAGAACAAGTTTTGTAGCATAAGGTTAGCTCAAGATGGCTCTCTAAAGAGTCAATATTTAGCATAGACTAAGTCACTTGATTAGTACCTCGGTGCTGAGCTACAGACACAGCTAAGAGACTTGGTTACAAGCAGAGCCTTGGACAGACTTCCTCATAGTTGAACATGGTGGTTGGGGTTGTGAAGATCCCAGTCTACAACTGGAAGAGTCCTGCAGCTGCATAAATAATTGGTCCAGCTTTCTTATGCTTTTATATGTATTGTGTTCTTCTAAAGAGATCAAGTACCCACCTTACGAGTAATATATATTTTTACCCTGTAGAATTAACCTCTCCAGGCTTCAGGTTCCCCTAACTTGCATGTTATTCTTTTATGGTACACAGTCAAGAACTCTGAACATTTACTGTGTTTTCTTTCCAGGGATTCCTGGTCCAATTGGGCATGCAGGACCAGAAGGACCAAAAGGACAGAAGGGCAGCATGGGTGAGCATCTCTGTCATTGCTATGAGTCATTCACAAGTGACTGACACATGGCATGGGAATACAGGCACCTGGCTGGTGTGATCATTGCCTTCCCCAGTGGAGGGGGGCCATGGATCCTTTTGCCCTAGGCCTCCCTCTCACAGACACCTGGTTTTACAAGGCATTTATTTCCTGTAGGTGAGCCTGGCATGGAAGGTCCCATGGGACAAAGAGGTCGAGAAGGGCTACCAGGGCCTCGAGGGGAGCCAGGACCACCTGGGTTTGGAGAAAAAGGAGACAGAGGTAGGAATCAGGTGTCTTCTTCTTGGGTAAAACAGAGATGGTCAAAAGCTAGAGTTTGGTCATGATTCATAAAACACCTCAGTGATAGAATTTTATTTCACTATTCAAATCCAGATTTCATGTCTAGACATTCCTTAGAACGTATTAATATGGCCTAAAGGATATTTTTTGCTAGACTTATAATGGGTAAACAAGGGTTGCTGTGGTTTCTCAGGTCTCACAGTCAAATTTGAGTTTTACAGAACCAAAATCACTTGACCATCAAGGTCATCTTCTTCCCTGTTATCCAAATCATCAAAGCTGGGGAATTTGTCTTGCTAAAGCTCAGTGAGCTCATATTTTTTTTTGGGCAATGCATATGTATTTGGGTGTTTTGAACTGCCCAGCAGATTATTCATGACACTTGCCAGAAAAAGAGTAACAGTAGATGGGATAATGTGAAAATGGGATTACAACTGTATTCTACAGTGTCTATTCATGCTCTTATTTTGCAGGTGCTGTTGGTGAGCCAGGTCCTCCAGGGCCACCAGGACCCCCAGGTTCTGCTGGCCTAAAAGGTAAATGTGTAGATGGAGAGAACCTAGCAGAGAGGTTAGGAGTAAATGAGCATCCCAGCTGTTCTGTTTCACTTGTGTGACTTAGCACTGACCAGAAAAGTGAACTAATGATCTGAAGCACAGATCCCAGCATCTCAGCCAAGATGGATGGCTTGGATCTCTTTACTTTACTTTAGTGAAAAACATTTCCTCAATGTCACAAGGACTAAGTTCAGTAAATTTGTTGTCCTCGTTTTGAGGATGCCAGTAATGCAAATTCTTCTAGTGGCTGGGGACATTCCAATCCACTAAACACCTGTTGGGTTGTGGATGATGTTGAGCAAACAGAAAGTGATTTGTTCATTTTCTGATTGTGGTGTTACTAAAAGGAAATCCATGTTCCTTACAGGTCTGATGGGTTCTCCAGGCCCACAAGGTCCTCCAGGTGAGTGCTGCATTCCTTTGCTGTGGCATCTAGAGACTGGGGAGAGCAAAACCAGAGTGATGGGTTCTCAGTTTTTTCTGCATCAGTGGTGCATTGTGTTGAGTGAGATGAATGAAAACCTCCCATCTCATTTTTCTGCAGGTCCTCCTGGCCTACAAGGATTTAGAGGTGAAGCAGGACTCCCAGGTGCTAAAGGTAACTTTCCCTTCCCCCTGGCAGTTACAGCAGCATTAGCTGAGGTGGCTTTCTGGCACTGCTCTGAGCAGCACATATGGTCTGACCATGTCAGATTTTGATTCTATGGGCAAAGAAAAGCATAAGACTGAGGAAAGGGAAGGCAAAACCAAACTTAGTGATTGCAAGCAAATATTGAGAAATGCAGGAGACATAGAGATAATAGTCTAAGTGAGGAAAAACAGTGGGATGGATGGAGTTAAAGGAAAAGAAGTTCCTGTTTGAGTTTGTCTGGTAACAGAGAATCTGTATTTCCAATATGATTTTTCTTGATGCATTAGATGCCTTTCCCTTATGTCTTGTTACTATTGTTGTTCAATAATCCATATATCTTTCAGGTGAAAAAGGAGCCAGTGGACCCCCTGGACCCAAAGGTATTTTGATCAATTAGGTATCTTTTGTGGTTATTTTCTTTAGATTGCTTTAGTTATGGATACTGTCCATGGGTTTTACCCCTATCCTTGGCTTTCTCTTCTGTGCTCTTGTCAGAAAGCAGACTTTATTTTCTCTGATGGAAACATTTTACAATGAAGCAATCTCACAGAATCCTTCCCCTTTTTTACCACAGGTGATCAGGGTGAGAAGGGTTCTCGTGGATTGACAGGTCAGTGGATTGAAATACTGGAGTAGCAGCCTGCCTAATAAAAGTATATCCCAGCCAATGCCAGTTAGCTTTCTGAAACATTAAAATTATGTTAGTGGTTCTAGGAGTTTTAATTTTGCATCAAAATTATAAACAAATAGGTCCCATTCTTGATTCCAGTGATCTTGGTAACAATCTTTGTACTTACCTTTAGGAAAATCCTCTCTCATATGCACTCTATTCATGTCACTTGAGCATTCTCATGCCCAGAGACAGTTGAGAATCACGAGGCCTGAATATCCTGTCAAGGCTGGTTTTCAGTTGCAAAGCAGCAAGTATTGCTGACAGAATTGTCCAAGAGTTGTTTGATTAATTTCTGCATTATTTTGCTACAGGTGAACAAGGATCAAGAGGAATTCCTGGACCTCCAGGAGAGCCAGGGGCTAAAGGACCTGCAGGTGGGTACCAGAAAGCAGCTGTATTTATATGTGAGGCAATGTCAGTGCCACCCAGATTGTGTTTCTGTGAGCACAGACAAGGAAACAACATGAGAGTGGAATCATGCTGGTTGTGATTGTAGGTGTTTCCTTTAGACACCTGTGATTAGTCTGTACACTCAGAAAAAATGTCCTACAGTTAAATTTTGAGTGAATGCTTCCTGGATCTTCAGTAGCTGCAGCCAAGGTTTCTTTCAGATGCAATGTGATGAAAAGCCACTCTTAGGTTTGGGGCTATGCTCCACTTAGGAGGAGGACAGGAAAAGTGTGGTACTGTTTCAGGAGTCCCTGACAATCTCTTTCTTTGGACAGGACAAGCTGGTCGTGATGGACAGCCAGGTGAAAAAGGTAAGGGCTTCCTTTGAGGTAAAGTGCAGGTACTTTCTGACGTGGCAGGAGGTTGATTTGTGAAAGTGGTGGGAGAAAGATGGCAGCAGATTCATATTCTGGGATCTTGCTGTCTCGGAACAGTAGAGTCACCATGTAAACATGGAAGAGACATATAGTGGCTGTAAACTTGTGACAGAGTTACCTCTCTCTACAGAGCTCTTCTGTCATTGATGTTCCCCTCCCAGACACTGATGCTGGAGATGGCAGTTGGCTGGGAGAATACAATAGGTAGAAAGTGCTGCAGGACAGCCAAGCTTGAGTGGATTGGTAGATGGTACGTCAGTGACTTCTGTCTTGTAAATGGTGATTATATCCCTAGGTGAACCAGGTCTTATGGGAATGCCAGGTGCCAGAGGCCCTCCAGGACCCACTGGAGATGCTGGAGAGCCAGGTAAAAGCATACAGAGAACAAAAATGCTTTTTGCTCCATCAGGAATACAGAGGTATTTGTTGATTTCCAGTCTTAATTTGAATTTAAGTCTGGCAGAGGATCTCTGTATTCTTCAGATGGTGATGAAAGGAAAGTACTCAGAGAATCTAGACCCTTTCTTTATGATCCCAAATTTGTCCACAGTGCAAACATCGGTTGCTATGAGCTGATTTACATACCAGTTGCTCGGCCAGTTTCCACCACTTGGGAATTGTGTGCTGTAATTTCACATAAATGTAATCTTTTTCTCACTGTCTATCCTTTTCCCACATGACATTTTTTAGACATCTTAAGAGTTTTTGCCTTTTTCTGACAGGTCTTACCGGACCCCAAGGACCGCCAGGTAGGCTTTTCCATCATATTCCAATTTAACAATGACACACTTTTTTATGAGCTCAAAACCCTTGTAATTTTCCTTCTGTGCTGCTCAGGGCTTCCAAAGTGACATCCCAAGGTTTCTGCATCTCTTTTGGCTTTTGAGACAGGTTTTGTGCTTGATGTGTAATTTTTGAGCAATGCAGAGCTTTTGAGTGTTGAAATTTTCCCCAAAACATAGCATTTCAGTTCCCTGTATATCACTGAGAAGTCCTAAGCAGCAGCAGAAAGTGAAGGGAGAGGATGTAGCAATAGAGATGGAAAAAGAAGATGTGACATCTGTAAGCAGAGGTGGTTTGGGGGGGCAGTTCATCAGGGAATTCATTCAGGAGCCTCAGGACAGTTAGCAGTACCTAAAAGAAGCTACAGATAAATCTATGAAGCAATCTCATCATCCAGGGAGCGGTGGAACCAGGGAAGCCCAGGGACACTACCAGCTCAGTCTATTCCTCCACATGCTTATAAAGTCATCAGGGACCTGCTTATAAAGGCTGAAAGCTGGGGTCTTGAGTAGGGAGCTCCTTCTATAAACCCACAAGTGAAGCTCAGCTGGGGTATCTGAAAAACATACAGTAAACAATATTTGCACTAACCATTATAAATTGTTTGTCTACCTCATATCAGGACTTCCAGGCAACCCAGGCCGACCAGGGGCTAAAGGTGAGTTTTGTTTCTTCCCTAATGCTCATTTTCTCCCTAAGGATTTCATTTTCACAAGGATTAGCTGCTCCACTGACCAGTCCCTGGATCAACAGTGGCATCTAGTGGCTTTGGGAAGGGAAGGTTTGAGAAGCACGGTAGCCAAAGCTTCCCTGAATATACACGGGGCGCAGTGGGGCCATCTGCTGAGAGACTTGGCGTGCCAGCTCTCCTCTGAGAAAACCTTTGGAGCCCAGTTCTGCCCTGAGCATGAGTAAGATGCCTGGTGACTGCAGTGGAGGTTGTGTACCTGCCTCGGATAAATCTAGACTGTTGTCTGTGGTGGCAGATGTAGTGCTTGGAAAGCTGATCAGAAAGTATCTCTGGATTAGCACAGCTCTCTTGCTTCCCCTCTGACCTTCTAGTGCTGTGACTTCTCAGACAAGAGATCAAGGGCAGAGAGGACAGAAACTACTTGCTTAATAATACAATGTTGTTGAGCTTATTACAGATCTTACCCACTCCCTCAAAAAAAGCTCAACTTTTGTCTGTCTGTTTTCCTAGGAGAACCTGGAGCTCCAGGAAAAGTCATAAGTGCAGGTATGTAGTGTTTTGACACTTCTGATTTAGGAGGGTTTTCTCTGGGGTTTTTTATGCTTCCTCAATCTGTTTTGACTGTGTGTCAGATCTGTACTCGGGCTCCCTGTGTCTGGAGAATATCTATGCCATAGAAGTGGGATTCCTTAAGCATAGATTTGTTACACATTCACTGGATGTGTGAATATAAGCACCTGTGGGCTTATAAATCCATGTGTTTCTTTTTCAGAGGGTTCATCAACTATTACTCTGCCAGGCCCACCAGGTCCCCCAGGCCCACCTGGCCCCACTGGTCCCCCAGGTGTTCCAGGTGAGTACTGATGAGTACAAAGTAGTGATGCATCAAATCCAGGGACTAGAACCAAGGTCTTTGGCTGCTCAGGAAGGCAGGCTTGTGTTTAATCCCTTTCCCAACACTGTTGCTGAAATCAGGAAGTGCTTGTTGTCCAGTCTCAGCTTTGAGCTTGAGGAAGCAGAACTCTCACTCAAGCATCTGTAAATCTTTCTCACACACAAACACACACACAGGCTGTGCATGTGCTTGGGCCTCAGACTCCTCTGTCCCAGTCAGACACTGCCCTCCAGCATGCTGGTGTCAGGTAGTAGAGTTCCTGAGCCCTGGTTCTCATGGCACTTCTGTGCCTGGAGCTACTCCTGGAGCTGGTTTGGCAGAGCCAGTCTCAGTTTCCAGTAGAGAATGCAAGAAGAGGCCTTTTGCATTCCTTTTCTGTTGTGGTCAGTGGCGTTCTGGTTATTTCCCCAGTCCAAGAGGCGCCAAGTGTTTTGATTGCCAGATGATGGAAATTCAAGTAATACATGGGGCATTGATGAATTCATACCCCATAGCAATTCCATTTAGTTGTGTAGAAAAATACATTATTTGATAGTCTCAGTTCATATAAAAGTCCTGTTGATTCTTTTCTGCTATTGTAAAATACAATCAGTAAAATCTACTGAAATTTGGCTTTTTTTTCCTTTGAAACTAGGTCCTGTTGGACCAGCTGGTCTCCCTGGACAGCAAGGTACCATTTTCCTTCAGCTTTGATTATGCTTCTTAAGAGAAAGGAATTCATTCATTTTCCTTTGTTTCTAATTCTCTAAGCCCTTGGCACATTCCCTCTCCCTTTTGTTCTCAGATTTTTTTTTTCAGTTCATTTTGTTGCATTATTTGGCTTAATTAATCTTGTAAAGAATTTCTATCTTTTTTTTTGTTTTCCCAGGGGAAGAAGGGGGGTGGTAAGAGGGGGATAAGAGCCAGAGTAATGTGGATACTGCAAATGTCTTTTTTTTCTTATGCTGTTTTTCCTGAGGGCTGGTATTTCTAAGGCACTTCTTAAGTGCAGTTGCCTTTCTGTGATGGGAGACATAGCCCAGTTGGATACCTCTTGCTATTTTGAAAGGCAGGAGAACAAACTAGAGCCAAATTGGGATTAATGTCACTGTGAAAGCACTGCCAGTTGACATCTGTTTGGAAGGGCCTGAACAGAGCTGAACTCTAAGAACCTTCATTAGCTGGTTTTCTATGATCCTGTTAGAGCGAACTGGACAGTAATTTCCACATTTGAATGCAGTGTCCCTCAGATCTGGGGACTGAGTTCATGCTCCCAGTTCTCATAAGAAAGGTCCAAACCTCTTGTCGGAGTAGGTACAAAATGTCACCCTCTGTGTTACATAACTTTCTTTCTCTGTTCCTTTTTTTTTTTCCCTGGAAAAAGGTCCACGGGGTGAGAAAGGATCCCCAGGTGAAGCTGTGATAGAAACCATCAGAACAGAAGTCTCATCATTAGCATCTCAAAGTAAGTGACCCTGCCTTTCCACTCCTTTGCTTGGAGATAGGTCAGAGCCTCAAGGCCTGCTCACAGCTACCAGGAGATGTGCCTGACTGTTTCTGCTCAGTGTGACATGGGGCAAGTGCCTGTGTGTGTCTGTGTGTTTGGTGGTGTGTCTGCAATGCCAGGTACCTCTTCAGCCCTCCTTCTCATCTGTGCATCCCAAAGTCCTTTCAAAAGGAGGCACGTGGCATCAGGCCCGTGTCACAGAGAGGGAAGCTGAGGAATAGTGACTGGTGAGCAGCCACTAATAGGGGAAATACTCACAGAGCTGAGAACTTAAAGCCACTGAGTTCACACAGGGCAGTTCCCTGTACAATGTGAACATGAAGCCATCTGTAAGAGAAGAACCACTTTGAAAAGGCATGTTAATCTAAGCAACAGAAATAATTTCTCTTCAAATTAAAGGATGAATTCACAAGGGAATAAATAAATATTAAGATTTTTTAAAAATTAGCATTTGGTAAAATTTTTAAATATTAATATGAAAATAAGCAGAGCAGAACAGAATGATTTAGGAACATCCCAAGAAAAGTTGTTGTTCTGTGCAATGCTAGATGTGTGATGCACTTAGAGAGTATTCCTAAGATCTGGGACCTCTGCAAGTTTGCAGCAATGTAGAAGGGAGCATAAAATTATAAATGATCCTTGACTGATCACCATCTGAATGGGGCCATATAGGGTCAGACCATGCTTCAGTATTATCCAAGTCCTCATTCAGGAGTCCTGGATCTCAGCATCACTGAACTTTGAGTTTGTGCCTCAGCTTGGAGGTGAGGGTACATCTCACGGTACAATCATGATAACACAGTGCTGCTATTTGTTAAATAATGTCTGTGTTACGTTCTGCCCCCCAAACGTGCCTCTTTTAAAAAATCTTGTCTCCTTGAAAGTGCTTTCTTTAGCCTTTGAGTCCTTTGCTCTTTCTCTCAACAACCAATACTCTCCTCTCTGTTTCCAATATGCTGCCATCCTGCTCTGCATTTTGCTTTGTGTCCTCACCAAACACTTCTCTACCTCCTCTGCTTCATCTTTGGCTTAGATCATCCAGGTCCTGTTTTAGTCCACCTTTGACTGTAAGAGCTTCTAACAGCAATATATTGGCAGAGTTTCCATAGCAGCAGTAGTCCAATAGCAACAAATTTTCCCTTGTTTGTGTTTCACTTTTGCACAGTGCTGGGAGATTTGCAAGGGCGAGCAGGACCACCAGGTCCCCCAGGACCACCAGGTAAGTAACATACTGAGCTCAGTACCTAAGCAGGGGGATTCTCACACAACATGGCACATTTCTGAGTCATGCAGTATGCTGAGTAAATATTCTCTAATACCCCTGTTTCTTTTGTTATCAGGTGAATCTGTGCAGGGACCCCCTGGACCTCGTGGTCCCCCAGGTAAGAGCTTGTTCCTCTGAAACCAAACTGGAAAGTGGTAGGTTTTTTTCCAAGGCCTAGGGCTGGAAGCAGAATGTTACAAAATCGGTTCATATCAACACAATTTCACTGCAGCAAGAGGCTGCCCAACAAAGGACATTTACTTTGGCAGAGGTTTCTAGTCACAGTATTAATTAGTAAAAGCCATACCTTTTGGGAAGACACTCAAAGTTATCAAGTTGCCAAAGGAAGTAACTGCAATCAATTCCATATTTACTTCTTACTTCTCCAGCCTTAACTTTCACCTGCAGACAGATAGGGAGGTTCTTATCATGAGAAACATATCCCCATTCCCCATCCTGTAACACAGACTTCCCTTTTGCAGCCAGAGCAGGGAAGCTATGGGAGGACATATGACAGGAGCAGAACCCCATTCCTTTCTCTCTGCTCAGTAGGAAATGGGAGCAGGTTGGGTGTGTGATGGGTTAGGCCCCCAGTACCACAAAGTGAGGAGTTTCTCTGTCCTTTTCTGCTGCAGTGGCAAATGATAATGAAAAGTAACTATCAGGGATAGATGTGTGAAAAAAACAGTGTTAAGAGCCTACATTGGGAAATACTCACGCTAAGGCGGTGGCTGGAGATGTAGCAGCTCTTACATGCCCTTACTTACATGGCTGAGGTTCATCCTTCCTGAAGCCTTTCTGTGTCCCTTTTGCCTAGGAGAAGGATTGCCAGGACCTCCGGGCCCACCAGGGAGACCAGGATCATCCATGTCCACCTCAGGTAGGTTCTTGGCACTCCTTCCCTCACCTGGTCCTAGGAATGTCTTGTTGGGATTCCAGAGAGCACATATATGGCTAGGACAAGTGGAGCCAGAGAAACTGTGTCATGTTCTGTTGGATGTCATGAAGAAATCTTTTTGTTTGAATTGCAGAAGCATTCTTCACAGGCCCACCGGGTCCACCAGGCCCACCAGGCCCGAAGGGAGACCAAGGTGGGTACATCCTGTTGCCTCACCAAAGTGCTAGAGGGATCTCAGCACCTTAGACTGAAAAGAAGGAGGGGCTTAGGAACAGGAAGTCCTGCTTTTCTCTGTCTGTCAGAAAGGTAGCACAGTTGCCGTTAAGTAGGACTCCTGTGTGCTATAAAACAAGTCAGTCTTTAGCAAAGAAATTTGTTAGCCTCCAGTACTGGTGTCAAGGCAGTCAGACCCCAACTTTGCAAGCCCATTAGACTCAAGAACATTCAGAGCTTCAGATTTGCTGTTGAAGGGGACAGCCTTTTTGCAAAATGCACTGTGGACTTAAGTCAATGCAAGGAGGTGGCCCTGTGAAGTGTAGCTCAGCTCTCAGCTGGCAGGGAAGCATGGACCTGCTCCCTTTACCCATTGCTCCCCTACAAATGAAAGGCCAAGATGATACGCTGCAGTGTGGGCTGGGATGCTGCTGATGAGAATAAATCCTAACACAGTTCCTCTGCTTCCCTATTCACAGGTGAACGAGGTCCACGGGGCTTCACAGGTAAGGAGGCTTCCAGGAGATATCAGTGGGTTTCAGGGTAGCTTGCCTGGATATATGACGACTCCTCCATTTCTGTGTCTCATGCAGGAGAACCGGGTGATCCTGGCATTTCAGCATTCTCCTCCCACGGTCAGTCTATGCCCCCTTTCCTCCTTTGAATTCATCGTCCCTATGCTGAAATCAGGGGCCAAGATCCTGCTCTATTAATGCTAACTTAATTTTAGTGGAGCCAGGATTTTGTCCACATACTTTATTCCTATAAATCTCTGACTCTCTTTCTGCAACTGCCAGGTGAAAGAGTCACCCTACAAGGACCCCCAGGCCCACCAGGCCCGCCTGGACCAAAAGGTGAAGTTAAAAATCTTCTTTCTTTCTTTGGGAGTGGCCTCACATATCCAAGCATGGTTGAAACTAAAGGATGGAACAACGCGGTCCTTTTGAACTAGTGCTGTGCTCACCCCTGACTTTTCAGGCAAAGCAGGACCACAGCAACAGAATTGCTGTGAGCACAAGGCACTTGACCAGGTCACAGAAGGCTCAGGAAGGCTGCCATGGACTCTTCCTTATGCTCCTTCCTGACAAGCTGGCACTTGACAGTCACTGCAAGGGCTGGGAGTTGCTTCTCTGACAACATGTAGCTCAGCTGCTTCACATGACCAAGTATGCAACATGCAGTCGCACCCATTACAAGTGTCTGTCTCCCTCATTCTTTTCCAGGTGATGCAGGTGTTCCAGGTGCACCTGGCATCCCAGGAGCATCTCGAGGTAAGAGGCCAGACCATAATTGCTCTAACAAGGAATGCTGATATCCTGGTGGAGACTTTGAAAAAGCTCCCTTGACTTTTACCAGTGTGTGCCAACCTAATCCTGATGGGATTTGTGTTCAAGACCTCTTTTTTGCGCAGCTTGCCTTAAATCAGAAAATTTAAGAAATTACAGTTTTCTCTTTCCAGCTTACTGGGAATCCTTTAAGTCAGAGTTTTGTCTCTGTGTGAACAAGTTCTTGAACTGGTGCTGCCCAGACTGACTGGGATTGGGAACAGCAGGGCAGCGAGGTTAGACCAATGAGTTTGTGCAATGATTTCCATCTGTATTCTGCACAGCACTGCTCTCTAGTGCACAAACCCACCAGGTTTGCCTGTACAAAGCCAGGAATGTCTTTGGACTCAGCCCTGCACGGGCTGAATTATAAGATGCTGAATTAATTGAAGACATTATACTGCCAAGTAGCCCATGCTCAGATTGTGTTTAAAGATGCAGGGATAGCACCTCTACATTCCATTTCCAAAGGTCTTTCCAGACCTGTGGGAAAGGCTTAAAGCAAGTACACTTCACTATCACTTGGTCTAATACAACTGTGCCAAAAACATTCCTTCTTCTTACAATGCTTTCTGTAGGCGGATCCAGACAAATTCAGGGACCCCCAGGACCTCCTGGGCCACCTGGTCCTCCTGGCCCGAGTGGAGGTTCATCTCAAGAGATTCAGCAGTATGTCACTGACTACCTGAAGAGTGAGTATAATGAGATTTTTGCTGTGGGTCAGAAGTTGCATGCCTACCTCTCTTTTGCTCCCTAAGGCTTTTTCCCTCTTCTTTTAGAAGCAGTAGCTCTGCTACTCTGGGCTTATTTCTGCTGAATACTGTGAAGTGCTGTTGTCCACTGTGGCCTCTGCAGAACTGTCCTGTTGTCCTGTTCTTTGTCAGTGGAAGACAGTCAGTCTTCCCTCTTAGTGATGTGGACATATCTTGGGCTTTCTGTGTAGGTGACAACGTCAGACATTATTTGACTGGTGCCCAAGGCCCACCAGGCCCTCCAGGCCCACCTGGACTTATCACCACTGCAGATGGAGTGACCTTGGATTATGCAGAGCTGGCTACCCGTGTCATGAGCTATATGACAAGTAAGCACCATGTTGGTAAACTCTGTACTGAGTCAGGCCCTCAGCTGAGCTTGTGAAGCACCTAGGAGGTGAGAGCAAGAGGAGAAATAAGTCATTAAATAGCAGCACCCCAACCAGGTTATTCATCTTCAGCAGTCTAGGCCCAGGACTCCACACAGCTGAGGTGTCCTCTGAGCCTTGTTCTATTTTAATGGGTAGATTAACTAGCAGTTGCTTCTGTTTAAAAAATCTTATATTAAACATTTGCTGTTAGACCCTTTAACACCCCCAAGACCCAAACAGAGGTGGCTTTATTTAGTATATGGGGCCTTAAGTATTCTGGGGTTGTCTTGTGTGCTTGGGGCCCTCCTAAAGTAGATGAAATTCCCAAAGCTTTTGGAAGTAGCCTGGAATCTCAACCAGAAATGTACAGAGCACACAGCTGTGGAAATGATCAGGATGTGTGAGATAGCAGCTGTTTCATAGCTGGGGGCATGGGAAGGCCATGCTATGAGTTAATTAGTTCAGCTTTCCTTTGTCCCTTCCTGACCCCTCCTTACCTTTTGTCTTACCCTGCCTGATGTAAAACCTTTTCATTCCCACAGGCTCTTCAGGTCGCTATGAGTCATTTTCTAGCTCAATATCAACTTCATCCATTTTGTACCAAGAACTTCTGGATCTGCTGCAGAGTGAGTGACCCTCAAGGGAAACACGGGATTTGGGCTAAATCATTCCATCATCCTGGAGATCTGTTTTTCCTTTTCAGTCTCCAGTCTGCAACTGGAGTTACCTACAGCTGCTTCAGAGTATTCTTCTTTCCAGCTCCCCGCCATGTTTCCCCCATGGCCTTGCTATGTTGTTGTTCTTAGGGTGAGGGGGATCCCCAACTCTGTATTCTTTTCTACACACACTGTCACTGTGGGCTGGCAGATGAATCTCCAACACCTGAAGGTATTGATGATGCTGGCCAGCACTGTGCTCCAAATGGCTACTGAATTGCCAAAAAGCTCAGCAAGGTCTTTCCCAGCTGAGCTGCTTTTCATTCCCTTTACCCAAAAGGTTGTCCAGGGTGACCTGAAAAAAACAGAGCACAAGGAGGTCCCTTAAGCAATCCAAATTCTCCTCCTCCTCACACCCTCATTAAAGGAGGTTCCCAGCCTTTTCACAAATGTTTCTGGCACCATATACAGGACAATTCACTTAGAAAAGAGGGGGGGAAAGGATCCCTACATTTTGATGGTCTCCCTAGTGGTGGGAGCTCAGCTCATGGGCTGGGAACTCCTCACACTTGGTGTCTATGCAGCAGCTGGGCAGCCTTAAAAGATGCTTTTTTTTATTTCTAGGAGAAGAAATTCGTCAGTATCTCATTGGACCTCAGGGCCCACCGGGACCTCCTGGGCCAGGGGGAGATGGAATGTCTCTGTCACTGGATTATGATGAGCTGACCAGGAGGTTTATCAGCTACTTGTCAAGTAATGGTTTTATTAGTGTGTGTTTCCCTCTGTCCCTTTGGGTGCCCAGCACAAAGCTCATGCTGTCAGTTGGTAAAAACTATTCCAGTGTTGACTCTGAATCCCTATGTACAGAGAGCTCCTCTCAGGGACTGTGAGAGACTTGGAAGAGAACAAAGATACCCTGTAGCTAAGATACTATCCACAGACTAGTAATGAATCCTTTCTTTGTTAAAAATTGGTTTTAGGAATATAATTTCATCTCAGACATCTTAGAATTCCCATCAACACCTTTAAGTGTCTTTCTAACCCTTATTTCTGTGGTCAGGATATATCTCTCTGTGAAAGAGTTGGTCTGTGCCCACTTTGCGTCAAGGCAGCTCAGGCAACAAATTCTTTCAAGTTTAAAGCTGGTTGAAACAAATTCCAGTGTCTCCTTCATTTTCCCATCCATAAAGGGGTGATATGGCATATAAGAACTATTGGACAGAGAGGACTCTTTGAGCATCCCCCACAGCAGGGCTGAAATGCCTAATCCTGGTAGCTGCAACTATCTGCTTAAAAACACAGTCTGGTCCATGCTCAGTTTCTGTGAACTGCTCTTTGAGCCCAGATCTCACTAGTGGACTGCTCCTACGATGGAGAGAATTTTCAGGAGGAAACTGCAGTTTAATGGCAGCACCCCAATGGCTCAAGCAAGACAGCTGCATTTTGTCATCAGGGACATTTCATTAAAGCAAATCACAAAGTGCAGAGTGTTGCCTCAGAGCTGCAGACACAGGGAGAGCAGCACATCCATCAGCCTGTGTGTCGCCACTGATCTGCAAGTCCAGAGGTGCCCCCACCCCATCACGGGCTCATGAGATGCAGAGCTTTTGCCAGGAATAGAGGCCTGCTGTCTGCCTGTCTGTGGGTGTCCTTGTGTTGGAATTGTCAGGGCAAACTCACAAGTCTAGAACAAGGTTTGAGCTCTGGCTCCCAGCACAGCCTGCTGATGGGAGCACTCCACTGTGCAGGACCCCTCCTGCATTGCCCCTGAACAGCCTCTGTGCTCCCTGCAGCTCTGTAACAGCCTGTTCTGATAATGTGGATCTGTTTGATTTTGCAGGTTCTGGGATGAGCATTGGACTCCCTGGACCACCTGGGCCTCCAGGGACACCCGGTATATCTTACAGTGACCTGATAGCATACCTTCGAAGTAAGCCAACTTCTATACTCCCCTGCCATGGGTCTCTACATGCCCCCAGGATCTTTTTAACAGCCTTAGTCACAGAATTTCCTTTTGTGGCCATCATCACAAATAACCCTCTGATGGCCCTTTGTCCTTAGCAGCACTGCAGGCCTCTGCTGGCACCTGCATACACTGCAGGGGGCTGCAGCTGGATCACCATGCTTCTGTGAGGAGCAACAGCAGTGGGGCAGTCATGGATATGGGCATGAAGGAGCCCTTTGTTGTATCCAAACTCTGCAGCATAGAGGCATCATTTCTTATGCCCCTCTTTAAAAGTATATTTAAAAAATAGGGACTTTACTGTCTTTGTAATCACCTGACTTTCCAATGTGACATCTACATGCAGGGAAGTGAGGTGTACCAGGAAGACTGCACCCAAAGGTGCTGGAGAGAAGAAAAAGCCTTATACTTGGCTGTATCTGGTATAACCTGTATTGTCAAGAAACATTCCTCAGGGCTATGGTTGGTTGGGTGACTTGTTTTCATCCCTTGTGTCTTACAGATTCTGAATTCAGTGGTGTTGTTGGGCCCCCTGGTCCTGCAGGGCCCCCAGGACCTCCAGGGATCCCTGGATCACCAGGCACCTCTCTTGAGGACGTCTCTGCCTACCTACAAAGTAAGCACTTGTGTTTCTTACAGCTGGCAGGGATACTCTTGTTTGTAGATGCTGGAGGGACTGAAGCTGAGATTTAGCTTAGCAGAGATTTGACTGCCCACTGGGAACAAAGTCACTGTAAAGAAAAAAATCTCATCAATGTAATCTGTAAAGGGATGGAAGTCAGGATTGGAGCCTTTAAACTTTCAAAATCCCCAGACATGTGCAATTTCCTTGTCCTCTCACTGATGAAAAGTTATTCTTCCTCTCTCTCAAGATGTTGGATACTCTTCCCTGTCTGGAGTCCGTGGCCCACCTGGCCCTCCTGGCCCTCCAGGACCACCAGGCTTTTCTGGAACTGGCCTCCTGTCCTATGCTGACATCACCCACAGCGATGAGTTTAGGAGTGAGCTGATCCAGTACCTGAAGAGTAAGGGGACACCATCCATCCTCCCTGCACATATCCCAAGACATACTTTGCCTCATGTAGATGACTGGCTCTGCCACAGCTGAGACATTCCTGTATCTCCTGTGTAGGAGCCTTCTGTGAACTGGGGCTACAGCAACACCTTCTCTCTGTAGCCAGGTCTAAGCAGGACTGTGCCGCACCCTGTAGGCTTTTCTCCTTTCAGTCCAACTGCCAGCCAAAGTCTGTGTTGTGAGACAGCAGGGACAGGCACTGGGTAGCTCCAACGGGCCTGTGCTGAACAGTGAGTCCCTAGTAAGGTCACCGGCAGAGTTTTGCTATGGGAGAAGCATTTTCATTGGCAAACATCTGCCCAGAGAGCCATGGATAATGGAGGGGTTGGAAGGTGGCACTGAGCCAGCTGTGAAGCACCAAGTGGTCTGAGCTCATCCTGGCAAGTTATCCAGGGCAGTCTTTCAAAAACACCTCAGTTTAGCAAACTGGTCACAAAATGGCTCTTTTGGCAGAGGTGCTGAAATTGGCCTGAGGAGCGCACCCTTCTGCAAAATCATTGGGCATGTTCCCAAGATTGGGCACACAAAATTGTGAAAGAGATGGGAAGGAGGAGGGCGTCATGCCATCCATAGATTCCAAGGTTGATATGTGCCTGCTGCCTGAGAAATGGCACTGGAGGAGGGTCACTGTGATGGCTGGTGGGACAGAACTTCACACTCCACTCTTCATTCAGGTGGTAGCACAGGACCTCTGCCAAGCCCGGTATCCCTGAAGTTCCCTCCTTGAATTTTGCAGGTGATGAAATCCGAAGCTACATCTCAGGACCCCCTGGGCCCCCTGGGCCACAGGGACCACCAGGACCCAAAGGAGACAGTGGCTTGGTGTCTGGGTCTATGTCTTCCTCATACCAAGGGTTACGAGCTTCTGAGCGCTTGCATGGAGGGTCCCTTGGTGCTGAGGGCTCCCACAGGGGCTCACTGGGCACAGGCAGCTCGTATGGCAGCTCCACGAGCAGCATGTCCTCTTACCACACCTCAATGGGCAGCGATGGCACTTACGATGCCTCCATGGGCACTGATGGGTCCTTCGATGGGCTGCTGACAGAGGAGGAATCACACAGGAGATCAGCAGGGTCGAGCAGATCCTTCAGCAACTCCTTTACTGGTTCCCTGGATTACAACGAGCTGGCACTCCGTGTGTCAGAGAGCCTGCAGAGTGAGTGCAATGCCTGCTCATCCTGACCCTCCCTATCCCAGCCTACAACTCCAAACCTCCCGTGCCTGGTCGAGCTGTTCACTTCCCTCCCCTCCTTGCTGTCTTACACAAGCTCTCCCTTACCCCTTCTGCCTCAGCATCCAGCCACAGTTCTCCCACAGCTTCTTTCAAATGACATCTTTAATTCTGCAGGCCAAGGTATTCTCCAGGACCTGATGTCTTACACTGCACAGGGACCTGCAGGTCCCCCAGGCCCTCCTGGTCCCCCCGGCATCAGCAAGGTCTTTGCAGCCTACGGCAATGTCACCGCAGACCTCATGGACTTCTTTAGAAGTAAGTGACATTTTGACTTGGCGTTTCTGCCTCATGCATATGCAATCTCCCCAACCTCTCAAAGAGTTATTGATCTTTTCACCTTTGCACACTACAAAAGGCAAGGTGCAGAGTTGAAGGTGGATAGTCTTATATCCTTCCTCCCTTGTTGGAGAGGTGCAGTCTTATCATTAGGAAGGACATCAGTTTTTCCAGTTATTTGTAGGAAACTCGTGCCAAACCCTGAAAGCCTCTGTGCTTAGAACCTTTGTGGCCCATTTTAACATGGCTGGGCTGGCACACATACAGAAACATGAGCCAGCTGCTCACTCTGCTCTCAGATTTCCTAGCCTGAGCATGGGCCAGCTCCAGCCCTAGTGACAGCCAGGACACCCAGAAAGAGTGACAGAGCAGTGCTGGTGAAATGACATCACAGCCTGTCCTTGGGACTTTGTTGGGACCAAAATAGTTTTTAAAAATGTTGCTGCCAGTCTATTCCCCTATAACCAAGACAAATGTCCTTCCAGTGTGACTCAGAGCTTCTCGGAGTGGGCAGTGGTTTGTCCTACTTGTTCACTCTCTCTTTCGTTTCCCTCTGCAGCACATGGTGCCATCCAGGGGCCAGCTGGTGAAAAGGGGGAGAGGGGTTATCCTGGACCCAAAGGTAAGGCTTGCCATCCTTTCCCTCTACAGCTCTGTGATGCCCAGGAAGCAGCGCTGTGACCACAGAAGTCACAGCACTGCTCGAGGCCACACCCTCTCACAGTGAAGGTGGCACCTTCAGGATCTCAGCCAAAACATTGTCCTGATTTGTCTCCTTTCCCCTGGCCTATCCCTGTCTGTGGGTCACTTGTGCTCAAGGGAAAACTTGGTCTTGTTCCTTCAGGTGACCCTGGGCCAATGGGCCCACCAGGACGACACGGGCACAGGGGACCAAAAGGAGAGAAGGGAGAGAAAGGTAAGAACACGTTCCATCCCCAGGAGAGCAGGGTTTGACTATCAGGAGTGGCACCAGCCCATCCCTGGGAATAGCTGGAAAACACAGCCCCAGTTTTTGTTTTGGATCTTTTGTCTTTTTACATGAACTTTCCAATTCACCCTCCTTTTGACTTTCTTGTCCCCAGGTGAACAAGCGTATATTGGCAGAAGAAAAAGAAGAAGTGTTGGTGTTTAAGGAAAGAGGTAGCTCAGTTCTGCACAGGGCAGTACTCCCAGCAGCCTGTAGAGATTTAGCCTGAGTCTTCACTGCCTTAATGCTAAAACATCCTCACCGCTCAGCTGACCCCTTAGAGTTGATAGTTCAGATCTGAATGTCTCTTGTGTGTGCCCAGCACGGCCCTAGTGTGGGTGTTTGCTCCTGTTACTGATGTTTGGCTTCATGCCCCTGAGCTCCTAGGCTGATGTCGTTGGGCTGACAAGGGCTTCCTGTCTCACCTAGTCCAGGCTTCTTGTACTACTCCCAGATATGTAAAAACCTGGGTTTTTTTAACTACTAGCCAACTATACAGCAAAAAGAAAAAACAGAAAACAATCCCATCCTCACCAAATGCATGGTTTGTCAGATCTCATAAGGGATCTCACAAGGCCTCGTGAGAAACCCTGGGACTAAGCTTGCACTGCCCTGCAATTCCCTCTCCACAAGCTCTGCCAGCCCTAAGTGGAGCCTGTTTATAGCAGCACAGTGAGACCGACACGCACAGGGACAGAACCGAAGCACTTTTGAACATAATTTGTTTATCTTTTAAAAATATTTTTGTATTTTTTTTCTGTTTTTTTAAGCACTGGTAAAAAATAATCTTTAATGTAAACAGCCCAATTAAAGTGTGTTTTTGACCCCATCTCTGAACTACTCAGGAGGACTGTTCTGTGCTTGCAGGTTCTTGTGGGGCGAGGTGAAGCACCTGAGAGGGGTCTGGGGTACAATGGTGAATACAATGGCACAACATGAAATACTTTTTATATTCAGTTATTTTAAACTCTGTACATTATCCCCTTCACTCAAACACTTGTACAGTCTACTTGTATTTCATGCAAGTTTTCCATCAACAAAACTGAGGCAATCTCAGCAAACTGTGATTTTATTTTATTTACAGCAGAATTATTACAATATTCTACAGAAAGCCATGAAATCAAATTACTTTGAAAAACAAGACAAAAAAAATCCCAAAACTGTTATATGGCTGCTACTGCAAGTTCACTTCCACGAGCTGTACAGAGACCCTTAGCCAATTAGTCATCAATCTCATGATTTTTGGTTGCTTTCTATAAGGCAAAAATAACTTGGTTTGCAGTTAACACAAAACATGCTGGGAGAACACGAGGTTCACGATGCCTCAGGCATGTGTTTTGTCAGAGGATGCTCCTGCTCTGCTTGGCTTCCTGACAGAAAATGGGGTGACAGTTCAACATTAGATGCCACTCAGTGTCCCTTTATAGTTTCTGTTCTTTCTACCATTTTAGGATTGATTCTCATTACCAAAGAGGCTTTACCACCGAACTGTAATTGTGGAATTTTGTTAAATCAGGGTAACCCTGGGCTCCCACTCCCTTCTGCTTCTAGTACAGGAAGCCCACGAGCCCTTTCTCATGGGTTGGGCTGAGCACGTTTGTGCTTAAGGGGTTTTCCTCTGGCACCACCGACTGCCTGAATGCCAGATGTGCAAAGGAGCTACAGAAACAAAGCACGAGGATTGAGCTGGAGAAGGGGGGTGCAGAACAAGTAAAAGTTCCATAAAAGAAACACCATAATTTCCTTTGTATTCTCCTTCCCTTATCTGTTCTCATCTTTCACAAGACTGAGAAATGATGGAGCATCCTGGCCTTGGCTTGCCTGTGAATGAGGAAGGTTAATTCTCTCTGATCTTCAACTGCTGTGAAGATGGCAGAGGTAGTCAGGGAATGGGAAATTTGCATGGACACATCAATGCAAGGAAGTTTCAGAGATCCAGAAGTACAGATTTTGATGTAAAATGACCAGTGTAAATGCTAACAGAAAGCAGAGAACTTATCTACACAGCCATGGTCCTAAACACTCCTCCCTGCCCTTTCCTCCAACCACCAGAGAGTCACTGTCCTCAAACCTGCCCGTCTTCCCTGAAGCAGATGAACCAAGAAGCAGTAGATCAGTGGAAGCAACTATCACTGAGCTTATTTGGACATTTCAGTTTTCAGCAAGGGTGTATTTCTGAGGTCCTGGGAGCTGCAGCTGCACTTTTAGGCAGCTCTAAAAATCAGGCTGCCTAAAAGTGGACTCAAGTGCATGAATTTAAAACACCTTATTTAAATCTTTCCTATACCAAAGCAAGCTTGAAATAACCTGCAAGGCAGATAACTTTCAGTTGGAGAATCAACTTAAACTTCCTATGTGGTACTGCTATCACAAAAGACATGGTATGACAAAAGCAATTTCATTGCTGTTTTGCTTAGCTCTGTCTTCAATAATGTGCTACATTTCCAATTTTTAGAAAAAGTCCTCTGGGATAGAAGAATAATTTTTTTAACCGTGTGACTGATTATATATTGAGTACCCATTAATGCAATTTTAGAAGAATATTAGCTTAAAAGATTACCTGGAAAAAAGGATGCAGCTCAGACTGAACATCAGTTTTTAATGTGATGTGAAAAATCACTCTGAGTGAATGCTGCTGGTCAGGATAGTGCAGCCACCAGGGAATGTGAATTCAGGTGCCAATTCAAATAAAGGTTTTCCTTCAGAAGGCTTTTATAAATCAGGACCCACATAATCATAACTACTTCAGTATCGTATCTTTACATGCTGTATATAGTTCTCGTGTATACACCAGAGACAGCAGAGTGCTTAGAGAAGGAAAATTTGTTTTATGGGAATCAGAGAGGATCAAATGCTGGAGGTATTTCTTCTTCATAACATAAGCAGCAAAGATCCCCTGAAACTTCAGAAGATCAAGGGCTGCCCACACCCCATTTTCCCCTGGGTTGGTAACCCCTCCTCAGTCAGCCCCAGATGGGGCTCCTCAGGGGAGCTGCAGAATCTCCTAAAAACAGGGGCAGCAGAAGCACCCAAAGACCTTTAGCCCCAGATCTCCCTGGATGCCTTAAGCAGTGCCAAAATGCACTTTCAGAACTCGAGCTGCATGTGGTGTGAGGCTGGGGCCCCGCAGGAAGGTTTTCTGTGAGGATCAGCTGTAAACACAGGAGGACAACCCACACACAGCACTGCAATCCAGGGATTTATTGCCTTTGCTCATTTTCCTGTGGACAGAATTTACAATGCAGTAAAACACAAAGGTGAGCAAATACTGATTTGTGGTCAGCTTTGGAAGAGCGTGCAGGGACAATAAGATCTGCCAAACAGTAAGAATTTGTAAGTACATTCTTTTGGCTGCAGAAAACACACCTCACCACCCTGAAGATGGAGCTGCTAACATTCAAGAGAGGTGACATGAGATAGTATCAAGATTGGATTTCGCATCCCAGGAAATGTCTTTTAGGCCTATGTGAGACTAAATTAATTTGAATTGAATTTTCTGACACCAATACAATATCGTAACACCTCTCTCACGTTCTGCAACACTTAAACCCAATTTTATCAGTTTAGATGTGTAAGTACCCATGCTAGTTCTTGCTATCACCCAGAAAACGTATTTTCACGCTTGGTATCAATTCTCAGCCCAGTTCACAAGGCTGCAACTGCTTCACAGGACTCCCCACCTGGAGACCTGAGCAAGGCTTCCATCACCACATCTGATCCCTCCCTTCATCCCAGAGCTCAGTTACAGTCATTTGTGCAATTTACAATGAGATCAGATTGCAGGGCCTGTGTGAAAAGGATCTTCAAATAAAAGATGTAAGAGATTCAGACGGAGGTAAACAGAATGCCAATATATATTAGCGACTTATCGCTGAAACTACCAAAAATGTAAGGAGAAGATTATTAACATTTCCCTCTGAAGATTTAATGGGGGTGAATGTAGACATAATCCGGAAGAGGAAATCTGCCTGCCCTGCCTACTCTCCAAGTAATACACTGAGCCTACTTCATACAAAATTGCAAACAAATTCTGTTAAATAGAGATGAAGATTATTTAATGTTATCTCAGTAACAGTCAATTTATGAAGGTGGAGCTTAAAAAGCAAAAGATCTTCGAAGACTTTTTTTCTCCCTACTGAACAAACAATTCATAAAACTTTCCATTTAGCAACAGAGAACATTCTAGAGATATGGAGTGTGAATTTACAACAGTACACAATACACATTTATAATAATAATAAAATGCCAGAAATTAAGGCTATCTATTAAAGTAAATATGCTATCAAAAAGCTACAAAATTTAAATTAAAACATGCATTTTCCAATTTTTTTTGTTACTGTGCTGTAAATTAAGTGTCTTCATTGAGAAGGTATCGGTTCAGCATCCAAGGATTTGAGCATCCAAGGTTTCAACCACAGCCGATTAAAGTCCTATGTTAATTTCTGAGTTCATTGCCATGCAGCAACACTGTTCCCATGAAAGGAACGCCATGGAATGGGCACTAGTCACACAGTCAATGCAAGCAAGCAAGACAAAATGGGTGCAGCTGATGCCCAAAGAGATCAGAGAAAGTCAGGCCTCAAAAGACAGAAAGCAAATACTATTTTACAAATGGAGCTCCAGCATACCCAAGTACAGTTTATACTACTTGATATGACTCAACCTCTCTCCACCAAAAGGAGTGCAGCAAACATGACCTAATATAGCTGGATTTCCCTACCCTGCTATAGGAGACACAGTTCAGATTTTCCACTGCAGATCAGTCAGGCAAATAACTTATGGTACATCTGTGAACTTGAAAAATAAAACCTGCCTATGTTAGTAGGTGGCAACACAAAAGCAAAACACGCAGCTTCATAAAGGAGTTTGTCTATATATTTTACTTAAATCTTTCCTTAAAATAAAATGACTAAAATAAAAAAGAAAATGGAATCTAACACTCCTAGTGAAATCAGATTTTAGCCATGGTTATTTATAAATATGACTATCCACCTCCACTTCTGTGGTGGAGTTTAAATGAACAGGCTTTGGTAAGAACAGAACAATGGCTCTACCCATTCCAGGTACAGTTAGAGAAACCATGTGCACTTTGCACACCGCTTTCTAAAAAATACATTCTGCTGTTTTTCAATTTGTAGAACTAACCACCTGTATGTTATAGCTAAGGAAAATAATAAACTGTGCATTTTAAAGTTAGCATTTCTTTCACCTTTACATATTTAAGTGCAAAATATTTTAGGGTGAGGATTTACAACAAAAATGGCAGTAGCAGCAAGAAATCTTGTTCTGTACAGTAACAACAATGCTAAGGAGTTTTGTGTTTTTAAATGACAAAACAGTATCCCGTTGCCAGGATTAGCATATCTAAGTGTTTCAGGCACTGTGTTAATTAAACTAGCACCCCATTTCATTATGGAACTAATGGACAAAATATGTAATGGAGATCAGCTCAGTTTAATGTATGCCAGAGGTTTCTTTTGAAAGAAGTTGCAAAGGCTTTTGCTTTTGTCAATTGTGTTTAAACATAAGGGTTTGTTTTTCGGATTACTGGCATGTTCTTAGTAATTAGTTTCAGTCCTTGCCATGAAGACACTGCTCAACATTATGAAACTTTAAACCTCTCATGGCAGTTTCAATTGTGGGATTCTCTCATGGAGAAATCTGATGCTTAAAAACACAGTAGCAGAACTAATATTTAAATGTTCAGATGAGAAACCATTTTTTCATGATGAGAAAGAGCATAATTAATATTTCAGGCTTGAAGTCAAAACCGTAGGTAACATACTTTTAGAAACTGGGATAAAAAGCCCACTTAGTCTTGAAACATCTGAAGGACGTAACAGTACCACTGTACACCAATACTTGGTTCGTTTCTTCTGTTCAGGGGAGTGAAGAAACCATTCCTGACACTGATTGTCTCCACCGAAAACAAGACACGCGAGGTCCCCGATGTTTGTATGCCGTGGGTAAGTCAGGTTAGGCCGTAAGGAGGGAGAATTCCAAACATGAAAAAACCTACAGTGGTTCCCAGAGTTATGACCCAGTGGAATGAAGGCTGGGGATTGGGTAGAATTTGGAAATCCGGCTTTGTGTTGAAGGATTAAGGCATTCAGATTCTCCAGTCATTTTAAAGAAAACTTCCTGTTCCTGCAGTTTTCTTGCAAATTCTTCTTCCAGCATCTAAAACCAAAATCAGATTGTCACAGGATTAACAAGGCAAAGTACAAGAAACCCATTATTGTGGAGACATTTTGTCTGATATATCTCTGAACTGTGTGAAACTCTAGTACTTTCCCTTTTAAAATAAGATAATTCTCCCAAGAGCAACCTCTACCACCAGCTATATATCTGCTATACATCACTCAATTTTTGTAGTAACCTACTGACTTCTGAAATAAATTCCTAACCCCAGATTTGCCTCCAGCTAATTTTTCCATGCAAACCTGCACACACGTGCTGCAAGAGGCTGGTAACACCCAGCCTATTTTGGTGCACCTGAACTTTGCTCAGTTTTTGCAATTTTTTAACATCTTTTATTATACAGTGAACTGCAACAGCTTTGTACATCCGCTTGACTCTCCTCCTCTGCAGTACTTTTGTACTGTCTCTATTTGCTAGATCGAACCCTTGATAATTTCCTGATTTATGAACTGCTCCCATTTACCTTTTTTCTCGGTCTCAATTTCTCTCTCCATTCCTTCAGTTCTTGGCTGTGCTCTTCATCCAGCTCTTTTAGCTTCTGAGTCTCATGCTCAACCAGTAGATGGCATTTTTCATTCTTAAAACAAGATAATCCTTATGTAAAACTAATTCAGATTAGGCAACTCGACATTTGTACAGTGACATATGTTGTCCTAATTCTTTCTAATTAGCTTATTCTGTGTAAATAGTGACGTGAATAATTAGAAGATAAAAGTATGTTATGAGGCTGAGTTTTCAAAAGCTGATCTTTCCATCACAGCCAACTGAGATAAGAAACACTTATAAATCCAAATACACTGCTGAGCATCATTAAGGCAGCTGCTGAGTGTTACTCCAAACTGTTTCACTGCCTAATGATGCTTTTCAAGGTCACATAGCATTTCTGCTTTGCTTTTTAAAGACAGCCTGTATAATTTATTAAACTCAATTACATTAAAAAGGAAGCTGTTTTTTGGAAATATTTCAACTCTTGGTGCCAAGAGCTGAGACAAACAAATGGATCTTAGAGAAGAGACAAACGTGGTTGCAGAAGCAGCCTCAGAATTGCCCTATGAAAAGGAAAAGGATCAAACCACACCTCAGGTTCACGTTCCTCTCAGTAAGGTACCCAGGCAACTGCCTCACTTTCAGAGGACTTTTGAAGCATGGCAAGAAAAAAATTAATTATTTGGCTTCAAATCTCTGTGCATTTTTAAAAGCAGTTGGCAATGGTTGTGTTTCTAGGGTTCCAGTCCCAAATGGGTCTGATGCAGAGTACAGAACCACAGCAACAAAACAAGAAGCACTTGGCTAGACCTGAGTGCAGCAAGGGGCCAGTTTTCCTTGTGAAGCTCAGAACAGCCCTAATCTGCTCAATTTTACTTGAGCTGAAACTCTTGCAAGGCTCCCACGGTACTTGGGGATTTACTGGGCATATTAGTGGCACAGCCAGGGACTGTTTCTGCAGCATGTAAGGAAGTGAATAGAGCAGAATGAGCTTCATTGGTCACTGCAGAGTTTGTCTAAGCAAAGGTTATCAGCAGGTGATCATTTATGCTTTAAAACTGCCTTGTGTCCCTGAAACTGGGAAAAGCTGATTTAACAGAAAAGGAGATCCAGCCTCTGGTATCCAGCAGAAACTTCTACAAAACACATACCAAAAGTGACAAATCAGATCTCCTTATCACAAGAAGAGAATTCCTTCCAAGTACCTTCCAGAAACTCAAGTGCAAGTGGCAGCACTTTGTAAAAACCTCCTCATTCCTCTACTGCTGCAAACTTCTCGTGGGTAATGCCTGGTGCTGCCTACTTCTGTTCTGATTAATGACATTCCAGCCAAATCAGGTTAAAAGGAAATGCTGCCTACAGAAAATAGCCCTGGGAATTTGACAGATATCCCAGAAGTGATCATCTGCTTCTGGTTCATGCTCTTCTTGCATTTAAAATGACTCCTCATTAATTGATGGAAGCATATGAATCTGGCTAATCAGTGTACTTCAGGCCTTTGAAAATAAAGTTGAGAAAACCACACAGTAAAAACTAAGGAAAAGGTGTTTCTGCTTTGCCTGTGTCTATTATTAACCTAAGTCTTCTCACTGAATGGTCATTTAATATCATCTATTTTAACCTGTAACTGATGCAGTTCCCTGATGTTTGCTTCACACTGCAA
This sequence comes from Lanius collurio, assembly GCA_020086605.1. NCBI lineage: Eukaryota > Metazoa > Chordata > Aves > Passeriformes > Laniidae > Lanius > Lanius collurio. Next base: position 21,869,591 of record JACBWW010000010.1, on the reverse strand, counting down.
CTGAAGGTCCCGCATTTGGTTTTCATGTTTCTGATGCTGAGCCAGTCTCTCATTCTTCTGCCTCTTTTCTTCTTGAACAGCAAACTAAAATTAAAAATAAGATTATTTATATTGTGCCTCTGAATAAAACAGTTAGCATGAGTCAAAGAACTACATCTAACAGAATGAACACATACTGAGAAGAACAGTTCTGGAAGATTTAAGTAATAATTTTCTGTATTTTTTCTTCTAAACATTCTTATAAAGGGAGTGACCTACAGTTTTAATTCCCTTTCTCTGTCTGCACTATGATTTTTCCTTAAAATGCAGCACATTTCACTTTCAGTCTCCTGAAATTACCTCCCTCTGAAGCTGTGACACAGCAGTGCTGCTGCAAGCATCGGTCAAGGCTGGTGTTATACAGCTATAGGAGACCGTATTTTCCACATTTTTCATCCTTCCAGTGCTCACCATATGAAATTATGATTTGGGACTGTAGTGCATCATTAGAAAACAAACCTCAACCCCTGCACAGCATTTCATTTTAAAGAATGGCTGAATACCTAGTTTTAGTTCAAAAGCCCACAAAAATCAAGCATCCTTAAAAATATTTCACAGAATCACAGAACAGTCAAGGTTGGAAGGGACCTGCAAAGATCAACCTCCCTACTCAAAGCAGGGTCACCAGGAGCAGGCTGCACAGGACTGTGCTCTGTTGGGTTCTGAGCATCTCTACAAGCTCTCTGGTCAACCTGGTCCAGTGTTTGACCATCTTCACATTAAAAAAATGTTTTGTCATGTTGAGTTGGATTTTCTGCATTTCAGTTGTGGCTGCTGCCTCTCATTCTTGTCACTGGGCACCACTGGGAAGAGTCTGGCTCCACCTTCTTTGGTCCCTTTGTTGGGTACTTGTACCCATGGATAAGACCCTCCTGACCCTATCCAGGCTGAAGCATCCCAGGTACCCTAGGTGGCTCCTTGTGTAACAAGACACACAAATCTCTCAGCCATCTTCAAGGCCCTTTGCACAACTTGCTCCAATAAATCCATGTCTTTCTTGTACTGGGAAGCCCAAGACTGGACCCAGCACTTCAGAAGGGTCTCACCAGAGCAGCAGGGAAGGATGATCTCCTCTGACCCCATTCATCAACCCAGTTTGGTACCATCTGAGAACTCCAGAGAATGCACTCTATTCCAGCCTCACATTTACATCAAATTTAACATTTACACTATTAAAACAAAATATTAATTTATTAATTACCTGCTTAATTTTCTCACGATCTTGGTCTGGAGAGGCTAATGAATTGATTCTTAAACTTTTCTTGAACATGGCCATCCGAGTCTTTGCTTCACTTCGCTGGATTTTAGGCAGTCTGGCTCTTTCCTGAGTTTGCTTGTTCTTTAACTCCTCTATAAGGCGTTGATTATACCTCTGCATTTGTTCTGTTTCCTGAAATGTTAACCATATGGAAATATTACACAGTAACTATGATCTTATACAATGTGCATCTCTTTTCATGAATAAGTCCCCTGTGTGTCTGTGCCTCCCAGCAGAAACCACTTGCAGCCTCAGGAATAACAGTGGGGAGGAGAGGCTTCTTCCAGAGAGCTCAGAATCATGCCCAGCCCTGAGGAAATTCTGCAATAAATGTAAATACACATATACTTTAACAGCTCTTATTTAACTCTTGCACTGACTTTTGTGAAGCCCGTTATTCAAATGGAGAAACTCCCTTTTGTGTAACTGGACTCCAGGGCTGCAGCTGTGGAGGGGGCAGTTTACTGCAAAGGCTGAGGAAAGCAACAGCCCACATGGGATACACCACAGTGGACAGAATATGCCTTCAGTGAAGGCTGCTCATGCTTTGATCACCAAAGAGATCTTCAAACACCTCCCTATTGGTTTACATTTCCAGAAATTGAACTATTTGCTTTCATGCATTCTATAACAACCAAAATGCCTTGTGGAAAATAAGGATTTAGCTATAAAGAGACAGTTGTCAGCTACTTGCCCAGAAGCTAATCCAGTTCATTCTGCTCATTTAATTCCAGGATGATTTACTTCTGAGCTGATTTGTTTAAACACAAATCAAAATTGGTTTTGGGGGATAAGCAGAATTTGGTATTTTTATAGTAAAAGATTGATGTTGTGGCTGGTTGGTGGATTGTTTTTAAAGAATCAAAAGGGAAAAATACTATTTATACTTCTATATACTACTAAGGTATTTAAGGAAGATGAGTAAGATTTTTCAAATTTCAACAGAACACGTAACAGCTTCAAAATACTTGTGTGGGCTTGTGCAAACAAACAGCACCAGGAGAGATCCTAGGACTATTTAATAAAAAAAAAGGATATTGCAATACACAAGAGAAAGTGTCAAAGTCAACACTAACTTTTTCATGTCTCTTAAGCAGCTGGTGCCTCTGCATGAAGTACTGATCCTTGAGCTGCTGCTTGAGGAGCTGGTGTTTCTCCTGTAGGTGCCGCTCCTCCAGCTCCCAGAATGCAGCTTCACGAGCTGGAAAAAAGAGGAAGGTTGGTTCAGGAGCAGCAATCCTATCCCCATACTTCCCAACCTCCTGGTCTATGTTCAGAAGTGGCCTACAAGTGCATTCTAAAAACAATGCTGTTTCATAGCAAATGCTCGTATTACAGTTCTAGATCAGTTATGAAGGTTTTTGACTTCATAAAGTGAAGGCAGGCCATTGTTTTACTAGAACACCAGTGCCTGTTTCAAAGAGAGAACAGAGAGCCTGGTGTTGGATACCTCTCATGAGCTGCTGTTTGTTGTTGAGGCAATCTCGTTCAATAGTGGCCAGTTCTGTCTTCTGCTGCTGAATTATTTTCTTCAAAGATGCATCCAGTTCTTGTTGCTGCTTCTGCACAAACTCCTGCTCCTGGTAAAAACCAATAGAAGTAAATTAAATTGGGTCCTTCTAGCCACATTACATGCTAATAAAACACCCAGTTCTCTCAGCATTAGCTATATGTGAAAACAAATACATCTATGAAAGTTTGAGCTAGCATGCCTTGGCTATCAAATTATCCATCTTTTGTATTTTCTATATATAGAGTAGGTGAGAGCATATTCATGTTTAAATACCTTCAGAAATAAGACCAAAGGCAACAAACTAGCCAGTCATCTGCAACTCATTCCATCTCTTGTCTCTCCTCAGAACAAGTTGCATGTTCAGAGCTAGCAAAGACAACATTCAATCTAAAGATGATTTCATTCTATCAAGGGTTAATTATTCATATATGTAAGAAAATAAAGGTATGTATGGCTATTCTGCTTTGGGTGGTTAGTTAAAGCCTATTTATTTACACAGTTGGGTTTCAGATCTATGTGATTTATCTTGTCCTTAGGGCAGGGCTGTTGAGGCTGGGAGTTCTGCAGGACCACGGTGCAAACACCCCATGGTTCTGCAGGGCCGTAACCTGGTCACACCCGAGCTGAGCTGGCTCCTCACAAAGGGATTTATCACCTGCATCTTCCCATTATCCAGGTGTATCGCTGTTGCATCCCATCACAAAAGCAGGCAGCAGTAAGAGTCTCCCTCCTGTGCCCCAAGACCTACTGCTGCCTTTCTTCTTTGCAACTAATTAAAAACCACATCTATGAGCATGCAAGCATGCACACACACACCCCCCCTCCTTAAGAACAAGAAATTGAATCAGATGCTTCCATCACAATATCAAGGTCAAAAGAAAGGACAATTGGCATGGTTGTCAGAGCCAAGGTGGGCTGCTGAAGCACCTGCTGTTCTGCATAACAAATGGAATTAAATGTTTGTTCGAAGTACAATTATCACCAGAAGAATCCTGGTTTTCATCTTCACAGAAAGTTATTGATATATGAGGCTTTCATGTCTCTTAGTGAACAGCAGAGTTACATTGAGACAGGTAGCACAAAACCAAAGGTGAAGAAAGCCAACAGACAGCAACAGACCTGAGGGGGTATAAAAAAAACTGGAAGGTGATGTCTGTAAATTAAGTCAGACACACCTAATCAAGTTTATGGACTGACAAAAAATATTGTTTTTTCCACTTATAGATGAAGAGCATAAAAAGACTATTACAAGTTTATTATTCTGCAGGTGTAGACATAATTAGCACAGTGTTTAATTTGCTGGGAGATTTTTGATTCGGAGGTAGTGGGAGAAAGCTGTTCTAGTGTAGTCATAGTCAAAAAGTGATTATGCTTGAGCTTTACACATTTAAGCATTTAAATATCATTGCTGCTCTCTCTACAGAGTAACTTCTGAAGTTTAATACCTGCTAGTGCTGCAAGATAAACCAGGCAATCTCAGGAAACACGCTGGCCTTTCCACTTCCCACATCTACTCAATTATCACGTAAAATAAATGTCATCAACTTTACTAAAGAACATGGTTAAAAGGCAGACAAGTGCAATGCAGTCAACCTTTTTCAAAGTACCCCTTGGTTATGCCCAATAAATATCTTAAACTCAAACATCTTTGAAATACATGGTTTCACTGCACACACAGCATATAAGTCACACAATGTTTCTCACATGTGCTGAACAAATATCATGTTGCATGTGTGAACCCTCAGTGTCTTGCTCAGACTGAATAACTACTGTCTTTTAGATCTTTTGACTGTGCACAATTACCTAAATTGCTGCTAACCACTTTGGAGACAGCAGTGACATTGATCAGCACATATGAGCAGAAGAAGAGAAAACACACATCCGGAAAATTAGGAAAATAAACTTTCATTGTGTTGCACTTTAAGACTTACATCCTGCATTTGTGCGTTGAAAAGTGTACATGAAGACAACTGAAATGACTGAATCATAACCTGAGCAACACCCTGTGGGACACAATGTAATTCTGTGTCATAATATAGTGAAATGTATTTCTATTCTTAAAAAAAGGAAGAAATTAGTTCTGTTGCACATTAGTAATAAACATTTTAAATGTCAAGGCTAATCACACAAGTAGATGCTGATGGAAGTTCTAGATATTCTAAAGTAAACAGCTGCACCTTGTTTAATACTAATCATTTCAAGGAAGGGTATTTCACACTTAAAATTTTCTTTCACTTTTCTTCAATAAATCGAAACCAGCGAAGGAAATTAACCACGTCACTACACACAATATGAAAAGTTAAGATTTTTGTTTCCTTAAAAAGTTTAGGGACAAGTGTCTTTGGTATGGGCAAAGTGCTGCAACTCAATCATTTTATATCCTGAGAAATCCCTGTTTAAATTAAACACATAATTGAATAAAGTTGCTATTATTTTCTACTAGGTCACTCACATAAACACTTAATCTTTAAATTACTCAATCCAAACCTGCTCTGCTGTGGCTCAAACTCACTCTATATAAGCTGTGGCCATCACAAAGCCAACGTTTTTCTAAAATACTAGCCCTCTTTCTAGCTGGGTCATAGAAAAGCAGCAAGTCTGAAGGCACGAAGTCCCAGGCAATGTTTTGTGAAGTTTCCATACACCTACACTTTGACATTTAAAGAACATTTTACCTAATATGTTCTACTCCTATAAACAAGATGTCTCATGCTTACATATTATTATACATTTTCCTCCTCTGCACTTGTGTAGTTCAAAATTTCCTCCTGACTAAAACCTTTAAAATTTGAAGGACCCATGGAGTACTTACCACTTGTAAAAGCACCTGCTGCCGAAAAATACCATTCTTTCTCAGTAGAGCACACAAAATACTAAACTTGACGCTACAAACCTGGCAACCGCTGCTCCTACATTCTACCCAGTTAAGTCTAGGATGTGACATGGGAGTACTTGAAGACAGAGAGCAGTTTGTAGGGTTAGTTTGAGTTAAGTTCCATATTCACTCAACAACAACAAGAAGTGAAAATCATCAAGCTGTGTGAATACTGCAGCCTTTCGTATTTTAGTAGCTTGAAGCTGCCTTTGTTACCTGAGCATGCTGGCTTTGTGCAAGCTCCTCTTTCTTGCGTTTCATGAGCTCTTTTCTCAGCTCTTTTGGTGCTTTCTCCACTTCACATAAAACCTACAGTGTATATAAGCATGCAGAAGGTGGCAAAAAGAACACTTTGTCTCCACAGCAAGCATTACTGTGAACATAAGGACATGCAGGTCAAGCACTAGAGGTACTGGGAAGCATGCATTACTTCAGTGGCAGGGATGTTAGTTTAGTGAAAAGAGCTTAATGAAAAGATAAGGAAAAATAGGTGCTTTATGCAAGCCAGCAGTGCAGAGAGGAGGGATGTGCCAGCGTTTTTTGCATGCAAATGCTGCCCCGTGCTCTCAGAAATGGCTGTGCCTAGTTTGTGCTTCCATGCAGCTACCAGGATAGTCAATAGTTCAGAGAACTACCACCTAGAAAAGTGGTATTTTCTTGAATCACTATGGCAAGAGGACTACAGAGTATGTTACCTCACATAAAGCTGTGAAAAATGGTTGGAAGTTTAAAATAACTTCCATTGAAAAACAGCTATTTCTGACAGTGTCTCTAACATGAATTTACAAAACGCCTTTATTAGTGCCTCTGACCATAAATGACACCTACACAGCTTATGTCTTCAAAATAATCATACAAGTCAACAAAACATTATTTGGTTGTAAGTGGTTCTGAAGAATTTAAAGCAAAACCCACTAATAAATGAGAATGTTTTCAAGAAATTTTTCATGACACGTATGCTGGGATGGGACGTGTTTCAGTACACGGTGAATTAGACTAGATTAGCAGAAAGATTCTAAATATAACCTGGCTAAATCAACTGACTATTAATCTGTTAATTTGCTGATGAGTTTTGTTTTTCAGAATTACAAAAATGTAGCATTGTACACTCCAATATAACATGGGTAGTTTTAGAGCAGCACCTGCATTTTCCTTCAAACTGTACATCGCCTTTAAAAAGGCTTAAAAGCTTTAAACACAAAATTATGCACCCAGAGACAAATGCCTGTTTGTTTAATAGTGGAAGCATCATCAGAAGACAGAGTCCAAATCACCACATGCTATTCCTGTGTCCATGAAAGAACTGCTTTTAGCTCAGAGCAATATGTAAAATTCTTCCCATTTCCCACATAGAACCCAATCACCAGTGAACAGAGAGACTCAAAATGCAAGAGGTACCGCAAAAGAAGAAAAATTGTTATTTACATATGAGCATACTGTTCAAACTGAATACAATTTATTTTTTAATGCACTTTTGTTCTATGGAATCATTCTATGCAAAAGCATGGACAGTTCAGCTTTCTAAAGAAATCTCTGAGTCTAATAACTATTATAGCAAACACTAGAGCCATTTATATACAAATCGGCACTACACAATTGAACCAAAAATGAAATAAACCAGCTTTTAAGATGCAAAATCCATATGGAAACATATTACCTTTTCTTAATCCAATGCAAGTAAATTAATTGTACAAGTTGTCAGTGTCATTCATTTTGCCTTAATTGTATGACATTTATGAAACTAACTGTAAAATATTTTAGATTATCCAGACTTCTCTCTCCTGGCTTTCCTTTTTGATCTAACAAACCAGATATTACTGCTGTCACTTCATAGAAAGAAATTCTAAACAATTACAGCACACATTCAATAAAGAAATCTAACAAATTAACAAAAACAAAACATATCTGAAATTAAAGTGGTTTACGGTAGAAATCAAGACCATATTATTGTCTTTGAAATTCTAATTTGATAAGTATTTACTAAGTAACTATAGCTGGGTTTTTTTAGAGTAGAAATCTGAAATATTTTTTATAATTTTTATGATAATAATTTTTCTTGATTTAGTATTTGAGAGAAAATATTTTATTAAATATTCTGTGAAAAATAAAATCTTCTAACTTGGTGATGTTTTCTAGACTAAGTCAATACCTCAAGCTTCCTGTCAGTGTATCACATTCCTGGCTGTGTATCTCTTTAGCCAGTCAAACAAATGAAACAATTCTGACTGGTAGTGACACTTCCAAACCTCAGTACACCGTGGGCTTGACAAGGCTTCTGAAAGACCTAATCTCAACTGTTCACTAAGCCCATACTCATTATTTTCTATATTATCATCGTCTCTTACCTCTTTTTTTTTGTTTTTCAGCACATTCTGGAATTTGGACAACTCCTTCTCCTGCTCAGCCTTGATGCGCTTTGCTTCATCCCGCAAGCGATTTGTGTGCTCCTGCTCCAGGCGCTCGATTGTCTGCTTCTGCTGCTTTTCCAGGTTCTCTATCTCTTGATCATACTGTCGCTTTTTACTCTGGAAAAATAATTTGGCACCTTTTTTTTTCGAAGGGTAAGTCCTGTTGAGTGAAGTGCTGTAGCACAGCAGGGGATGGCCGTGATGGATTGGTGTGGCAGGCAAGCCCCTGCACAAGCTGGGCACCCCACAATGGAAAATGTTGCCTTTTATTTAAGAATGAAGGCTAAGCTAGAGCTGTCATGGCAGGAAACACCTGACTGCCGTTAGCACTACTCTACCTACTCCATCAAGATATATTTTAAGAGCACCAAAATGCAGAAACTCACTGTCATTTCCTGTTCAAAACGTCTGTACATCTGCTCTCGCTGCTGCAGAAGCTTATTGCTGAGCTGCTGTTGGGCTCTCTGCTCCTCTTTCTGAAGAAGTCTCAGCTCTCTGAGCTCTTGACGTCTAATAAGGACAAAGAACACTTAATATTGATGGAGAAACAAAAGAAGTGGAAAATGACAAAAAGGACCATTGACAACTTTGGCCCAGTTTTGAATTGATTGTCTTAATAAGAAACACTTCACATTCACTTCTACTAAAAGTGATTAATCCCCAAGTATAACTGAAATAAGATCATTAGCCCCTTCTTTTAGTCAAAGAAAAAAAAAATCAGCTGCTAACCTCTTGAAAATTTTACCATTAGAAACACTTACCGTAGAAATCGCATTTCTTCACTTTTTGAGTCATTTTCAGTAACTATTTTTGATGTGGTTACACTCACTTCTACTCCATCAACAACAAACTTCCGAGTTTTCTTTAATGTTTTCTTCTGCCTTCTAGTTTCCTAAATTAAGCATTGGTAAGTTATTGTGTATTCATTTAAGTTATAGTCTTTTTTCCCCTTTTTCTTCATATTAAATTATATCAAATATTTCTGAGAATGTCTACTGTATAGTTATCAAGAATCCTTCTCACTTATCAGTTGCCTCACTAATCAAGTGAGAATTTGAAAAATTCCAATAAACTGAAACTTTCTAGTAAGGAAAGAAAAACTGCCATTATTGATTGTCCAGAGTACCAGAAGAAAAAAAATTAAGCCAGATAAACTCTGAACAGAACTGATGCAGTTTTATTTTCAAGAGCTGAAGAGAGCTGCATTTACTGTTTGCTTTTGACTATGATTTCCTCAGTCACCAACAGGTATTTAATCCCGAAAACCAGTTCTGAAATAGGATAACAATTTACTCACCTATTTCCTTCTACTTTGGACATAAACAAGTGAGTTTATTTTTTTTATTGATATATATTAGCCAAAAATCATATAATGATCTTGCTGACAAGTGGAGAAGTTTCAGTTGTCAGAGCTGCTGTTGTTTCATTACAAGAAGAGAGGGATCCCAGCTGAAACTGCATCATTTCCATTGTGTCAGGGCGATTGCAAACACCCTCATGTTTAGCACAGCTATGCCAACCTATGATTTTTTTTGTTTGGTTGTCTTTCTAGGTTTGTTTTTCCTCCATTCAAGCCCACATTACACAGTTACTACCCTAACATGACTATATTCATATTAATACAAAGATTACAAATAAAGTTCATAGTCTGGAATTTGCTTCCTCTGAGTAAGCTCATTCATAGTGACATAACTGCATGGACACAGTACAACCACAGAACACTGACTGGAATAAATAAATCCAGCAGAATGTCTGCCTTGGGTATCCCAAATCCAAACAGAGACAGAAGATGGAAGTGACAGGAATTGAGTAAGAGATTAGATGTTCCAAGAGATTTTTCCCATTAAACAGGAATTCTGTGCATATAGCTGGTCTTTTTGAGTATCAGCTCTGAGCTACAACCATTCACAAATCTTCATGCTTAGTATTGTTACACTTCCTGTTATAGGTTATACAGTTATGCAATACAGTAAGAGACTAATTAGCATAACTGCACAAAATCCAGACATTATTGTACTGTGCAATTTAGAATAACTTGGTTTCTACAAAGCTTTGTATATACCTGCCTTACTGGTTTCTCACTCAGTACTTTTCTTTGTAGCAAAGGTAACACTTGGAGATAATTTCAGGGTTACACTCACATGAGTTTTTTATATTAAAAAATATGCTTACACTGACCTGTAAAGATATTGATCCTGTCTCTTTGTTTTTACTAAGGAAACTAGAAATGGACAAGTTCAAATCAATGCTGCTGTTATCAGCTGTAGAACCAGTGCCTGAATCTGCATCATTTTCCTTCAAATTCTCTGAATCCAGTTGCTGTAAAGTCTCAGTATTGCCTTGATTATCTGTTTTGACCTTCTCATTTTCTTCAGTGCAAATGCTAATACTGGGGACTGGAGTGACTTCAGAATCATCAGCTTGTTCACTGACAGCATCTTGAAGCTGATTCTTCATTATTTCATCAGAGGTAACTTCCAGATGATCTTTGTCTGCCTGGATGTTGTTTTCCGGCATATTATCAGGTCTGTGCTCTCCTGAATTTTGGTCCATACCAGTCAGTTTATCCACCAGTTTATCAGGAATATCCTCAGGTTTGTTCTGTAATGCCTTCTGGTCTACGATGTCTTTTCCAGAGTCTTTGATCTTTGTTTCCTCTGTGCTCTTTATATCACTGATACTCTCATTTTCACTTTCTGCCAGTTTCACGTCTACTTCCATCACTTTATCTTGGCTTTCTGATAGAGTTTCTTCAGAGCTGATTATCTCATGGACCTGCTTAGCCTGATTTTCCACTGGCTTATCCTCCAGCTCAGGTATTTCATCCCCATCACTGATGGGTATTTCAGCAACAGCACCTATCTCCTTTATGTCAATTCCATGCTTTATTAGTTCCTTTTCTTCATCAGACACTTTAACTGTAGCATGAGGCAGAGTTTCTGTAGTGGTGTCTACTACTGCCTCTTTCTGTGCTTCACCTTTATCTTCCTTTTGCTCTGTATCTCTATTTTCTGCAGGGACCTTTTCTTCCTCACTGTCCAGGAGATCTGTTCTCTTCTCCTCTTCTTTTTCACCAGCTTCCTTAGAAATGCCTTCTTCAGTTTCTACCTTATTTTCAGTTACAGGTACTACTTTCAGTTTATCATCTTCTATCTGTTCATTTGCCATGGAATCTTCTTGGTCTATTTTTAAGTTAGGCTCATTCTTTATTTCCACATCAAGTTCTTTACCTCCTTTCTGGGGTTCTGTATCCTCATGCATTTTTTCCAGGCTTTCTGTATTCTTTTCTGCTGGCACCATTTTGCCTTGCTCATCTTCACCAGTTGGTACAGAACCGTTCTGCACTTTCACATCACTAACAGGAGTATTGTGTATGTTATCAGCCATTTTCCTAAATTTAATGTCCTCAGATTCATCTCCAGTTGTTTTGTCCTCAATGGCATTACTTTCTGTTTTCTCAGAGAGAGATTCCAGGACAGAGGCATTCTGTGAAAGTTTATCCTCTTCAGAGCTGGCAATACTAAGGTCAGAGGACGCACGTTTCTCTGCAGGTAACTGCTAAAAAATTAAAGCAAGAAAAACATTCAGTCATTTTATAACTTAATCAAAGCAGTTTTATGGACGAATACTTGAACAGAGATTAAAATTGTATTCACATGCAGTTATGTGAATTTGATAATCTCAGAGTCTTTCCCTTGGACTATCACAGAACAACTGCATGAACTGCAGACAGGCTCTGAACAGAAAAGTTTCACTGTGATCGAGGAAAAGGGATCATGGCCATCAGATACTCTTCAAAGCTCCTTTTCTTTTCACATTCCTTTTCTTTTTTAATCAGTTCAGCTCCTCAACAGTCCCAGCTACAGCTGGATTTGAAAGACAATTTTGTGCCACCTAGGCAAGGAAGAAACTGTAGCTTTAGTTAGTGAAGCACTAATAAAACACAACATTAAGACCTCCTTCTGCTTCACTTTGTGGTTTTTTTGCTAAAAATGCCTGAAAACTTTTTATCTGGTTTTAATCACATTGAAACCCCATTAAAATGGTGAAAACCTCCAGCAGATCTGATTAACTGGCAGTACAGAACTAGAACAGAAACAGTTACCTCATTGCAGAAACTGCCGCTGCCAGACTATAAATGAATGTTATCAGATTCCATAGAGGCATCCAAAAGAATATAGTAATAAAGCATCATTTTAACCACAATTGCCCTTTCACTCTTCAAAGTGACTGTGATATCTGTCTGTCTGTATTTACAGTTAGAAGCCTGTAATTTGCAGATCAGGCTTCTGATTTGCCATGGGGAACATCCCAGGCTAGCTGTTGCAGCAAGCACAGATTTGATCGTGCATTTCCTACCTTAAGGATTTCCCAAGCATACAGAAAACAATTCCTTTCAAGTCAAAATTGCATTTAAAATATTTCCTCATGTAATTATTCTAGAAGTTTAGCGTTGATCTCCCAGGAGTGTTCAAAACTACTCCAAGCAAATAATGTGAAGTCCTGTACCTCACACTTTCCTACAATGCTGCTTGTGGGACACTTGATTGTGTCCCAAGGTGGACTTCAACCCTCCTGGGATCAATGGCTTAGCAGCTCCTCAGCGGAAGGAGGTGGTGGATGATCCACAGGAGGGGAGCTGGTGGGAAAGCACATTTGGAGACTGTGGGGTGGACTGGGAACGTGGTAAGAAGGCCAGAGGACGTGAGGAGCGTGCTGATGGGCGAGGAGGGAATGGAGGCACCCGCTCCTGCTCGAGCACTTGGCTTCTCCAGCAGTGCAGGGAACAGCAGCTCCGGATGGCACAAGGGAGCACACAGTCTGAGCACTCTGCAACCTGCACCCCATCCCTGGACATCACAGCTTTCCCTCTGAGCAACCACACTCATGCTGTCAGATTCTTAAAGCATCTTCAGAACTACATTCATTATAACACATGTGGTTTCTTCCTTTTCTTTGATAGCCACGGTGTAAAATCACAAACTTAGTTTACAGCGTAATAGTCAAATACATTTCTTAATCTTTTAAACACTTTATGGAATCCAAACACACGTTTACTATTCACCCAGTCATTATGACTTAAAATAATTTCTATAAAAATCAGTATGCCATTTTAAAAATATCACATATACATGTAAAAAATGAAGATGTTAGTCTTTATTTATTAATAGCTTTTAAGGAGTACAAACATGCTAATTTTTAAATTGCTGACTACCTATTCTGTAATAAGGTTAGAGTATGTATATGATACTATATACCTAGAAGACTTGATGCCAAAGTTGGGCTAATACAACCAAAACTGAATTCTTGGTGGGAAATTGACAACCACATATTTAAAAAAGTAAATTTTAAACTGACCAGAGAATTTTCTGCTTCTTCTTCTTCATCCTCATCTTTGCCATCTTCAACTTCTTCTGTAACTTCAGCCTTAGCTTCTGCAATCAACTCTCTTATTGGTTTATTTGAAGTAACAGTAGCAAATGGATGCTTGTGAAAACAAAAAAATAAGCACAATATTAAGTGATGACTTCATAGTACACAGTGGGAAAATCATAACTTGAAAGAAATATAACTTCAGAGAAGTGTTATTTTGGTTCTCTCACATTTGAAGATTCACAATTAATATTAATCATAACTGTCTTAATGTGTTTTTTCTGCATAAGTCTTAAACTAAAAACATTTGTATTCAAATATGCTTTATAAGTAGTCTAACAAACTTGCTAAAAAGACAAATGATTCATTTATACTGACCTTTTTTACAATCCAAAGAATAGAAGTAGAAAGATTTTTAAAAAGGTTACTTTTCCTGGAATTAAGTTTCATTTTAGTTCCACAGTTAAATTACTCCTTGACAAACTTTACCTAAAAAATATTCTTTCTAGAAAACAATGTGCTTTGTCTTTACAACTTTTCCTAACACTAACTAGAATTCTATCTTTTTCTTTAACAGCAAACAGGTACCTGTTCCTCTCCTATTGCCTGAATCTTCTTTCTCTGCTTGGCCCTGCAGCTTAAATCTATTCAGCATGTGCCAGGCAGATTGTGGATAAAGCAAATGGTTGCTGACGTTAAACACAATCAAATGTACCTGGTCACATCTATTCCTGTTCAGCTGTTCTGCAGTGACAGCATTACAGAGGAGGGCTGAGCACTAAAGCTTTTAAAACACCTGTCAGCAACTGGCCACAGACGTAAACAACTCCTTCATCCCTTGTAAGTATCAAAGTATAATTACTTAGACAAAGTAATTAGTTATATTACAGTAAAATATGTTAAACTAATAACCTGATCTGCACTGGGTATCATTTAATCAAATTTTACCAAATCAGGATAAATTTTAAGAACAGATTGTGTGCAAACACATGATTTGAAAATATTTAAGTAATTACTATAATACTACTCTGCTTTTAAAAACCACAAAATATGTTTGACTTTAAACAACAGTTCTAAACAATTAACTCTTCCTACCTGTAGAAGCTGAGTTGCACTCCACCTTGCATCTACATTCTTTTCCAAACATTTCTTCAGAAAATCTTTAAAATCTGATGACCTACACACCAAAAGCAAACAGGCAGAGGTTGTTCTTCTGTTTTAACATCAGACTAGCATATAAACCGAAATCTTCTTTAACTGCACATGAATCTACACTACAACTCCAAGTCCTGCTACTGATTCAGGAAAACCAAAGAGAGTACAGGAACACCAAGACCAATACAGCACAAATACAATCTTTAAAAGGTTTGTCCATTAACAGAAGAATTTACTTTTTGCTCAGAACTATTAACACACCTCATTTGCTACATCACTAACTGAATTATGTGAAGATATTAAATTGACCAAATAGATAATGGCTTTTAAAAATATTTTCTTGGTATAAAAATGCTTTAGTTTCCTTTCAGCCGTTTTTTTAGATGGCCTTCAAGTCTGTTACTACATTTGTAAAAAAGCTATTTCACACACGTTTTAAGGCAAAAGCTGTAAAATACGTCTGTATAATAACTTCTATATAGAACTGTGACAAAAAGGAGTTCCAATTGTGTGAGAATACATATATATGTATACACACATGTACAACATATATAGGGTATGTATGTACCTGCCTTAATGCATAAAGCTACACCACAAAGCTCCACAGGGCTCTGCTCATCTGTTTAGCAAACAGACAACTTGCATGCCTTGTACTCAGATTGGGGTGGGAAAGCTGTCAATAAAATACAAACCATTTTGAAGGCTGTGCCAATGTCGGCGGATCAGATTTTGCGATTTTCAGCAGCACTCGCATGGGATTTAATTCATGATGTGGTGGCTCTATTTGAGCCATTTCTATTAAAGTAATGCCAAGAGACCAGATATCAGCCTTGTAATCATAAGGTCTGTCTTTAGAGGTCTCACACATTACTACTTCTGGAGCCATCCTGCAAAAAGAGCAACAAAGTTCCAGATTAGAAAATGCTTTTTGATCTGTTCTGAGAACAGTTCTAAACACAATCACTGTAGCATTTCCAGAAGCACATTCTACCATCAGCATATTTACACAGTATTTTCAAGCTTGTTATATCAAAAGTGACATTAAGATACTAGTTGATACTAAAAAGTCAGCAAAAGAGTGCACTTACCAATATGGTGTGCCAATAAAAGAGTCTCTTCTTTGTATTGTTCTGGTGTTTTTAGCTGATACTCCAAAATCCGCTTAAAGCAAACAGTAAAATACTATTAACAGGGTGGTGGAAAACATACTGTATTTTTTTTTACTTTACAATCGTCTTTTCAAATGGTATATGTTCCAGAGCAAACATTCTGCAGTATTAAAACTTCAAAGTGAGATAATATTTGTGTTCTGATAGCCGAGTGCCAAGGTTTTATAGCATTTATAATAAAAGATCTTGAATAAAACTTATTCTACATTTCTAAAAAAAAACCCCAAACCAAAATGCTACTGTTGAGCTGTGTGGGACAAAAGCAAAATATGTATTTACTGTAGGAAAAAAGTGAATTAAATTATTTTAATTAAAAATTAAATTCTTTAGCCTATGAAGTCTGTATTTATCAAAGATGACATCAACTATCTCACTAATTCAAAAACTAATTCAATTTTTAATTTCAGGACTCAAATTTTCATGAAGTTACACTTTTCCTTCATCTTACAGGTTTCTTTCCACATGGTTTTTAACTTTATAATAAATAACTGAAAGCTTGCATATGTACCTTTCATGTAATATCTACCCCAAAACCAGCTTCATCTCTTTGCAATTACTTGTCTATAAAGCACTACATCTCTCACTTTAAAAAAAGATGACATTCAAATTGGTGTTATATGCTTATAACAGACGTAATTTTGTTAATGAAGATCTAGAGATTAGAGCAAAGGGACAAATAGCCATATGTTGCCATCTTTAATCTGTGCAAAATTACTTGATGAGCTCAATACTTGTTAAGTCTAATTTTTGCTCTGTGAAAAAAAAAATCTATTGGTTCAAATGCAAAAAATCTGAAATTTTGAGGGAATACAGGTATTGAAATAATAAAACTCATATCCATAAAAAAATAAAATGCAATTAAAGAAATTTACCTGCCATTCACGTATCTGTGAAACAAGAAATTACCCATTTCTTTGTATAACAGAATACAAATACAAGTAGTTTAAAAAGAGTATTAAAGCATCCTTCAAAGGATGCTTTACATTTTTCAAAACTAAATCAAGTCTTTTTTTAGAAATCTTAATTAGCAAACCTGGAAGCATCACCAAATGCACGTGTGGAAGAAATCTCCCTGAGGTCTGAACTGTTAAGTAGTATCTTGACAGCCTGCAAGGTGCTGTGTACCAGCTAAGCTTGACAAAACCTTAAAATAGTTCCAAGTCTGTATGAGGAGAAGCGAGGTCATGTGAGGAAATGAACTGAAACAAATGACTCTCTCTGACTATGAGACTCTTGTTATCATCTGTGTTTTCTCTGACAGCAGTGCCAGGAAACTAAGACAGTGGTTCTATTACAGTTAAAAATCAGGCCTACGACTCCGAGTGCATCACTAAATGTTCAGGCTTCAAAGAAAAGCTACATCAGTAAAGTTACTCTGCAGACTAAAAGAAAGCCAGATGCAAGGATTGTGTGTACAAGCAGTAATCTTGTACGAAGGGATCCAGGGAAAAGCACAAACACTGAACTGCTCAATACAGCAAAGCAGGTTCCTAAATATTCTCTGTTTCTTAATAGAGAAGATGCACTGTACCTTGCTGAGACTGTGATCAATTCGAGTTAGGCAGGAGATATATTTCTGAATTTGGACATTCTTGCTTCCATTTTAAAGGAATGTCTGTATCAAGGCTGCAAATTTAGAGCCCCAGTTCCCTGTGGCAATATTCTGATTCTCCTTACCTTTGCCCTCTGTGCATCCAAAGAAATACAATTGATCACACACCACTCAGAGGGAAGACTTTGAAACCTGAGCACGGGCGGGGATGTCATGGAAGTATGCCATGGGTAGAGCCACTGTAAAGGCTGACAGCTTATACACATTTTCCCCTGAAACAAAGTGGATCCAGATGATTCCTGCCCTTTCCTGGCTGAATGAAGGGATGCTATTCACCACCAGCAGCCCTTTGTCAGTTCTGCATGGAGGAATGCTCATCAGAATAAACATGTGGATGATTGCTTAAACTGAGATTAAAAAAAAATCAGAGATCAGTAATAGTAAGCTTGTATTAATTTTGTTCCAGACTGTTCTGTCTTAATTTCAGTGCAACAATTGAAAAAGGCATGGGAAAACTAAGATGAGTAATTAAGATTATTACTTTTCTCTCAACAAAGGAAGAGACAATAGTACAAAGTACTGCTTTTTGGTGATCGCGAAGAATGGTCCTTTTCTAAACAATCAACTTCAAAGGCAAGTTCTGATGTCATCACAGTAAAGGTAAGTATAATCAGGAACTTTCTACTAAGACACAGTAAGACCCACGATGACTCCTGTGCTGATTTTGAAGTACAAAAGATGTGACAAGCATGGTCAGGATATTTGCTCAATCTTTTTTTTTTTTTCCCTTGACAGTATCCAACCATTTGCTTCTGAAAAAACTCTCATTGTTAGATTGGTATTTCAGTAGGTAAATATTGAACTCTGACAAATCACAGCCTAAGGAAAATACTATTAAAACACCATACCAAGTTCCAGGACAGAGTTTTATTTGCAACATGCTTACCTAATTTAATGTCTCCATCTAATGTGAAAAGAATATTGCCAGCTTTTAGATCTCTGTGGATGATCTTATTCTCATGCAAGTAGTTCAGTGCTTCCAGTGTCTGCCTGCACACCACTTTGATCTGTGGCTCTGTTAACGGCCTTTCAAGCTCTGCAAGAGAGGCAGAGAAATAATCATAACATTTTTGCATTTTACATTATGTGTTCATAGCAAACACTATAGTCATATATGGGAAAACTAATTAATCTGACAGATTCTAAGCATCACATATCAGAAGAAAATTCTATCTTAGAATATTTCCTCCTTCCAGTAAAGATCTCATTCCTTGAACCCAACCCCCTTCTCATTATGAATTATGTATACTTACATATCTGAACTGTGAAAAAGCTGGTTTAGAGACTGGTTCTTTTGTGCAGTACATAGAGATGCTAAAGACCAGATCTTTTACTTACTGGCATTAGCATTCACCTAATTTGAGGAATAAGCAGAGAAAAATCCCTAACTTTAATGTAGATGCAATATAAAGAACTATCACAATGTAATTTGGAAGGAGAAGAATGAGATCCTGAAAAGGGCTTATACAGATTATGTTAAAACAGCAGAGAGCTCCATAAGCAGAGAACAACTCTTCACTTTCACTTAAAGAATTGAGACAAAAAATATGCTAGGAAAAGTAAATTAACACCTTAAAAATTAAAGATACAGGTGTAAATACTAATTTTTAAACCCCAACATTCAAAACATATGCACTCCAACTACATAAATATCTGCATATCAAAACAATACACATATGAAACAAGTTTTACAGAATATATTATAATTTTAAAATATTGGGATTATTAGTTAAAACAAGTTACCTACCCAACATTACTGCATCTACTGCTCCTCCTGCACAAAATTCAATCAGGATCTGTATATAAATAAAAACCCCAAAACCAGAAATTAGAAATTAAATAGTTCCACTGAACTGAATCATTAATTAAGAGAGCATTATTGGGAGATCAGAGTTTCAGACTATCTGGCCTCAACAAATTATTTTACTAACATGCAAAATATTGGTACTGTTACCCAGATAGAAGTAAGGCTGTGCTGCTCAAGCAAATTATTTGAAAAATGCCTCGAGACCCTCAGACAAAAGTTTTAATCCAAATATAAAATAGCATAATAAAACTTATAAAACATAATGACACAGTCATCTTAAACCTACTCCTTGTAATGTGATTTACATAATCCCTGCAAACTCATTTCTTGGTTATTAAGCTCTACTTCTATACTATAATCTCTCTGACTGAAAAGTCCAAGAGCTAAATGATTTTCCAGTAGCTAATGCTATCTCCTATATTGTTTCAGATGAGATGAAAATACGGAAAAACACTCTTAAAAGTTACAGAAAATTACTAAATTCAGATGTTTACATTAATTTTCCTTCATTTTCATTCATGCCTACAATACACCAAGGCCTTTATCCCAGAATGCAAAAATACTAGAAAAAGTCCATCTCCAGTTCTGAGTTTCCATTTGAAACAAAAATATACTGCAATAATTTTTGAGCACAAATTATGCAGATATGAAGGACAGAAAGAATATACACAAAGGAGAAAGAGGGGAGACAAAGAAAAAGAGGATAGCAAGAAAGTGGAAATGTCATCCAAGACTGATACCTCACTCTTCCTCATGTGTTTTCTATTAATTTGAACTTTAAACATGAAATTATAATCTTCCGTCTGACAGCTAAGAAGTATTTCTTGTCAGAATCTCAACAGTTAATGTTCTTGAAAATAGTATCTTTTTTTCTGTCATTTTAAAATCAGAGTATAATTGCTCATGAAAGAGGAAACCTCAAAGTATACCTTGTACCACAACATTTATATATATAGCACTTACGGCATATAAACTTCAAATTATTATTGCAATTAATCTCCACAACAATGGTACCAACAAATGTATTCTATAATGCAACTTTTTATAAATCCTATAAAGATTATTCCATTTACATATTTCTGTGTGCAGAATAGTTAAATGTGGGAAATTGTACATAAAGAATTTATTTCTCTAAAATTTGTAGTTTGGTCTGACAGGGTTCTCTTTGCTCGAGAAATCATGTTTCTAAACTTGGAAAGCAAAACTGTATTTAATGTCCAACTATCATTCTCTTTCCCCCCCCGCCAAATTCTCTTTATTTACCACATCATTATCCTTGCGGCTTCCAAGCCCCTGCATTTCACTGTAACTATGTAGCTACAATTTTATTTTCAAAGTATTTACTTCTATCTTTATTCTGTCAGTGAGCCTACCCACTCAGTTTCATATTGTGCCTCTATGCATATTTGCTTTCATGCTGACCTTTATGCAGAGAAATTTTTTCAGTATTCCACTGTTTTATATATTTCACTCTGCACTGAGATCACCAAGTTTCGAGCTTAGCAAAATAAATGTGCATCAAGAAACATAGTATTACACTTCCACCATTTGCTCAAAGGATAAAGCTTATTTGTAAGGCTCCCAAGGAAATTTTCTTTTACTTGTTTTAGGTATCTTTTTGAAGTATAAACTCTTAATAAAACTCCCAACCATGTATTCTTTGTGTCATTCCAAAAGCACCTATAAATAGTGCACTGGCTGACCTAGAAGTACAAACTGCATTGTCACAGCGAGAGCCATCCAAGCAGACACACAGGATGAAGCACAGCAGGGACGTGCAGTCCCACGTACGCTCACTGTGTACGTCAAGGTACAAATACCCAGGGTTTAAGTAAATTAATTATGGTTCAAGTCCTGGTAAACTGTCCTTCCTGGGAGTGCCAATAAACTCATTGGCATCTAAAGTACATACTCCACAGGCTGACCTTTTCAGCATATTATTTTTTCAGGTGTGGTTCTGAACCTCACTCTAAATCGTGCTAATGTAATTAAAATCTGAGTCCTGCTATTACAAATAAGCACCAGATGAGAACTCTCTCAATACACTGAAACGAACTGCTAATTTCCACATTTTAGATTCAAACCCCTGACCAAATGACTCAGTGTAACACAATTCTACAGTGACAATTTCCTAAGTAATACTCACCATTTACAAATTAGTTTTGAAACTGAGTAGTTATCCCAACAGTGACAACCCAGAAGAAATCTGACTGACAAATGATATTTTGATAAAGAAAGAAGTGTAATTTCAGTAATCTTCTGAAATAAGCAAAAGCATTTAGAAAATGAAAAATACCTACCCACAGATTGTTTTCATAGTAGAAAGCATCTAGGAGCTTGACAATATTAGGATGATCACAGGATGCTAAAATATCAATCTCCACCATATAATCTTCAAGTTCTTCTTCTGATTTAGTATCTATCACCTTTGCAGCAGCCAGAACTTTCGTTTCTTTGTTCTGAGCCTGTAAAAGAGAAGTCCCAGGAAACATATGTATGAATTTCACCAGACAACTGGCACCAGCAAAAAAACCCCACAAATAAACCAACCCTCTTGACACTTCTGTACAATTTTCCTGTCTCTAGTTTCCTCCTCTACAAAAAGAGAACACCTGCATATTAAAGAGAAGATAAAATCTAGTAGTAAAGGGGTTTAATAACTTTTCTCAACGTCAAGAAAAAATGAAAGACAAGAATGTAAAAACATTTAATTCTCATCACATTCTTAAAACCATCATCATGCAGTCATATTGCTCAGGATAATCGCTGCCTTACTAAGAAGGAGTTTTGTGCTGCTCCTCAAACACCATCCATTAGCACGTGGCAAGGAGCACCAAGGAGCCTCTACCTTCTGTTTCTGACTCTCCCCACACAGTGGCAGCACCGCTGCTCCCAAAGCCGCACAGAGAACCAGATCCTCCCCCAGGAGCCCGCAGGTTGCTCCCCTTCAGCCAGGGGCTGTGTGCAATCTCCCGGCTCGAAGAGCTGCCAAGCCATCATTAGTTTGTCTGGGCATTTTGCTCCCTTTGCTTCAGCAGCCTGGGAGGACTCCCACAGATGGGACTCCTGGAAGCTGGGGCACTGGAAATGCTGCCAGCCTCTGCTTTGTTACTTCTCACCTGCAGACCAAGGACTGGTACTGCTGCAGTGATAGGGACAACTCCAGAACAAGTAAAACAAGCAAAAGGAAAACAAGACTGGGGGTACCCAAGGAAAATAAAAGGCGTTTCTGCTATGCATTTAAATATTCTTTGGCTTTTTTCAAACATAAGAAATTACAGACAATTCGAGTGACTTATTTAAATAGCAAAACATTTCAGAAACAAGGAAATACTACCTATTAACAGAACACTGCTGAAACCTAATCACAAAAAATTATATACGCTCTCTAATAATTCTGTTGTAAGTTAAGTTTGAAGGAATGCTCAATTTCAAGCTGCAGCAAGCTTTAAACAAGAAGGTGTATTGTTCTCAAGCCATCATAAAAACAGTTTTGTCAAGTAGTGACATTTCCAGCTACCTCTGTATAAAAGAAGTGCAGTACTGAAGTCTACTTCAACCATTGTATGTGAAGACCATAAAGCAAAGTCCTACATTTACTCCACTGAGTTTTTGACATTCAAATGAAATAAACGGCAAGGAGGGACAGAGGCTCTCTCCAAAGCAGCAAAAGACAAGGACTTGCAGAGGCAATTCCAACCTTTGATGTGAAGCATCTCAAGGTGGTTTATCCTGTCTCTCTGCTGATGTGGACTTTGTATGGCCCCAAACCTATTTGGGATGATCCCAGAACAGGACACAGCAAAAATTTGAAAACCTGAGCTTTGTCACCTAATGACTTTATACCAGTATCAGACAAAAGCTGGTATCAGACAGCAAGTAAGAATTCTTAAGAATAATTTCGAAGGTCTAAATATTATTACTTGCCCAGCTATAAATAATTCTCTCAATGTAGCTAAAGATAATAAAATATTTAAAGATAAACATTTATATTAACATTCAGTAAAACAGCAGTAACAGCAAACCAC
Organism: Lanius collurio; assembly: GCA_020086605.1. Lineage (NCBI taxonomy): Eukaryota > Metazoa > Chordata > Aves > Passeriformes > Laniidae > Lanius > Lanius collurio. Next base: position 21,846,354 of record JACBWW010000010.1, on the reverse strand, counting down.
ACTTCTAAAGCATCTCATGTTGAGGGTAAAGGTTTTCCATTACATTTCTTTTTATCTCAATATTCTTTCCAAAACAAAAACCAACCAAATCTTCCCAACCTCAATATTTGCCCTCCCATGTTCAACAACAAAGATAAGAAATCTGTGTAACATCATTTGAAAACCAACTACTGAGAAGTTTTCCAACACACATTCTAATAATAAAAAGGAAAAGGTCTGCTTAGTAACGCAAACAGTATTTGTTTTGGTTTCATGCTTTGTAGCAAGAATGAAAGACCAACCTTCCTATTCTAGAGCTGCAATGTAAATTAAACACGAAAAGTGAAACAGATGTCTGACCACAACATGATTAGACTTGGTAGCTTTACATGTTCAGAAAAATGGTTTTTAAAGCACCTTTCTAAAGAACTCAAATTTTAACTGCAAATGTACTTCTTTGAAACATGTGTGGCCATACACTCTTCACTGCACCCTAAAGGATACTTAAGAAAACAAAGCTGAAATTAATTTTTACACGAATTTGCTTGCAAACTATATAATGGCAATATTATTTTGTTTAAATAAAGCCCTCTACATCAGGTAACAGATGTTACTGCTTTCAGATTCAGTTTTACCATTGAGTAAGAAAGGCATTGCTAAGTTAGTGTGAATAATTACATGCTCAGGAGTTTGCTGCATTTACAGCACATATTGTCTTTTTCTCCTGATAGAACACTTTGATTTTTGATTTTTTTTTCCCAGATACTTTTGCATGAAGTTAACTAGAAATCTGCTTTGAATAAGTTTCTATGATTTCCTCCTTTTAGCAGCTCTTTTAAAACACCTTGTTACAAACAATGAATTATTATAGAGACAGTGTGATTATCTTTATTAACATCTTAGCAATTATAAACAAAACAAATGTTTGGCTTTGTTCTGACTTAAAATAGTAAAATTTTGTACGTTTACATCCAGACTTTTTTTCCAGCTCTTAAAAGAAAAAAAGATTCAGAATTAGCATATTTCCACTGGATATTTCTGAGGACTGATGAAACATTTTAAGTATACATCAAGTTACACCGGAAAAAAAATTATATTTTTTAAAGTTAGTTTTGACTAAGGCATTAGTCATCTCCACCCCACTATGCACTCTATAAAAAATACCCATCTATCTGACTAACTATAAGAAACGTGCTCTTTTGAACTGTGTAGGAAAGGACTTTACTGTTAATGCATAAGATTTATGAATCCCTGTACTGTACTGAGAAAAAAAAACCTCATTGAATTAGGAGGAACAAAAAGCACTTGCAACTTTGTGTGGGCATGTTTGTTTTTTCTGAACTTTGGCTGAAGTCTTTCTTCTTCCACATAATGTTCTCCAAAGGTCAGAGCTGGACCAAAAATTATTGTGTAGACACAGTCTTGATCTGCACATGGAAATTCTGCATTTGGGTATACCAACATTTAAAGTCACCCTGCCATTTATGTTACAGGACATATTTTGAAAGGGCAGAACTTCTGAGTAGCTGTAGCACAGCATTTTCTTCCTATATTTTAGCTCTCAAGTACCAATTCAATTTATTCTAAATGCTCTGCTTAAATACATTTGATTCTGCTTCTATGATTAAGAGACTTAAGCCTCAGTCCTAAGCAACGAAATCCAAACTGGCATATTTGATGGTTGTGTGGAGACAAGGAAGAAAGGGGTAGAAGGATTCATTAACAAAATTTGATCTTTTTAAAAGATACATATATAATAGATGAAAACTGAATTGGAATAACTCATTCCATCAAGATCTAATGCAAGATGACATGTATATTATTAACTCCTATATGCAACACAAATATTGCAATCCTTTCAGCAAAACTCCTGTTTGGATTATGTATTGAAGGCTACTACAGCAAACATTTTAACTCAAGGAGAGAGAATGCACAAGGAAATAACAAGCTGTATGTCACAGCATGGTTCTCGCAGTGGATGGCACAGTCTCATCAGCTGTCAATACATAGAAAAACACAATTCTAAGTTGAAGTACTTCGATAAAGATGGATTGCAGGCCTGTATAGAATAAATCATCTTAAAAACTACAACTTGCAAATTAATTTGTCTGAAACATCCCTTACACAAGAGTGGCAACGTACATCTAATGCACAAGAGTGTTGTACAAATCTGAAAACATCTCAAGAAAGAAGAGCAACCATTCCATACAAAACCAGGACCTGCAAGTATGGGAAATTAGTGACTCCTCCCTAACAATGCTGAATTTTTGCACAGTATCATATAACTAAATATAAGTTCTAGAGGCAGAAGCTTTGTGAAGAGACTGACAGCAGAATATTAAAAGGCAGGTTTACTATCTGGGCACTAGGCCAAGAAGTTGCATATTCCCAGCCCTGGACAGCAGGGAGAGCAGAGCAACCGTTCCACAGTAATAGGATTACAGCTCAGAGATAACACATAGCCTTTCATCTTCTGATGACCAATATGAAGTTTCAGCCTGGTTGTGAGGAGCTGTTCCAGTTTCCTCTTGCCAGCAAAGGCTTCCTTCCTAACTGTGCATCTCCTCTGCAATGCAGCTTTAAAAATGAAACAATATTTACAACTGGAAAAAAGTTAAGTACTTCCTTCACCGCTTGTTCAGCCAGCCACGAACAAAGCTGAGATATGAGACAGAAAATTGTTCATCACCTTTCCTCCTGATGCCTGATCTCTTGTGAGATGTTACATAACGCCACTGCGTGTTTTGCAGGCAGCAAAACAAATCAATTAAGAAGCTTTTCCTTTCTGACTCATTCTTCTCAACAAAACCGTATAGTTATAATTATGGATCATCAAAGTTGTCAAAAGGGGAAAAATGTGCACATCCCTATTCAGCAAAAGATGTTTTCCCACATAAAAAACTCCACTTTTGTGTAAACTTGGGATTGTCAGCTCTAGCTCCATGTAAGTTTTCTGATGGTGCCTGGGTAATCAGCACTGAAAAGCTGGCCTTGTACTACACAAAGCAGAAGCTGTTTCACTGTGCAACAGCAAGCAGAGATTTCAGTCTTTCTTAAAACATATGAATTAAGGAAAAAAATTGGTCTCATTTTAAATTTTAGCAGCTTTACCAAATAAAACTATAAGAAGTAGCGTGGCCTAGTAGAACAACTACAGTGGACTTTGTTTTGTCTAAGTTTCCTATACTATATTTAACATTGTCCTGGACATTTTGAAAGTAAAAAAATCCTGTGTGATTGACCAGTATCAAGTGTTCAAACTGATTTTCAAAAACATGGAAAGATGCTTTGTATTAGCAAATTTTAGAAAATAAGTCTACCTTAGTCAGATAAAAGGAAGCATTAATTCTAACACTACATGTTTAAAAATGTAATTAAAAGTATCAGTTTGAATTTAAGAGCAAATAGCTACTCTTGCAATATTAAACTACACAAGATATCACAAGTTCAGCCAATGAAGACAGCAACCTCCACAGATTTCTGGAAATTAAAAAGAAGTTATTATTTTGCAACAGTCTTCACAGCACAATGTTTGAAATAGTTGTAGTAATATTATTTTTTAAGGAGATAATGTCAATTTTTCATTTAATTATAGATATGGTTGGCCCAAGGAATTAAAAAACAGCTAGCTTCAGTTACACCTGCTGAAACTTGTTGAAATTACTATTACAGAAGATCTATTCAAAAGATAATGAAAGGACAGTATCTCCCAAAGAAGATGATACACCCTTGAACTACAGCTGATCAGCCAGCATGCACAAAGTATCACAGCTACCCTACTATGCAGTTTTTTCTATTTAAAAAGAACTTAATTCAATTCAGTTTCCCTGTTATGCCAGGGGAAAAAAAAAAAAACAAAAAAACCCAACAACACTAAAATAGAAATACAGATAGAAGTGCCTCTATTTCCTACAAGCAAACACTACTCCTAAGAAAGTGGAGGCCAGGGTTCAACCCCAACTGCTGAAGCATCTTTATGATCCTGTGGTCTGGTGCTCCCTTTGTGGCTATGCTCGTTTGGGAGCTGTTTCCATGACAACTTCACTCTTTTAACATTATCCTTGTACTTCATACTAACTGTGGTTCTTCTGCTTCCTCCACAGTTGGTTTCTGAGGATTCCACAAGTTATTTTTGGGAGTGGTATGAAATATAATTTTCACGTTAAACCTCATGTTTCCTGCTAAGTATTCTCATTAATTCTGTAGTATTTTGTGTACTAGCTAAGCACAGTTCTCATCCTGACTGCACATGCTTTGTGCCACTGAAATTACAATACTTATATTCATCTTTGAAAAGTACATGGGCTGAACTGGCAAATATGTGCAAAATAACTGAAACAATTCTTTAGAGTAAACTTAACCGAGAAGAGGATCTCAGATTTCAGCATCATTCTTATTTAAGCAAATACATTTAAAACACAGAATGAAAAATAAGAAAACAAATTGCTAAATACTGGCAAGAAGAAAACAGCTATGCTGTTCTATAATAACACATCTTATTTCCCCTTCTCTTACTGCATGATTGCTTTCATAAAAGCAACAGAGAAAACCAGCTGATGATATTGGGGAAACATTTGCAACTAAGGCATTAGGTGGTGTCAGAGGTCAAAGTGCAAAGAAGTGGTATTTTTCCCCTAAATTCAGTTATAATAACTGTACAACCTACATGCTAAAGCAGCATTAAAACACACAATACTGCATTACAATCAACTTCTAAACTTGAGAAGGGGGAGGTGTGACAAATTGAGATTTATCCCTGCAGTGCTAAGCTGCTTTGCCAGTATCTTTCCCCTGCAGAGGACACTAACAGTTGCTGGCAGAGGTACTCAGTTTTATCCAGCAGCAGACAATGTCAGCTCCAAACTAATTTAAAACTTCCCAGGAAAGACAGTAACACAGTGGATCATCATCTTGGATTACAAACATCCTACAGTTATTTATTTGGTTTTGTGCTTTTAGAAAAAAAAAAAAGCTTAATGCTTACTAATTTATCTTAGTGACTACAGCTTAAAATTCAGTCTATTCTAGTAATAAACACCTTTATTCCAAATAACCCAATTAAGAATGCTTCCAAGAAACAATGTTATCAAGAAATAACTTTTAATCAAACCATAATTGCTAACTTCAGCTGTTCACTAGAATTTAAGCCAAACAACAAGTCAGAGTTGAAGCTGTGTACAGACTGCTGTTCTATCAGAAAATTATCCTACCACCAGGTTGAGAATTTTATCATTTTCTTTTTATAATTTTATGATTTGTCTGAACATAGGACTTAAGAAGCCTCCGATTCCTTTACCTGAGGATTCTGTTATAATCTTGCTTCTAATCATTTAACATCTGTAACAAGCTTTAGTTCACTGGAGCTCAGAGCCAGCATTACTCCTGCTAACCCCTTTTCCCAGGGAGACATTTGGAGCTGTTAAAGCTCACTCTGGAGCCTTCTGCAGACAGAGACACCACCGAGTCTTTTGGCTTCATGTAGCACAAAGTCATTTTGTTTACTCACACTTTGCAGAGTAGTGTACATCCACAGATGTACAAGTACCAATCTAGTACACTCCTTTGTTCTTTTTATTTTTTTTTTAAAAAAGAGTGGCTTGGTCAACCCATAGTTCCTCGGAGTTAAGTTGCAAAACAAAACTGAGCTCTGCTTTGCCCAGAGCTTTTCAGCCAGATCAGATGCAAGATGGCTACAGCTGTTTGCTGACCCATCACTGCCATTCATTATGACAAAACAAGAAAAAAAACCAGTGCATCTGACTTGAGCATGGAAAATTCTGTCCTTCCTAACTGGATATGAACAAGTCAACAAAATAATAAAGAAAGAAAAATGACAATTTCTTTGGACTTTTTAAGAACCCTTCAACAAAGGCCTTCTGACATGTTACTAGGGAAACTACATAACCATAGAAATGCAATGTGGCATAGTCATTAAGTTAAAAAAACTTGCTGTCCAGAAAGTAAAGAATATTATTAAAAACTCTACATTTCATATAGCAGAAGGAAGGCATTAAAAGACTTGCACCAAGACAATTTATGTTATGTATTTATTGCAGAAGATAATGGCCTTTAACAGATGTAACTTAACTGTCATTTAAAGTGTAAACATCTTACTAGCTCAAATATATGGGCAATTTGAGAAAAGGTTCTGTATAACTTGATACTGCAATGTGAGCCATATTCAAAATCTCACAATAAGCACAGCTAAATAGCCAGAGGGGAAAGATTAAATTAAGAGATTAAGTGTCATCACTCCTTTTCATTCTTTGTCCTCCTAAAATGAACAACAAATGCAGAATACTTCATATATTTTTAAGGTAAAAAAATAAACAATATACAAAGTATAAGATTCAGTGTTTATAAAGAGATACAGTTGCAGCAGAGGGAAAGGAAATGAGACTACATCAATACCACACTGAAACTGGCAACAGCTCTTGCACAACTATCAGAGAATATATTCTGTTGCTTCATGCATACTCTAGTCTGTTAAAATGAAACTTCCTCTATTTCTGAAGGAGTAAAAGCAAAAAGTAGAGTAGCTTTAGAAAGTTTTAACTAAAAAAGCTGTACCTCATCATCCCTCACTTTAAAGTAACTTTGTTACAGAAATTAATTCATATTCTATTTATGGTATTGATATTTCTTTAAAATAAATTTTAGAATTTTTGCGGGGAGTCACATCTGTAAGGCAATCTAACAGAAACCAACTGCAAAGATAGCAACAACAACAAAATAATCAACAGAGTTAAGCTGTCATTCAGTGCACTGCAACGTAAATGTAAACATTTTCAAGTCAGTCAGTCCTACCAAAATAAACTTCATTAATTATAAAACTCCCTCTGCTGGTATATGGTATTTAATGCTTGTACAGCCTATGACTTGCAAGCAGTTTCTCTTTTGTTGTTAATCCTGACCCTAAAATTACCTCACAAACACAAAATGAAATTTCAAAAGGTGCCTCACACAGTTTACATGAGCTGGCTACCTTTGTGCGGCAAGTACGAGACCTCAAGAGATGAGAAAGAGCCATCTCAATGAACATTTGGTATTCCTTGACAACTGGCTATTCAAGTAACTCAAAAATATACAGGGTTCTGTAAATGAACTTCATTCATATTCAGCACAGTAGTGCAATATGCTGCTTCTGATGCTGCCTTTCAGATTAACTGGTTTGTTGGTGTTTTTTAATTGTTGAATTCAAACAACTAATCAATTATGAAAACTGACTACTCTGAGAAATTATAAGAATGCAAATCCTATTACTTATCAGATTTCAAAGGGAATTTAAATTTAGAAGCATGCTGCTGCTATTTTTCAAATTCTCATATTCTATGCATTTTGCTGTTTGACGTTTTATTCGACATGTAATTTGTTCAGAATTTACCTAGAATGCTACTGATAAACACAAACGGCCATGGGAATAATTGCATTACTTGATAAAATTATTTTTAAAAAATTCAGATAAACAAAATTCTTCAAAGCTCACATTTCTTTGCAAAATTTCTTTGCAAAGCTCAATGCAAAAAATATGCAAAAGAAAACCAAGTGCTTTACTCAGACACTTGCAACTAACAAATTTATCAATACAAGGTTTTTGTGTAATGTTGGAACATTGTTCTTCCTCTGCAGAACTGTTGAGAGTCATGGTAACACTAAAGAGTTAGACACACAAGATTTTCAGGAGGAAGCACTGTTCTTGCCTCCTAACAGGCAATTTTACTTTTAGTGGAGTTGTGGGAGCTTTATTTCACCCATGTCCCCAAGATGTGATGTTGCACAGCTCTTAGGAGGAGGTCTTGTTAAGGGAAAACTACTTCATCTCTTTATTCTTCTTCTCCCTCCCTCTCATGTTTATTTTTTTAATTTATTATTAGGATGAAAGCTTTTTCAAGGGGAGGACTGTCTTTTGTTGTATATTTGTACAGTGAGAGGGAATAAAGAATTCCATTCCTTTTGGAAAATTATCAAAGCCACTTCTTGCTTCAAAACATCCTACTCACTCTGAAATTCAACAGATTTAGTGCTAAATAAGAAGTATGATAAAATTTGCAGTTATTGAGCACACGTAAAGTAGAAAATAGAATCACCACCTGAACTAAAACTGGGATCATAGGTTTTATAGTTAATTTCCAGTTAAAGACATGTCAACATAACAAAATCCACCTAGCATGGATATCAGTGGTGCTAAGGGACAGAACCACTGGCTGATAAAAACACCACCAGCATTTACCAGAAGTACCTTTTTATTAGTAGTTGCTAACAGCAAATGGTTCTTACAACAGGAGCAAGTCTGTTTTTTCTTTTGTCCTGACAAAAAGCATTCATCTGACACACTGTAACAACTTCAGAATATTGATATGCCACTCTTTTACAGCTATTGAAGCCAATGCTGGCACTGTCCTGGCTATTTTCCCTTACATTAGCAGTGTCACTTGTCTGGCCCTCTCGTGAGCTGTCCGGGCAGCCAAGAAGATTACATGGACAATCAGCTTTTGCATGGCTTAGTTCCTTGAACCAGATCAACATGGGGTTGGCAAGCACCAGGCCTGTCACAAGGAAAGATGTGGCAAGGTGAATACACTGTCAGAACCCTGCCTGCATTGACCTGCATCATCAGAAACTGTTGTGGAAAACAGTAGGTAAGACCCTAACACTCATCATTTGAATGTCACTTCTGTACTTACTAAAATGCATGACTTTGGACAGCAGTGTGTTGTTGACTATTTCACTTAGTAAATGTCACAGATCCACATTGTTTTACTGCTTTTCAGGGAGTCAAAAGAATCTTCTTTATATTGCACTGGCTCAAAAGTGAGGTCCTTTAGTTGGGCCACTAAAAGCCACAAATTTACAATAGCACAAATAAACACTGAAAAAGACACCACAAACAGTAGAGGAAATGTACCTGTACATTAGCTCATTTTTATATTTCACTTCTAAGTGCTAAGGGCAATGTGTGGGTTTTTTGTTTATTTTTATTCAATGTAATATGCAAAGTCAATAGCCAAATTACTGGGTTCCTAAGAAGGCCAGAACACCTATGTTTGCTACCTAGGGACAGTTTGAAATTCTTGCTACAGCAAAGGATACATTTTCAGGTATCCTGAAAAAGGACAGCTGTCCCTGTCAATAGGAAACACTTGACAGTATTGTTTAAATGGCGATTTTTAAGCTTTCACACTTCCCACCCCAGAGATGAAAAACAGTAGACAGGATACCTATAAACTTGGTTAGTACATCTCCATTAATAGTAAAAACTAGTTGGAAAGGGTGAAAGAGTAAAAAGCTTGGCTTAACTCTGAGAGTATCCATTTCTCCACATCACTGGGATGGTTTGAGTTGTTTTGGGGAAAATTCCTTTCAAACTCTTCTGACCATATTTCCCCATGATGACCACAGCTTATGGTGTGTTATAGGTGCACAGACCTGGGCTTCTGACCCTTGACTGTCCAGCAATAAAAACCAGGACTGTTTGCCTGGACGGTGAACTGAAAGACTTTGTGACATCCACAGAAGTTAAGCAAGCAAGAGAATGAGAAGGACAATCAAAATTATTAAAGGGTCAAGCAGTTGTCTTATAAAAAGCAGACTAAAAAGGTTGGGCCTCTTCAATTCAAACAGGAAAAGCTGAAGGTGGGGCAGGAACATGACTGAACTTTACAAAATAAAAAAAGGCAGCATATGAATTGAATAAATCCTGATTGAGACAATGGCTGTGAAGGAGATGAGGGTCTACTGCACCACTCTAATTTTTGCTGAAGCACTCAATTAACATTTCTTCATTAAGGTTTTGCTGCCTTTTGATTACAGAAGTATTAATTCTTTTCCTGGTAAAATACTATTTAGAAATACTGTGAAAAGTTTTCTTCTATAGTGCAAAATCTAAATGTGTTAGAGAAAAGCTTTGCTTTTACAGCATAAATCTGTTTCAAGAGAAACAGACAAAGAATAAAATCCTGTGCAAAAAGACTTGCCAAGTTATTACAGTATCATTGACAAAGTTACAGTAACTTTCCTAAGAATACTTTCTGAATCATAGCTCTCACTAAACATTTCTAGAGACAAAACCCAGTTCCTTGAAGTCCTCCTTACACAAGGAAGTCTCAGATCTAAAATGCCATTTAAAGAGATATGAAGAAAGCAAAGGGACAGTCTACTCCCAACTCATTACCAAGTTAGATGGATTAAAACCCAGTTCTGCCTTAGGATGGGGATTCACCCATCCTTGCATCAATACCAAGTACACCAATTGTCATCTATGCACAATTTCAATTCTGGGGTAATGATTCCCCAAAAAAACCCTTCACTTTCTGTTCACCCACCCATTTTTAATAATTGCAGAAACGCAACTTCAGAAAAATTCTTCCTGAAAATAATAAAGTTTCTATATTCACAATGGCATCCTTTATTTTCCAATTTTCTGAAACAACAAACTAATTTTCAAGATGGGCACTTAAAGGTAACAATACTCTGCAGCAAGGAGATATTTAGCAAATTTTAAACAATAACGAATAAATTGATTTGACTCTTGTAATACGATCTTACTTTTTCACTTCTTCATGTTCTTCTCCACTGAAAATTAAGTGAAATTTAAAAATCGTATCATAGAATAGCATACCTCAGGTAGTCAGAATATTCTTAAAGCTACATTTTGGGTGGAACTTGATTCAAGTATGAGTCTAAGTTTGAGCAATTTCTTGCTCTAGGATATAGGTAATTACCTAATTAGAAAATGGCTAAAAATTATAAACATGGCAAGGTAGAGGGGAAATACTTTGTGTCTCTCTCTTAGCTTCCAAATCACCATTCACACTTAGCTGCCTTATATTAACCTCTCTACACACACACATGAAATCCCACAAAATACTGAAAAATTCAGTCTTAATCCAAAATAGTAAAAAAAAAACCAAACCAAGGACAAATCTGTAACTTTAATATTGTAACTTGCTTTTACATACATTAAGAACTCCTTCAAGAAACACTATATCCTCCTAAAACCAAATATGGTAGTTTAAGCAGGTGAATTAAATGTTAAAAGAATCTCATATTACTGTTCTATTGCTTTTTTCTGCTTTAGGTAAATCTTCTACTGCATATACTTCAGCTGGTTTGTATCATGAATATAGAGCTTATTCAACAGAAAATCTGAAATGCCAGTGGAAAATTAACATTTACAGTAAAGCTTTCATTTTTTGTTGAAGTATGAATACCATTATGAAGTGGCTTGAGATAGCCTACTAGCTTTTATTGAATATTACTTACACAATTTTTATTGCCTGACATCCTTCAAACATATTCCACAAGTACTGGGTCTTCTTTCTAAAAAAACTTCCTTCCCATTTGTGAGTGGAGAAACTGTGTTTCCACATGACAAATTTGAGATATATCTGAGACTTAAAATTTCTTTCAAGCATTCTATACTGTAATTATGTTATAAAATCATTAAAAATTAATTAGAGGGTGTATTTTATATGGTTTTGGAGAAAAAATATAAAACATCACTCTTTCTTTACTCTGTGCTATTAATTCAATCTGATTTCTGTGCTATTGATTCAGTCTGCTTTGTTTTCTAACTGCAAATTTCATGGCTTTTCCATCACTAAACATGGAAAACTGGAACAATCTGAACAGTATCAAAAGAAAAGATAGCACAAGCATTGTATTTGAGTAATTTGTCAGCTACTGTAACATAAGACAATAGGCAAAAGAGGTGAGACACTATGAATTTGTCAACTCTGTGTATAATCTAAATATAATTAAAGGTTTTTGGGGGAGCACAAAGAAGCAAAGACTGAAAAAGTGTTTATAAATGACACATCAGCCACCAGGGTCTCAAGGAATGTATTTAAAATCTCAAATCAGAGGGTTTAATTACAGACTCCTCTTGAAGACAGACGCAACTGTCATTGAAGGAGAATGATGCTTACAATTTTAGGAGATTCCCAAAATGTGGGTCATGGCCCATGAAACATGGAATTTGCAAGTGCATTCAATTTAAACAGTGACAAAATTCTAAACTGGGGACTGGGGCATTTGCAAATACAAATCAAACAAATTATTTCTAAAATATTGTTTACAGAGTGGTCAAAACTGGAATTTGAGTCGGCACCAAAAGAAACTTTTTAACTACTGCTCTGCAACACTGGCATGTTGTCCTCTACTACTTGGAGGATTGTAGTTCTTGGAGGACCCTGCCAATGATTAAAGGTTTAACCATGTTGTCTACAAAAACAATAGCAGCACCCCCCCCCCCCCCCAAAAAAAACCAAACCAGAATTATTTAATTAGATGGATTGCATATGACTTCAGATAGAAGAATTATTTCACCAAGTTAGAACAGCTTAAAGAGGCTTCATTCTGCAATCTATTCGACATGAAAGTCACACTTAGCTTACGCCTGAAATCTGAAGTTTTACTCGCCAGAAAAGAAACCACAGTCCAAACAGTTACACAAACAGTTAGCTAAGAAATAAGATAGATCAGATGACATTAAACAAAAAAAAAAAAAAAAAAAAAAAAAAAAACCCACACAACAAAAGGGAACTTAATAAACATGAATAAAATCAAATAATTATTTCCTATTTACTTAGAGTTTTAAACAGTTTACATAACTATGCTCACACCTTGGAAAAGATGACTGCCTTACAAAGACTGATGATAAGCATTCTGTAACTATCCTCCACAAACTTATCTGCAGTTTTAATTCCAAATGCAACAGAGAGACAACACATTACTCATAGGTTAAGTATTGTGTTGCTGATTTTAAGCCAAGTGATGCAAATATGTCCAAAAAGTGAGACACACATGTGCCAAGAGCCTTTCAAATATTTCCCTGCTACAGACAAAAAGGAAAGGTAAGTAACAAGTATCCATTTAAGTCAAGAAAGTTATCTCAATCTACAATTTACAGATGACTTTCTGGCATTACCATTTCCCTAGAAAACTTAGCTGGAGTGACAATAGGTGTGAAGAGCTCTGTAAAGCTTTCCCTGAACAGATTTCCCAGAGTTTAAAACAGTGATACTGCCTTTTCCTTATCTGGTATCTTCTAATCAGACAAAAACTGCTACAGTGTGAAAATAAAGATAACATTGTAGGGGAAGCCACCAAGCCAATCAGCAAGATTACAATAGTTTGCCTTCTATGAACTGTCATGCATCTCTTGTCATCATTCATAGCAGCCCTAGAATATCCAGACTACTCTTACAGAGATTACTGTTCATAGCAAGCTTTAGGTAAAGTTCTAGTTCCATTTTACTTACACTAAATATTTAAAATTTACTCCTGGCACCTTATACATTAGTCTAGAGAGTAAATCAACTTTCCTATCTCCTCTATCTACTAATGCCTCAATGGCTAAACAAAGCAACATCACACTTAAGAGAATATTATTAATTCAGATCTCCTGAGGCAACTGCACTATTTTACTGCTCCAGTTTAATGATAGGTCAACTTATATAGTCAATTATGAATGAAAATCAATTAGAAGAAAACATATTTGGTATAGCAAACAATTTTAATCAAAATTGCCAAGAGTTCTGCACCACTGATTCATTCTTCTGTATTGAAGTTCAATTTAGGACATTTTTACCTGCTACTTCTTTCCAGGTCTGGGCTCATGGTAGAGTCATACATGAAATTTGTTTGTGAAACACCATGTTTGACTGAAAACTTTCAAATATGAATTTATCTTCCACTAGTACCAAACATATAGGACTTCAGACAAACTCAAGCAATATCCTTCTACAGGGAACTAAATCATTCATACAGAAATGTCTGACATTTTCAACAGCTCTACCAGATTCTTTAGAAGAATTAGTGGAACTAATGACACCACATAAGCAAAAAGACAAAGAGCAGAAAAAACAAATCCTATCTGTGTTTCAAGCTTAGATATTAAGTAACTGGTCAAAATCTGTTCCTGTAAGTCCTAGGTTACAGATGTAAAAGATATCCACCCTAGGAAGCAGCATGATACATTATTATCATCTGGATAACATCAAGTTGTAATATCCAAATGTGGGAATTTAGAACAATGTGCTATAAGACCAAAGAAACTAGAAAGTATAAATTCTCCTTGCTCTGTCCTTATTTTGTTTATAGGTCAGACTAATTAATACATTTTCTAAAATTAGAAAATAAGTTATGATGTTAGTGGTACACAAGAAAGTATTTCTAAGCAGCTACCAGCAGTCAGTTCATATTTTAACATTAAAAGGAGTTAAGAACCCATAATCATTAAATTATAATTGGTCCAGTCTTATTAAATCATGACTTAAAAATTATATTTGTTTCTACCTGTTGTAGAAAACATTAAGGCAAAACCAAGCTGTCCTATAAGTAATATAGGTGAATTATAGATAAGATAGTTTCAAATACAGATACAAAAGTTAAATGAAGCAACATCATTGGATTATTTGACTTGAAGAAACAGTATTGTCAAAAGTCCACTATCATCAGCCAGGGATGAGCTGGTAGTGGCCATGACTGCCAATAGAAGTAAATATGAACACTTCATGTAGTTATAATTTTCAGAAGATAATGCAATCGGGTAATGCTGTTCACCATGATTATGGTTATCAGCTTGCACGAAATTTCTTCTCTGAACCTAAACAAAGAACAGATTTCATTAATGATGTTTATCTGTGGCAAGAAAGAGCATCACAATAGGCATTTGAAACGTTTGTTTTCACATCATCTGAACATTTACTTCTGGGAATTTATAAAGTAGTTTAAAGCTGATGAAAGTTGTTAACACACTGATTTACCTTAGGGCTATGTTTGCAATGTGCACAGAACTGAGATTTGACACAATAGAGTACTAGAACACACAGTACAGCAACATGATATAATAATGTAACTACTTTATAAAGCAAACTGATTATAATTACAATAAGGGCCCATGCTTTTTTCAGGACACTTAACTTGATCAAATTAAGAGCAGTTTCAAACTGTCCCTCTTTTGTTTTTAGGGGTTTTTTTGTGTCTGACTGCCAAATTTCAATGTTGAAATCAACCTCCAGTGCTAATATTACGCATCTACAGCGTCTGTCAGGACTCCAGCAGTCCACTCATTTATTCTAAATAATACATAAAAAGCACATACAAAAGACTGGAAAAAAATTCTACCATCAGGAAACTCAAAATTCTCTACAAGGGCCATCACCTGACACTGAAGTACTGCAAGGACCTATAAATTGTGAAAGGACAGAAAACTACACCATTATTCATCAGCCAAGAGCAAAAAGAAAACAGCCTAAAAGTGGCCTCTTTGAAGAGGCTGACAAGGGCCAGAATGAAAAGTCCTACATGGCCATAAACCTTTGCCATCAGTAATCTGCAATTACAGAGCTCCTCTGATCACTAGAGACTTGCAACAGCAGTTGAAACACTCAGAGTATTTCCAAACATTACTTAGAAGTCCGTGAATACAAATGCATGAATTTCCAGAACTCAAAAAGCCTTAGAATGCTGGAACAAACAGCTTCAAAGGAAATAATCTCTTCTAGAAATTTGGCTAAGGTATTAAAAAAAACAGGCAAGATCCTTGTACTTGATTGCAAAGAAGAGAAAAGAATCACAAGTTTTTAATACCCTGAAGACTTCTGTACACAAATTTAATTATCACTGGACAGCATTTTTAAGTAAATAATTTAACCAGCAAGGCTTCCCAGTACTGTCAGAATCATTGAGAGTTGTTTTTGAGTTTTTATTTAAGTATTTGACACTTTGGTCAGAAGATCAGTTACACAACTAAACCAATTACTCCTCTATGGAAATCATAGCATGCAACCAATCTAACCTACTTTCTAGAATTTCGAAGTATACAAAGACTTACTTATATGGCAATTCCATTTTAACATACATCTGCCAAAACTCTGTTGTACACAGAGCCTAAGATCTTAAACAAAGGCAAATGTAGTTTTGGCAAATGTAACTGACACTAGGGTGACGGTGGGGTTTGGCAAATTAAACAAAATCCATTACACAAAATGAAAATCCCAACCCCCACACTTCCATTACCTAAAGACAAACTCTTCAAGCTTTCTTGAGAGCATTGTTCTAGCTTATAGTTTTGAATTTATTATTTGAGAAGGAATTGAATGTCTATTCCTGCAGCTTCTTATTTGAGGTGTATATCCATGAAAGAACAACCTTACACATCTTTCCTGCTTTCCAAAGTTTCTTGGGAAGCACTCTCAGTTGCAGGAACACAAGTACAGTTTGGATCTGTGTGTAAACCTCCTTCTCAAACTAGATGGAAACAAAAAGAATGCTGATGAACACATGCAGCAACCTACTTCTTTTTTTTTAATGGGAATTTTTTTTTCCAGGAATACTGCCTATTAATTCTCATAAGTGCCAACTTCACCAAGTTGACCAGTTTAACCACATGTGTAATTCTGCTTACAATCAATTTCAACAGTGAACTCTGTCGTTTCAGTCAGAAATGAGTCTCAAAGAGAAAAATGACATCCAAGTAGAAAATATTCTCCGGTTTGTGTACAGAGTACACTGAAATGCAAGATTTACCAGTTGCCTTGCTCAGACACCTTCCTCTACTACTATTGCTAACACAGACATGCCTATAGATAAACATGAAGTAAGAAGAGGTTTGAGGATGGGAGGGGAAATGCAAGTCGGGCAAGAGGAAATAACACGTTCAGTATTTTATCTGAGGCATATATTCAGAAAATGGTATTAAAAACTCCACTATGAAGCTCAATTTAAAACTTTAATACGCTGCAAACGCTGTCAGAGACGTTACATTTTTGTGGTGAGCAGGCTTTAAGATAGAGCAACTTCAGACATACTCCCAGCCATTTTAACAAAAAACCCAAAACTCTCAATCTTCCAAAATGACAAGAGAACCACCATCTAGACTGTGTACTACACCAGCATCTAAATAAGCTAGATGTTCTTAATATAGAACATTGACACAAATTCCTTGGGCAAACTGACCCCACCTAACATTCTGAACTGACTGTGGCACTTCTGCTCACAAACAGGTGATACTACCACAGTACAATGGAACCTAAAATAATTTCTACCAAAAATAGCACAAACTTCACGAGTACCCAGATTTCATAAACTTTCAAATGCAGTACTCTAAATATAAATGTTTCTTGACCAAATTAGTTCTTAGAAACACAGTAAATACCATCCTCTCATGCTATTTTTTCCTAGTCTCCAGAACCTGCTCCAGAGCTTCACATCAGTTCCCAATTCTCTTGTGCTTATCCACCAGGATGTTTTTTCCACGCTATCCCTAAATCAAACATGGAGCATTAAACACCTTTTTAGAAAGAGGCAACGTGGCTGAAGATTTGCCAGAACGCTAAAGTCTTGTCAAACACTACCAGGGTTGTATCGTTGTCACTGCAGTCTACTCGACTTGATAAATTCTAGATAAGCATCCTTAAAAACCCTACTTGCACCAGTACACTTAAAGATTTAAAGAGCAAACAACTGAGAGAAGTTAGGAGATCCAACACACGAATTCTGCCACACAGGGAAAGCCAAGAGAACACAGCTACTTAATTCAACTCCACATGGAACAAGATGGGAGAATGCCCATTAAAGCGACAACAGCCTGGCTCTGTACACTACACATGAAGCACAGGAGTCAATTTTACTGTTCATGGGCTTCCTTCCGTACAGAGAAAAAAAGAAAAAAAAAAAAAAAAAGCATGCAGTTCAGATCTAAGAAAATGCAGTCTTTGTAGGGTTAGGACTGTACGCGAGTCCCAAAAAACCCCAAAACACAGAAGTGAGCAATCCAGCAGCGGGCAGGGTGGAGCAGAAGGCGGGACAATGACCTAATAGGTCTTTTCTATCTTTAGTTTCACGAGGCTTCGTGGCCGAGAGGCGCCGGGATCCCCCGCTCTGCCTCCGGCCGCGTCCCCCCGCAGCGCTCAGCGCCCCAGCCAAGTTCTCCCGAACTCGCCGCTGCCAGCAGGAATCCCGAGGTGAGGGAGCCGGCAGACAGGGAGCCCGGGGCAGCGCTGGAGGCAGAAGCAACGCTCCGAGTCATTTCTCAGCTATGAGCAACACAAGCGATCCGCGCTGCCCGCCCTTACCTTGAACACTTTACCGAAAGCACCATCTCCCAGCTCTCCTATGATTTCCCAGAACTCCTCAGGGTTCAAATCCCTCTTGACGTGCTCGTATTGTTTCTTCTTCTTCTCGCCGCCCAGCTTGAAGATCTTACGAAAGTTGAAGAAGGACATTTTCGCTGCCGCCGAGGAATGGGGCGGGCGGCGGTGCCCCCTGAGCCTGAGGGGACCACCCGGCGCGGGCGGTGATGCAGGGCGCGATTCCCACGCGGAGACCGAAGTGGTGGCGTCGCCCGGGAAGCACCGCCACCGCCGGGCGCTGCGGGGAGACAACACCCCGCGATGCCCCGTACGGGGCCGGGCTCGGCGCCGCTCTGCCCGACGAGGTCGGCGGTCCCTACTCGGCCGGGCCGGTCACCATCGCGGCAGCAACAAGTGCCGGGCTCCCTCCTCGGGACAGGCGGCGGCGGAGCCGGAGGAGGGGTCACGGCTCCGCTGGGCGGGGGCAGCTCCTACGCGCCGGGAAGCGGGGAGCGGTCACGTCCCGCCCCGCAGGATGGGAAGGATGCAGGGAGGGGCGGGGGCTGCCCCGCTCCAGGCTCCCGGCCGGTGTCCTCTCGGAGCGGCGTCCTGGCGTGGCACAGCGGCGGAAAATGACGCTTCGCTGCCGGCCTCTCTCCCACTCGCTCGCTCCCTCGCCCTGTCGCGGAGCGGGGCCCGGGCGGCTCCGCTTCCTGCGGGGCGGCACCGGCGGCACCTCCGCCTCCTCCGCCCTCGCTCCCGCCCGCCGCCGGCGCGTGCGCGCGCCCCGCGCTCCCGCCCCTCTTCCCGCGCTCCCGGAACCGCCTCGCGCCCCTCCCGCCGCTCCGAGCCGGCGCACGCGCAGCAGCGCGCGCCCCCGCCGCTCCCCCGTTTCCCCGGCGCGTGCGCACGCGCCGCACCGGCAGCACGCGCGCGGCCCTCCCCCGCCAACGGCTCGGGCCCGGCACAGGCGGGGGAAAGAGGCGGGGCTTGCTTTGCCCACGTGATGCGGCGGCGGCGCCGTCAGCCAATAGGAGCGCGCGGAGGCTCCGGGCGGGTAAGTCGGTGTCGGGCTCAAGATGGAGGGGGTGCCCCCGGCCCCCCCCGTTCCTTAGAGTAGGACGGCAGCGTGGGGATGGAGTGCTCGTCCCTCCCTCTGTCCTGTTTCCCTTTAGTCCGCCGTGTGCCGTTACGGCGGGGGCGGGTGGCAGAGGGACCCTTTATCCTCTGATCCCGAGGACAGCCGGCGCCTCTCTCCCTGCCGCTCCTCTGTCCCGTTCCGGGAGGGTGTCGCCAGCCCTGTGGCAGAGGCGGTGTTCCCTGGGCGGGGGAACAGCTTCCTCTCAGTGCTGGCTGCGTGCCCTGAGTCCCCAGTCCGACCGCGGGAGCCGAAGGGCCGTGAGGGGCTCCCTGTGTGTGTCAAGAGCGCTGTGTGGGCAGGTAGCCCCTCCTGGGGGGCTCGGGCTCGGACGGGCGCTCTGAGGAACGTGTTGAGAGCAAAAGACAACGTTGGAAGACCTTTTCTTGTATTTGCAGTCCAGTGCTGTCCCTAGACCTGCTACTGGCTTTTTTCTGTCATAGCAGGATGTGATGATGTTCTTGTGCTGCCCGTTTGGTATCTTCGGCATCTTATTTAATCCCTGGGACAGGCTTGAATTTCCTTATGTCACAACCTTCTCTTCCCGCAAGTGATTCCTTCCTCACCCTGAAGTATAATTGTATTTTAATAGTTGTGTTGTGTACATGCCACCAAATGTAGGGCGTTTCCTCACTTGAAAGCAAGAGGCGTTCTCGTTGCCTGGATGAGGGGCAATTAGCAGACATGGGGACAGAGTTTGGGCTGTGACAGGCAAGAAGTCGATCCAGCAGCTGAGGCGATGCTGAGACCTCAGGGACATCTGACGGTGAGACAAACACCCAGGAAAAATCGTGTAATGCCGTATCCTCGTATGAACCTGAGTGCCTGCAATTGCCATTAACTTAAGCTGCATGATGAGCTTCTAAAGATCAAGCCTCTGGTGTGCATCATTCCGCAGACCGTTTTATTAGCGTGACAATAGTTTGCTATATAAGGAAGATAGTCCGTGTGTAAATGCAGTAATAATAATGAGGCATTGAGATGCCCCTGACACAAAGCGTTTATGAATCAAACAACAGTGTTCTGGTATGAGTCAATTTCTTTAAACTGTATAAAATCAGTTTCAAGGGTAGTCTCACCCTAGGAATAGAGAATCTTTCAAGTACTCTTGTGAAATGGATTTGTTGTAATAATCAGCGTTTGTTTTTCAAAAGTTATATTGGCCTTTGTGTGTTCCCTGTACCGACAGCTTGGCCACAAAATGTAAAACTGTTAAGTGGGGTGTTAAAACCAAGACTGTTTATGTGTGTGAGGGCAGAAACAACAGCAATCCAGAGGAGCTGGGGTTTGTGATCTGGCTTGCTGTCTCCACTTATTAATTTCCTATGCACTTTTCATTCAGATAGTTTGGATTAAATGCAGTAATAAAGAGAGTGTTACCAGCAGCAATTTTGCTTCTGGTGTCTTACTTTTTAAAGTTCAATTTCTTTTTCCTCTCTATAAATTTTTTTGCCCCTTCAAATGGGATGATAGCTTTGATTTGGATGTTAAAATATAATGATGGCTTAAATAATAATTTTTGTTAATATTTTTAATTGAATATTTTGGTTTTAACTTGCTTTCTCTTGGATAAAAAGTGCTTTGAGACCAATTTGTGTAGGTTTATTTAAACTGACTGGTTGATAGAAGATGGGGAAAAAAGGAATCCAAAGCCATGGCATGAATTCCTTGTATTTAGGCAGGATTATCTTTTCTTTAGCCTCAGGGTTAATGGCAGTGGAGCAGGGGGGTGTTTATGTGAGAATGTTGGAGTTTGTAATAACTGGAAAAAATGCAAAATCAAAAGAAAATTTCCTAAGTGATGTGAACAAGTGTAGTTGAACTGGACGTTCGGGGGTGGGGTAACAGGGCCTGGTTCTTCCTCAGCTCTGTTGATAAACGTTGGACTGTTCCCAGTTCACACACAGCATCTCTATCACGTGTCAGTTTGCTGTGAACGTGAGCGTGATAAAAGAGGCTCTCTCAGAGCAGAACGGTGGTGCCATCCTGCCAATGATTGAATGCTGGCAGGTACTGCATGTGTGTTGCTTTAGACTTGTATAAAGAGAGTCTTCCTGTTCCAGGGAGCTTTTAATTCATATAACATTGAAAATATAAGATGAAAGTCTGGTACCAGAAAGGAGCAATTAATCTAGTGATAAGGTTTTGCTTTAAACTTTTTCTTCCTTACTCTTTAACAAGTAATTCAAGATAAAACCAAGATATCTGAAGAGGAAAACTGTGACTCCATCTCATTTTTTCCCCTTTTCTTTCACTCTGCAGTTACAGTTTGCCACTCAATCCTTAAAATAAACTCTGTAAGGTGAAGGTTAAGTGCTAGTAGCAAATCCTTCCCAATTTGCTGTGACTTCCTGGTTTGGAGGAGGCTATATGAAGCCTGGTTTTTCTGTGTGTGGTTTTTTTGTTCCTGATAGCAGGAGTTTTTAGTGACTGTAAATGTTTCCAGATGGTAAGGATAAAAAGGTAAAAGTGAATTATATTAAAATTTCTCCTTTAGGAATTTAAAGCAATGCTTTTTGAAAATTCATTGCTTCCTTTAAATGTCAGAGGAAGATGCTAAAGATGCTTAAGAACTATCTTGGTTGTGCATCAAATATACTGGCTTAAAATACCTGTAAACTCTTTATGATAATCTTTTCCATCTCTTTGGGAATTAGAAGTCTCCTTTATACTTTCTGCTGTTTAATATCACCATCCTTTCTCATTGAGTCAAGCACCTACACTTGTAACTGTTCCTAACTCCCTGTTTAAGTTCTGTTTCTTTTAAACTGCTCCAATTTCTTTTAATTGAAAGTAAACTCTTCAGAAATTTAATTTGAAATGTGCTCTTCACAGCATATATTGCCCTTTCACTGCAGTCCTCCATTCTGTCTTCAGTTCTTTCAAAATATTTAATGAGATATTTTTATATTGTCTTGACTTTGTGTCCACTCACGCTTTGACTGATCTCCAAAATTCTTTCTGGTGATTGAGCTCATTGAACTGCTGTAAGGTCACAGGTGGCTTGTTCGTGGTTAAATCTGAAGCATAATTCTTGTTTCATCCGTCTTAATCTGTCTGTCACCTTTGGCACTCAACACTGTCCTTTCTGTTTTCTTTAATCGATGTACCCCGTGGTTTTATTGATATTTTCCAGTTATGTAGTGGCATTTTTTTCATAGGCTCTCCTTTCTCCTCTGATCTGTTCCCAAAGTTAATGTTTTGTGCTGTATTGAGCTCATTTCAGTTCTAAGCACTTAATGTAGCTTCTAGATCACTCGAGTTAACCCAGCACAGGGGGGTGATCACTGTCCTACTCCTGCTGGCCACACTACTTCTGATACAGGCCAGGATGTCACTAGCCTTCTTGGCCACTTGGGCATCTCCTAGCTCATGATCAGCTGCTGTTGACCAGTGTCCCCAGGTTCTTTTCCTCTGGGCCACTCTCCAGCCACTCTGTCCCAGCCTGTAGCCCTGCATGGGGCTGTTGTGACCCAAGTGCAGCCCCTGGCACTTCCCCTTATGGAGCCTCACACTGCTGGCCTCAGCTCGTTGATCCAACCTGCCCAGATCCCTCTGCAGAGCCTCCCTGGCCTCCTGCACATCAACACTCCTGCCCAGCTTAGTGTTGTTTGGGAACTTACTGTGGGTCATCTGGTCATAAAAGGAGATCAGGTTGGTCAGGCAGGACCTGCCTGCCCCAAACCCTTGGTGGCTGGGCCTGATCCCTTGGTTGTTCTGTACGTGCTACATATACAGCACTCCTAAAGCCTTTCTAATAAATGTACCTTTGATAGAGCTGTGTCCTAGAGACTTCTCTTTCTGTTATGCAGAACAAAAAAGAGACTTAGTTTTGTACTTGGTATTTTACGAGCCTCTATGATACGAGTAACAGAAATAGTTCAGTCATCTATAATATAAACAAAAAAAAATATAATACCAGAGGCTGGACACTCAAGATCTTGCCTATATCTCATTAGCCAGAATCAATGCTCAGGGTCCTATCAATAACCTGGATATACTACTATTTATTACATGGTTTGGGTTTTTTTAATGCCTTACTGCAGAACCAATTAATCTAAGAATTGCCATAGAAACATGTGGCAATTGGAAACTTCAACATACAAGGGTATTGCTTGATGTTTGCAGTAAAAACAACATTGAGTATTAAAATGTTTAGGAATAAGACTGATGTAATTTTGGCTTCAGGAAAGTCTGTGTTTAATCTAAATTGGCCACACTTTTTCAGCAGTCAGCGAGGAAATTTATCTTCATAGGGCAGTTCACCTTCCCCATTTTAGATACTTGTCTTTATCACACTATTTAACTGTGTGAGATGAGTTTTCCTGGTAGCATATGATGGAAGTTCTTCTTCCTACCAATGGAGACCTTCCTACCACTGCCAGCAGAGCTCTTGGAGTGCATTTCTCTTGATGTCAGCAACATTTCTGGGAATGATGACAGAGCAAATACAAAAATTGCCAAATTACCTGAATGTTTCCAAGTAAACCTCTGATGTTTTATTGAATAGACTTTATCTGAAATTAAATAGCAGGGAAAAAAAGCGATAATATAAATATTGAAATTTGAATAAGGATCAGATATTTCAACAAATAGTACAAGAATATTTCTTGGAAACATGGCATGTCAAAAGCATTCAGGTTTTAACATGCTAACTTTATTGAAGCTATAGCAAAAAAGAAATGTTTTTTTTTATTGCTTCTAGTTGCCTGCAAGAAAACCCTCTTCAAGACTGATATTCAGAAAGTCATATATCTTTGTAGGGCAGTGAGAAGAAAACCTCAGATTTAATGGAAAGTGTCAACAACTTCAAACTTACATAGCTGATTCTCTTTGATTAACTGACTAAGGCAATTAAGAACTTCAGATCCTCATGATAAAGCTTTTCAAGAAGGCTGCATGCTTTTTGGTTTGTATTTAACTGAAAAAGCTCCTTTTATAGGAATTTTCAGTAAATATTGAAATACTGAGCTGCACTGGTGGATAGTTGCATTTTTTTTAATACAGTAGTTAGTCTAATAAAAGTTCTCTCCATATTGTGATGACTGTAACAATCTTTCACAGAGCCACACAGGAATAAGTCCATCTAGAACGCTCTTTTTAAAATAATAATATCCTTTAAAACACTACTACTCTTAGGTATAATGCTGTGTTCTTTCTAACCATTTTAATAATTTGAGGTTATATTTCATTTGAAACAAGATTTATTTGATCAAAATGGTACATGAGCACAAGGCAAATTATTTAAAACTTGTGGAGCCCCCTCCAGCTGATGGATATTAGAAGCTTTAGTTAAGTCACATGAAAGCATGTCTTGCAAATACTGCACCATGTTTGCCTTTCCACCACATGGGAATTAGACCTTTTCCTCCTGCGTAGCAGTCACAAGCTGATTTGCTCTGTTTGTTTGTGGCTTTCAAATTTGCATTAGTTCACATAGTAGCTAGGATTAGAAATTTATTAAGGGATAAAGATAGCTTTGCATCTCAGTATTGCTCTCAGTCAATACTGGCACAAAAAATGTCTGAACAAAAAAACCCACATGTAGTGCTGCTTTTCTTTCTGCAAATCCTGATTTTCTTTCACTGTTTCCCAGGAGTCTTTTTTTTTCCAGAATGGACTTTGTGTTCTCTTGTGATCCTGATCAGCTCTGGAATCTTGGGGCCAAATAACTTGTTCTGTAATATGAAAATGAATGATGTTTTAATCTATTTTCTTTTATGACTGGCTAGCCAGCCATCAGACCCAATCCTGGTTATGTGGTAAGCATAACCAGGAAGTTTACTATACCTTTTACAATTATTATTAAAAATATACCATTCTGAAAAGTAGGGAACATTTCCTACACATACAACAGAGGAAAATCTGACAAAAAAATAACACTAAAGACTGTTGATTTTTTAGTAATATCCCAAAAAGAGACATTGCAGTGAGATAATATTGGAGATGTGTCTACTAGCAAAAAGGGGAAACAACATATAGAATGGGAGATACCAACTGTTTATTAATGTAAAGCTAGACTTAAAAATACTGTGTGATTTTACTAAAAAACAGCAAGTTTTTGTTGCATAATGTTATTTTTGTATTACAACCATGTTTGTAATAATTTCTCCGTGTGCAATGTTCTTCTTTTACCTAGAAAATGAAGCAAACAAAAGAGTTGACTGTGTTGTAAAGTAGAATTTGGTTTTCTGTAGGATCTCATCTTGGTGCAGCAGCAATGAGTGGAGCTGCAATAGTGTGTCAATTGTTAAGGCAAACAGCAGCTATTGTGTCTCCAACAATAGTATGTGCAAACTTTGGGCACTAACACTTGCTTATGACAGAACAGACTATTGTGACGTGATGCACTTTGTGTCTCAAGTGTCCTGAAATGTTTATTTCTTTGACTGATGTGGTCTTTAATAGCTAATCCACAATATTATGTTTTATAGTACACTATGCAATATTTGTGGATTAAGCCAAAAAAGCCTGTTTCATTACATGGACTGAATTGCAGCAGAAAATAAAATTACCTACGTGAAAAATAATCCCTGTGGCTTCTGACTGAGCATTAATGTGTCTTTCTGTATAGAGTATACAGGACTGATTTCCTTTCAGAGCATGAAGAGGAAATGGCATTTATTCAAATTCAAATGCAATTAAGGAGACACTTAAATTAGTTTATAAAAGGCTGTTGGTTTTTTTACATACCAAGAAGTTGGAAATAGTAATGACTTTATCATGTTAGCTGTGACAGTGATTCATGGAAGAAGTTACAGCCACAGTCATCAGGGAAGTATTTTTTTTCAATAATGTAAATAACATTCTGTCCATTTAGTGCTTTTTGATTTGATTTGGAAAAAGTTCTTAAAGATGAGCAAAAGCCATTACTAACAAATAAGTCTAGCTGTTTTTTCTCTACAGGGAGGGGAGTTACTGAAGTTACTCGTGTTGCAGGACCAGTACTCCTGAACACTTTGGGGTTGTTCTGTATCAGTCCTATGGCAGCTCTCAGTGATGAGATTTGGACACACCTCAGATGGATCATCGGTAAATTATTCATAATTTCAGAACACCCTCAGAGAATACAAAAATTGCTTAACCAAAGGTTAATAAAGGACAATCTCTGGATTTTTAGCAGGTTCTAATAGTTTAGCAGCTGAAGACAAATGATTATGAGCCAGCTTTCCTTAGCTGAAAAGAACCTACTCTTCAGATTATTCACACAATATGCTGTAAAGGACTGTGCAGTACAATTTTTCTTAAGGAACTGAGAAATACATATACACCTTTGGTATTTCTAAGACTTTTCTGTTTAAAGCCCAGTTCAGAGCACTCTGGGTATGGCTAAGAAATCCTGTGCTTGATTTCAGGTATAAAAGCCCTGGTCCTCAGAAAGAAGGCCCAATTGCAAAAGAAATTCAGAGAGTAGCAGGCTGGGAATTGTACCCTTTTTGATACAAAACACCCACCCTTTTGATATTTTTCCTAGATGATGGCTCAGAGGACCTGTGTGAGGAGCTTTAGAAAAGCACAACAAAAGCTTTGTTCTTATGTTCAAAGTTCTTACTTTGTTCTTCAAACTTTTCACAGTAAAACAGACAATACAGTAATAATATATAGGCTCAGTGCTTCCCCCCCACCTTACATTTTGCACAGATCTGACTTTTGGGATGTTTAAACATTTCTCTACAAGAAGGGCCTTCAGACAGGAAGTGCTATGGGTCTCTATTTGAAGGAGAAAAAAATAAATTTCTGGAATAACATAAAAAAAGCCAAACAACAAATGTAGCTGGACTAGAATCAAAGATCGATGCCAAGATAAGTTTATTAATCTTTCAAAGAAGAGTAACAATTAGGTCCTGATCTTCCAAAAGTGCTCCAAATGAGAAAACTCAGCCTTTAGTTAGTCCCACAAAGTTTATGATGGTTCTAGTTGGATCTAAGATTTCAAAATTATTCTAATTTGAGTTACTTTGTATATATCAATAACTGGGCTATTTGACATCATGTTTCAAGCACAGTCTTGCAGTATTCTGATAAAGTTAAAAGGTTAAAATGCAAATTGATTTCAGAACATTAAGCAGGTCTGTCATAATGTAAAGCTTTGGTATGTACCAGGAATATTTTTAAAACTTCTAATCACAACTGTGTGCCTAGACCAAATCATAGGTTAATTATTTTGAAGTCTCAGGTTGTAATGGAATGCTCTGTAGTGCTATGAATGTTCATATAAATTCTGACTTATCCCAGAGGCTGTTCTAATTTAGACCAGATGCATAAACCAGTTTAAAGGGGAGGGAAATGGGCAGGAATACTTGTCTCTAGAAATTGAGTCAAACTTGTTCACAGGCACAGTAGCCTTAGAAAACTATTAACCAATACTTGTCCCTTCTATTCAAATTTCTGAAATTTGCAAATGTTTATTCAGGAAGTGACACTAAATCTATGTTACACAGCTAAAACAGAGTAGGAAAGCTAACTGTGTTGCCTTAAGCCAGGGTGAACTAGGTTTCGTTCTATTTTCTCTGTTAGTTAATTCCTTTGTGTTGTACCAGTAAATTACAGGATCACAGAATGGATAAGGTTGGAAGGGTCCAACCTCCTGCTCAAGCAGGGCCCCCTAGACCACATCACTGAGGATTGTGTCCAGATGGTTCTGGAATGTCTCCAGTGAGGGAGACTCCACAGCCTCTCTGGGCAATCTGTACCAGTCCATGTTCACCCACACAGTACAGAAGTTCTTCCTCATGTTCAGGTGGAACTTCCTGTGCATCAATTTCTGCCCGCTGCCTCTTGTCCTACTGCCCAACACCACTGAGCAGAGGCTGGATCCATTATCTTGACACCCTCCCTTCAGATGCTTGTAGGTATTGACCTTTTAGGTGTCTCTTCTCCAGGCTGACCAGGCCCAGCTCTCTCAGCCTTTCCTCATATGAGAGATGCTCCAGTCCCTTAATCATCTGCTGGACCCACTCCAGGAGCTCCATGTCTCTTGTACAGAGGAGCCCAGAACTGGACACAGCACTCCTGATGTGGCCTCACATGGGCTGAATAGAGGGACAGCATCACCTCCCGATTATAAGTATCTGTCAAAAAATTTTCCTTTTCCAACAGCTAGTTTGGAATCCACTTGCTAACAAAGCTTTCATACCACTGTTCCTCCAAGCAAGAAACTTACTATTTATAAGAAGTAATTTATTTTTACTTTTGTTTTTATGTTGCACTAATGGCTGAGAGCCTTCTCTCCCAGTTAAAGAACGTCTTTTCAGCAGCTCAGCTCACTCTGGCAGCACTGTGGGTGATTAAGAGCTTTCAGAAAGAGTTAATCACCTTCATAGGCTTCCTCCTGCCCTCACTTGAGACAGGTTAGGGAATTAGTTGAAGAAGGCACTTCAGTGTGATTTTCCAATAACTTTAAAATACAGATAGGAAGTGAAGCTTTCTGAATACCAGTAATGAGTGCCTACTGTCTTATTTCTGGTAAGCTTCCAGGTGGCCATGAGAAATACATATACAGAGCTAGTTTACTGGTCTGCTGAGTGGTTTGCTGATTTCTTGATCCATGGGAAATTATCTTGTGATTAATGCATGGGACAAAGATCAGAAAGAGTTACTGCTACTGTTTCTTCTGTTACACACGCCCTGTTAGTTTTTCAGAAGCATGCTTTTGGAAAATTGAGTCCCAAAATCTTGTTACAAGGTTTAGCTTACATTTAAAACAAGTTTCAATGCCAAAGGGAGGCAATCTAGAATTGTAAGCTTTGTCCTCCTTCCTTCCAAGCCTGTAGACATCGGGGGAGCCAGTTTGTCTGGTCTCCTGCAACCACTCCTGCATCTGTCCAGAAGGTTTTCCAGGCTGTGCTGTGGACAGGTAAAATCACAGGGATTTTACAGGTTACAGGTTATGACCTGGGACATTTAACTCCGCTGGAAGATTGTTACACAACAGCCATGTCAGTTTATTGGTAAAAAAAGGCTTTTTTGCCCCAACCTATATCCTTATATGCCTTATGGGCGTTGAGAGCAGTACCTTTATGGGTTGTTGGTAGATTCCTCACTGGCTAAAGATTGCAGTGATGGGCCTCTTGTCTTGCACTTCTCTTGCCAGGGAAGTGTATTGTAATAGAAACTAATGTAATTAAAAGGCATATGATGTTTAAATTTTCAAGGAGTATCTTCAAGAAAAAGTCAGTAATTCTTTCTTTTGGTAAATTGTTATCCAAACAGCTTAGACAAATGTTAAACTCTTGTAAAAGTAACATTTCAGGGAGTGCTAAATGTCTGGAAGTTCAGAGGAGTAGTAGAGTTCTTAATTTTGTTTTGAAACTATGTTTTTAAATTGGAATTGTTCTTATATATAAGAACTGCAAGACACGCAGCATGTAGCATCAAAACTGACAGGATTTAACATGACAGAAGCAGAAGGTGGCTTATTATGAAAGACTGAAAATGCTTGTCCCATCTTGATTTATAAAAGAATAACTAGGTAGGAGGTAGATCCAAACTGGCCTTACCTTTCTGTTTGATAGTTTTCCAACAGCTGTTTTCCAGGAACCTTTTTTTTTTTGTCTTTCTGTAACATGTTTGAGTCTCAGTGATGGTTTTCATCTTGTTACTGGTGTTGGAAACTTTCTTTTAATTACATGTTTTGAGAAAAATCTTTGGGTGAGTTTCATGCTTAGAATCTTTGTTCTGTATTGACTACAACCAAAGGCTTTACTTCCCAGCTCAGTAAGATTTACTTCTATAATAATACAATGGGTTTATTTGGCTTTAATTTAAAATGTTGTATGTGGCTGTAGGTAATTAGAAACATCTCCTGAAATATGGTGGGTTTGACTGCACCATGCTTGAATTGCCTCTGCTAATCATAAAGAGTTGAATAATGGACATTTGTCACATAGGGTGTTGACTCAGACACAGATGATTTCAATTCAGATGACAGAGGGTGTTACAAAACCCAGCTGTTGACTCTGCTCCTCTTTCCACAAGTTGCTTTGTCTGTAGTGGGAATGGCTGACCTGTGGAGCAGTTTTTGACAGCCACAGTTTGTGGCCTAATACATTCAAGTAAACCAGTGGTGACTTTAAGTTGTTTTAATGCACTGGGTTGGCAACTCCAACAGTTTAGGACATGTTTCCAGTGTAAATCATTAGTGCAAGAATAGTAGTGGCAGCCTTTGGAGAAGAGTGAAGGCCTGGTAGGATGTTTAGGGTGCCTGTATTAGTGCATAAATTCTCTGTTTCTGATTCACAGCTAGCGTGAGAATGAGTCTTTGCAGCAGTGTGCCAGCACTTGCAGAGCAGTTGCATACAACCACTGGCAAGACACATTTTCTTGGCTCAAAATGCTTAATCTAAAACTAAGGCAATTTTCTCCAAGAGCTTTGGTTATTAATGAAATTTGGAGAAAGACAACAAGAAACATTAAAACAGATACTCCTCTTTGAGGTTTCAGTTGCACCGGGATTGGAAAAGGACTGGTTTACCTTTTTTTTGGAAAAGGTACATGGTGGGCACAAGAATATGAGCCAAGAAGTGTATTCACCAGGGCTGATTCTATTGAATAAATCAATTGGGTGTTAAATAGGAAGCTACTGAAACAAGGCTACCAGGTGGGCTGCTTAGGAGGGAAGAAAGAAAGTGGGTTTGGATGGTGACATGTTTGGGAAGGGTGCCAATTTTCCTTGCTTTCCCTTCTTGGATGATACCTTGCTGAGCTCACGAGATAGCTCTAGGGATTATGGACTTGGTTGACTTCTCAGTAGAGTCAGGAAAACTAACACTGATAGCAGTAGGTGGAAGAGACAGCCTCATTTTAATATGTTAGATAATCTCAGGTTGAGGCTTCTTGTTTATTTGTATTTAGATACCTACTATGTAGACTTTAGATTTTTACCCTTCAAACAAAGTTATTTTCCCAAGCAGAACTTAATTCTGGTTTTGGTTTTGATTATGTCTTTATAGCCTTTTTCTGGAGTTAAAAATAGAACACAGATATCTTCTATCTAATAAACTTGTGGACTAGATGCTTCTCTTGCCTTTTTTTTCTCCTGTATCAGGATTGAATTCCTTGCACTTACAGCAACTCTGAAGTCATTACACTGCACTTAAAACCAAAATGCAGAAAGGAATGACCTTTTGCTGGGACTCTGTGTTGTTTATATTGCTAAGCCCGATCACCATCTCCCAGCAAAAGCCAGTTAAATCCTTAAACATTTGTACATATAATATCTGTTCAGAATTGTCTATTGTTTGCTGTCTGGTTCTCATTGATTATAATGTTGTGCATCTCCACAATGCCCTTATTTGCCCCCTGGATCTTCGTTGTACAGGGCAGCTCTTATCTTCCTTGCTGATAGCATATCACCAATGGTACCAGTTAAGAGCTGAAAACACTTCTAGCATAATGGAAAGTTCCACTTTTGCCAGGATGACTCATTAATTAACCCCAGGATGGAGAAGCTTCCTGCACCTACTTAAGAAAAAGTTACAGGAAGATTCTATTATATAGCAAAAGATAAATTGATTGGAAAAATTTTGTCAGCCTTGTAGGATTTATGTTTTCTAATACTCTCAATATGCCTGAAATAAGCTTAGAAACTCACTGAATAGATACTTTGGAAATAGCTTACATCTTGCTTTGCTATAGGAGCAGACAGACAACTGCTGAGCAGAATGGACTGGTACTGGCAGGGTGTGGAGGCAATAAGTACATCCAGGAGGCACTAAATATCTTTTCCTTCCAACTGACCACAAGCTTTTGGCTTCAAATAGGCCACTGTTCAAATGTAGCTACCAAGTGGCCACTTGGGAAGGAGGGATGAAAATAGGCTTGGTTTTGGGTGATGTCAGGGATTGGGAGGGTTCTTGGGACCGTGAAGAGGCCAGGGAAGGCTTTGACTGCGTTGCAGAAGCCCTCATGTGCCTGTCAGACATTGCTGAAAGTGAGTGGGTGGCTGGAGTACAGTTTCACTGTCCCAGCCTGCTGTGGATGGAATGTGTGCAACTCAGGACTTCAGCAAATTTGTCCTGTGGACTTCAAGGAATCTTGTGATGCCTTCATAGTGCTGGGGGCATGATTTAGTTTTTTTCCAGGAATCTTTGCCAGATCTCTTAAGATAGAGTATTGTGTCTGTAGCAGGCTTGAACCAAGCAGAGTGGTCTCTCTATAAAAACATATGATGGGTGTAAGTACCTCCAGTGAAGACCTGTAACAAGGCCTAGGAGTGAGGAGAAAGCTCCAGAATCTGAGATTTAACTCCCAGTACTTTCTGAGATAGAGCTTTCATTGCAGAAATCTTCTCCCTTCAGAACAGGGAAGTAGTAAAAAATTGTGTGTGGGTTGCTTCATTTAAGCTAAAAGTGTGGTTTGGACTTGATCTATTAACATTTGGGCATTTCAGTCTTGACAACTGGCTATAAAATGCCAAAATACAGATCTTTTTAATCTCCAGTGGAGCTGCTTCATTGATTTCCCCTCAGTTGCACACATGTGCAGGGGTGAGTTCTGCTTTTTGCCCCAGTGAGTGTCTGTTTACCCAAAATACAAGTGGTTAGACAGACTTGTTACCTTATTGTCTCCTTTTGGCTGGTTATCTCAGTCTGCTGTCTGTCTAGGAGGAAAAACAGATGCTGAGCTGTGACAGGTGTTGTAACCATGCGGAGTAAATTGGGGGGCATGAAGCAGAAAGGAATATAACTTTTTACTAGAGATTTTTTGCAAGCAAAAAGAGAGAGATAAGGAGATTAATTTTGTTAAGAAAATGAGCATGCCAAGTAAGATACAGGTTCATACCATTTGCTCCCTTGAGAAACTTTATGGTCTAAATTTGACATAGACTGTAGCAAGTATCCAAAGAACTGCCATATGGAGTTATAGCAGCTTGTGTTAAGATCATACACTTAACAGCTTAATTTCTAAATTTCTATTGAACAGTGTCTCAATTCAGCAGCAGAAAAAGGGTGTTTCATGGGGAGACTTTAGTGAGGAAAGAATGGTGTGGCTTTTTTGAGTAGATCTTGTGGGTGCAAAAAGGAAAGGTTGGGAAGAGAGAGCTGTCTGTAGTGGGGAGAGAGACATAAATCCAGATGTAAACAAAACTATTTCAGTTTGTTACTCAGTGGTGAAGTGACTGCTGGAACTGACTAAATCAAATGTTTTCAACCTCTCACTAAAGAAATGACCAGTCCAAGGAAGGATAAGTAACACTGACTTCTTTTACTTAAGTGAAATAAGATAAAAGTTGGACAGGAATCAAATTGTCAACTGCAGTTCTGTACACAGTATAGAGTAGATGTCAGCAACACTCTGGCATGTTGTGCTACACCCTTTTCTTTTCCCTTGCCTCAAATGACAATTTAAGCATTAAAACAGAAACCATGCAGAATCCAGGCTCTGTAGTTTCTCAGTGAAGCAAGAAGCTATTGTGATGTTCATGGTGTGTTGTCTCTACATCAGTAGCTACAAGTGCTTCTCCCAGGCTGCAGAGATCACTGGGTGCTGCTTCCTCTCAGGAGACTGGAGCTGATAAACCTCAGCCCTATTACACACCATTGAAAATCAGTCCACTTAGCACCTTTGACTTAGAGCTGCAAGGGGCTGACCCCCGTTGGAGGGGGGCCTGGAAAGCCTTACAGGAACAATGTAGCTATCCATACATGAGAAGCTGATAGAAAGTATTTCAGCTTTCCAATCTTTATGAGGATCTTCATGAATCACGTGCTGGGGTTTTTGATATCAACACTGTGATGAGCAGAGACTTGATTGTGTAATGGCAGAAGATGGCAGGCATTAAACTGTGTAATCTGAGAGGGTAAAAGGGGAAAGTAACAATTTCAAAGTTAGAGGAGACAACATGCCCAAAATAAAAAAGAGATGGCTGCTTTTGTTTTCAATAAAGTCATCCTCCCTCAACTCCACAATAAAGCACAAGGATGAACAATGAGAAGAATATGTTAGGGGAGAGAAAGAGAATGATGGGGGGAATAATAATCATCTGTATGGAAGGTAAGCACTTAGGATCCCACAATCCTGCTCTTTTAAACAAATGTTGACTTTGGATCTCTGTTTATGGATTCGGAGAGGAAAAATCCCTGAAATTCTGTATCATTTGAAGTTACTGGGGAAAATGCTGTTGCTAGATTCTGAGTACTTCAAACTAATCATGAGTATTGATACTTTGAATATTTCATATGGTGACACATGAAATATTGATAGATAAATATAACATTATATTAGATAAACTCCAATGTCTCATCCTCAGCTCTGCTGCGTTACTGTGTTTAAACTCATGAGCTATTTTTTCATTTAGTTGGGGCATATGTGAACAGCTCTTCACCTGTGTAGAAAACAATTACAGTTCCTTCTGTGTTCACAGGTTTTGGATGCAGCCTGAATCCAAGAAGTATGAAGAAGAGACACCTTCTCTGCACTGGGGGCTAGATCCTGTATTTTCTGCATTTGCAAGACTCTATGTTAAAGATATTACAGAAATGAGAGAATCTAAACAGGTGCCAGGTATGTATTCATATGTGCTGATTATGATACACACAGTAATAAAATTGATTTTTGTTGTGCTTTTTATCTAGGTTTTGAAGAATACTTCACAAACATCAGTAGTTTTCCATATGCTTAGGCTAAGTGACATTAGTATCTTTTAACAGTTCTAAGAACAACAGGTTGTATGTGAAATGTTAAAATGGCTTTCCTTTCTCCTCAGAACCTCTTTTATGTTAAGGTAATGTTGTATTTCCTCTATGTGGTAGCACTTGTTATATTCTGATGAAGTTAGTTCTAGAAAATGCTGGTCCTTTCTGGCCATATGTGTTGTCTCTCCACTGGCTCTACATTTTTTGCAAAATTTTGACAAATGATGACATTGCTGTGATGTGTGATTTTGCTTTTTCCTATGGATATTAATGCATTATAAAACAGATACAAGTTTTGAGGTTTTGTCTCCTATTTCTAGATATGATAGATGACATTCTTCATACATTGCAACAACCTTGTAAATTCTGGCCTCCATGCTGGATGTTACCCTGCACTTTTTCTTTCTGAGCAATTGCTGGCAATGTCTGCTTTGCAGTCTGTGTCCCGCTGGTCTGCACCCCCATGTGAGCATTAGCTGAAGCAACACAGCTCTGACCTTGAATTTTCACTACACAGACTTTAAATAGACTGCAGTGTGTCTTCTGCTGTGGAAGGGTTCATTACTCCCAACTGAAGCTTGACAAAGGTGCAAGATTATCAGAGAGGAACCCACAGAACTTAGAATTAATGAGGAAAAGCAGTAAACCCTAACCAGAGTGTGTGTCTTTGGTTTGGTTTTGGTGTTTTGTTTGTGGGTTTTTTTCTGTCCACAAGCACAAAGCACCTCTGTTTGGCTCTTTGAATATGATTTGCCTTGTAAGTTTTGTTGTTCTGCTTCAGTTTTTTTTAACAGCAAGGATAGCAGCAGTGCTATTTTTGCAGAAACGAAGGACTGCTGGTATTTTTTGCTCTTCTCACAACCACATTTATGTACATAGGGACTTCACAAACCCCAAATACCAATATATCTATATCTTTGTTATTTAAAGCGGTGGGAGACTTTTGTCTTAAATCCATTGCAAGAATTAGTCTACAGACTGTTGTTCATGTTTGTCCTACCGTGAATTTTATTTAGAGGCCTTTTAAATTGTCTTATAAAAGTCTTCTAGTAGTACCGTGTGAAATGCATCTGGTAAAAACTGTTCTTCCTCAGTTACAGATATTTTTATTGTTTTCAAACAAAATACAACACAATTCAATGCCAGCAGAATTGGATTGTAGTTTGGACTTGAGCATTAGTACATACTTATGTGAAAATATATTCAGAATAATTAACATTATTAACACCAACAAACATTTCATGATAGCAGGAGCAGCCCTAGAAAGTACAGTCCTGCTCTCTTTTTTTATCTCTAAATTACCTGAATTTCCTTTTTTTACTTCTCTTCCTGTTCTTTTATTTAACTGACTTGGCTTCTGCTTCAGGATCTTTTTATTGCCTTTGGGTTTTTTTAAGATGATCCTAAGGAGCTGGTATCTGTCATGTCAAGATATCAGCCTTTACAGTTGGTACATTTGAGCTTTCTCCAGTTCTGTGCATCTGGCATTCTGCACATTTAAGTTTGCTTGCAATCCTGTATCATTTTCTAAACCAAACATCAAATAAAATGTAATTTCCTAGAACCAACATCCTGAATTTTGTTCATTCTCCTGATGCTGTGTATATACCAAACCAGGCATTTTTCAGCATATCTTATTTATTGGCAACAAATGATAGCACAACAAAAACACTAAAATTAATACCTTTTGGGGAAGGAAGAATGTAGGTGTTTGTTGTCAATGCTTCCTGCCTTTAATGGGCTTTTAAAGACCAGCTGAAGCTAAGTATATGATTGGCTATAAATCAGTCATTAAGTAATGGTAATTAAGAATGAATGAGTGCAAAACAAAAAGTTGTAACTAGGAAGAATGGAAAGAAACACAGACTGAA